>OZ038502.1:42552349-42907148 GCA_964036315.1 Acanthosepion esculentum | reverse complement strand
TAAAATTAATTAGATTTTACTATTTTTTATTGAAAATTGTAATTACAAGGAAAGACTGATGCAGACTTATTTCTGAATATTTTTTTAAATACAAAAAAGTTCCTATTGAACTATATTCAGAAAATAAGACCATAATATAAACATTTTTACAATTTCTATGAAATATTTTAAGGTAATAAACCACCAGTTATGGTATGTCCCAATAAAGCAATATACCTGCCAAAAGATGTAGAAAGAATGAGTGAATATATGAAAGTGGATTTTAAATTACCTTCAGTGAGTATATTTATTTTTATTCATTCATGTCAATGTGCAAGCCTTATTATATTACTTATGTTATCACCTTTATTTTAGTATTTAAAGGAATTCTTTGCTTGCAAGTCCTTTCCTTTTCTTTTTAATCTAATAAAATGAACTGCTGTACTTTTATTAACCCATTCTATCTTTACATGGGACAATCAACTCTAAGAAAGTATAAAATGCTTGATGGAAAAGGAGTTAAGGCAGAATCAACAGGCAGATAGAAGAGCTCAAGAAGAAATTATTGTTTTGAAACTATAACTTCTTATTAATTATGGTAACAGAATATTAAAAGATGTGCTCTGTCTATTAAGACTATTAAGAATGAGAAATTTCTAAAGCTTGAATCTGATTTCTGTTAATTGAATTATAGATTCAGACAAGAACTGAATTTGATTTTTTGCGCAAATAACGAAAATCTTAAAGCATTATTCAAATTATATATTACAAACATCATTTTCATAATATGAAGCTCTTAATTTTCCAAGTACTACACTGTTTAAATAGTGTACAGTAAGCTTGAAGAATCATGAATAATAATTTTTTTTATAGATTAAGCATACTAAACCATTAATTTCTTGTCTTCAGCTGTATCTGTTAGTTCATATACCATTTGTTATGCTAACACAATTTCTTTTTCTCCAGGATATATTTGGTACAATGTTTGACAAAGGAACTTTGAAAGCTCAGCGTTTTATCACTGCTGTTGACATGATAGATTCAAATTTCACAGAGAATGTTAGCCGAATTTTATGGACTAGGATACATCGTAATGTATATCAGTTTACATTAATAAAATACTGTTACTTGACTCCCATAATATGGAATATTAACAAATACTCTTCATAACCATTAAATTATTAATATAAACATATTTTGGCATTTACATTGTTTTGCATTCCCAAAAGTGAAAAGTTTTTAAAAAGTCAAAGAACCTGTGTTGATTTTGTAATATTAATTCTTTATATAACATGAATATAGTTGTCATATTGAGAGAATGCATTGACTTCATCTTTTTTCTAATATGCATTTTTTAGTCAAAAATGAAATTTTCATGTGTAATTTATTAACACTAGTGTTTATTGAAATAGTTCACAAGAGAGTGATTTAAATTAATATAGTGTATTTATGTACAAGAATAACTGATTTTTAAAAACATTTTTCTAAAAGGATGAAGATATAACAGAACCTGAGAATTTTGTGATGGTAAGTATTAAAATCACAATAAACACTTACTCTTAGGTGCTTAATAGAAGGGAGAGCCTTTGTTTGTTTTTTTTTGTTTTTTAGATAATTTTCCAATAGGCTTATTAAGACACTACCCCACCTTCTGGTTTATTAATTTTGCACCCCTCAGTTTTAAAAAAAGAAACAACAATTATTGTAGTTAGTTCAAGATTTTATCTTTACACTTCTATGATATGATCCATGTTGAAAAATTCTGTTTTTTTAAATCATTTCACCTCAATCACAGCAATAAAGCCACTATGATGCAAGATGTTACTGAGAAAAAATAATTAAACAAGAGAATAATAAAAGAACAAGAATTAAGAAGACAGAAGATAACAATTGACATTGCATTTAAATTCTTAAACACCAAAGTTGACTTTAAAGCAAGTTGTCGGAAGAGAGTTCCACACGCGAGAAGTGTGAGAGAAGAAGCTGTTAGTAATAGAACTTACTTATTCCATTGCATCGTTTAAGAAATAGTGTTCCATTGTTCTTCTTTTTATTCTTTCCAGAATTACCATGTTCCATTCTTTGATAAACTTAATGTTATGTTTATAAATATGATACTGGTGAAACAGGAAGTAAATAGGATGAAGACATTCCAAATTGTTTTATTTTTTAGGATTGACAGGAACCATTCCCTAGAATTTCTTATACTTTCTGATAAGATGATGATGCATGAATTTATTTATGTGAGTTGATATTTAATTTGTGTGGGCATTTTTGCATAATAATTAAGTCAAGCCAGAGCTTCTTTGCATGCTACTACCTTAGAGCAGGAAGTTGTGGGGACAAAGCTTGGGTGTTACAGTAGTGATTCTGAAAAAATGTTTTATTACTTAAATTCCAAATTATTAACTATTTTAATGATTTTCCAACACCACTTGTATCAAGACTCACTTGTTTATTGCTTATTGAAAAAAAAATCTGTCCCTTCCTATTATTAAGACACTTCTTTGTATTAAGCACCTAAGAGTACTTTCTTCCTGTTCTCATATTCTTTTAATATTTCAAAGTCACACAAACAACTATTTTATATTTTAGTTAATAATTGGTATACCTTGTATTATGGTACTTCTTAAAACCATAGATAACATCGTATTTTGAGAAAGAATTTTGAGTATTAAATAGTGAATAACTGCAAGATATGTATAGAGGTAATCAATTTTGTTATTTTTTTTGAAAGTATGGCAAAACTTTTTAAAAGTTTCTTCACTGAGTAATATATAATATTTCTGTTATATAAACCAATGGATTATTATCGCAGAATAGTTCCATGACTGGATCATGTCTAGTTCTTATTTTTGATACTGTTCAGTTATTGCTCACTCTGTTTCCACCATGTGTGTATTTGGAAACAGAGCAAACAATAACTGAATAGTATTAAAAATATGAACTAGACAAACTAGATGATATATTCTTAGACATAGGCAGTGATATGAGAACAGTCTACCCCTGTAGATTAAATAAATGAATAGGCTATTTTGCCAGTAAATATAAATAGTATTTTAGAACCAAGAATATATTGTATTTGAGACCATCAGTGCAGTGGTTATGTGAGCTGTGTAGGCAGGACCTGAACAACATGGATTCTGTGGTCTGTGACTGTTGTCTTCAATGGATGCACCTGAAGTGTATTGGTAAGAAAACCATGACCACGGCCAAGATTTGAATTTGCAGAGACTGTTATGCCTGAAGTGTTTAAAATACTCAGACACTTCGATATTTCTTTTAATAATTGATGATGAATAAATAATTTTAACTTGTGTTTTAACAACTGATGATGGAAAGATTTTATATTGTCTTAACAATTGATGGCTGAAAATAAACTTCTGTGTTAAATTTGTGTGTTGTTATTTTTATCATTATCTGCCTTCGCAATAATAAAAATATTTACTGGCAAAATAGCCTGGGGTTCTATTGTACCGAGTTTGGTAAAATAAGCTTAAAAGCATGTTTGTCTATTTTACTTTTCTTTAAAGGATTCATTTCATAATTCCTTGTAGATTGATATACACCTGATGAAAGCTAAAGGGCACAATGGCCAAAATACTGGGTTAACAGCAACAAAGATCAGGACATTAGTCCAAATGTAAATAAGGGATTGATAAAGTCCAGGGTGAAATAAACTGTTATGTATGAGAGATTGAGTCTCTTGTTTTCATCAGTCTCTATGAAAGGATAACATTACATATTTTTCTCTCTCTCTTTATATATATATATATATATATATATATATATATATATATATATAATGTTTGTGTGTGTGTGTGTGTGTGTGTGTGTGTGTGCATATTTTCACTATAATACATTTTACAAGTTAAAATAGAAAATTTGAATGTTTAGCCATATATTATGTAGTGAGTCCTGATAAAAACAATATATAAACAAAAATTTTAAAAAAAATTAAATTAAGACAAGTGCACTTAAAACAATTATCTGTCTTTCTCTTTCTCTCTCAATAAACTTCTCTCAAATAACAAAAAGGCAACACTTAAATAAAAAGAGGTAGAAGAAGGAAAGACTGAACCTGGATGAAAAATGCTGGAAGTTTGCAGGATAAGAGCTTACTTATTTGTGACTTCTGTTATTAAAAAATGAAAAAGAAAGGAACACCAGAATATAAAATAATTTGGGCCAATCAAAAAATTGATATAAAGAGACTTTTGATGTTAGCTGAAACCAAAGTTACCGCCAGAAACTCAGAGCTTGATCAAAAGTTGACATCCCTGGGCTAGAACCAGAATGGGACAGCAGAAGAGATGGTGAGAGGATGAACGAAGATGCTACCACATAGAAACCATCCATGTGTGTTGCGTGAAAAAGTAGGTAAGAGGTCATCTGTTAATGATATTTCTGCCTTGACTGAGAAAAACATAGTAGATTGACACTCACCTATTTCTAAGATTACTACTATCCCTATCATGGTCTGACTTCAAACTACCACTAACAGACATTTCTCCAGACTGATAGCAATATCCACCTTATTAACAAACTTTTTGTTACACCAAATACCAAGGGACTCAGTCATTACTCTAAAGAAAATAAATAAGAATATATATAAATAAGAATATATTTTAAAGCCTTGAGTCAGTTTTATGTTCAAAGTTTCCAATGAAGAAAATCCTACCAACACCAACTAACCACAATTATTTTTATTTATTTAGATTAAGTACTGTTTGTCTATATTTTTGAGATGAGGTATTGTAATTATTTACATTTGTCAGACTGTTGTCCTCATCTTTGTTACTATATTCACAATGTTTCGGATATTGTACACTCCAGCCTTCTTCAGGTGACTGGAATTTAGAACTGGACCCTTTATTCCATCCACTGGGGTAAATTGTTATAGTTCCATGTATCATACCTCTTCTGGATGTCTATTATCTCCCTTTAACTCAATTCATCAAGTTTTTGTTCGTCACTTTCTCAAGTCACTGGATCCTACCAACACTTTTATTCACTGGTTCTTGAGGACATCAGTGTATGAATTTTGGGGACCTAATGTCTCATAAGTTCATTTTTTTACCAGAGCTCATATTGCAATTTTCTTATTATTATTGCTTTACTCTAGCAGTCCATATTACTGGTTCCCATATTGTATTCATTTCTATGCTTGGCCGTCTTAGGAGATTTTTGTGGCCAAGCATATGTGCTGATTCCTTAAGTTTTCATATTTTCCAGTGATGTTCTCTGTCTATTATTTCAACCTCATCCCACAGGGGACGGTGATCTCCCTTTTCCCTCCATATGTGTAGGGAAAAGGGAGATACTCCTGATTTTTCTATTTCTCATGTTACAGCTTTATGATGTTCTTGCAGTCTTACCATAAGGAGGCAGCCTGTTTCTCCTTTATATTTCTTACCACAGCTGCATGGGATGGCATACACACTGACTACAGCAGTGGTGAACAAAAAAACTTGGGGAGTTGAGTTAGATATCCGGAAGAGGCATGGCACGTAGAACAATCTACCCTGGTGGATGAAATAAATGATTCAAATCAAAATTCCAATCACCTGAAGAAGGCTGAAGCATACAACAGCCAAAATGTCATGAACATGACAACAGTCCGAACAATAATACCTCATCTCAGAAATATAGACAGATAAGGACAGTCCAACCAATGTAAATAGTGTGAATAACTACAGTTTATTAATTTTTTAGAAGCTTTTAAAGGGTGCTAGTTTTGTATGTGTTCTCAGTTTAATGATAAAATAATTGTGTTAGAAACTATAAAATGTTTTTGATAAAAACAACCGAAAATCTTTTTTAATAACATTAATATTAAGTTACACTTTTTAGCATTTAATATTTTAAAATTCTGGCATTAACAAACAAGCACCCTTCATCGTATGTAATATTATAAGCTTGACCGATTTCCCCAAATCAGTATTCTGATGTTTGATTATTAAAATACTAATTTTGAAAACTTTTTTGCACACCACATATTTCGATCTACTGTTTATCTAATTAAAAAGAAAACTATCCTGCAATCTGTTTCATATTTTGTAGAAAACTTGATGCTTTCCTTATTTCCTTTTCTGTTCAATTTTTGCATAATCAGAATTGTAACTCTTCTTATCACAGGTTGGGAAGCAGGCAGGAATGAAACCCGAGATATTAAAAAAGGCCATTTCCCAAATTACAGATGATGCCGTTAAGAAAAGACTAGCTGATTACACTGAAGAAGCATTGGAAAAGGGGGTAATTATGCTTTTATAAAAAAAACTCCAGAACATTTAAATATGCTTTCTATATTAGTAATGATAATCAGAAAGTGTTGATTCCAATATGTAGTGGGAATGACTGCAAAACACTTGCCCCTCCTGATTATATAGATAGAAAGACATAAATGCATGCTGGGATTGTTTCCTAGTCAATAAAATAGGCCAGTTCTTGGTTTCATCTGACTCAGTCTAGGTCTGTCTTGCCTTGAAGTCAGAACTTTGCTTGTTCAAACATGCTTTTGTGTGTTAACCCCATTCTTAGTTTGTGAATTTTTTGCCATATTACTGTTGCTTTGCCTTATTACTGTTAATTTGTCTTGCATATATGGTTTGCTTGCTTTATATTAGTTTTTGCCTTGTTCTTTTCTTTTTCGTTTATTGCTTATTGCAAACTTTGTCAATTCCATTTGTTGGACATTTTTGTAATTTATTTTGCTTTTGATCATGGCTACTCACTCCACAAAAAGAATAACTATCAAAATAATGGCAATGGTTTTGACAATAGAATAAAAATATATTTTGAAGATGTCATTAAATTAATTGATTAGAAAAGCATAAACAAAGTCAGAATATATAAAAAATAAAAATAGGTTTTTCAATATATAACACTAGCATGCTAGGGAAGAAAGGGTTTTTTTCTTCCATTTTTATTTCCCCATTATGGACATTATTATACCCATGATATAATAACACTGTACTTCATAGATGGAATGGAATGGAATGGCTGAAAGGAAAAAGAATTACAAACATGCTTTGTTCTCAGAGAGACTTTTATACCACTAAGACATACACAAAACTATATATACATATATACACGTGTCCCACATGGAAAATAATGTATCACATATGTCTACATGGAAAGCAGAGTGTAAAGAGAAACAAAAAGGATGGGTCTTATATATAATATGGAAATTCTTCTGTTTCTGGAGAAGCCATGTTTGGGATTTCAGATTCAAATAGGCTGGATTCATCTACTATGTTCCAGGTGAGAACATATTCCACAAAGCAGAAACGGCAAGTCTGGGTTTTCCCAAATTGAAAACTCTGAGCCAGAGTTTCTTCCTTTATCTGAGAAAGATATATTCCCAAAAGAAAATGGCACCATGGATTTGTAAGCTGTAGAATTTGGCAGCTGGCGGACCTGGGCAGAAGCCCAGGTAGGACAAACAAATATGTGTGTCCTGACACCAATAAGCTTACTGACTGAATGAATGGTCACTTTTGTTACTGTATGAAGTGATGTCAATAAACAGCCATCACATGACCCATGTGACTTAAAGGGAAATCATTGACTTCTATAACCCTACAAAAATATAAATGAATATGGAATATGTCTGTCTGCACTTTTTTTAAATGCATGTACCAGTTGCAGTCAAGTTTTATGTTTCTTCAGCTGTATATGATTTCTACGTACCAAAGGATTTATACAAAATGAATACATTTAAATTCCTCATTATTTTTTACTGACCATTAAGTATTTTTCTCTATTTTTTAGGCTTTTGGACTCCCAACTATTGTGGCTCATGTAAATGGAAAGCAAGAAATGATTTTTGGTTGTGATCGATTTCCCATTCTTGCAAAGATTTTAGGTAAGTAGTAATTAAAGGTCCATATTTATAAAGTGAGTATGGTTAGCATGTGAGCTATCTTATGAAACTTTCTCTTCATTGTTCATAGATATGAACAATTATCAGGTTTTTTTTATTTAAGTAGAAAAAATAATTGATGATGATTTAATATTTGCCAATTTGAATTTTTAGGATTATATAGCATATTACCATATTTTATAGGCATAAAGTCTTCTTATTCAAGTATAACACTGGTGAAAGAAAATAGAAACTACAAGAAAAACAAAATGGGAGAGTAAGTAATAATTTTGAAAATGAAAGTAGAAAATTCAGATTTTGATTGTTACCACTGATATCATTTTAATGTCATAAATCCTTATGCAATAGCCCTGTTTCTGGTTATTGTTGGTCATGAGGAAACTAAGAATTATAGTCAATACAATTTGGTATTTATGAGACAAGAAATTATCAATAATAATTGGTAATTCTCAGCAATTCTTTATAAAATGTAAAGTGACATATTCATCTATGTCCCAAGCAAAGATATATTCCGCAAATGGGAAACAGCAAGCTTTGAGTTTTCCCAAAATGAGGACTGTGATCTGGAGTTTCATTCTATAGCACCATGGACTTGAAAACTGCTGGGGAGGCAGATTTAGCCTCTACCCAGGTCATAATTGGGGCTAAAGAAAGCAATTTTTGCTTTGGCTGCTGTAAAATGAACCAAATTTGATCACCGCTTTCATCGTTATATGGGATGATGTCATTAAGGGAGATAAGCACCTTCTGTATCTCCACATTGCTTTTAGCTTGGATGACTTCAGAAAATTAAAATTTGTAAATTATATAATGAATTGTTTTCTTAAATTTAAAAAATATTAAGAAAAGTTTGTTTTTTTCCAGAAATCTTCTCTTGTATGATATTTGGAGGTAAAAAAATACTCTATATATTTTAAAATAAAATTATGGTTTACATATGCTTTTATTTTTATTTTTAATTACAGGTGAAAAATGGGATGGACCTATTCCACAAATTCTTCAAAACAAGTTGTAATTTTACTCTACAGATATTTTGTGCCCTTCAGCTTTCATGGGTGTATATGAATTAACTTTTTATTAAATACTAACAAGTTTCTAATTTCAAATATATTCCCTCTCAATTATTAAAGGTCTATAAACAACCATGAACTGATCAAAGTAATTATCATTATGATGATGGCAACTACAACAATGACATCCCTACTTGCTGAGGCTCCAAACTAATGGCTATACGTTTGACAGACCTTTCTCCAATGGACCTTGTTTATTGCTTGTTGCATACTGGTATGGCCTAATTATGGTTAATGTGTTTCAGCCAACACTGTCTTGGTCAGCCTTTGGAATGTATCCACACAAGATTCTTAAGGTTCAGATTAAAGATGCCTTTTGCTGGATAACTAAATTTCTTTTTAGATGTCAGCCTTTGTTGTGATCAGCACTGAAGCAGGCATTTGTTTTATGGGTGAATGATGTCATTTCTCATAAATTGAAACTGTTTCAAACAAAGGAGGATAAACAAGTACTGTATGTGAAATACATCAATTCTTCTGTAAAGAAGATTATCAGTAGAAAGGAAAGTTATGTGAATCCATGTTGAAAATATGGGCTTTGTAGATTCAAACAAGTCAAATCAATGATTAATTTTCTGATCTGATGGCAAAAAAAATCATGTTTCTTTAAAATGACAATGAACATACTTTCTAAATAAATTGATAAAATTAATTATTTCATAATCAAATTTGAAGTAACTTAAATATATTAAAAATATAATATTAAAATAATAATATACATTAAAATGACAGAAATTACTGCTGTACTTGAAATATTATGTAGCATTTTGTGACATTACAATTTTTTATTTTGTACACTGGTTCATTGTAAATTCAAATTAATTATGTAGAAATAAATATATTTTTATAAATTTATCTTTTTGTCATTTTTCATTATTTTGTAAACCTACAGTGGGCCCCTCTCTCAGCTTTTCATCCACCAGGCAAATAACCCAACATTGTGTGAAATGAAAATCGTTAATACTGTTTCCAATATATTTTGTTATTTATTCAGAGCTTCACTTGCATGACCTGGGTGGGGAGGTAGGTGACACTTTGGACATCTTCTGCTACTGCTGTCATGACAGACTGCAGATCAGTTTTTCCCTTGAATCAATGAGAATGCTGATTCTTTCTGACTATTCCTTTGCTTATCTCTACATCTCTTGATGAACAATTCTGAGCTGCCATTTGATAGCAGCTCAGAATTACAGTCAATTCTAACTAAGACAGTATATTAAGCCTACAAATGGAAATTTGTATCTTCAAACCAAATATCACTTGATCTTGAAAGGTTTTGTCTATTGATCTATTATTTCAATCCCTTTTGGCCAAATGGGTGCCAGCTTTAAAGATCTTATTTTGTAGTCTGCTGGTTAGAAAAACAACACACTTCAGATGCAAATAAAATCTTTTGAAGGCCATTTGATTTTGTATGCATTCTATATCAGTTGTGTGAGTGACCTATCATGTCATAATATATTGGTTTATACAAACAAGATACCTACATTTGCCTGTGCTAAATTTTATGTTTGGATTATATTAAATGTACCAGAAAAGACATTATAATCTATTGTCTATATTACTTTAATACCTAAAACTTTCAAGTTCTACAATTTGAAAAACTCTCAATAAGTTGGGAATGTTTTTTTTTTATTTTGATAAAAAGAATCAACTGTTTCATAATATTATGCTAATCAAGACCTGGTTCACAAATACATTTCACCAGACATGATGGCCAGATGTAAGTGCAAAGAAAGCAAAACACAAAATAAAAAAGTTGTCTTCCACGCAGGATCCCAGCATTACATCTGGTCCACAAAGAAATCCTCACAAAAATTAAAAAATGCATTACCCAATCACAAACATTCCTGCACAATAAAAAAATAGGATATCTCTGGGAGCCTGAAACTGTTGGACCAAAAATATAAAAACAACACTACTTGCTGGCAACAAGCAGTTTGGCTTCAACACTTTCACCTTGTCACACAACCGCTAGACAATCAAACACCTTACTGGTGTCGATTTCAACCCTGAACAAAGAGATATGTCAAACCCCACCAACAACACCCACTTGGCTTCACTAATCCACTCTATGCCTCTCTTCTGATACCAACTGTGACCTCAGTCAACCAACCAGCCCAATAAATTGGTCAACTCCTGGCCATATCAACAACACCCTTACACCTAACTTACACCTAACCCCTTCTTTACCAATAGCAACTAAGGACCCGCATATGATCAATTTTACCACCTTTCACACAACTATGTACATATTCTGAATTTTGACCAATACACATTGTTGAAATCTTAGTCTTTGTTTTTTTCCTTTGAAGACAAATAATCATTATAATATTAATTAGCATCATATTTTAAGGGTTTTGTAAGTGTAAATAATTTCCTTAGATTGTAGAAAGTGAATGTTGAAAAAAGTCCTGCTCCATTTTCATAGAAACAAAAAGATTCAATAAAACTTACTCAGAAATTACTAAATAACCAATTCTGAGAATATTTAGAGCAAAGTTACTACTTAAAAAACCTTACCAATGAAAAAGGATTTTTTTTCACTATGAGATCGTCATAAAAACTGATTAGTTGTTTTTCCTACCTAAATATGGAAGTGTTGTTTTTAAATTTGTTGTTAATAATTGTTTTCTTTACTTGTCAAAGTCTAAGATGTATATTCTAAATATCTTTAGTATGTTTGAAACACTTGCCTTCAGGTTTAAACCTGGAGAGCATGTTAAACAATAATTTATACTTTTATTTGTCAATACACTAACTGTTCAGTGAGTGTAATATAGTTTCTTTCAATGAGCATTCTTTCAAGCACTTGTTTTTTTGATGACTTTAATATATGTAATTTTATATTTTTTCATGTCATAAATTTTATGAATGAAAGACATATTCAAAAATCACATTTATGTTGGCTTCAAGCACCCCTTATAAAAATGTCACATGACAAAACAGTAGTCATCTTTACAATTTTAAACAATTTCCAGAAAATACAATTTAACAACACTTGGTTTAACAATCAAGAATATATTAGCAAAATTGTTTGAGAAAATCAACTTACATAATGACAGTTTTGATTTTTTCCTTTTCTAAACATGGGTGCATCTAATTTCAAAATGTCAGTTGCACTGTAATATATAATTTCCCTTATAGTAAGAAGATTTACAGGTGGTTATCTTTGGATAAAATCCTTAAGATACACTAATTTTTGGCCTATTAAAAATGAATGTAAATTGCAAAGATAATTAGTACAAAGATATATTTTTTATGTACTGATAAAATTTTATGTCTTTTAAAATAAAATATACAATATACAAAGAGTTCATATCAGTTCTCATGTTGAATGTCTAAGTTGTAGTGGGTTAGCCAATCTGTATTAGTGACAAATGCAAATGAAATTGACCCTCTACTATTTTTACTACATCAAATGCAACAAAGACAACAACAACATGAGAAATAATCAAATAGGCAGATATTTGTTTTAACAAAAATATTTTTATATAACAAGTACACACGATATAATAGAGTTGTTTAAAACACTTTAGATTTCTTGGTTGTGAGATCTAGGGTAATGTAAAAGGTGTTATGCTATAGAACTGTTAAGAAATAGTTTATGTTGATGGTGAAATTGAATGAAATAGATTGCTTGATTTACTGTAGAGTTGTCTCATATAGTTACGATTTTATGTAGTTAAGAGTGAGTTGGTTTATGAATCTTATCTTGGTTGAATTCGTCACTAGATGAGTTGATGTTGAAAAGAAATTGAATTCCACAAGATGGGTTAATGTTAAAAATTTTAGTGAGGAAGTTGGGTTTCATGAATTCGTGTGACGAGTTGATTATTTTAAGGACTCACTAAATCGCTAAGTTTCATATTTATGAGTTTTCTTGATCACATGGGAGGCTCAAGAGAATGTATACCAATTTTTGGCACATTGAACTCTGAACAGGTCAAGTCGTGTCAACCGTGCGGACGTAGGTAGAAACATTATTATTTATGGACCAATCAGAAAGCATTGTTTCGTACTGAACTCTGGAGCCGATTTTAATGGGTTCGGCACAAACTGAGAATACTTAGCTGTGATCCATTTTAACAGGTTTAAACAGAATGTAGAAATCTAATTCTACTGACCAACTAGTGAAACGATCGATTATTGTCATTAATGGTACCCATCAAGGTCGGGCAAGGGACCCACTAAATATGGATGTGGGTGAACCTTCTATCAGCCTTGGAGAATGTACTGAGAGGGGACTTGGTATGCCATTGTACTTTAGTTTGCTGGCATTTTAAACAAGTCTGCGTCCAGTGTTTTATGTCACTGGGCATATTTGACCAAACGAAACGATCACTAATCATCTTGGTAGTTGCTCTTCGACCAGGGTGCGATAGAGAATGGAAATGTTCAAAAATCTTTTCCGCAAAGAAGGTTGTACATAGTGCCTAGAGTATCCTGCGCTTACGTCACAATATACAGTAGTGTTACCGAATGGCACAGGGTGTTGCTTTAACTGTAGTGGCGTGTTTTCTTTTACTGTTTTCAAGGTAGTGTCATTTTTTTTATTTTTCCGCTAAGGAGTCGAAGTTCAACGGCTGTGCGTCAATCGACTGTATCGTCGATTGCGATAAAGTATTAGCTACTACATTGTCAGCCACTTTAATATAGCGGATATTCGACGTATATTATGCAATATAATCCAACTGTCGGATATCCCTTGGGGTACATTTGTCCGACTTGGCGTGCAGAGCATAAATTATAATCTGCCTAAACCACAAAATTTCGTCCTTCCAAAAGATGATGGAAATGCCAAGTATGTTGTCAGTAATTCCCTAGAAAATGTGCTGTACTTTTTTGAGCTGAGTTTAGCTTGACTGAAAAGAACGATATAGGTTTTTTAGCATCTCCCTGTTCCTGGTGAAGAACATCCCCTATTGAGTCGCCCGGTGCGTCTGTTGTCAGCGTGATCATTGAGTTATCATCGGTTAAATACGATAACTTTGTAAACTTGGTAAGGACGTCTTCGGCTCTGTGAAAATCAGTCAGTGTCTTATCTTTCAAGGTAATCTTCGAGTTCTTCTGGCGCAGTTGTTGCAGTAAATTTGTGAGGGGAATCAAAGTCTGGGAACAACCAGGAATAAACATAATTAGGCCTAAGAATCGGCGCAACTGCCGGAGTGAAGTTGGTTGTGGGAAATTTGAAATAGATTCTATTTTCTTAGGTAAGGGCGTTATTCCTTTTTCATCAATGACGTGCCCCAAAAGTTTTAATTGTGTGTACAGCAAAAATACATTTCTCTGTGTTAATTTTTAGGCCAAAATGCTGTAGACGCTGGAACACTTGCTTAACGTGATGACGATGTTCTTGGCGATCAGGACGTCATCAATATAGGCAAAGATGAAAGGAAAACCTCTCAACATTTCATCTATAAGCCGTTGGAAAGATTGTGCGGCGTTCCTTAAACCAAATCGTGAGAATTCGTATAAACCAAAAGGAGTAGTTATCGCTGTTTTGTGGATGCCCTCCTTGACCACTGGTATCTGGTGGAATGCTTTCCCTACATCAAGTTTGGTGAAGACTGTGGTGCCCTGCAGACCCACTGAGAAATCGTGCAAGTGCGGGATTGGGTATTTATCTGGTACTGTACTAGCATTCAGCTTCCGGAAGTCACCACAAGGTCTCCAAGTTCCTGAGTCCAGTTTTGGAACCATATGAAGAGGAGATGAGTAAGGACCCGAAGAAGGTCTATGCTGAGGTCTAGCATGTGCTGAAACTCAGCCTTCGCCAACTTATATTTATCAAGCCTCAATCGCCGTCGAGATGAATGCGTGGGTGGGCTCAGCATTGTGATGAACGGTTTCTGTATACCGGGATGGTGTTGTAATTTGAGAATATTTTAGTAAGAGATTCTGCATTCCGTTGCAGAGTTGCACTGATACATATGCTCGTATAGGTAGATGTAATCCCTTTCCTGGTAGTTGGTCGTTTTATCTTCCAAAGAAAGGGAAGACGTGTTAACAGACAAGTTAAAGTGGGCGAGGAAATCCACTCCTAGGATCGGAGTTCTGACTTTGGCTATCGTGAATACCCAAGGAAAAGATCGCCTAAATCCCAGATTTAGGGTTAACGAGGTTTCACCATATGTCTGGATTGAAGATCCATTCACAGCTTGTAACGTATAATCTCTCTTTCTAGTCAACATATTAGGCTTGGCTGGTATTACACTAATTTGTGCTCCGGTGTCCACTAAAAACAAGTAGCCAAAGTTCCCATCTCGGATGTAAAAAAGACGACTTTTTGGTATCCCTCCGGCAGCAAACGTCTGTACATGTTGCCAGAATAGTCGTTTCCCGATTGTTGTGTGTTATTACCCTTAGCTGCGTTCATGTCGAAGTTACGCGGTTTCGTAAAATGCCGCGCCTGTCGTCCATATTTAAAATGATACTGTAGAATCGTCCGTATTTTTCCACTCAACCCGTTTAAAGGCGGAATTTTCCATAAGAGCTAGTTTCGACCAATCAACACCACACATGGCGAAACTCGGCTTATTATTGGTCGAGACGCCCCAGGATAAATTTCGGCGGGAACGCGCTGGGAGCCGATCTAATTTTCGCAGAGTAAATAAAAGGACGAATCTTAGTCCGATTCACTAGTCAGCAATTCACTCTCAGAGAGATTTCTACAGAGATCCACGCGTTCTACATCTTGACTTAAAGGACTTTTCGCGCGTCATCACCTGACTCAACCTTCAACCACTTTCTCTCTCTCTCTCTGAAATCTTTGCACGTTTCTAAAAAAGTGTTATTCTACACTACCAAACAGAAATTATTACTAAAGCAAATATATATAAAAAATACGGTCCAAGGTGAATAACTCTGCCAAAACAAAAACATACAAAATTCAGCAAAAAAATCTCGCAACTACAATACTTTAAAATTTATCTCTCGATAAATTTTCCTCAAATTTTTATGTGAACACTTTTCCTAAACAAAGGAACATTCATGAACTTTGAGTTCATAAAATACTTCATTCAACTTTTGTTCAACAATTCAGTTATTTCGACTGAAACACAACTTTTTCCAAAATTGTATTGTAATATTCAATGTTTGTTTCTAATTGAATTCACGACTACCTTTGTTTCTTCGTTCAATATTGCCATTGAGATTTATTCCTTTTGTATGTCTACGCTAAAATTGTTGTGATTAATATGAAGAACATGCTTTTCACGTTTATTACCACAAACCTAAAACCCTTCTGATTACACACTAATTCATAGCAATCCCAACAAATTGGTAACCCCGACGTTTGTACAGGCAAAACCACCAACAAATTGATAACCTTATTTCAAACATCAAAACCTCAGTCGACATGGCAGATCCTGTACAACCAATTGAAGCTGCACTCAGGATGGAACTCCCTTCCTATACCACGAATACACAAACGTGGTTCATACAACTCGACGCGATTTTCCAAGCCAGACACGTGACGTCCCAGCAGTCGAAATTCGCGTTTGTTGTGGAGAAACTTCCCGCTGAAATCGCTGCGGAAGTAGCGGATATTCTTATTAATCTCCCGCCCGAAAAGCCGTATGAGGTGCTTCGGCACGCAATCCTACAACGAACAGGTTGCTCCGAGGAACGAAAGATTAAGGATCTCCTTACGAATGTAACACTCGGGAACAGCAAACCCTCCCAACTTCTTCGTAAAATGATTACACTACTCGGTGACAACAGTATATCCGAAACTGTATTAAAACAAATGTGGCTGGAGAAATTGCCGCCCGATATAGTGCAAATTTTAGCAGTCCTAACTGAGGAGGTCGATGTCCACAAGCTGGCATCGATCGCGGACAAAATCGTGGACACTAGACCAGCGCGCCAAATTTCCTCTGTCGTGACAGATAACCCGACCCCGGATGTTAACCAGCAACTCCATTTTCTGACTACCGAACTAAGGAACCTGTCTTTACGCCTAGACAGAATTCAGAGCATTCCTGGACGGAGTCGCGATACTTCAGCTAACAGACACAATCCTGGTAGGCGACGATCAACGTCAAGACATACTCGTCACCGCCAGAGAAACTATTGCTGGTATCATGAAGTGTTTGGCGCCCGCGCAAGAAAGTGTCAGCCACCATGTGCGTATAAGAACGCGGGAAACTCCGAACCCGGCAGCCATTAAGGGCGTGTGCTGCTGGGCTAAATAACGGAAATCGCCTATTTTACGTTCTCGACAACAACAGCAGATTGAAGTTCTTAGTTGACACTGGCGCTCAGATCAGCGTTATACCGCTGAGTTATTGTAAGAAATCGTCATTAACGCCCAGACAAACTCAACTCAAGCTACAGGCTGCAAACGGCACTTCCATCAGCACGTATGGCGAGCGTATTATGTCTCTAAGCATCGGCCTACGGAGAGAATATACATGGACCTTCACTATAGCCGATGTAGAGTTACCCATCATAGGAGCGGATTTCCTCGCACACTTCGACTTGTCCGTGGAGCTGTCATCTCGGACACTTACCGATATGCGCACGGATATGCGACGACGCGGATTTTTATCCAAGCTTTCCACGGTTGGACTGACTGCTCTGGTACCTAGTGCGAACGGTTGCGAAGATTTGCTTAAGCAGTACAAATCTCTTTTAGCACCGTTCACTCATACAGAACCCATAAAACACAACACAACACATACTATTAAAACAACTGGACCCCCAGTCCACGTGTCACCCCGTCGTCTACACCCAACTAAATTACGGGTGGCTAAGGAAGAATTCGAAAACATGCTCAAACTGGGCATAATAAGACCATCTTCCAGTCCGTATTCCACACCGTTACACATGGTCCCTAAGAACGAACCTGATGCCTGGCGACCGTGTGGAGATTACAGACTCCTAAACGCTCGGACTGTGCCAGACAAATACCCAATCCCTCATATTAAGGATTTTGCTTTGTCCCTTGAAGGCGCTACTGTCTTCACCAAGCTGGACTTAAGGAAGGCTTTTTATCAGATTCCTATCGAACCATCTGATATTCATAAAACAGCAATAACGACACCGTTCGGTTTGTACGAATTTACCCGAATGCCGTTCGGACTCCGTAATGCTGCGCAATCTTTTCAGCGTCTTATAGATGAAGTCCTCCGCGGATTACCTTATACTTATGCGTACATTGACGACGTACTGATAGCAAGTAAAACGCCCGAGGAACATCGTAACCATCTACAGTCGGTCTTTGAACGATTGCAACATTACGGACTAAAGTTAAACATTGATAAATGTTTATTCGCTGTCCCCGAATTAACTTTCCTTGGTCACGTCATTGATGAGAATGGCTTAGCTCCCCTGGACGAAAAGGTCAAGGCCATCAGTGAATTCCCACCACCGTCAACATTAAGACAGCTACGGCGATTCATTGGCATGATCAACTACTATCGCCGATTTATACGCGACTGTGCCATTGTACTTCTTCCACTGACGAATCTTCTTTCTAATCATAAGCGAAAAAACCCGAAGATTGTGTTATCTGCAGACGAGCTGGACTCTTTTCGTAAAGCAAAACAAGCTTTGCAGGATTGTACCAAACTTGTGTACATTACGTCCTCACCCGACGCGAAACTGACGCTAACTACCGATGCGTCGTCGGATACAGTTGGTGCCGTACTTCACCAGATAGTCGACGGTGTGGAAAGACCACTGTCATTTTTCTCTATTAAGCTAAATACGGCCCAACAGAAGTATAGTACCTTCAGCCGTGAACTGTTGGCAATTTATTTAGCCATCAGACACTACCGGCACATCCTGGAAGGTCGTGACTTTTCAATTTTTACAGACCATAAGCCACTTACATACGCTCTACATGCTAAGTCGGATAAACACAATCCGCGAGATATCCGCTACATGGATTACATATCACAATTCTCGTCGGATATACGCTACATTAGTGGAGCTAGTAATACCGTGGCCAACACCTTGTCTCGTACAACTCTCAGCGCAGTGCATAGTACAACACTGAACTTTGATAACTTAGCTGACGAGCAAGACAAGGACGAAACCCTGCAAGCTATCCACTCGGACACTTCCTTAAAAATTGAAAAAAGACCGCTCCCGTTTACAAACAGATCAGTTTATTGTGACATCAGCACGGGTAACCCGCGTCCGTACATTCCGCCAAATATGCGCCGTTTGATTTTTGAACATTTTCATACACAAGCACATCCTGGAGGCAAGGCGACGTTGCGGACCATATCGGACAGATTTATCTGGCCCGGTATGGCAGCTGACATTAAGCAGTGGTCCCGCACGTGTTTACGTTGCCAAGCCACCAAAGTTGGCAGACACACAAGGGCACCTACATCAACCTTTGCCGACCCAGACGGTCGTTTTACTCACTTGCATGCAGATTTGGTGGGCCCACTTGAAAATGTGAATGGATTCGAGTACATTTTGACCATAATCGACCGGTTTACTCGGTGGCCAGTCGCCATCCCACTGCAATCAACTACAGCTGAAACAGTGGCCAGTGCTATTTTTAATAACTGGATCACAAACTTCGGATGCCCTTCGGTAATCACTACCGATAGAGGTCCACAGTTTCAATCAGCCCTTTTCAACGAATTCACTGATCTATTGGGAATTAAACATATTTCCACTACAGCATATCACCCTTGTTCCAACGGCCTCGTAGAAAGATTCCATCGGCAGCTTAAATATGCTATAACTGCTTCAACTAAAGGCCGAACTTGGGTTGATAAACTTCCCCTGATCATGCTGGCTTTGAGAAATACTGTCAAGCAGGACTTGAACTGTACCAGTGCTGACTTGGTTTTTGGGACTCCCCTAACCTTGCCAGGACAGATCTTCGGCCCTGTATCGGACAACCTACCTACCAGCCAGTTTATCAGCGACCTTCGGCAGAAAATGTCTGAAACTGTTTATACGCCGACCAGAGCCTTTCACAGGCCATATTACATCCCAGCTGATCTGCATACAGCCAAGTTCGTATTTCTACGCCGAGATATGGTCCGTAAACCTTTAACGCCCAACTACACTGGACCGCATCAGGTCATTTCTCGAGCGTCGAAATATTTTGTTCTAGATCTCGCCGGCAAGCGAACTACGGTCAGCATTGACCGGTTAAAACCAGCTTATATCAACAGTGACGACCAACCTGTGACCACTCAGCCAACACCTGTTTCTGAGACATCACATAAACACCCATCTTCTACGCCTGAACCCCAAATTAACCCACCTACACGGACCAGGTCCGGCAGGCGCGTTCATTGGCCAGCAAAGTACACCACCTTTTATACATATTAATGTCCAAACTACGTTGACCATTAATCTCGTGGGGCTATTTGTAGAATCGTCCGTATTTTTCCACTCAACCCGTTTAAAGGCGGAATTTTCCATAAGAGCTAGTTTCGACCAATCAACACCACACATGGCGAAACTCGGCTTATTATTGGTCGAGACGCCCCAGGATAAATTTCGGCGGGAACGCGCTGGGAGCCGATCTAATTTTCGCAGAGTAAATAAAAGGACGAATCTTAGTCCGATTCACTAGTCAGCAATTCACTCTCAGAGAGATTTCTACAGAGATCCACGCGTTCTACATCTTGACTTAAAGGACTTTTCGCGCGTCATCACCTGACTCAACCTTCAACCTCTTTCTCTCTCTCTCTCTGAAATCTTTGCACGTTTCTAAAAAAGTGTTATTCTACACTACCAAACAGAAATTATTACTAAAGCAAATATATATAAAAAATACGGTCCAAGGTGAATAACTCTGCCAAAACAAAAACATACAAAATTCAGCAAAAAAATCTCGCAACTACAATACTTTAAAATTTATCTCTCGATAAATTTTCCTCAAATTTTTATGTGAACACTTTTCCTAAACAAAGGAACATTCATGAACTTTGAGTTCATAAAATACTTCATTCAACTTTTGTTCAACAATTCAGTTATTTCGACTGAAACACAACTTTTTCCAAAATTGTATTGTAATATTCAATGTTTGTTTCTAATTGAATTCACGACTACCTTTGTTTCTTCGTTCAATATTGCCATTGAGATTTATTCCTTTTGTATGTCTACGCTAAAATTGTTGTGATTAATATGAAGAACATGCTTTTCACGTTTATTACCACAAACCTAAAACCCTTCTGATTACACACTAATTCATAGCAATCCCAACAATACCAACGGGTTTTAAATATTGGCCTACTTCTGGATATGGAACGTGATCTGCGCCTAGTATGACGTGATGGACGTGACCGTCTAGTGAAATCATTGGATGTGCAATTTTGCTGATAGCAGTCTGTAGAGCTTGTAACTGTGAGGTTTGCTCGGCTGTACAATCTTTAATTCTTGATAATTCTTGTGAGTAACCGACTGAAGAGACAATAGGTTTTGAAGGTGTCGAAGAAGCAGTCTCCGAAGGTTTATTTTCATGTATTTTGTCCGCGATTTCTGCCAACCGCTGTAGGTCTAAGTCGTCCAAGAGTGAAACTAATATTTACGACGTTTGTGAACTCAGATTATCTATACATAGTTTACGGAGGACTGTGTCAGACATAGTATTGCCATCTAGTAAGGTATTCATCTTTCTAAGCATTTGGGAAGGCTTATAGTGTCCCAAATGAAGATTATTAAACAAGTCGTGCAACCGACTTTCCTCTGATTCGCTTGTGCGGTGAAATATAGCATCCTTCAAAGCATCATACGTTTTCTCCGCCGGTATTTCGCTGAGGAGGTCTGCTACTTCTAATGCTACATCTGAGGGAAGGTTCTCGACTACGAAAGCGTAACGACCATGTGGGGATGTGATCTTTTTTGCATTAAAAACTGCGTTTGGTTGCGCGAACCATACTTGAACGTTGGTGTGGTTGTACGTCGGCAGATTGATGGAAATTACCGCCTCAATATGTTCGCTGGTAGAATTTTCCATTGTTTTTGTTTAAAATGTGAAAGTATTTCTCTTATAAAAATGTTGTTTTTAAAATATTTCTTTGTACACTTGAACTTCGAGATCACTGATTTGTAGTGGGTTAGTCATTCTGTATTAGTGACAAATACAAATGAAATTGACCCTCTACTATTTTTACTAAATCAAATGTAACAAAGAAAACAACATGTGAAATAATCAAATAGGCAGATATTTGTTTTAACAAAAAATATTTTTATATAACAACAGGTACACACGCTATAATAAAGTTGTTTAAACACTTTAGAGTTCCTGGTTGTGTGATCTAGGGTAATATAAAAGGTGTTATGCTATAGATCTCCTAAGAAATTAAACAGTTTATGTTGATGATGAAATTGAATGAAATAGATTGCTTGACTTACTGTAGAATTGTCTCGCTTCGACTGATATAGTTACGATTTCTTTTATGTTGTTAAGATATTGAGTGAGTTGGTTTCTGAATTTCGTCTTGTTTGAATTCGTCACTAGATGAGTTGATGTTGAAAAGAAATTGAATCCCACAAGACGAGTTAATGTAAATAAAAATTAATTTTTAGCGAAGAAGTTGGGTTTCATGGATTCGTGTCACGAGTTGATTATTTTAAGGAATCACTAAGTCGCGTCGAAGTTTCATGTTTATGAGTTTTCTTGATCACATGGGAGGCTCAAGAGAATGTTTATCAATTTTTGGCGCGTTGAACTCTAAACAGATCAACTCGTGGTCAACCGTGCGGACGTAGGTAGAAACATGACATTATTATTTATGAACCAATCAGAAAACATTGTTTCGTACTGAACTCTGGAGCCGATTTTAATGGGTTCAGCACAAACTGAGAATACTTAGCTGTGATCCACTTTTAACAGGTTTAAAGCAGAAAATGTATAAATCTAATTTTACAAAGTCCTTTAGCATAAGATATATAGAGAGTGTCCTTGTAAATGTGTATGTATGTATGTATCTCGTTGATAGTAGAAATTCATTCTCTGTGGGAATTGTAGGTATCCTGATAATGTAGGGCATGGGAAAATGGTTTAAATTATTTCGTGACCTCTCATTTTCCTGGTCGTCTCTCTGTGTTTATCGCTTGAGACAAAGGAATTCATTTCAGAATTGTCTCTCATTCCTAATTAATTCACAGGTGTGACTCATTTGACCATCCCTTTTTCTTCACCTACATTTAGGAATGATGACCTTTTGGCTTCTTTGATTTATTTATTTCTTTTTTTATCTTTTTGTTTTTATTTCTTTATGGCAAAGCAAAATGGTTTGCAGACTTTTCTATCTGTTTTTTTTTATATAGTGAACGTTTTTATTTTCTATCACTACAAATCAAATTTCAAATCTAAATTGTTTGTCATTTAAAATACTATATTCATTATAAAATATATTCAGTTGAAATACAGAAGGTATCATAAAAACGACTTCGAAGTGCCAGTTTATACAGATATATGGTGAGAAATAACATTGTCATAAGATAACCTCCACCAACCACTATAAAACTACAACAGGTAGAAAGTACAATTTTCAGCTACAAAACTATTTTTTACATAATCACCACTTTTGACTATGCCTTTTTAGGCACTCTTCATTTCATAAGTTTGTCGTGTCCACTAAAATATAGAATAAAATATGCAATCACACAATAAAACTTATTAATTTTAAACATGAGAAGCATTTTCAGCCAACAATAGCTACATAAACATTAAAACACATCTACAAAATATTTATAAACCAATAACATTCAATGAAGTGTGTACATCTTAAAACACTCTAATAAAACCAGAGAAAGGTTGTTTTAGTCATCATGATTTAAGTTGATACCACCAAAATATCGCGCGGGCGTAGTAATGGTTTTTAGGGCCAATTAGGAAGAAATAATATAATTCTTGAGTCGATTTTTTTAGGAAAAAGAGTATAGAAATCACGGCCCTAACGAAACAGACAGACAGATCCACGGTCCACGTCACTCTAGCTGCTGACCTTAAAGACCCATTTCACGTCCACACGCAAAAGCAACAGCACTGACCAAACTACAAAGAAACTGCCTCAGACTACGTAAGAAGTAAATTCTAACAATCTCTTGTATCCCCGTTACTACTAAGCACGCATACACATATTGACTCTTTCACACAAACACACATAACATTTTTCACTGTTTTCACATACGTACGCAATACAGTTTATATATATATATATATATATATATATATATATATTGTCATGCACAGACAGACTGTTTCGCTGTATCACAGCTCATCAGTGTGGCTAGACGTCCGGTTGCCTCTGGCTAGAATCGAAAACCGGCTGAATTCGCGTCAGTCGGAAATTTTACCCTGAAGCCGTTGGCTTACGGCAGAGAAGAAGGTGAATTTAAGCGTATTTATTTTTAGATAAACACACAGTGACTGAGAGAACTCGATTCGATTTACCGAAGAGTCTTGCATTAGCCGTAATAGTCACTGTTTACAAACCCACACATCCTCCCTAGAGAGCTCAACCGAAATAGATTTTTCAGGAGTTCTCGGATATATATATATATATATATATATATATATATATATATATATATATATATATATATATATATATATATATATATATCCGATAACTCTTTTAACAACCAAACAAAAATACATTGCTCATTCAATACATTCAACCAACTTCTTGTATTCTTGTCATTATATTAAAATCAAATTATTTATTTGTTGATACTAAGATTGTCTTTTCCTACTGGATTTTTTCTTTCAAACGGCCGAATTGCGACCAGCCGCGCAACAATATTTTATGTTATTGTATCGAATCCTGACACTCCGAACTTTGACATTTAACAAAAACCTGAGTAAAAGGATTCCTACAAGTTGACAGCTGTTCGAACAATTTTTCTCTACCACGTGCGTTTCACAAAAAAATACCCAAGATGGCCGACCGAGACAAACTGCCCACCCACACAGCCCAAATCCTAGCAACCCTCCCTGAGGATTTAGACTTGATGAAAATGGCTGAAATAGCCGACAAGATATTCTCCTTCCAGCGCTTCATTTAGAACTCCCCGGGGTTGGGGGGACCCGAAGAGAGGCCAAGAAAGCTCTGTGTATATATAATGTTATTACAGAAATTAAGTAGACATTTGGAAAAATAAATCTCTTCTTTAGGCAAAGGTTTCTATTAGTATTCCGAAACTGTTCATCAAGGTTATGTATTGAATGTACATGATTTTCGAAACATTGAAGGTTTTGTTAGAATTCAGAAACACTGGTACTTTGAAAATTTTTATTTACAAAAACTTAGAATGTTAATATAGGGTGAGAAGACATCTTTTCAATATTTGATGTTTAGATATTTTGGACGATACGCGTCTGATGGCAAAACAGACGATATTTTTTTGTTGCCGCTTTTCTTTTCTTTTTTTTGAATTGGAACCTGCAGACGACAATTCCTTTTCAGAGGATATTATTCTCAGGCAGAAATTTTTTCTTGGTCGATTAAAAAGGCTCATTGTTTTCTGGCTCCGTGGCAAACTAGTTTAGTTTACCACGTAAAATAGCATGTTATTTTAAATGTTCGACTTACAGTGTCGAATTATTTCCTTAGATAGATTTATAACTTTTTAATTACAGTGTAACCCGGATATAAGAGAGTTGTCGGGACCGGAGACGAAGTCTCTTATATCCGGGTTTGGTCTATTATATATACATTAACACAGGCTCTAATTTGGAACCAGATAAAATATCTCTTATATCCGGGTTTCTCTTATATCCGGGTTACACTGTAGTACTATCTGATTTTATTTAGGGATGGGAGGGATGGGAAGACGTTTTGAGATTTGTTTCAAGTTTGTCTAAGATAGAATTTAGATATTTATTTGGAAGAGGTAATTTTATTCTCAAGCAAGAAGAGGAATTATTGCCTTTGATTTTTTTTTTTTTTTTCTTTAAGCGTATCACCCCAAGCAAGGCTGGAGGCCACTATCACGCATGGGGTTACAGAAGGGTTGGAGGAAGAGCAGATAGGAGTGGTAAAGGAGAGGATGTGGAGAAAGAGAAAGACAGTGGGTCGATCAAGGCAAGGGGGTTACAGAAGATTTGGAGCGAGAGCAGATAAGAATGAAAGATGAAAGGATGTGGAGAAGGGAAGTGGATAGATCAAGGCAACTGGAGATGTCGATTGACGCTACACTTAAACCGTTGGAGATTGTATTTTTCAGGGAAACAGTAATAGGGAAGGGAGTTCCATAGGCGAGATGTGCGAGACATGAAGCTATTAGAGTAAAAGAGACGTCTACATCTAACAGTTTCAACGGTGAAGGGGTGGGAACGGGATGCCAGCCTCGTAGGACGTTTAAATTCACGAGGCCTAGGGACAAGCGAAAGCAACTCCTCGGAGCAATTACCGTGAAAGTACTTGTAAAAAAGGCAGAGCGGGGCAACATCGCGTCTGTGAGAGAGCGACTGCAGACGAGATGACAGATCAGGGCCAATCACATTGCATATCCGTCTCTGGATCTTATCAAGAACCCTGAGGCAAACAGCAGGGGCCCCAGACCACATATGGCAGCAATACTCCATGCAAGGGCGAATGGTCGATTTATAGACTTGGAGGATCGATTCCGGGGAGAAAAATTTCCTGGCTCGGCACAGGGAACCAACTTTTCTTGCGGTGGATGATGCAACTGACTCGATGTATTTGTTCCATCTCAGATCAGCGGACAGCGTGAGACCGAGCAGCCGCAGATAGGAGCTCTTGAGAAGTTGGTCTTCAGACATTCTAATGGGATGCACGGATGGATCCTTGTGGTGGTTAATAGAGAGAAGTTTTGTTTTAGAGGCGTTAAAGTTAACCATCCATTTCTCGCCCCAGTTCACAACCGATTGGAGGTCCTTTTCAATTTGAGCTGCCAGGTTAACTTTGTCAGCATCACTAGATTTGTGTTTGAGGCAGGAGTAAATTGTGGTGTCGTCAGCGTAGATGCCGACTTGAGAGTCTACGGCGCCAGGAAGGTCGTTTATAAATATGAGGAACAGAGTAGGGCCTAGGATGGAGCCTTGAGGAACACCTGCGTTAGTGGGATAGGAGCTGGAGATGAATCCACTGAGAACGACCTTCAATTCACAGTATGACAGGAATGATTGTATCAGGTCAAACAATCGACCTGTGATACCATAACCCTGGAGCTTGCGAAGAAGGCCGGCATGCCAAACTCTGTCAAATGCTTTGGAGATGTCAAGGGCCACGGCACGAGCTTCACCGTTATTATGGATAGCTTGGTAGACAAATTCAGTGATGGCCGTAAGCACATCGGCAGTAGATCGGGCAAAGCGGAAACCATACTGCTTGTCTGAGAGCAGATCATGGGATATCAGATGATTAATCACTTCGGTGTTGATAATGATTTGTTTGTATTGTTGACTCGGAGAGTTAACTGTTGTTTTTTTGTTGTTTTTTTGCAGAGTCATTCGGTGCGGGGAATTCTGCCCCATTCTCGTTCTCTATTTAACATAAGAATTTAAAATGTTTTAAATAGATATTTATTTTAAAATTTGATCTTAGCCTAGGTTAGGCGTTGTGTTTTTTATTTTTCCCTTTCAGCTCCAAAGAAAGAGAAAAAGAATTTCTGAAGAAAAAGAGATGTATATGAAGAAAAGAAGAAAATAATTTGTTTACAAGTTTTTTGCCTATAAAAAGAAAGATTAAAAAAAAAGATGTTTAAGTTGTCAGTTTAAAGAGTAATACTTTCTTTAGACTGACAAATTTATTTATGTAAGTAGGAAAAATCTATTTTTGTTTATTATTTTGTTGCTGTATTTTTAGCATATGCATGAAATTGTTTTTGTGCTGAAATAAAGATTTTGTCTGTGAACTTTAGATTTTGGTCTTATATTTTCTATAATATTTTTCTATTTTCTATAAAGATCGTGTAGCGACTGCTATGTTTTCCACGCCCACAGTTTATTCATCTGCGATTGACTAGTAAATCAATACTGCCTTTCTATAGGACAATTTAACAATCGCAGTCGTCACTTTGAATTTTTCGATCTTGAACTTGCTTACATGCTTTGTTAGTACAAATTCAGCGATTGGTCAATTTTTAACTAATCAAATATTTTAGTGCTAAATGAACTTTTCCCGCGGTTTCGCTGCGAGCCTACCGGTAGCTTTAAAAGAAGCAATTTTTCCAGAGTCCAGTGTCCATGCAAAAAGGGCCCTTTTAGGGCTCCTTTTAAAAATGGATAAGGTCGATGGGAAGTCGGTTGAAGATCCGCGCCCCAGGAGTCATCACCGTTGTGAGGGATACTGGGGCCTACCTTAAGGTGTGGAGCCATTTATATGAGACACAAGAAGCATACCCCAAAATAAGGGTTTTTGAACAGATGAATTCGGACATAAAAAAAACTGAGAAATTTTTCTTCTGGGAGGGTCCCTGTATTGCACCATCCGTCCTTATATAGAGCAGTTAACTTACTCTACGGACGTCGGCGGTATTGTCCTGGATGGTCGGATGTCGACGGAGTTGGGAACAAGAAGCCTGGGACAATCCGTCGGGGTACTTACCAGTGCAGATTTCCGGCCTGTATGTGAGTAGGTTTTTTCTTTTTTTTCTCTTTTATTTTTCAGACCTAAAAGATGTCTATTAAGATAGCTACTTTGAATGTGAAGGGCTTAAGGGATCGGGGTAAGGCAGCCCGCCTGCTCCGGGATGTCTTGTCTTTCGGCGTGGATGTCGCCGCGATCGAAGAGACTCACTTTGTTTGCAGCGTCGGTGCGTGTGTGATGGAGAGCGACTTTGTCGTCTATTCAGCATATGGGGACCGGCAGGCCAGAGGAGTTTCTTTGCTGGTGAAGCGGACTCTTGATGCGAAAGTGGACCTTGTGCATACCGATGCCGAGGGCCGGTTGATCGTGGCCGATATTGCCATGAAAAGTGGTTCGTTTCGGGTCGTTACGGTTTATGCGCCCAACGACCGGGAGGAGCGGATCTCGTTTTTTCGGCGGTTGGGACCGTTCCTGGTGGATTCAATGCGCTTAGTTCTAATGGGGGACTGGAATGCCATTCTGGACCCCAAGTTAGATCGGGGGCGGGGTGCTAGCGAGAGAAGGGGCGATTGTAGCTTGGTTGATCTGATCAACGATTTTGGTCTCGTTGATAGATACCGGGTCGATCACCCCGGGAGGAAAATGTGGATGTGAGCTCTTAGTTGGCCTTGTAACAAGGTGTTTAGCTACCCTGACAGGAGCCTGGTCTTCGTGAGGACGAGTTTCGCAGCTATTTGGCTGACTTTCCTCGGCTTTCGCCGACTGAAGCGGTTAGCTGCGAAGGAGAAATCACGGAGGGCGATGTCTACGCGGCATTGAAGGTCGGCAGAGGCAAGTCGCCCGGTCTGGATGGTTTGCCCTATGAATTGTACTTGAGGCTGTCACACATCTTTGTCCCGATTTTGACTGTCGTGTTGGCGAGCCACAAACTCTCCTCGAGGTTGGCTTTCCTACGCCGCGCATTGACAGGAGATTCGATTACGGCGACGATTGTTAGGGACGCTTTCCTTTTCCTTACTATCAATCCCACCATCTCACGAACTGAGCGCCATCGTAAGCTCCGGGATTTCCTTCGCGAGTGTCGGTCGGCCTTGTTGGCCGTTCCTCGGTCCAGTGACCTTTCACACTCTAGGAAGGTCTTCTATTGTCTTCTAGTGGAGAGGGTCGCGAAGGATTCTCTACGTGAGCGGCTCAACTTGTCGGAGGAGTTTCGCTCTTTCTGGTCTTGGGCGCCAGCGGCGGATTATCTCAGTAACCCTGAGTTTTCGCTTACCTGGCGACTGGCTCGGAATCGGCTGCCTCTCAATGACAAGGTCTTCATATGGGGCTTGGCGGATTTGCCAGACTGTGAACGGTGCGGCTTTGGTTTAGAGGAAACGGCTTCGTACGCCTTCTACCACTGTCCCCGGGTCCGCCCCTGTCGGCGAGTTGGCTCGTCTCGCTCCCGAAAAGCTCGTACCCATTGATCGCGCATTCGCGTGTGACAATGTGTCGCCAAAGTATTCTGAGGTGAAACGGATGGTGTTTCTTACGCTGCTGGCCACGGCTCGAATGGTGATTTGGACGACGCGACAGGAGGAAGTCTTGTGAGGCATTCGTTATTCTCATCAGGATCTGATCCGATTCTTTGAGCATCAGCTCAAGATGAAGATTAGAACTGATAGAAAACGCTTGCATTCGAGTCTTCAGCGAAAGGTGGGTGAAAGAGGCGAGCTTGGTTCGTCTGAACGGGGCTAGCCTTGATTTTCTCTTCTAGGTCAACCTATGTCACATCGGGGTTGTTTCCTGTGGAGCCCTCCCCTTGGTTAGGTTAGACAAGCTTTTATGTACCTAGTTAATGTGAGTAAGAGTTGTTCCTGGCCTGTTCCCGGCTGCCTCTTTGGTTATGATCCAAGTCGAGATTCCCCACCTTCCCAGTTTGTTTTGGCCCCCTTTTGATCTCGACTGGGTCAGCGTTTTATTCCCCATGCCCGTCTATATTTCTCCTTTCCCACTTCCTTAGCGAGAGAGCCTCTTGATTTTGTCCCAATGGGCAGAGTACAGCGGCCTCTCATTTTGAGGGTCGGACGGTCCCTACTAACATCAATTTTGTTTTAGTTTATTTTGTTTATAGTTAGGTTGATTTGGGGTTCATTCAACCCCCGCCCCTCGCTTTCTAATCATTCGTAAATTTTATGTATATATATTTATATTTTATAATCATTATGACATGGGCGCGTTTTGTATGTTCGCCTTGAGAGGATGCGGTATTATGGTGTATGGAGGATTGATTGGTGACGGACGAATTCATGTGGTGAATGGGCAAATTGTAATGTGTGAATGGGTCGTGAATCTGATTAGCTAGGTATAAGATAGTGATGACCAGCCTCAACCCCTCCCCATTTCGGCCTTGTACCATAATTGTGTATTTTTACGCAATAAATACAGTAGAGTCCAGCAAATTTCGCCTGTCAACATAAACCTATGACTTTACTCACATTTCAAACGCACACACAGACAGATTTTTGTAATACATATCTCTCTGTGACTCAGCCAAGTTCATTCAACCATGACTCTGTTGATTTCACTAACACACTTTCTGGTCAATTGTATTCTTGTGTTACCCATTCTAACAGCAGACTCTATTTAACATAGATTCCTGAACATTCTCTCTCAAGAGAACCTTTCGAACATTCAATCACAAGTCAGAAATACAGTAAAAGGGGAGCAACTTCTTTTCCCTTAATCTATACATTTCATTGCATGTTTGTTTTGTATGTTATATTTCAATATATACTTGTTGATCCACATTTGAAGTTTCGTTGTTTTTCTTGAATCATTCAATGTACAAAAGATATATGCTCTAAGAACACGCATAACAATCGTCTGCTTCATTCAGTTATTTTGCTTTTTACTTTCCTATGAAGAGGCCGAGAACAAAATCGGCAGATTTTGAAAAAATAGAACTTAAATTTAATTGAATTAAATTTTAATTAGATTTTATTATTTTTATATATATTTATTATACAATTATATATATTTATATATATATAATTGTATATGTAATAATTTTTAGAAGTACATAAAACTATTGTCATTCAAGCTAATCCACTTCTGGTTGCCAAACCGGTGAATGTGACAAGGTGTTGGAATTAGTTATTCTTAGTAATTTGGATTTTCTTTCTGCTTGAATTTTCTTCTTTGATACTTCAGGATCTATTGTGAGAGGGAAAAAGTTATGTGTCAAGGATAGCTCAGTGGGTCAAGACTTTTAAGACTATGTTTCTAATGCTCCATCAATTCGTATTTCATTGTCACATCCTCTGAAAATTTCAATGACTCTACCAAGTTGCCAAAAAAGTCTTGGTTTCATGGGAATCTTTGATAAAAACTACATTATTTGTATTTATCTTATTATTTTTTTGTTTTAAGGAGATCCTTGTAGGTTCCAGAAGAATTTATAGACCAAGTTTTAACAATTAAGATAAATGTAGTTTTTAACAAATTGTTCATGGGTTTTTGTTTTTTAACTTATCTCATTTTCGAATATTGGCTCTGGAAATAATTTATATTTTTATTTCTTACTATTTTTAAATTGTGCTTTTTTGAAAACGAATAAAGTCATAACGACATTTTGAAAATTCAGTCTCATGAACAAATTTAGTTTAATACTGAATCTTAATTTCAAAACCCAATCTTTGAAAACGATTTTTTTCTAAACTTTCACTGTTTTGGTTAAAAACAACTCAGTAATAACTATTTTTGTTATTACTAGGTCAAAAATAAATAATTATATGTCAAGCAATAAAAAAGAATTGTTTTATTGAATTTGTTTAAATTTACATAAAAATAAAATTAACAGAAATTGCAAAGTTTGCTATTTTCTCAAGAGATTTTTATTTTTTAAAGATATAACTTGAAATTTAAACAATCGATTTTCAGAACTAAATTCTCAATGTATCTATTTTGAAAGAGAGTAGAAGTAATTAAATTCATTTACGGAGAAATTTGCTTTTATTTTTTTTTAAAGAAAATAATGTAATGTTTCAATAGAAAATAATGATTTTTCAAAGAAGTAAGGCTTGCTATACTTTTTGCTTGAAAAAAAAATGATTAAATTAAATATGTTTTTGTAACAAACCAAAAAACAATGAAGTTTATTTTTTAAAGATTGAATGAAAAATTATTTTCCATAAGATGGCTGAAAAATATTAATGCATTGTCAATAATACACTATTATTCAGAGATCTTCTGAGCAATGCCAGGTATCCCTGTTAGTTTCTGCTATTTCTAAACCACTGTTAATTTTGTCACAACACCTTCCTCAGGAAGTGGGCGATTATGGCTCTCCACAGTTTCCTGTCCTTTGTAGCTTTTAATAAGGTTTGTCTTTTTTGCTATCTCTCCAATTCTTTGTTCTGCCAACCATTTACACAATCTCATTAGGCAGATTGTGTGTTGCTTTCCGCTATCCCTCTTGCCTTCAGTGTGTCTTCTTGTGAGTATCAAATGTGTCACACCACTTGAGCTCATGTTTTGCTGTTCCACCTCTTGACACCCACGTCCAGTTCAGCTTTCCTCCTTATATTCTCTTGTAATGTCTTATTTCTTTTTTCTTTCAGGAAAACATCTGTATGTATATATATATATCTGTTAATTTTATTTCATTATTCCTTCTTTCTTTCAGGCTGCTTTGAAAACATTTGACAGTTTGATTGCAATTGAGCCTGATGCAATGTGGCTGAAATTATCCTATATCTACAGCCCAAATGTGTACGAATCACCAGCACCCATGTTTCAAAAGGTCCAGGTAAATATTGCAAATATTTCTTTCAACTTGTATTTTTGTTGAGTTATTAATTCCTTTATACAAACTGCCCCCAAAAATATACACTGGATTTTATTAAAAAATCTTGATGTAATTTAGAATTGGTGTTATGAGAGTTCATTTGCATGAATGATAGGGATGGCTTGTGACTGAAGGAAAGAAATTACGATGTATGTTTGTATATAAGACAGAATTTGATCACTTTAGTTAATGGTAATCAATGATAGTCTGATTGAACAAGTGGTAAGTCAACTAACAAAACCTAAAACAGGATAAATGCTCTTAAAAGTGTCTTTAATAAGATATTATCACCACATAATGGTGATGGCAATAGAGATAATGTCTTGTAGCTTTGCTTCTCAGGTTAAGTTTGTTGCTTGTGCTTGTGATTAATCAACATGACCTTGCTTAAATGTAATCCATGAACTTATCCTGATTTCTCTTTTATTTCAGTTTGATTCAAACAATGCAAAGGAATATTCCAACAGTATAGAAGTCCTTTTCAAGAATCCACTATTGCAGAGTAAAACCTATCAACCCAATGTCAATTAGTCTTTTAAAGACATTAATTATTAAAATATTATTAATGCTCAGATCAGATTGTGTTGGGAAAAGCCTTCTCTTATTTTTTCTGATAAACAATATAATTCCATTATCACGCTATTTGACAGATAACTGATATGTTTTTAACTATTTTTCTTTTTTTTTTTTAAGAAGTTAAAAGCTGTAAAAAGAACTTAAATAATAATTATAATGTCTATTTGACAGATATTGACGTTTTTAACTTAAAATGTTAAAAGAATTTAAATATTTTGGTAAATTATTGCCTATTTCTATAAATGTTTTTTTTAATTATTTGACAGTAAATAATATGTAATTTCACTTTTGCAATAAAATCTAAGGTGATTGCAAAGCCTTTTCTCAATATAGTGTCTTCTGAAGAATAAATTGTTACACCAGAATTTTTTCACTTTTTTCTGTTATTACAAGAAAATTTTTTAAATAATTGTGTCTGGGGAAATTATATGTAGATATTCTTAAACTTTAACTGAAATGCAGAATAAAAAAAAAAGATTAAGATTATTCATTCTGTTTTATTCTTCATTGGTTTATCGCACTTGTTAACACAGTAATGTATAGACTGTCTTCATGTTAGTATCTGTGTAGATAGAAATGTTATCATTAAATAACCAATATAACCTTTTAACACCTCACCAAAATCTTAAATCATTAAAAGAATATTTTTCTGCACCATCTCTACTTTTATGCTATCAAAAGAATTCAGTATTAACAAAATTAGTAAAGAATTTTGGAAATGTGGTTAAGTTCTAATTTATTTTATAAAACTTATTGAAAACAAATCCGATGAATTGACAATGTTGACAAACTGATCAAGAAGACTTACTAATGGTAATGGCATGTATTTGAATAACTTATGCATTACAATATTCAACTAAATTATTTAATCAGTATGGCAGCTAAGGACTGTGCAAAATAAAATTCATATAATTATCCTTTGAAAGATATTTAAAAATAATATCCTATATATACTACACTAATAAGCTCAAACAAAATACTTTCAAAAGATTTTATTGTTTGATATTCTCAAGAATACCTCATTAGTTATCAATAGAAATTATCGCATTCTCTTCTCAATATTTTACTCAGATTCTTTCACTCTTAGTAACCCCTTGAATCTTAGTAGCTTCATAGCTTTGTTTGGGGTGAAATGATTAAAAATAAATCTAAAATAGTATTGTTTGGAGCTCTAAGTTTGTCATGATCAGCCCATAATATTAAAATATTTGAAACAATGCATTGAAATGCATACCAGAGGTTTATAAAAAAAAAGACAATTAAAAAATAAAAAGTTTAAAAAAATCTTATATAAAAAAATAAAGATTTATTTTCAACATAAAATCATTCATATAAAAACTTGATACAATTTTGTGTGTAGAATTCATTAATGAGGATGACTAATTTTTACAGTTGATCCTGAGAGCCACACCTGCAGAAAAGAGAAGAAGAAAAAAGATCAGATTAGCAACACTTATGACCTATTTTCTAGCTTATCAGGGGGTAATTGAATATAGGTAAGTATAGATATACAACAATGGTATACATTAAATCAAAAACCACAATAACAAGTTTGATGTTAATTTTCATCTGAGATTTTCACCTATTTTCAGAAAAAAATTAGATATTAACTCTGATGTTGGTAAAATTTTCAGGATATATTTATATATCATGAATTTCAGCTTATATCTATCCTTATCAAAATATTGATAATTTGTTTTGAAAGTATCAGTGCAATTCTTCAAAGTGCAATATAATTTTTTATCTTTAAATAAACCCCAATGACATAAGCCATAGAAATGTATTTAATTAACACAGGTATCCCATACACCTGAATAATTTCCTTCTTTTACATATTAATATGAGCACAATGACATTCATCTTTCTTTCATTAATTTTTCTACTGTTTAAACTTTAATATTACTTGCAGATATCTCATCTACTTGAATATATTTTTTAAATCAATATCACCCCATGCAAGACAGTAAAGCCACTAAGATACAAGAGGTTACAGGGTGTGGAATAATTAGGAACATAAACATTAATAATGAGTGGGAAGAAGAAAGAGTATATAGCAATTGACATTGCATTTAAATTTTTTGCAGATTAAAGTTGGCTGGAAAACATGGAGCTGGAAGGGAGTTCCACAAGGAGGAAGTGCGAGAAAACAAACTATTAGCATAGAATTTACAGTTACACCTAGCCAGCTCAACTGTAAATTGATGAGATCTCAATGCCAGTCTAGTAATGCACTTAAATTCAAAAAGTCTAGGTACCATAGCAAAGAGCTCACCCAAACAATTGCCATGAAAGTATTTATAGAAAAGACATAGAGAGGCAATCTAATGGCAGTGGGAAAGTTGACTGAAGAAAGCCACCAGATCAGGAATAAATAATAATGCTGATTCTTCTTTGGATTATATCAAGGAGCAGGGGGCACCAGACCATATGTAGCAGCAATATTCTAAGCATAGATGAATGGTAGGATATGTAAGGGAGATTCTGGCATGAACCAAACTTATTAGCAGCTGACCTAGCAATGGATTCAATATAGTCTTTCCACTTCATGTCAGCTGAGAATGTTAGTCCGAGAATATTACTTTCCATTTCCATATAAATCTCTTTTAATGATGGCTTACTTTTCTATTTGATTAATATCTGGAAAGGCTGGACACTAACATTAATTTGGTCTCTGAAACCTTAGCAAGGTGGTCAGTTTTGCAGAATGAAGGAACATTACCATGCATGAATATATTCTTTAGTCTAAACCTTCTTACATTAATTCTCTGCATTTATCTTGATGCCATCATTAGTTTTGAAAGATCCTATAATTTTTACTACCAACAACACTACAGCTCCCCTCTGCTGCCTAATGTGTTGGTCGTCTGTTTCTATGTGGGATCCAAGCCAGTCATCAGCTCTATCTAGATAATCTTCATTACCCTATTAATTTTGCTCAGATCTCTTTTTCAAACATTCTTAAATACACTCTTTTGTTATCTTGTCAATATTTTCAATTACTTTTCCACAATTTCCAACATTCACTAACTTTACAACATCTTGTTTCTATCTTGAGCTCATACCTTTTTAATGACAATCTTTATATATCTGAAATTTAAAAATAAATATCGATAATTATACTGTTCTATATCTTTATTTATATGATGAACAGCTTTTGTTGCATAATAAAAAAACTGAGGCCACCAAACAAGTTATTATAAATAATTCTAATAAAAATAGACATAAAGCTGAAATTCATTTGGTATATTTATATATAAATATTCTGAATATTTTACCACTGGTTATTTGGTTTATAGCAACTTTATTGGGAAATCATTGACTTGCATATAAAATCTGATATTATAGCTTTCTAGATTCTGACTCAAAGGCTTGTAGGCAAAGTAGTCAAATTTATTGTAGATACAAATGGTTCTTTTTGTGTAGTGATAGTAAAATATTGAAATTCCAAGATAGCCGAGCCAATGAAAGAAGTAAAACACCTAGCTAAAACTCAACAAATCTACAAAGTTTTTAAATATATATACAGGGGGCCGACGCTATTTTTCAGACACTTTATTTTTTCAAGTTTTAGGTAGCACAGGCAGTCTGTACTGTTTTAGTGTAATGGCAATAACATTTAAAAACTGTTTCAATACTACAAATGGAAAAGCAGAATTCAAATTAAAAGTATTTTTATTTTTTTACAAATTTTCACATTACACAGGCGACAGTATTTTTCGGACATTGCAGAAACAATGCTAATAGTTTATGGCAGCACCCTTCTTTTCAATGACTTCTCTCAGTCTATCTTCATAATGTTCGTACATATTGATAATAACGTCTCTTCGTGTTTCTAGCAGTCTATTTTTAGCATCTTTTATGCGCTGCCACAGTTCAGCCTCTCTGGTTATTTCTGGCTCGTCGTAAACAAGCTCTGCAAGCATTTCCCATATGTTTTCAATTAAATTTAAGTATGGACTTCTTGCAGGCCATTCCAGAGTAGTTATATTTGCTACACACATCCAATTTTTCACTGATTTGGCCACATGGATGCTGCAGTTATCTCGCTGCAAAATAAAATTACTTCCCATTTCTTTTTCTATGAGTGGTAAGGCTCTCTTTTCCAAAAGTTCTCTGTAGCTCAAGCTATTTTGACGTCCTTTTAACCACTCAAGCCACAAGTTTCCGTTTGGAAATACCATACCCCAAACCATCTCTCCTCCTCCTCCTGCCATCTGTCTCTTGTTGAGAATAACAGGTTCACCTCCTTTTCTCGACCATGTACACCACCCGTCAGGTCCATCGAACTTAAAACGTTTTTCATCAGTAAATATCACTTTCTTGAAGTCGACATGGTTTGTTATCCATCTTTTGGTGCTTTCCAGCCTTGCCTCCTTGTGTTTTCTCGTTAGTGTAATTCTTTTCTTGATTTTAGCATACTTAAGTCCAATTTCGTGTAGCTTTCTTTGTACAGTTCAAACACTGACGTCAAGTTCACACTTCTCCTTTACTTTCTTCGCTGTCACCTTTTCTCCAAATGATAACAACCTCGTAACACTCCTCTTCATTCTTCTTTCTGTTCTCTTGGAAATTGTTTTTTTCCGTCCTCTCCTTTTCCGCTCATAGTCTGTACTTATCATGTATTCAACTGTTGACTTCGGTAGCTTCATCTCAGCGGCAATCTTTCGGATGCTGAGCCTGTCTTCTCTCTTCTTTTGGACCAAACTGATGACTTCTTTCGAATGCATTCTTCTTCAGGATTTTAATACGTTTTCACAGTGAATGGTAAAGATACTCAAATGTAATGGTCAGGGTACAATTTACCTGCAGAAAATTTGCATATTGTAGACGTTTGACAACTAAATCATTAATAAACCCGAAATTTGTGTCATGTCCGAAAAATAGTGTCACCTAAGTTGAAGTAAAAATAAAAAAAAACATGAAACCAAACACAAACCCATCAATCAATGTTCATACCATTAATGGACAGTTACTGCTAAACTATCTACTCATCAACACAAAAGCTCTCGGCAGCAGAAAACACCTTTAAGCACACTTTTCAAAGAGTCCCAAAAATAGTGTCGGCCCCCTGTATAAAGCCATTTTCCATGGCACATTTAAAACTTTAAAATATCAAAACTGGTATATGAATTCTAAATAAAAACAAATCAGTAACACTTCATAACGTTTGTGATAAACAGATAAATAAATTTATACAATTTCTTCAAAGAATGCTGCTACTTCAACTTAAATATAAGAACTGGATGAGACATCTTTATAGACAAGTTTAGTTAAATTTAAATTTATGATGAAAAATAATTGTTTATTTAGAGCCGTGATTACAAAAATTTTTTTTCTTTAGGCTGCATTTTTGGAATGAAAATTTGTTTGCGCCTCACCAAATTTTATGTGATAAAAAGTATATTTAAAAGTAAAAAAACAGAGAGGGGGGGATCAAAGGGAGATAACCATGAATTCAAAGTCAGAACATTATCATTGATTACTCTCTCCTCCAATTTGCTGAGCCTAGTTACTATATTCCTAATACTTGATATAATGCAAAAATATCACAATGATAAAATCAGTCAATAATTATTTATAACTATTTATACTGGGACGTATGCATGCAATTACAAGTAATATATAATAATATTTTAAATTTTGAAATCATATTTATTTTTGGCATATGAATTTTTTGAAACTGTTTCTAAATCTTTGTCTTTCAATCATTCCGCCTCACCTGCTATGCTCTTCCACCACACCTATGAGGTGCGTCACACTGTTTGGGAACCACTGATTTAAAGTAATGTGAATTGCATGAAATAAATCTACATGCATTATAAAAATCTTTCAGTGAAGCTTTCAGCAAAAGTATTTTCTTGGCATTAAGCTTAATGTGATGGCAAATCAAAAAGGTAATTTGTCTAAAGCTCTCAAATAATTTATAATTTGTTTCTTCAAATACTACATGCAAAACAAAATATTTTCAAACTACCTTTATCATAGCTTCTCTGCTCTAAACAAAGTGAAAGGAAACAAGGAAAATAACCAAGGAGATAAGGAATTATACATAGGAAGATTGTTGGTAGGTTGTTTTTGTTTAATGGCATATCAATTTCTGTGGGTTAATTATTGCCGAAATCTAAATATTTTGTATGCAATTTTATATTATTTTTTTTAAATAGTAAGGGTTTTAGTGATACAAGTCTTACTAATTAACCCATAGCTGGGAGGAGACGTGATGGATTCATACTTTTCCTAAGGCTATTTGTGTGTAAGTGAATATAATAAGTTCAATGGAAAATGGAACTCAGTTCTCCGATTAACAAATATGAGCCATTATCCATTGCCCCCCACCTGCACATTCAAGCTTACAGCATCTGGTATTCCCAAGCGGTCACCCATCTAGGTATTGACCAGACTTGACGTTGCTTAACTTTAGTGATCGTATGAGAACTGGTATTTCAACATGATGTGGCCATCAGCCAAGATTGTTAGCCTGCTTTCCAACCTTGAAAATAAGCATTTGAAAATCCTGTATTTTGTTTTCTTTTTGTAAAAGTGAATTTAGCATCTCTGGTCCAAGTTATAATTACTTCTGTTGATGTTCCTTTCAAAACTCATTAAAAAATACTTCTCATTTTACTTTCAAACACTTAGAGATAAAAATACTTTTTTATAATAGAGAATAGATTTATTCACAAAAGAACTGAAGAAGATGAAAACCACCAAATAAAATATCTTTTTTCTTACTTGCCAATGTTTAATCCCAATGAATTTCTCACAGAATTGTGACAAAGTATCTTCAGGAATATAATTAAGAATTATATCATCTTTCTGAATAAAGATACAATATTCTTGATGCTAATGTCAATGAAGCAAAAATGACAATGTTGTCATATAACTTTGGTATGATTAACATATAATGAGATAAATAAAATTTATTCCAAAAAGTGATTGATGTGGAAAATCTATAAAAAAATCATTTGCAAATATTCATACTCGATCTTTGTATATTTTATTTCAAAAGTAGGTAAAGTCAAAAATTAATTTTATTTGAGAAAAAGGTCAGATCAGATGAGAAAGGGGTAATTTCATTCAAGAAATAAGTAAAAACTTCATATAAATAAAAGGACAATTTTTATAAACTAGAAGAAACTTATATGTCTGTAGAACCCCATCCCTTGCAGATATACACTTACTTGTCCTGTTGAATATTCATTTGTACCAATCACTACTTTGGCACCAATAATTGGTGGCACAGGATTTCTTGCTTTAATTGCTGGGCATTTTGGACATTGTAAATACTGGACACAGCAGGCCAAATCAGGGAACCAGGCTGAATTCAATGCAACACCTAAGTGGCATATATATTTTTTTTTAAAAATAAAGGAAACAGTTTTTTAGGACAAGTTCGTACAAGATTTTCATTTTTTAAATGCTTATGATCTAACTGGATGTCTGTCCACATTCAACTTTACTATTGCTTATTAAAAAAAAATTTAAATACGAGAAGCAAGCCATGCTAGAACAAAATGTCTGAGCTACCATCTCAGTTAATATAATAATGTAATTAGAATTCAACACTTAAACTTGAACATTTTGAATAACTGGTAAAAAGCAATATAAAACCAAAATATTATTACTAATTCTTCATTATCAGAGATGCAGTTTTTATAAAAAGTAGTTTCAATAGAAAAGATTTTAAAATTTTTACCATTGTCTGATGATGTAATAGGCACGAGATGATCAAGTCCTTCACAAGAAGACTTGAGGGTGTCAAGAAAAAATATTTCTGTGGAACGAAGATTTTTGGCAAATATATTCATTAAAAATGGAGGAACTTTGGGTTTCCTTGCTATGCCTGAAGAAGAAAAAATCATTAAAACTAAGAATTCTGGAACAGAAATATGACATGAAATAAAAACATGAAAGTAACTTTATTATTATGCTGACTTATTTTGTCATAAATATATGTTTATGTTTAGAGAAGTAGAAAAATACAATTAGAAAAAAATTGACTGTTAAAATTGTGTAGTTTAACAGCATGGTTATTGTTTTGTACACCTTGTTTACAATATCTAAAAATATTGGATTAAATTTATGGAATTTAATTATGACATTAACTTTACAGGACAACATTCTTAAATTATTTTTCATTAATTTTGTTGTATAAAATATCATATTTGCTCCTATTTAACTTTTTATGGAAACTAAACTAAAATTCAACATTTAAAAAAAATACCTTTTAGAAAGAAAAACACAAATTACTCATAAAAATGTTTATCATCAATATATTTGTTGTTATGTACAACAATATCATAGAGAAAAATATCAAATTAATTTTATGTAACAAATAATATTAATAGCACTTTTAAATAAATTTCACTGTTTAAAAACAGAATCGAAGGAAAATATCTTCAGATGAAAAGTCTATTAAAAATTAAACATAAAACATTATTAAAATTAACTTTCTTGGGAGAGACTTTGTAATATTTGTAATAAGAAAGACTAGAACAAAAAGTATGAATAAATTATTTCTAAATTTATAAAGCAAAATTAAAATGTTAGATTTCAGTTTAAGCAGTGTAATAAAAATTCAATATATTTTTTCATTTGTTAGAAATAGAAATAGAAATTAAACAAGAATAAAGTTTATTTTCATTAGTTTATTTTCTTTTGGGAATAAAATAATCATAGAGAAGAATATTAACTTTAAGCGAGAAATGTTAAATTATCTTCCAAGTAACAAGACCAGGTTTCCTGAATCACATTTTTTAGTTAATTTTGCACAAAAATAGATCTTGGGCTTTGTACAGAGTAAACATTATTAAAACAAAAAAAAAAACAAAACAAAGCCATTTGAAAAAGTTATAAGAAATAAGGCTATAATAGAAGCTCAAGATGAGGCAACTAAGTATTAATTTTAATTTTTTGTTAATTAATTCCATAATTTTTTCCTTAATATTCGGTTATTCCATAATATTATATTTGTTTATTTACTACTAAATAAAACCCTGAAGTGAACATCATCTACGTGTACTATTTCCATAATTTTTGCCAGGGTAGTAGTGTAGCATTAGTTCTTTAGTTTTAGTTCAAATTCATTACTACATTCTCTTATTAATTCTGAGTTTAATAAAGATTTTGTTATTTATTTTTGCAATATTTTACTAAATTTATAAATCAAGATGAAGCTTACTTTGATGAACTGTAAGTAATGTTTCCTGGCAGGTTTGGCAAATAACTTCACTGTTCTGATTTCAGTAAAAAAAAGAAAAAAAAAAAAGAAGAAAAATATTTAGTTACAGATAAGAAAAATTACAGAAAACAAATGTTTTTAAATGGCAGTTGCTGGAGAAAAAAAAGAAAAAGAAAAAAAGAATTTTACTTACCTCTTCTTCTGGTGGCTCAAACACAATACTTTTAACTTTTTTCCGAGGTGCATTAATACCCCCTGTACAATGGCGCTTCTTTCTATTTGTAAACCGTTTAGTCTTCAGATAATCTGAATCTTCTTCACTCTCTTTGAAATCCGGTTCGAATTCATTAAAATAAACATCTTCACAGCCAGATTTTTTTGGAGCTGTTCTCACATTGCAAATTGACATTTGGTTACTAATACTATGACTTGGTTTACAAGATGTTTTAAAAAGTGGTCGTCTTGGGAGTAACTGTCTTGTATCAGAATTGGAAGCATTTTCCTTTTTACTTTGTGCTCCTTTTTGGTACTCCTCTTTACTCTTGTTCTTAGGAGCAGCAATTTTGAGGAGTGCATTGCTGCTTTCCTCATTTTCCACAAATGATAAAAGGTCTTCATCATTCATATCTACATCGGGCAATGCAGCGAGGGGTTTGGATTTATCAGTTGTAAATGCTGACAAGTTCTCTGCTTCACTTTCAACAAATGACAACAATTCAGTATCATTGTCTGAAGTTTCTGCAATGGTATAAACAGAAAATTCTGGTTTGGAAGATGTACAGTCTGCCTCATTTTCAATACATGACAAAAGATCATTATCACACCCTGAGGAATTTGGGACATGTTTTTTTGAAAGAGAACCTTTTGCAACAACAGTCTTACTGAGCTCTTCTAAATAGCACTCATCTATTGACAAGATATCACTGTCTGAGTTGCTGAATAAACTTGAACTGCTTTGACTATCAGTTTGGTGCAAATGATTAGAATCAGGTTTATTATTCAACTCAGTTTCAATGACTTTTTCACAATCAGACTCAGATGTAGGAACTAAATCAGTTTCTGTTAAAAGAACCTCTGATTTTAATGTCTCATCAACAAGTTGAGTGTTAGTGAGTTCAAGCTCTACACTAGTCTCATCAACAGGCTTTACTGTGGGTTCTGATTTGCAATATGTCTTTTCCAGAGCCATGCAATTCAAATGATCTTTTTCAAATTTCAGGTTTTCTCGAGCATTGTTACTCTTCTTCAAAGACCTTGGTGTGTCACTAATAATGCTATTAAATTCTGAATCTATCGGAAAGACAATCGAACACTCACTTTGATCAGTTTCAATTTTGTCAATAAAACTTTCCAGGTTTTTAGGAATTACAGAGATACCATTTATAGTTACTGGTAATAAATCGGCTGTTTTCTCAGATTCTGTGATGCTTGAGCATTTATTTTTATTATTAAGTGGAGTACTGGTGATGAGAGGTTGGATATGCAAGCCACTTGGACCTGGAGTGTTAGAACAAAGATTCTTCAAAGTATTCACATTCATTGCTGTCATATCTTTAAAAGATTGTTCTGAATTGTTCTTTGTAAGAGTTGTGTCCAAAATCGATTGTTCTGAGTCAACATGATTAACATTATCACTGTAAACAAAACAAAATCAAGTCAATGAAAATGTTCCTCTTAATGAAAACAGATCAAAAAGAAAAAGCAAACAAATATTAGGGTTATGCACACAAAGGACAGTCCTTTTAGATATTTAAAGAGAAACACAGTTTATAGTTAGTAATAATAAAGAATGTCTTTAGAGACAGTAAAATAACAGTAAAAACAGCAACCCAAGCATGGATCCAACTGTTTCAACTAGAATAACCTTTTTACACTATTTACATTGTTTGGACTGTCCTCATCTATATTGTCCCCCAAGGACACATGGCCGAATGGATGAAAGTGTTGGTTGAAGTAATCTAGTGACTTGAACCCAAAGAGTTATGAGTTCAATACAAGCAGACATGAACAAAAACTTGGAGAGCTGAGTTACTAAAGGGAAATAACTGAAACTCAGATATCCAGAAAGGGCATGGCATGTGCAACTAGAACAATCAACCGCGTGGAGTAAATAAAGGTTTTGTTCGAAATTCTAACATATATTACTTGAAGAAGGCCAGAGCTTACAATAGCCAAAATGTTGTGAATATGACAATAAAAATGAGGACAACAGTCTGAACAATGTAAATAGTGAAAATAGTTACAATACCTCATTTTAGAAATATAGACAGATATAGAATAACCTTATATAAATAATAATGCAGTTATTTATAATTGAAACAATAGCTAATGCGAAAATCAAATCAATTCTATAACTTATAAAAATAAATAAATTAAATGTAAAAAATTATAATTCTTTACAGTATAATCAGATGTCTTCATCTATTCATCATATTCCAGAAGTTACGATCTCAGCAGAAAAGCACCAAAAATAAATTCAAGTAATTTTGAATTTATCCATAAGATCCAAGAAAAGTAAACTACATAGAATTCTCAGTAGTGATTCTATTTTTCAATGTTTTAATAAATCAGTTCAATTTGAACTTTAAAAGAAATTTTCTTGTCATTTATTTTTGTAATATTTATATCAAAATGAAGTGTTGAATAAATGTTTAATTGTCTAGGTTGTTTTTTTGTACACATTCTTTTGAGAGAAGTGTATTTTTATTAAGGCCAGTTGGTATGTGGAAAAAATTGTTACACTTGTATATCTTTTTCAGCTCAGCAGTTAAAATCTGCTAAAATTGTGAAGCATCTATTTCTTGTTTATAGAAAAACATTTTTCCATATATACAGACCAATGAGAGATGTGGTCTCAAGCTCCAATAAAAACCTGAATGAGGGAGCCTTGTTTGCCTATTTCTCCGAATATATAGAAATCAGTTCAGTAAATGAAGGGAGAAGACTTTTTGACAGCAAGGGGATAAGGCAATGAACATCAAGGAGTAGAAGGCATTTCACATCCAAAAGAGATCAACAAGAAAGCCAGCTGCAGAGAGCCTAGAAGTTCACAGGTGAAAATTCTCCTGCAGTTGGACAACAAAGAACGAAAAAAATTCAAGGAAATTTTTCCAAGCATGAACAGTATGAATTTAAAAGGGACTTCTAAAATTACTATATATCTCAGAGACACTCATGGGAAAATTAAAAATAGGTGTTTTTGTTTTTTTTCTGAAAGGTGGTTACACCTTTTTTTTTCTGCCCTCTTGAATTGTTTTCTCTTTTAGTCATTGAATCCTTGTCTTTTCTAAACTGAAAGTCAATTTTTTTTTCCATTTTTCAATGGCAATCTTTCTTATCAGAAATTTGTTATCCTGCCTTAATAGGCACACAAAAGGAAAATTCTGTGCAAAGTGTGTATTTGTACTTTTTCCTTTTTTTTTTTTTAAACTTGTATAATAAATGTTTTTCCTATAAAATTTTATGCAGTGGTTGAGTCTTATTTTGTGATTTGTATCTATTTTCACCTCAACGAGAAGAGAAGCATGAGTTTTCTTTTCCCTGTCTATTTCTACTAAATAGTTTTTGTGTTTGGCACAAAACCTTAGATTTAGGAGTGATAAAATTTTTTATAATATTCATCAGTTTAATAATAAAATAGGTTTTTAAAATAAACTTACCCATTGGACTTTTTTCTTGCAAAATGTTCAAGGCTTTTCATAGCAGCATAATAATTATAGTGTGGTTTCAACATAGCCCGGACCCACTTTGACAATCCTAAAAGAAAAAAAATCTCAGAAATATTCTCACAAAAAATGTATTAAAATTTTTTTCTCTGTATTTATTGGGACTAAATCACAAAACCAACTGATTAATTGTTCTAATTATAAAAGAAAGAGAGGCATCAGATTCAAGTGTATGAGGCGCATTCAAAAAGTATCTGACTTTATTTTTTCCCCACCAAAACTAATGCTGCATGGGTAAAATACTTTGGGTGGAGGTGATGCCACCCTTCCTGCATATGTGAAAAATTTTATGTGGGTAGGTCACATCACTTTCCAGGTGTTATGCCAGATGTATAGTACACACTTGTCAGATTTTCTTTTTCATGCAAGATGACCAAATGCACTGAGCAGAGATACTGCACCAAACTTTTCTGGTCACGAACAACACACCATTTACTTAACAGGTTCCCTTTCTGCATGCACAAATCCTCCATTAAAATGAAATGCACTGATCCTGTGCTTATTCCCACTTCATGAGCAATTTCCTGGATTGTTACGTGACCGTTTTCTATGACTATTTGCTGAAATTTTGCAATCAGCTCCTCATTTTGGTTTGTGGATGGCCTGTCTGAGTGTGCCTCACTCTCCACTGATGTGCAGCAATGTCAGAAGCAGTTTTACCTGATCCAAGATTTACCCATGTCATCATCACCAAAGATGCACTATACACATCTGTATTCTATGTGTAACAGCCAGGAACTGCTGTGGCCTACTGGTGAAAAGATTTTCACACACACAAGTAGGAAGGGTGGTTTCCCCTTCCACCCAAAGGATTTTGCCCATGCAGTATTAGTTTTTTTCATGAAAAAGTAAAGTTGCATACTTTTTGAATGCACTTCATACAAGTGCTCAAATTGTAAAAGAAAAAGATGAAATCTTTGTATCAGATTTGTATGTAAGACAAAGTATTGCCTAGTTCACATTCCTCCTTTTGAACAGGAGTAGAGGCTTATCCCTTGTTTCCTGTTTAGGCATGAGTTTCTGGTCCCTTCTAAAATCTTTTCATTCACTTTCACTTGCAGTAGTCCCTCGCCTCTTAGTGACATTACCACATTGTTTCGGATGATCGATTTAAAAAAAGAAAGTATCCAAGTACAACAGACACATTGTAAATATAACAAACAAGATATGGATAATTTCTGTCTGAATTTATGGGATAAGGAGTTATCATTATTTACACTATTTACATTTGGATTATTGTCCTCATCTTTGTTGTTGTTATCTCTGTAGGTTACTCAGATCGATACAAGGCCAGAGGGCTCAACGACTGAAATGTGATAACAACAACAATAATGAGGGCAATAGTCTGAATGTAAATAGTGTAAATAATGAAGATGAGGATACTAATCTGAATATAAGCGCATAAAATATTGATAATCCTTCTTCTAAAAAATTCTAAGATTAAAAATTAATGTGTGTGGATTATTTGGACAAATTGCTCTAAAATAACAACATGGCTGACTTTCAATATTTTAATATGTTGCATACATTGGATTCAAACAAAACCAAAAAACACGAAAACTATTTACATCATGGATATTCAGCAGTTAATTTGTAGAAGGTTGAGTGGTTGAAATTGGGCCTTATAAAAATGTCCAACTTGTCCACAAAGAAAAAGACAAGATGAAAACAGATAAAGTGTAAATCAGACTATCACCCTTATTTATACCTAGTGTGTGAATGTCATAGTATACACTAAATGAATGCAAATATTTAACAGCAAAATTCTCAGCTCTATTTGAACATGTGTTATTTGAAGGATATAACATTTCTAATAATTTAATAACTATAAATGCTGAAAATTGGAACTTTGCAGATTAATAATTTGATATAAGTTTTAAGCGCTGAATGACAAAGTAAAAAAAAAAAAAAACAACAAAAAAAAAAACAAATTACCTAACATTGTTCTGATATATATAAATTTATGTTGTGTAAATTTCATCTTTCACTGTAAATCATAAGTTAATTAAATACTGTTATCTTGGTGGTTAGTTACCAAGATGAAAACTCAAATAGCTTTGAATAATTTTTTTTTTAATTATAGATATAAAAAACCAAGCACTAAATTCAAACAAAATGTTTGCCAATTTCTCACCTTTAACATATTTTTCTCCATGTAAAAATCGATCATCGACTAAGATTATGGCACCCCAATCATCTCTATTAAAAATAGAAAATAAAAGTGCAAAAATATTTCATGGATATGAAATACCTAAAATAAAATTAAAAAAATAACAAGATAACATTAATAAACACAATGATAAATTATTTCATGAAATAAATATAAAAATGTATTCATTGTAAGTGGTATTTTAGATATAATATATTCAGTGATCTAATATTCTGTACTTCATTACAAACCCAGAAATCAGACAATATTGTAAACTTCCGATTCAACCTGTCTGTAAAACACTGAACATCAAAACGTGTATATATATATTTGGCACATTTAAGACTAGTGTCTCAGAGAAAATTCAAAAGATTTTTTTTTTTAAATATATTGTTTCAATAGACACATGTGTAGATATATAGGACTGTGTGTGTGTTTATATCAAAGTTTTTAAAATACAAATTTAACAATTTATGATGGAAGTTTGGAAATGAGGAAGTATCATTATTATAAGCCTTTGCATTCAGACTAGTATACTTACCTTGTTGTTATACTCACAAAGTGTCAGCCAATGTACCCTCCAGGTTTCCTCAGGTGTCAGTTATACTTAGTAAACGTCTCAGAATTTTGAACTGAACCCTTTATGCAATCTGCAGAGACAGATTGTTCTTATTCTATTTCCCATACTTAGGGGATATCAAATTAGTTAATTCTCTCCAATCTATTTGCCTTTGTGTCGCTTACCCATTTTTCCCACTTAGAGTATATGACTAACACACACAAACTGGTTCAGGAAGTGAATACCCAACTGCCAGGGAACCAGACATGTTTTACTCTTTTACACTTTCTCTTGGAGATATATGATTTCCTGGTAGTTGTGAGTTCAATCTCTCAGTCAGGTAGCACAAAAAAAGTCATGTATTCTATTTCCTAAGAAATGGACATGTGATACACACTATCCTTTAAACATAGAAGGAGAACAGTCTACTTCTTCTATGGATTGAATAAAGGGGTCAGTTCACAATTCCAAGATTACTAAGTCCAACAGATATCTGAAGAGAACCAGAGGGTATAACAAGCAAGATGAGTACACTAGTCTAAATGTAAAGGCGTACAGTGACAAATTTAATACACTAAAACACTCAGCAAAATAGGCAAACCTGATTTGGTGTACAAAATACACATTTGTGCAACTGTAACACTAAAATTATTGGAATATTTTAACATAAGAAAATTTCATCTGAACATATTAAGAAAAAGAAGAAGGTATTTTTGCCACAATTATTCAGTTATTAATATCCCAAATTTTAGACTGGGTCACATTTAACTGAAAGGGAGGAATTTAAAAAATGTGTCCTCAAAAAATAAATTTATATAATATTACTATATTTTGAAAGAAGGAATTCTCCAGGAAAGGAAATAATTTCAGTTGTGCTCTTAAAATAAAAACATAAGCCTTTGTTTCCTATTAGCAAGTTACTATAGAGCAATTCTAATTTTGTTAGTGTTAAGTTTAACATCTGATAATGTTTCAATGTTACAAAAGTTAAACCCTGGTATTTTTATCCTCTATATGCTAATTCACTTCATAGATAACAGGCAAGATAAAATTCCTGGACAGTTAATTCACAGGATATAAGATACTGGTTCAAGAGTGTACAGAATTGAATTATTACATATAATAGCAATATTATCTAATGGTTAAATCTGATATGGAACTTTAATATGCTTATCATGATACGGACATCAGTTCTTGTACAATCATCAAAATTAAACAGCATCAACCTTGGTCAGTTCCTAGATGGTTGACCACTTGGGAATACCAGGTACTGTAAACTTGGATGTGTGGGTGGTGTAATCAATACTTGCTTGGAATTGGAAATCGAAAAGCCAAGTTCCAATTCCAATCAGGTTTGTTATATTCACTTATGCACAAATATCCTTGGGAAAAGGTAGGAATCCACCTCTTTGCCTCCCAGTTATGGGTTAAATATTAGGACCTGTATCAGTAAATCATTACTATCTCCAAAAATTTCTTAAAATCTAAAAATATTTTCTGGTTTTAAAATAACCTGCAAAAGGTTGATAAACTGTAAAAAACAAATCAATCAATCAATTAATCATGGACATTAAATAGAAAATAGATACTGAAAAATAATTAAAATAATGGAATTAATTGGCAAAATTAATATAGAATTTAACAACTTTGGAATGGCTGACAAGATATCTTGTGACAAAATTCTTTGTTTCAAACTGGCTGATGAGATATCATATGATAATTTTTTGTTCTAGAGTAATTTAAGAGATATCTTGTAAGAGATTTGGAGCAGGTGGCAAGATATCTCACCAATATCACATATAGATATTGTGGGTATATTGGAATTTCTAGAAGAAAAAAAAACCTAATGAAGATCAGTGGGTACAAAAGCAGATTAGGGGGGGGGAGAGAGAGAGAGAGATACACAGGAAGTCGAAATACTCAGGATTAGTAGAGACAGTTAAAGATCTTCCATTTTTTTAAACAAAAATCCAGTAACTTAAAAAAGTTAAAAATTTAATATCTTTCAGAATTTTAGAGTAATGTACAGGTGTTTTAAATAAAACATTTGTTAGATTCAAGATCCTGAAGGAACATTTGAGATAATGATTTTATATAAAACATAAGGAAATATGCAAGTTCACAATATTTATATTCCACATGGTATGTAGATCAAATCTAACTTACTTATGTCGAATACATCTGCCAAGTGCTTGATTCAAAGCTCGATAGGCTTGAATTTCAAACCATTCACTTCCAGAAAGCAAATGTCGAGAGCTTTTATGCATTTCGTTATATTCTTTCTTCAAGCCAATCTGAAAATAAGTTTTAAGTAAAAGCATTTTTAATAACAAAATTCAGAAAACATATTTTAAGGCAAGAATTTCAATTAATATTATATATTAGAGTAAAATAAATAAAATAAAGATCCAATATTTTATTTTTGAGCATTAAAGGATTTTAAATAAATAATCAATTCTAAGTTTTTATATATTTTGCACATTAAACACCAAATATTTATTAATTTAATAAGATATCTGTTAAATATTATTACTTTTTTTGATTAACGGATAAAAAAAGTACAATGAAGCAGAAACTAAAACCTAGTAGTTTGTTTCAGTTTCTGGGATGAAGACTTACCCTTATTTACATTATTTACAGTCAGACTAACATCCTCATCTTTAATATTACTATCACATTGTTTTGACCATTATGCCCTCTAGCCTCCTTCAGGTGTGTTGTTGTTACAATGAGCATTTAATTGCAAAGGTAAGGAACAAACAAGGATGAAATTTTCAACAGTGTGAATTTGTCAAAATTTGGAATATACACACAATTGTTTGAAAGGTGGCAGAAATTGTTCATGTGTGGTTCTTCAGTTGCTGGTGGTAAGGAAAGCAATTAGGTGTAAGGGTGTTGTCAGTAGGGCGGGGAGTTGACCGATTTCTTGGGTTGGTTGGCTGAGGTCACAGTTGGGGTTAGGGGATAGGTCCCAAGTGGATTAGCCGTTGGTGGGGTTTGATGCATGCCTTTAAGGTTGAAATCGACACCTGTGAGGTGTTTGATGGGCTGGAAGTCGTGTGATACTGAGATGTTGAAGCCGAACTGTCTGGCAAGATGGGGTGGTCAATCACGGTCACAGTGGTGGTTTTATTTGTGGTAAGGTGTGTTGGTTGTTGAGGTTATGATATTGGGGATGAGGGGTTAGGTGTAGATAGTGAACGTTGATCGAGTGGAAGGTCTCTGTTGAAATCTGCATATGAAGAGTCGGGTGAGATTAGGGAAGTTTGGGTGAGATCATGGTGGTGATGGCAACAGCACGCCTGCTTGTTGGCAGGTTGTCTTTTAGCCTACAACAATTGTTATGAGCGGCTTTCTTTTTAAACAAATCTCGTGGTCCCCAGGGTCATGTATTTTTTTTGGCAGGAATGTTTGGGATTAGCTATTGTATTTTATTGTGAGGATTTGTTTTGTGGACAGGATATGATGTTCAGAGCTCCTATGTAGAAGAAAGCTTTTTTATTTTGTGTTTTGCTTTCTTAGCATTCACATCCTATCAACATGTAGAGTGAATCAGAAAGAGATCTAATCACAGCGGCACATCACACTGTCAATCAGAGTAACCATCAGTGAATTTTGAACTGAACCCTATATTTATTCAACATGGGTAGATTGTTCTCATTCAGCTGTTCATGTTTAGGCATATCTTGTCTTGTTCTTTTTCAACCCTGCTCAGTTATTGCTTGATTTGTTTCCACTGAGTCAGAGTCTTTACAACTAGGGCCAGGGATTCACCATTACTATGTTACTAAATCCACAAACCAATACTTTAATCTTTTAGGCTATTGTCCCATGGGATTAAATAAAGGGTTCAATTCAAAATTCCCTGAAAGTTAACTGGATTAACAGAAACCTGAAGACCAGATGTAACAAAGAATTGGGTCAGTCCGATAAAAGACTCTGAGATAGTTGTATGTGGTGCTGCGTGCACCAGGAGTTGCGTCCCCTTCCACAATAGGCAGTTGAAAGAAGACCTTCTACTTTGAGTAGGTGGCACAGACTATTTGCATATGAATGATACTGGGCAGGTATTAGCCAATTGTCAGCATGGGTCTGGGACTGGGAGAGCTATATAACACCAGTGTTTTTCTCTGTTGAGACAGGTGCTCTCGATGTGCGGACATGTGAAAACCAGACAAGACAAATACAAATGATCAAAATTTTGTGATAGTAACAACAAAGATGAGGATATTAGTCTGACTGTAAATAATGTAAATCAAAGTTAATAGATTCCATAATCTACATATTACATCAAATAAATTTTCAAAAATTACAAACACAATAAATGGTAATAATAAATACCAAGGATTAAAACATTGGAGCCATCGTGACCGAGGTGGTTCTAATATTGACAGTTTTTTGTTTCCTTATCTTCTTTATATGTACATAGCCAAAGTAATTAGTGCAGTTAACACTTCTACTGCTGTAGATGTACCTATACTTATTTATAAAACTTACATTGCCTGCTGTTGACACATATACATTTTCAAGATAGTGAAATGTCAGTCCCTAGTGTGCTTACTGCTATTTAGAAACCAGTATAAACATTTAGTAGCATACAATAAAACCTGTTTGTGATTTATTTTTATAATATTGTGTGTTGAGTGTCATTTAGCTTTGTACTGCAGATGATATAATGAAAATGGCTGCACTCATGAGAGATTGTCGTGTCTTTATAGTCATTTATCTCCAGTAAATAGCAATTTCCTATTTTTTTTAAATGGGTCAGCACAGCCTGGAAACAATGCTATAATAATGCAGCAGTCAACATTTACATGTCTATAAGTTGCACAATTTTTCACCTAAATTCTTTTTTTTTTTAAACAAAATAATCAGTGACATTTAAATAAGGCCAAGTAAAGTAAAGTATGGAAGATCCACTTTCAGGTCAGTTGTAACCATAATGGTTGACATGATTGAAACATTTTTTGTTATATTCCACTGAATTTTATTATAAAAGACAAGATGAAAATATATGTATTATATAAAGTATATGTTAATCCTTTTATTTAATTAAACTTGTATGTGTATACCTATACTCTAGTGGTTCCTAAATGGTGTGGCACACCTCATAGGTGGGGCAGAAGAGGATAGCAGGTGAGGGGGGAATGACAAAGACAATCAAAGATTTAGAAACAGTTTAAAAAAAATTCATATGCCAAAATATGAATTTAAAATATTATTATAGATTACTTGTAATTGCATGCATGAGTCCCAGTATAAATAGTTATACATAATTACTGATCGATTTTATCATTCTGATATTTCTGTATTATATCAAGTATTAAAAATATAGTAACTAGAGTCTGAAAACTGGAAGAGAGAGTTAACTATGATAATGTTCTGACTTTGAATCTGTGGTTATCTCTCTTTAACCCTCTCTGTGGCCCAGAAGAAAAAATTTGTGAACGACTGCTCTAGGTTATAAATTTCAGAAAAGTTACTAATAAATTAACAGTATTCAATATGGATTCTTGAAAGGCTCGTTAAAAGAATCTAATATTTGTGCTTAAACTTGAACTGAGGTGCTACTCGAAAGCTTTTTGTTTAGGGAACATAAAGCAAAAAAAAAAAAAACCCACAAAAAAACCCACAAAAAACAAAACAAAATGAGGTTATTTCATGGCAAAGTGTTTTCTAGAGATGTATGAAATGTCCTGCAAAGCAGGAAATATTCACTAACTTAACAAATAAACATGAGCAATCTGTTCAAATTCCCTGAACCTTTATGTAGCACTTTAAAAAAATGACTAAAAAATATCCAACATTTTTGTCAGATGAGCTGTGATGTCTATATGTTGCATTGCAAACAAAAACATCATGATTTAGGGAATAATATGAATTTAAATGCAACTGCCATACAACTTACCTGAACATCATTTACATATGGATATGGAATTCCAACCTCAGAAAAGAAAAGAAAGATATTAGGTAAATAAAATGATCAGATTATCCACTAAGATTTGAATATCAAAATGATGAGTGGTTAGCACTTTTATAGAATTCTCAAAAAGAAAAAAAAGGAATAACTCCTTATTTTTATCCCAACAGTTTTTTTTTAATAATATAAATATCTCAAGTGTCAATAACACTTGCATTAATATCTGACTATTGAAAATCCCGACCCTCCCAATTTTCACCAGACAGCAGTGAAACTCATTGTTGAAACTTAAATAAATTTTAAATCAAAAATTGCAAAGTTCAGTTACATTATCAAATTCCATTTTAAATGCTACTGTTACTATGGTTATTTTCATTCCTCTGTTTACCGTCTTGGATCAAATCTAACACTCACCAAAATCTGTGTTTGAGTTGGGGGAAAGAGCTTAAAAAATTTGGCACTCACGGGGCATATTGAAGACAAAAAGGACAGAGGGAAGCAGCATATAACCTATCTAATAAACTTGTGTAAATGGTTGACAGAACAGGGATTAGGAGAGAGAACAAAAAGACAAAATTTTCAAAATGCTACAAAGAACAGGAAATTGCTGAGAACCATGATGACTCAAATCCTGAAGGAAAACAGCACAGAGAAGTTTTATACCTTCTCTCTATGCCTGTGAAGTTATATTAAGTTCCCTATACTATGGGTAAATTCTTGCCATTTTATATTTTTAATTTTGCATATGTGTATTGTTTGTTTTTGATTTTGTCAACTGCACTGTATAGTATTGGTCTGTGAGAAAGAAATCACTATGACAATACACTGCAAGAAATTTGGAAACAGCATACTGCACTGCTTGGCATTTGCACTGGAAACTCCAATACAAACATTTTAGACTGTTTTAGGTGTCAATCTGAGGATAGTGCAGAGGATTTGGAAAGAGTTGAATGAGTTTGATGGTGATTATGAAGGTACAGCAACTCAGAAAACTCACCTCTGAAAACTCATTCTGATAAGAAAAGAACTCTTTGTTGATGAGGGCCTCAGATTCAACATTGAGACATACATCAAGTGACTTGAGGAGGTAGTGCTGCCTCGAGTCAAGAGGGTGGCTGCTGGAAGATCCTATGTCTGGCAACAGGACTCCACACCATGCCACACAAGCAGGACAATCTAGTCATGGCTATCATACAATTTCTGCAACAACATCACCCCTTACATCTGGCCACCTAACTCCTTGATTATTATGCATCCTCCTTGATTATTATGCATGGAGTACAGTTGAGCAAGGGACCAACAAAAACTTCTTGTAACACCAAAGATGAACTGAATGTAAGGATTATGGCAGCATTCATCTTAAACAAGGAGACCATCCAGAAGAGTTTGCATTTCAAAGTCATCTGGAGGCTGTGGTTGAAGCCAATGGCAATTTTATTGAATAAATTTACTCTTTAGTATTTCAAGATATTTTTGTGTAATTTTGGTAAATATATCTGTTAAATGAAATGTCAGTGTAATTGTCATTTTTGTGTAATTTAGACGACAATTTATTCATCGCACCTGTATATATTCACATACTAAATGTACTATCAACATCTTGACACCTGCTGAGTTACTATAATTATTAGACTAAATGAAAATTTAGTGGTATATTTTATAAATCATACCTGTGATACCACAGATTAAATAAACCGTTAGTTAATTTATAAACATAGTATTATTTATTAGATAAACATAGTACATTTATTACTTCAAATGTTATTTTTAGTATTTGAAATAGATGACCTATTTTAATTTTAAACAGTGTGTATTACATCTATCAGCCTACCTGCCATCTGGGAAATCTTAATAAAGAAAATGAGCTCTCTAGTAGGGTTCGAACCTGTATACCCTGTGGTAACCACCACCACCATCATTCATAGAAAATATACAACAAGCATTCATTGGTTAATCCCCTTCAATCTAGCTCACTGATTGGTCAGTTTCAACCAATCAAATAACCTCCACACGACAGGTCTGTTTTGGCGCCAACTAAGTTTGATCCAGTCACGTGATACAACAGATTATAAAAACCAAAAACACAAGTAATTCTCGGCCTTTTTGTTCTCTCTGGCGTATCAACTCCGCTGCCAAGATGTGACCCTTAAAGAACTCCTGTCTTGACTAATCCAGTCAGACGTAAAAGAACTTTACAACTAATCACGCAAGTACATTCTGAACTATTACCAACTTGTACAATACGCAATTCCAAAGACTCAAAATGTACTCAATCTTCTAAACTACAATTTAATAGTAAATCTAACCCTTATGAGCTCAGGTATAAATATTTCCTTGTCTAAGAATCGTAACTCCGACAAACCTTTCAGTTTACATGCATGTACGTCAAATACTTAATAAATTCAATTGTTATGTTTTCAACCCTACGTTCTGTTTTGTATTTTATACCATGTGCTATTTTACGTCAAATATAAATTGCATTGTTACCACCACATTGGATAGCGACCTCCAGCATAATGGCATGATCCTTTTCCACACCTTTCCTAGACAAAATAAAATAATTGTGGCAGAACCCGCAACATACACGTCCACATCATATTTGGAAACCTCACCGTTTAGGGGCCCGCTACAACCCTGTCATAGAAAAAAAAAAACACCGTTTGATCTGGTGTGCCTTAGACTGCTCAGCCACAGAGAGTGAACAGCCCAGCAAGTTTTGTTTCCCATTTAAAGAAGCCCATTTCGTCTTTCAAATCTTTTCTCGAAATCCATATCGACTCAGTTTCATATATGAAACGTAAACAAGGCAATTTCTAAAGAAATAATAAATTTTATTTTTAATCTGATATTTTTATTATTACAAACGTTATTTTTAGTGATCAGCATATTTGAAATAGACACTTTTATTTTTTATTTTAAACATCTACTAGCCTAGACTTCGTCTATTTCAAATACGGATAACCAGTAAAAATAACTTTGAAGTAATTATTATATTCCAGACTGTTGGGATGAACAAAACCGAATGAAAATAAAAGAGAAGTGTATTTTAACACATAAACAACATTTATTCATTCACTGTCTGAGAACAGCAAGGGTTGCATGGACTGAAACAATGAATTCCACGTGCGTATCAGCTTGTCGCCATGTTCAATTCAGAAATGGCGCGCTCGTCTTCAAACAAGGGAAGTAACTCAATTGTATTTTCAGTTATAGTCCTTTACAGGGGAAGGAAATTGCTTCCTCTAAGTAATAAAAATCTCAAATTAAAAATAAAATCCATTAATGCTTTAGAAATTACATTTGTAATTTTATATAAACTTTTTAAATGGAAATAATTTTTTCAAACACCAAGTATAAATACTTTTTTAGTTGACATGTAACCAATAAAAGTTGTTACCATATAAAATAGTGAATAAATGAAGCAAATTAGACTAATCTAGAATTTAAGTATACATATTAAAAGTGTTAAGTTCAAATCTAATTTTCAGTACAAGAAAAATACATTTTATGTTTTATATATTAAATATTTCAATGAAAAAAAAAAGGCAGAAATGTTCATTTCTGGGAAAATTAATTTTCAATGATTTTAGAAAAATAATGCATTTTATTCCTTCAATTATAAACTCTAAACCCTGTCTCAATAGAAACTAAATATGATAGGATTTCTTTATGACAATGTTCAAGAAAATTTAAATAATTTAGATTTATGGTTAAAATGGTAGAAGTAATTAATATAAGCAGGTACCTCCAAAGAAAAGTGATACCTAAGGTTTAAAATGAATTTTCCAAAATAAAAAATCTTTCTTAAAGCTTTTATTTTACTTTTAATTCCAAGCTAATAAAATTTAATATTTTCAATAAGCAAAATATATTGCTGTATTTCAAAAACTAATTTAAATTGACTGGAATAATTTTTTTTTTTAAATCACTAAAAAGTTGATTTTAACCATATTTACAAATCTGTCAAATCTACAATTCTCTTTATTAAAAAAATCTTTCAAAAATAAAAATACTTTTCTGAAACTTTATTTGCGGAAGATTAGCTGATTTAAAGTTTAACAAAAATTGGCCTGTTTATACACACACAAAAAAAGAATCAAAATTCTTTTTAAGATACAAGGGTTCACTGAATTGTAGTAAACTTTTCCATTTATGATTATTAAATATAGTTTTTACATAATAACAATATCACCTAACTGATACAAATTAACAAAGAATTTTAAAAGATTTAAAATGTTATATACTTATTATAATTAAATTTTTAAAAAAATGAAAACAATTCTTGTAAAAATTCCTTATTCATTGAAAAATGAAGACAATTTCTTAAGACATTAGTGTCCATAATATATCTTATTCATAATAGCAATTAGAAGCTTTTCTAATGAAATAATGTCTTGGTGTTATTGCATTTTTTATTTTATGATTCAGAGAAAATTTTCTGTAACTGGGGTTCCTGTTTTACAAAAAAGTCATGATTTAATTTCTCCAAGGACGTTTGCTTACAAAAATGAATTTCTCGAAATTTCATAAAATTAAATAAGGGGGGGGGGGGGGGGTGTTAAAAGATGTAAAAAAAATAAAATATTTTTACCATGATTTTCTGAAAAGATATGTTTCTAAAATAATTTAATTTGTGAAAGTTTCCAACAATTATCTGATTTTTACAAGAATTCCCAAATCAATGTGTTTTTCACTGAAAAAAAGATGCTAAAATTTCCCATGCTAATTTATGGTCACTTGATGATGCAAGAAAGCCTAAATTTTAAATGTTCTATTAGGCTGGCTGGGAAGTCCTCATTCACTTAGGAAGTGGAAAGTAAACAACAAATCTTGATCTCTGTCTTTTGGAATTTCCAAGGAGTACTGCATTTCAAGCTTGTTCCACAGTCGCACCATCAACACCGTATTGCCAGCAGCTACACTGTGTACAACAAACTAAAGGATTATTCTGATTTGGTCATTTGAGGTTCGCTTTGTTTCAGCAAGACAATTTGAGGCCACACACTGCCAGGTTGACTAAGGAGAAGTTCAAACAGATGGATGGTGTTGAGATTCTTCCACAACCACCATTTTGTCAGGATGCTGCTCCAAGTGACTATGGTTTATTCAGCTCAATGGCACACTTCTTCAGCAACCAGTGATTCAACACTTTTTGATGAAATGAAGGAAACTTGTTGAGAGTTTTTTGATTCAAAACCAGTGGAAAGGTATCTGGGACAGATTCAGATGCTGACTGATCACTGGCAGAAGGTCGTTGAGAATGATGGACTTTATTTTGAAGAATAAATGTTCGTGTTGCTCCATAAAATTTTGCTGTTTTCTTTCCACTTCCTAAGTGAGTCAGAACTTTCTGACCAAATTGATAAAAAAAAAAAATTGATAAAAAGATTTTGACAATAAAACTTTGTTTTTAGGTTCGGGGCATTTTTTCATCATGTATGCTCATTTTTTAGCGAATCTTTGGAGGTACCAAATATAAGGGATATAATTTGTGTAAACTGCTTTCACTGTAGTCAGACATTAAAAAAGAACCTTTAATTGTTCTCAAAGATAACAAATTAAGATAAAAAACATATATTCACAGGACAAAAATATTTTTATACAGATAAAAGTTGCTAAAAGAATAATTGTTAAATTATATTGCATAAAAAGTTTAAGAATATATAAGAAAATCGTTTTATTTTTAAAAATAGAACCATAACTATATTTGGATAAATCATGAGATCAACAAGAACAAATCTGGTAAAGGTTGATGTCCAGTTAGTTCTTGGTATGAGGTATTTCTATTATTTTTAAACAAAGTTAATAAACAGTACATTCTTAAATAAAAACTATTTCAAAACATTCCCATCACATAAGAAGACATATCTATTAATCACATTATACAGAAATCTTACTGTTATCACAGCTCGGGCACTGTTGTTTGCAAAATCTGTTCCCTCACTCAGTTTCCCTCTGCATACAGCTAAAAATAAAGCTCCATCACGAAGATCTTTTATGACATCTTCACTATCATTGTTGTTTTCATGATTATCATCAAATTTAGTTTCATCTTCTGAAATGAAAATAGGGAGAAAATTCAGTATTAAAAACTCAGGACAAAGTTGTTTTTTTGCCCCCCCCCCCATCTACACTTGTTAGCATTTTTCTAATTCTCTTTTTCACAGTATCTATAAAAGTGGTCTCATTATTAATATTCAATCTTTTACTTCACTTTAAATTAATGTTTCTCAATAAACTACAATTATTACAATATTTGCCCATATATAAGAGGCATGTTTATATACAGACACGCACACTCACATAGGTTTGTATATCATATATATCAGAAAATATTTCTCAATATAGAATTGTAATCAGCATTTGCTTTATTTTGTCAATCCATGTATATAAAGATTCCAACAATGAAACCAATATTAGTCTGAAGTTCTTTTGACAAATGAGATATGTAACACAAGATTTTATTTCATTGTCATTTCACACACACACACACACACACACACACACACACACACACACACAATTTCTTTTAGAGAGGGTTTACCTAAAATTTAAAATCTGCCAGTTCTAAGATTACCTTTAGCCAGCAAGGTGAGATTAAACAAAAAGAGCTAAAATTTTAATGAAATTTTATGCAATGGGTTAATTTATTTTAATCAATTCACCTGAAGCAAAGAGATAATGCCACTAAAACTACTGGAATTGAAAGAGAATGAAAAGATTTTAGAAGGAACTGGAAACCCAATCCTAAACAAGAAACAATGGGTAAGCCTCTACTCCTGTTCAAAAGACAAGGGAGGAATGTGAACCAGATGATAGACAAACATATCTACTCCTATTACTATTATTGAATATATGATAAAACCCTTCAGGAAGAGAAAGTCCCTCTGGCCTCAATTGAGCTAGTAAATTAGTTTTGTAAAAGGCAAGTAACCTTCAATTTATAGGTGATTCTTCAACGCACTGAAGGTCACCCCAAATTTGGGGCCTAAAGTAGTACTGCATCTAATGTGCTGATCCAAACAAAATTTAGATTGTTCATGACTCAAAACTTCTCAAACTTACTAACTGATATTGTGATGAGGAGGTTATCGACTGAAGTTTAAAATTGAAAATTCTGGAACTTGTAGGATTAAAATATGAAGCAGCCCTGCAAATACCATTGTAAACAATGAATCTTAAATCCATATCATCAATATGGTGATTATTAATGCTGCTAATTGTAATGAAACAAAAACAGGAGTTTAATTTTTTTGTTAAATATTTACCAGAAGGGAACTGTCCATCTGCATGTTGTAGAAATTGCATCCAAATTTTTTCAAACACCTCTTTTTTTCCTGAACGAGGTTCTGCAATGATAGCTTTACGTTTTAATATTTTTTCCCATACTCCTGTAGTCTGAAATAAAAAAAAAACAGTAAAATGACAGTTTTAAATAAAAGAATATTATGAAAAGGAAATGAAATAAATGAAAAGATAGGAAATGAAATAAATGAAAAGATAGGAAATGAAATAAATGAAAAGGTAGAAAATGTAAAGTAAGTTTTTGTCTTTTTTTTTAAAACACAACTCAGCATAAATATTACTTTTTGTCAGTTGTGTTCATATGTCAACGTTGTCTATAGCAACGTTTCTTCTTGAATTTCATTGAAATGTATTATGTGACAACATTACTGCTAGAAGTTTGTTTATAAGTAACTTTAAATTGAACAAATTCTAAATAACTCCATGACTCAAATTGGTGGGGTTTAAGCAACTAGAAAAAAAGAGAAATGTAAAATTAAACAAAAGCTGTTACTAAATATGTTATTTTAAATTGTATTCAAGAATTCTACCAGCTTAGTTACAGTGAAATATCTTTTTTTCTATTTATTAGAGCCAAGTATCAAGAATTTAAACAACAAATTTTTGTGTAAAAATTAAGCAATCCGAGTACAGGTCAGAATACTACATTGCTTATGTAAAAAAATTGTAATTGTAATATTGAGAAATCAAAATCAAATTTTCCAATCTTATTAAAATTTATTACATTTGTTTGAAGTAATCATCAAGTGAATATAAACTTTTAAAACAGTATCAAATTTAGAATAAAAATTTGAAGAAAAACAATTTTAAACAAAGAATTTGTACCCTGTTACAAAAGTAAAACTGTTGTTTTCATGAAAAAATACATTTTTTTTATTAACAATGCAAAAAAAGAAATCAGCAAACTGAGTTCAAATTATTGTCTTCTATCCCCAGTTATGGATTAAATAGCAAAGAAAACTAGTTCTCTTGCTTTGGTTGGCAACTAATCTTGGAAATGGACAACTCTGAATTAAAGGAAAATACCTAGATGGCAATAGGAAACCACTTTACTATCTTTCTGAATCTTGGTGAAGGTGTAGAGAACCATGATCATCTATATCCTGAAGAGACATAGGAGATAAAAGAATAAATTCATCAAACATTTTCTTAAGATTTTGCTTACAATTCATTGTAAATGTTGCAATAACTGATATCTGTACCAAATTCCAATGAAAGAATGTTTAGAGCTCTCAACATTGCTTCTTTCATATTGTGGTATAATCAATGTATGTCTTTCTTCCTACATGCCATTTTACATTCTGACATATTCTTCCAATGTGGCATTCAAACAAGCCAATTGCTCATGGGAGCATTACACAGCAACAATTTGTCCAGCTTCCAGGAATTCAAAATAAAGAATTCTCTTTGAATCCCATCAAACATAGTGAACTATTTTCTCTCAGTAGATTCCATTTATGTTGAAAATAGTCTTAGATATAAGCATGATTTTGTTTTGGATTCTTGTAATAAATCCCTTTTTCATTGCCAGTAACTATCTTGTTCCAAATTGGCTTTTTCTCTGTTGAACAAGAGACATGTCTTTAAGCAGTGACTTATTTCCTTCCATAAATTCATGTAGAAACCATTTTACTAGGTTCTGAATTTTTCCTCTTTCTTGTAAATGACATAATACAGTTGCCTGATTACATAAACAATAAGAAGAAGAGTAAGTTTCAAAGGCATTTCTAAAATTTGCCTTGGAGCAAAAGATGATGCCCAGAATTTGTTATCAACCTAGAAACAAGGTGAGCAATAAGTGATCAGTACTAAAAAAGAACAAGATAAGATAGCCCAAGACATCAACAGTGGAATGGGAACAATCTACGCCTGTAGATTAAATAATGGGTTCAGTTTGAAATTCCTTGAAGGTTACTTGGATCAACAGACACCTGAAGAAACTTGAAGACTCAGTGGCTGAAACACTGTTATAATAACCACAAAGATCATAAGTCTGAATATAAATAAAAATTTATTAATCAGTGCTTAACAACAAACACCTCAATATTTTCAGGCTGTGTAAAAACAAAGTATAAAGAGAATTTTTACACTATCAAAACGATTTTAATATCCCAAATTAAAGAAATATCAAAGACTAACTTACCTGCCATCTTTTAGTGAGTTTGTCTAAGAATGTGTATGAAGACAAAAAACATAAGACTCCATTTGGAACTTTCTGAAAATAAAATGAATTTTTGGAAAATTTTCTGTTTCTTTAAAAATAACATTTTATCAATATGATTTTTGATGATCCAAAACCCACACAAAGATCATAGACAAATGATCAATAAGAAGATTGAAAGTAAAAGAAACTTTATCTTAAGACAAAAGAATTAATAAAAAAATTAGTTTTCATTGGAATTCATATTAATTCTTAAATGCAATTATATAATAAATTCTGTGCTGAAATAAGATAGCTTGATAGCATTAAAAAATATAAACAGCCAAACAAAATGTCAAGAAAGACAAGTTAAAAGAAATCTTTTAAAAATTTCCTTCAAATATTTACGGCATATTCTAGCTATATGTGCGGTTTGCCATTTGTAGTCATAAAAATTCAGAAACTACACTGTCAGTTTTAGTTAAATTTGAAATATTCAAATAACAGAAAATTAAGCAATTTATAAAAGTTGAAACCAAGATTCATTTTTTTTCTTTGAATAAATTAAGATGAAATGTTATTAATATTCAATGTTTTCCTGGGATTACTGTCATTTATATTTTTTCTTGTTTTGTTTTTTTACGAAAAATCTGATCATCTTCATGGAAATTTGTCCAGTTCAGTCTTTATGCCTGCTTTGTTGTTTTTAATCCTATCAATGTTGTGAGCTTTGTTCTCTGATCATTCTGTTTTTTGATGACTTATTCAGTTGATATCGTTTTATCTGAAATTCTCAAACTATAAAATTTTATTGAATACAATTTTTAACTTTGCTAACATTCCCAATGTCTATATATTATGCTAAACTCATTAGTTAATGGTATAATACACCTAATTTCTAATGGTATTTCTCAACAAATTTTTGAACTGATTCAATCTATCAAATCATGAAATGAAGGTTGTCTTGAATGGCCACACATCTCAATCTTTTTGCATTAATGAAGGTGTTACTCAGGGCTCTATCTTTAGACTTAAGTTTTTGTTTTTGCTAATTTTCATCAACAACTCGGTATTTAAGCTGATGATAGCTATTTTCTTCTGTCTGATCGATTTGATAAAAATTGTCAGCTGATTGGTAACTAGGGTAAAGTTAATATTAACATCTCAAAATGAAACTGCTCTTTTTGAATTAATTGTTAGATCTGCTAGGAAGGCTGGTTCCAGGTGTTGTGCTAGACAATTTTTCCCCATTAGAATCGATCTTGCATATACATAAATCTACCATAGCTTTTCTGGTCTGGTGCTTCTACTAAGTATTTAGATATTCTAGATAAAATCTAAAGAAGAATCTGCAATGTTATTGGTTCTGACCTGGCATCTCAGCTGCAGTCACTACCCACCACCATAATGTAGCTTGTCGGCGCTTTTTCTATAAATACTTTCATGGTAATTGCTCTGATGAACTTTCCTCTATGGTACCCAGACTTTATGAATTTAAGTGCATTACTAAATTGGCAGCAAGGTTTCATCAATTTACAGTCGAAATGGCTGCTAGATGTAACCATAAGTTTTATGCTAATAGTTTCTTCTATCGCACTTTTCGCTTGTGAAATTCACTTTCAGCTTCTTGCTTCCCAGTCAAATTGTGATCTTCAAAAATTTAAAGGCAATGTTAATTGTTATCTTCTGTCTTCTTAATTCCTGTTCTTTTATTGTTCTCTCTCCTTAATAGTGTTTTTTTTCTCATATTCTTTAACACCCAGCAACCACTTGTGCCTTATTAGCTTTATTGCTTTGCTTGGAATGAAATGATTAAAAACAAAATATCAAACACAGATGGATTTGTTTAAATATCTCAAAATTCTCACCTGTTCATTTTCTCTCACAGTTCATAAAGACTTTATGAAACAAAGTGGAAAGAATTCAAGACCAAATGGCTTACTAAATGCTATTATACACTATAATGTAAATAATTTTGTTGATCTTACACGTGATTACCTACCAGACAAACATCAAGCACAAGGCTTCCTAACTCATCCTGGAACATGTAAGTTTCAGCAATCTTGTAAGTTGCTTTCAGCTGCTTTCCTGATGGACCTGACCCAAGGCTCCCAATCCACACCTAAAATCAAATATTAAAAACAATATACTTCAAAATGTTTTAATGAATTATCTTTTATCATTCCATATATAATATATGGAATGATAAAGCCCAAAACTAAAATGTCTTGTTTCTATCTTGATCATTAGTTGAAAATTTAAAACGTACAGTACACATAAGAAAGCAACATCATAATTAGAATAGCTAATTAGAGTTGTTATACATTTCAAAGGATGTTTGGCCAGTGTAATGGTCACCAGTGCAGAAAATGAAATTGGCAGGTCATGTTCAAATTCTGGGCTAGTCTATTGCATTCACTTTTGCACAAATGTCTTTGGGAAAAAGGCATGAATCTGTCTCTTCCCTCTCTAAATATGGATTAGTTAGCATGGTAGACTGAACTCTCTAGATGGGGGGGGGGGGGCAACTAGTCTAAGAGAAAGAAAATTTCAAATTCCAAACTGTAGAGTAGGCAATGAGAAACTAATCCACTATCTTTCTCAAGAATACATGGTAATTCACATAAAAAAGGGAGCTGTGGAAATTTATGAAGGCATACACCATGGCATTTTAAAAATATATTTCAATTTTGTTTTTTTTAAGATATATTTCAATGTTGGTTGCATAATAGTGTTTTTTCTCCTCATGAATTCTAATGTATAATTTTCATTTCTATTTTAAGCTTGTTTAATTTACCGTATATATTCACATATCATGCAACATTTGAAGACCTAATTTTGAAGCTAATTTGACTACAGTAAATGGATATATAGTTTGGTCAACAGCGTAGCCTGGGCCAGCAGTACATAGGCTAATTTTATATCTCATTTATGATGCAATACCCTTACAATTAGGTCTTCAAAAGTCCCATGACATGCTAGTATATATGGTAATTGTCAATATTCAAATTCAATATTCACATTTTCTATCCTGCATCCAACTGGGAGATTAGCAATAAACAACATTTGTATTTCTTTTTTGGCATGCTACAAAGTACATGGTTTAAATACAGCATTATTTGCATGTCATTTTGTTAAAATTAAATATTTTAATGAATATGATGTATAGAATAATAAAAGATAAAATAAATATCCATGTTTCTATTATGTTAGGATCATAATATTTTAAGAATGCCAAAACACATAAAAATGAGCAAAATTTTAGTCATAGTAATGTATAATTAGGATTTTTATATGAAAAAGGAAACATTAAAAGACTATAGAGAACTCAATATCTTTGATGTCACCCTTCCATAATTTCTTTCATTAAAATGATATTACTTTGCTTTTCTCTGTATAATAGTAATATGGTTATGTAGAAAGTGATTTATCTCATGACTGAGATAGTTATGTTTACCCCACTTCTATCACAAGTCAGTGATTCAGCCTAGGTAAAAGCCAAAATTTCATATGCTAATTTTCTAGGGCAAGCTTGTAAGATTAGCATAATAATAAAAAAAAAATCTTTGTACCATTAGCATCATATAATACTAAGCTAAACAGTAAATATGAATAATGTCAGTTGGAAATTTTACTATTACTTAGTAAGTGTTATTTGTGATTCATAAGACTTATCTGAAAGAGAATATAAAGGCTTAATTATCAGTAATAATAAATTGCAGTGTAATAACAAAGGAACATTGATTTCTTTTAAATTATATTTTGTGGAAAAGTTGATAAGGTAAGACTATTAAAAGGAATGTGGTGCCATAACATGATTACTATAAGAAGAGAAACTGTAATAAAGATTTTGAGATATTGGGATGTATATGCAAGTAAATAATGGCTGAGTGAATTGGTAATCAAGTCAGTACTTTCTTCATTATTAATTTTTAACTTGTCTTTCATTTTATTTCTGTTCCTTTTTTATTGCAACTCTCAGCTACAAACATAAAAAAAATCAGCATGGAGTGAAAGTGAAGAATAAAGCTCTGGAAAGAAGCAAATATAACTTATCCTCAGGAGCCCAGTTCAATGTAACAGAACCATTACCCGCATAGTCACAAAGGTTTTTACCAGAAGACATTGTTTAAAAAAACACATAGCTATATTGCTGCCTTCTAGCCAACATACATTTATTTATATCAATGCTATGAGATGTAACAAATTACAAAGACTTTAGATGATGCATTATCATTATTAATACTTTCTGTTCAACCAAAAGGGAATGTGGTGTTTGTGTGTGTGTATATATATATATATATATATATATATATATATATATATATATATATATATAGATAGATATAGATATAGATATAGATATTATATATAATGGCAATATTATGATTGATCTTTTTATCACTGTTTTCTTACTGGGCTTTTATGTTTGTTGAGACAATTACAACTTTATTCCATTGACTAGATTACAATTAAAACATTTGTTATGATTATTTACACTATTTACATTCAGACTATTGTCCTCAGCTCTGTCATTATCCAGCCTTCTTCAGATGCATATTGACCCCGGTAACCTACATGTGGCTTAGTGGTTAGAACATTCACTTTCTGACTATGAGACCTGGGTTTGATTCTCACTATGGTTGATTTGTCAGGAAGCTAGCTTCTTGATGTTATTAGTCTGGAGGAAGTGATCCCAGTGTACAACACCTTTGACCCAAGCCTTGTGAGTGAAATTGGGTAGATGGAACACTTGGGAGCCATTGTCGGTTGTGCTAGCACAAAGTTGCAAGTCATTGTGACCAAGGGTTTGAGTGTGTATCTTGTTCAGAATGTTGACCATGCTAAATAACATGCACTCTCCCAGAAACTGTAACTATGGTCCACTCAGCACAGTTGCAACCACAGGTGGGCTCTGTGGATGTTGAACAAACACAAATATACCTGAGCAGGCATCTGCTATCTGCCCTAATAGACAGGCATCCTCAGATACGAGTGGCTGCACCATTTTAGAACCTTCAGAGATTCTGAACATAATCCTTTATTTAATCTATGGGTATAGACTGTTCTCGTTCCACTGACCATATCTAGGGATATCTCATCTTGTTCTTATTTTTAGTATTGCTTAGTTATTGCTCACACCAAGTACACACTGCCTGACCCAAGTATTGAACTCAGAATTACTATGTCACCAAATTCACACAAACCAATACTTTAATCCACTAGACCAGTGGTTCTCAACCGGGGTCCATGTAATATTACTGGGGGTCCACACTAAAAACGTGGAAGATTGGGGGTTCACCATAATATTTTAGTGGTCCATAGAGCAATTTCACTTTGGAGTGATTTTCACAAATGAGATTTGGAATTTTTACTATAATCTACACTAAAAAACTCTAAAATTAGCAGAAAACTTGATAAAGCAATGTAAGTTAGTGTCCCTTTTACACTACCGGACGTTTTGACTGTAAAAGTTGAATAAAAACAAAGAAGGATAAAAGAAGGATTATATATATATATATATATATATATATATATATAAAGGAAAATTATATAAATATTAAAATTTATTATATTAATTAATTTAATATATTAATAATAAATAATTTTATATATTAATAAAATAAAATATTAATATATTATTATAAATTAATCAATATAAAATATAAAAAAATAAAATATTAATAATAAAATTAATTTAATATATAAATTGCATAAGGATTATATATAAAGGAAGAATATACATTTTCTAGTTCTATAATATAATTCTTAAACTTATCTATTAGAAAAAATAAAATAAGCTTTTTTTTTTATTGAATGGTTATGGGGGTCCACCAAAAAGAATTAAGAGTAAAAATGGTCCATGGGTAAGAAATGGTTGAGAACCACTGCACTACAGTATTGTCCTCGAGGACAATTTTTTGTGAAAAACTTGGAACCAAACTGAACAAAATAGGAAATCCTTAATAGAGAAATCTCAATCATATGAAAGCAAATAGTAAAAGAGATCTCTAATAAATAAATGCATTTTGCTACTATCTGGAAATGTTTATTTTTCTCAAGACACTGAACAAAATAGAAAATTAGTAAATAGTACTACCTGTGAAGGTGTAATAACATGTCTACCTTCCATACTAATTTGAAAAGGCATTTGTAGTTCCGACTGGAAGGAAATCATTGGTGAAAGAGTTCCACTGGTCAGGATAACACTATGAGTACCATGAAAATCACCAAAAGCCTGCAATTTAAAAAAGAAAAAAAATTATGTCAAACTTACAAGATGAATTCACATACAAAAAATATTCATTGAGTGTAATGGTTACAAGCTTGTCATTACAAGTGATTTAAATCCTTTCTGGGTGCTCCAATTTATAGCATTGTGCCAAAAATATGCTTAGTAAACAGTGACAGACTGGGATACCAAGAAATTTCCTGGTGAGCCCCAAAGTGATGGTCCATAATAATAATAATAAAAAAAAATTAAAAAAAAAAAAAGATAATAGATATCCTCAGTTCCTTGTTTAAGGATTAAGTGGGTCCTTTTGACTGGGTCCTTTTACAAGTTTTCTTTGTTAGAAATTTTCCATCCATTCCACCAGTTAGTAAATAACTATCAGGTCATCCCATAAGTTCTGTCCGAATTTTGAATTTTGAAACAAGTGACCAAATGTTACATTTAATTACAGATTCAATCAACAATGTATTTTCCCTGATTATCTATGATTCCTTCCATCTATTAACAAGCTTACTAATTCCATTACTGTAAAATTCTTTTGGCTTTGATTCAAAGAACTCACAAATGACAGTTTTAACCTCTTCCTGTGTTACAAAAGCTGTTTCTTTCAAATGATTCTGTAAGCTACGAAACAAATGGTAGTCTGAAGGAGCAAGGTCGGGAGAATAAGGTGGATGAGGAATTTTCTCCCAACCAAGTTCTTCGATCTTTTGTGACGTGATTCTTTCTGTGTGTGGTCGTGCATTGTCCTGATGAAACATCACCCATTTTCGATTCACTAGAGCAAGTCTTTTTTTCCCCATGCTTGGTTCAAACGCTCTAATTGCTGACAGTATATTTGAGCATTAATTGTTGCATTAGGTGGTAAGAATTCAAAGTGGATTATTCCTTGGCAATCCCACCAGATTGAAAGAAGAACATTTTGCCCATGAAGTTCCCTTCTCGGCTGTGGCTGGGGTCCTTCCCCTTTACCAAGCCACTGTCTACGACGCTTAACATTTCGATAAAAGATCCATTTTTCGTTGCCAGTCACAAGTCTATCCAAAAAAGGTGAAATAAGTTGGTGAGAATGGAGAGAAGAGTAGATGTCAACACGGGATTTGAGGTTGTTTTCAGACAATTCATGAGGCACCCATTTTCCAAGTTTAGGAACTTTTCCAAGTTGTTGAAGATGACAATGAGCAGTTGTATGGTTTTAACTGAGAACCACTGCCAATTCCTCAACTGATAAAGCAGGATTTTCTTCAAGGGCTGCTTCAAGAAGCTTTTCATCAAATTCAACTGGACGTCTGGTTCGATCTTCATCTTCAAGGGGAAAATCTCCACCTCTGAATTTTGCAAACCATCTTCTGCAAGTTCTTTCATTCACACATTCCTCTCCATAAACTGAGTGAATGTTTCTAGCTGCTTCGGCTGCTGAGTTTCCTTTCTTGAACTCATAAAGCATTATGTGCCTCAAATGATTCTTGGGTACTTCCATGTTAGCAGGGTTTTAATCAAACAAAATTTAATTTTATTGTTCTCTGAAATAAAATTTGATCAGTTTAAATGCATCTAAACATAAAAATAATGTTCAGCTCCATTAGACATTATAAAATACTCTTTAAATTTTGTTCATTTTAACAAAAAGTTAAAATTTGGACAGAACTTATGGGATGACCTAATACAAGTAAATGGTCATGAGAACTGAAAGAAGGAAGTATTAAATAATTTATATTCAAAATGTTAATTTAACTCTTAATATAATTTGCTTTATGCTTATAAATTTACTTGTCTAATAAAAGTGAGACTCAATAAAAGTAAAACATGGATGAAAAGCTGTCAATTATACATTGGGATGCATAAGTAATTATTATACAAGGATTAATATATTGAAATAATGATAGATAAACCAAAAAGAACATGATTAGGCAATATTTGAAAAACTTTGGCAAATTTTTATAACATCATAAAAAACAAAAAAAAAAATAACAGAAACCAAATATAAAACTGAATTTGAAGTTTTACAGTTAAAAACCAATGTTAAGATTTAAACATTTGGAAAATTGTTAAAATGTAAAATTTGGTAAGGAAATAATAGTAAGAATTGTTGTAAGGAAACAATTTCCATCACTTCTAACTTTTAGACAAATTTTATCTTTCAATTTACTCTTTTGTCAGTTTATATAATAACATGTTATTATATAACAACACTAGAAAATGAGCTTGCAAAATCCACAAATCCAAAAAAGTAGACACCACCTAACAAAAACAACACAAAATTTATAATCCTACCCTCTAACACTCTTTTCTACTAAACTTGAAAATAAATTACTTATCTTCTGCCTTTTTTACAAGTACTTTCACGGTAATTGCTCCGAGGAGCTGCTTTCGCTTGTACCTAGGCCTCGTGAATTTAAACGTCCCATGAGGCTGGCATCCCGCTCCCACCCCTACACCGTGGAAACTGTTAGATGTAGACGTCTCTTCTACTCCAATAGCTTCATGTCTCGCACATCTCACCTATGGAACTCCCTTCCCTATTACTGTTTCCCTGACAAATACAATCTCCAACGGTTAAGTGTAGCATCAATCGACATCTCTAGTTGCCTTGATCTATCCACTTCCCTTCTCCACATCCTTTCATTTTTCATTCCTATCTGCTCTCGCTCCAAATCTTCTGTAACCCCCTTGCCTTGATCGACCCACTGTCTTTCTCTTTCTCCACATCCTCTCCTTTACCACTCCTATCTGCTCTTCCTCCAACCCTTCTGTAACCCCTTGCGTGATAGTGGCCTCCAGCCTTGCTTGGGGTGATACGCTTAAAAAAACAAAAAAACAAAACCAGAATACTAGCACCAAACCCAAGAGAATTAGAGATATAATTAGGAAGAGAAAAAAAATTCAACACTAATTCAAATGCCAGTACTTATTACATAAATTGTTTACAATATAAAAGAGTTTATATCGAGGAGACATCACATAATCTAAAAGTCCATATCTACAAACACAAAAGATATTTACGTTTAGACAAGCATTCAAACTTTCTCATAATACACAGGGACAAAACTGGCCATAAATTTGATTTTAATGCCACCCTAATTAAAAAAAGAACATAATTCTTTAAAGGGAAAGTACTTTGAGAGACTAATAATAACAATATTACCAACAATAAACACACAATAAAAACTTTATATCACCAACCTTTATTGAATTCATTCTTAAAGAATCTAATGTATATTTATCTAAAACAAATGCTATGTACATAAAAATGTTCCCAAACAATATGTATTCTTTTTTTATCAAAATGAAACAACAGGTTTAGTTTCTAAAATTAAAAAACAAAATTACTGACATAACTTCTCAATGCTTAACAGCATCTTATTCATTTTATTAAATGGTACATTGTTAGACATTATGAATTTTTTAACATATTTCTTTCATCTTATTTTGGCACTGCTAACAATCATAGAATCACAATCTGAGAATTGCAATAAAAAGCAAAAGAAGCATTTTATTGAGCAAGATGAAAATGTTTTAGATTTAGCCATTTGAGGATTGTTCTAGAGAAAATTGGCTTACAGACACATCACATTGAAACACTGGTCCTCATGATTATTTAAGTAATGTCAAATCTGGTCAGTACCTAGATGGGTGACCAATTTGGAATGGTAGGTACTGTAAGATTGGATGTGCTGGTAGTATAATGGATAACAGCTCAGAATTAGAAATTGGAGATCCGTGTGCCAATTGCACTTGTGTAAGGTATGAATTCACCTCTTCTCATCCTAGCTATGGATTAATAGTAGGATTTGAATCAGTCAATCATTATTATTCAAAAAAAAAAAAATCTTATAATCTAAAAATATTTTCTGAATTGCAAAAGATTAACAAGCTGTAAAAAAAATAATCAATTAATCTAGTGAAAATTAAATCCCAGTAATTAATACGTACAACACCTGGATTCATACACCATAAATGTAATGTCAACTCTTGAGTAGGAAGCTGTAGCTGAGTTGTTTTGTGTGATTTTTTCTTTACAGGTTCAGAAACCTGAAAAGTGCTGATACTTTTAACAATTGCCATCCTGGAAATATAGAAAATAAATACAATTATACTGGAGTTAAATAAAAAAGATTCAATACCAAGTACAGTATCCATATTTAAAAAAATAAATCCATATTGATGACACTATATTATCAAGAGACAAATTTCTCTATAAACATTTAAAATGCCAAAAGCTGCTGATTGATTGCATGAGAGATCATTACCTAAACACATCATTTAATTTTATTTGTTGGGACTTGAAAATAAACAAAAATAAATAAATGAAAATACATTTTCAAATTCCCAATTTCATCAAGTCTAAAAATAGACATGTAAAAGGAGACTTGCTGTCATCACCATGCGGACATAGCAGTAAACACACCACATGACCCTTCACAACCAATGGAGACACAACCAAAAAAATATTATATTTTGGCCTTCATTTAGAACCTATTCCTGAGCTATATAAGTACACACCTAAAGCCACTCGGGGAACTCACATCAAGCACATACAAAAGTACTCACAGCAACCATACACAGGAGCAACACACAAGAGTACCAACAGCAATCACCATTTGTTCAGAGCAACACAAGTGAGATAAAAGTTTTGTGTCAAACACAAACTACGTCGACTGCAGAAAAAGAAACCTCCTAAGTGAATTAATTCTATTCTTAAATACATAACATACACTCACACATTAATATATAGATCTCAATATATAAACATATTACATACACACTCACCTATCTATACATTTTTTTTAATTGATTTCACCCCAAGAAAGGCATTAAAGCCACTGAGACATAAGGGCTGTGGAAGAGTTAGAAACAGAACAAAAGAGTAATCAGGAAGACAGTAGATAGTGATTGACATTGCATTTAAATTTTTGCAAAGTGAAGTTGGCTGGAAAGCATGGGGCCAAAAGGGAGTTCCACAAGTGAGAAGTGCAAGAAAAAAAACTATTAGCATAGAATTTATGGTTACATCTTGCCAATTTAAGTGTAAATTGAAGAACCCTCATTGCCAGTCTAGTACTGTGCTTAAATTCAAAGAGTCTATGCACCATCTGAACAATTACAATGAAAGTATTTATAGAAAAGGCACAGGAAGGCAACCTTACAGCAATGGGAAAGAGACTGGAGCCGAGATGACAGAACAGGGCCAATAATATTGCTGATTCTTCTTTGGATTTTATCAAAGAACTCTAGATAAATAGCAGGAGCACCAGACCAAATGTGGTGAGCCTGGAAGGAAGGCAAACTTATAGATATGTAAGATCGATTCTGAAAAGAAAAATTGTCTAGCATGACACAGTGAACCAACTTTTTTAGCAGCTGACTTAGCAATAAATTCAATATAGTCATTCTACTTAGAAGGCGCAATGAGTCATTCACCTGGAGGACAGCATCAGCCATGCTAATGCGAGGGCAGAGAGCTTTCAACAGGGTTTGGCATGCAGGACTTCTTGACAAGCGGAAAAGTTACAATGACTCTGGACAAATTTTTGAACTGATCCAATCTTTCCTATCAAATTGTGAAATGAAAGTAATCCTGAATGGCCACTCTTCCAGTTCCTTTCATATTAATGCAGATGTCCCCCACCAGGGCTCCATCCCTGGTCCTACTTTGTTTTTAATTTTCATTACTGATCTTCCCAATGACATCAGTTCTCAACTTGGTATCTATGCTGATGACACAATCATTTACTCCTGTCTCGATAGAAAGTCTGATCAATTTGATAAGTCAAAATGGCAGGCGATAGTCAAAACAACCTTCAGTTTGTTGTTAACTGGAGCAAAGGATAGTTTGTTAACTCTTACACCTACAAAACTAAACTGCTCTCTAGTAATCATCTGCCTCATGGGGACTCAAGAGACAATTCCCTTGTCATTGTGAGATTATCCTGGATGTATACACCAATGCTATGCATGTGAATGCTGGAATATTTTCGGCAAAGCGGAAAATAGCCTGGAACAGAGAATTCATCAGTAGCAATGCCAGAATTTAAGTTTGTTTTGTAAAGTGCAAGGGCATCCAGCAACCATTCCACGAGAAATGATTCTATACGGCTGAAGTTGGAGTGGATACCACGAACATTGGAGAAAGAAAGGTTAAGCAGGGTAGGTAGTTTTTTGTTTGCTAGTTTTCTCATATTTTGTTTCACCTTTGCCATGAGGAGATTTGTATTGGTGAGAAAAAGAAAAGGCCAACATAATTATCACTATCTATCGTCAATGACCATATGAACCAGTCTGTTGTTCAGAGCAGCCACTTTAAGTGCTACCAAAGAGTTCAGGCTCCTAATGACTGGTTGGAAGTAGCAACCAGCAAACTGCCAACCCGACACCCTCATAATGGAAAGCCGCAGCTACTGACTAGTCCAATCACGATAAAGTTAAGACAGTTAAATCATTAAGGCTCTGAAAGAAAAAGAAAGAACTGGTAAACCATATCCTGAATAGGAAAACAACGGATGGTCCCCTTACACTTCTGTTCAATAGATATGGAAGGGGAGTGCGGGCCAAATGATAGGTGAGACTATCTACTCCTATTAGCCTGTTTGCAGCACAGGAGGCTGGGCAATTTTATTGAGTCATCATCTCAAGGAAGGCTGCCAAAAAAAGCTGTAAGCCCCAACCAGTTCTGATGTCTCCATAAAAGACAAAAACAGGATGGTTGGAGAAGACATGGACAGAGAAAAAAAAAATTGAATTCAAAATTAACATGATATTTAACATTTAGACAAGCAAAGTTACTTCTTGGAAGTGTTGACCAAAAGTACAGAAGAAGCCAAGGATATTCAGATTAACACTTACAGAGTTGAATTTAAATTTCTCAGGCCAGGTTGAAGTACCTACTAGGGGAAGGGGGAGTAGCAATTAGCCATTCCAGGTTACTTTTCTCTCTTTTTTTTTTTCAGGTTTTACATTTTTACAAATGTAAAAGATCAAAATTCCCTATTTGGAAATGCATCAATATCCAGAGTCAGTTTACCAAGTAAAAAAACTTCCATTAAATGCAGTGCCCTCAATAAAATAATGCTATATTAATAAGCAAATAATCAGTAGAGATGAATGTGTATTATATATATATATATATATATATATATATATATATATATATATATATATATATAGGGTGCATCAAAAATACTTTTGCAAACTTTAGGGACAGGTTCCTCACACTAAATTAGGGACAAAAGTATATATAAAGATAAATTTATGGTCATAAATCCTTCATTTTTGAGTTCTTAAGTGACTTGGCTGCCTTTGGTCTGGAAACGCAATCTGATACTGTTGTGCAGCCTTGCGTTTATTACCATTCACGTGGCCGTATGTAAAAAATCATATCTGCCTGCACACGATATGAATCTCTGGCCATTGTTAAATGGAACACTTCTCAGTTAACTCACTACTACACACGTTGAAGACAGAATAGCCACAAATGTACACGAATGACAAATGTAACCTAGTCTACATGGGAACACAGCACTATCTACCATCAACTTTCTTTAAACTTAATAGCTCAAAAACAAAGGATTTGAGGACATATGTTTATATGGTCTTTTACCCTCGTTTTGGTGTGAGGACCCACGACCCACTCCTAAAGTTTGTAAACATATTTTTGATACACTCTGCATATATACGCTGAAGCAAGGGTTAAAAACAAAAACAGGATGGCTGGGGAAGACATGGACAGAGGAAAAAATTTAAACAAATTAGAAATAAAAATAAAATTCAAAAGTAACAGGATATTTAACATTTAGACAAGCAAAGTTACTTTTTGGTAGTGCTGACCAGAGATGTCCATAATGGTGAGTTAAGTTTGTTTGATTGAGGTAATTTAGTGCTGTTTGCAACACGCCCCATTCATACAGCAATGAAGTTCTTGGAAAAAGTTTTGTGTCAAACAAGCATATTTGTGTTATCTTGCTGGAACAAACCATTATCACCAGGAACTATAGCTAGGATAAAATATTGTAGATGATCTGTAACAGGATTTGTGTATGTCACATGTGTCAAGACAGACTCCAGTTTCCTTAGTGATCATTGTGAACTCTAACAGAATACATTACTAAACCACCAACAGCTTTGCACAACACTGCTGATGGGCTGCATCCATAGATTCATGCAATCTCTTCCACATGAACAGAAACGTCTGTCCCCAGAAAAGAGCAGGCTTACAGCCACATCACATTGAAACACCAGTTCCTGTATGATCACCAAAGTACTGAGATGGGTGACTGCTTTGGAATTTGCTGTAAGCTTGGATGTGAGGTTAATGTAATGGCTAATAGCTTAGAATTCCAATTTCAGTTGGGTTCATTACATTCACTTACACACAAATACCATTCAGTAATGAATGAATCCACTTTCCTCCCCTCCAGCTATGGGTGAATTAGTAAAACTTGTATCATTAAAACCATTATTATCACCAAAAGAATAAAATTGCATACAAGAGATTTTGGCATTAAAAACCCATAGCCACTAAACAAAAACAACTAACCCACCCAAAAGAACAGCAAAAGTAACTCACCTGACCAGGTGACATATTGCCACTTTTCTACAGGCTAATGGCAATGTTCTCTGACCCAGATAAGATGGTACCCTTGTTGATCAATGGAAAGCTGTATATGCTGTACAGAGCATTGACTAATATGTTGAGTGGCACCTGTGTTGAACTGGGATGCGATTTGATGTAATATTTTCTTCTATTAAGTCGTTACCATCTGTGTCAGTCACCAGTGGTTTCATTCTTGCATCACCAATAGATTTCTGCAGTTTTCACATGCCACTGATGTTTGATATACTCTTTCCCCCAAAAACCTAAAGCAATTACCACCTCAAATATAGAGTCAGAGAAATGGGGTGCCCTAATAATCACTCTGCAGCCAAATAGTGTTAAACCCTGTCTAAAGCCCATAGCTACCTCTTGGCCTATTCCATTTCATTTCTCAAAGTAGGAAAGCAAAAAATCATGCTGATGTCTCTTATTTAGTACTTTAGTAATTTATCATTCTCCAGCATATAGATGATATCAATCATCTAGTAACAAAAGTTCCCCTTTAAAATATATAGTCATAAACAACAATTTCTGTTTAAATTTCTCAGATGATGAGTTATTATCTATATATATTATTTATATTTGGAATACTGTCCTCATCTTTGTTGTGGTTATCACGTTTCCGTTGTTTGATCCTATTCTCGTCTTCATTGCCTTACTTGGGGTGAAATGATTAAAAAAACAAGATAAAATGACAACAACAAAGATGAAGACAATAGTCCGAATGTAAATAGTATAAATAAACTACAAAATGTACTGATATTTGAACTGAAACCTCAAATCACTTAACCCTTAATTTTTTATTTATTAACTGAATAATTTACTTATATACCAAGTTTGAAATATTATAGACTGACTTGAATAAATTGCAGTGATCTTATCAGATATGTGATACATAAATTCATCAAGTGAATTTATAAATTCCTACTCACCTAAAATCCTCTGCATTTTTCAAATCATTTGCATAGAAAAATCCCAAAATGATAAACAGCTGTTCAAGTACACTAAAACTAGTACTTGATAAACTTGAAATGAATTTGTTCTTCTTCTCTTTCCTTTTCTCTATGTCAGCACACAATTTTTTGAAATTATTCTGCAATGAAACAGTAGTAGCACTACAATTTCTACAAAGAAAACGACTAAAGTAAAGAATCTACAGTTTTTTAGGCTAAAGTTTATGTTATTTACACTATTTACATTGTTCAAACTGTTATCCTCATTTCTATTGTCATATTCACAACGTTTTGGCTATTGTACGCTCCAGACTTCTTCAGGTGATATACACATGGCCCAGTGGATAAAAGCGTTGGTTGAAGTAATCCAGTGATTTGACCCAAAGAGTTGTGAGTTCAATACCTGGCCACAGCAGAGGTGAACAAAAACTTGGAGGGTTGAGTTGCTAAATGGAAATAACTGAAACTAAGAACAATCTACCCTGATGGATGAAATAAAGGATTCAGTTTGAAATTCCCACATATATCACCTGAAGAAGGCTGGAGCGTACAACAGAATATGAATATGACAATAAAGATGAGGACAACAGTCTGAACAATGTAGATAGTGTAAATAGTTACAATACTTCATCTCAGAAATATAAACAAAGTTTAAATTGTTTTCAAATACAATGATTTTTTTAATTTCATAACAAATAGCTTGAATAAAATCTAAACTGAAAACTTTCCTTCAAAAAATAATTTGATTAGCTAATCTTTTGGTAAAAATATCAAATATTGCTTATTACTATAAATCTAGTACTATGTTTAAGTTCATAAAGTTGAGATACCAAAGAACAATTGTCATGAAAATATTTATAGTCACAGGGAAGTTACATTATGATGATAGGAAGCCATCTGAAGCCAAGATGCTAGGTCAGGATTGATAACATTGTAAACTCTTCTTTGGATCTTGCCAAGAATCTTGCGATATATAGCAGAAGTACCAGACCAGATATGACAACAATATTCAATGCACAGATGAATGATAGACTTATAAATGTGCAAGATGGATTCTGGTGAGAAAAATTGTCTGTCTATATTTCTGAGATGAGGTATTATTTACATTATCCGGACTATTGTCCTCATCTTTGTCGCTATATTACAACGTTTTGGCCATTGTATGCTCTGGCCTTCTTCAGGTAGTTGGAATGTTGAACTGAACCCTTTATTTTGCTCACTGTGCCATGTGTCCTCAAGGACACATGGCACAGTGGATAAAGGCATTAGTAAGATCCAGTGACAGGACCCAAAGAGTGTGAGTTCAATACCCGGTTAAGGCAGTGGAGAACTTTCAGAGGGAAATTAACAGGAGATAACTGATAACTGATAAATGTTGTGAAGGACAGTTTCAAGATCAGCTGCTAATTTGACTTTATTGAGCCTTTCAGACTTACTATTAAGACAGAAGTAAATACATTATTTACATTATTCGGACTATTGTCCTCATCTTTGTCGCCATATTTATTACAACGTTTCGGCCATTATACGCTCCGGGCTTCTTCAGGTGGTTGGAATGTCGAACTGAACCCTTTATTTCGCTCACTGGGGTAGACTGTTCTAGTTCCACATGCCATGTTTAATGGATGTCAGTTATCCACTGCCTTAACCGGATCTTAACCGGTCACTGGATCTAACTAATGCCTTTATCCACTGTGCCACGTGTCCTTGAGGACACATGGCACAGTCTACCCCAGTGAGCGAAATAAAGGGTTCAGTTCGACATTCCAACCACCTGAAGAAGGCCGGAGCATACAACGGGCGAAACATTGTAATAAATATGGCGACAAAGATGAGGACAATAGTCCGAATAATGTAAATAATGTACATAATACCTCATCTCAGAAATATAGACAGATACAGAAGTAAATATTTATATCATCAGCATAGACACCAAATTGGAAACTAATGATATCAGGAAGATCATTGATGAAGGTAAGAAACAACGTGGGCCCAAGGATAGAGCCCTGGGAGATACCCGCATTAATGCAAAAAGATCTAGAAGCGTGTGACGATTTTTATTATATGATTTGTTAAGGAAGATTGGATCAAATCAAGAATTCAGCTGAAGATGCCATAGCCCTTCAGCTTGTGAAAACGATCAGCATGTCAATCTCTGTCAGCCTTTGAAATATCTAAAGCCATATTACTGAAAGTTTCACAGAATCTTGCAGTAATAGCTGTTAATACATTGGCAGTTGACCTAGAGAAGCAAAAGTCATATCGTTTGACTGAAAGAAGATTCTTAACCAATCCAGAGTTGATTAGAGCCTCAAGTATTTTGACCCTCCCCACCAAAAAAGGAAGAGGACTAATATGTCAATAGTTTGAAGGATCAGATGGTTCACTTGAGTTCTTAAAAATAAGAATTACAGAAGAAGATTTCCAACAAGTTGGAAAGCAAGAAGCAGCAGGGCATTCATTGTTATAAAGAACAGGAGCCAGTTCAGGAGCACATTTCTTTAGGAAAATTACAGAGATAGCATCAAGTCTGCATGCTTTTTGGGGACTGAGTTTTTTGTAGATGATAGCAGAAATCATGGATGGAGTTATATGCATATCATCCACAGACTCTTTCCTTCATAAGGGTAATTGAACCTTGATTTTGGTGTAAAATTCTTTGTGGCTGAATGGTTTAAAAGTACACCAGGCTATACAATGGTTTCCCTTATGTAAGGAGCACACAGGTTCAAACCCTGCCAAAAGACACATTTTCTTTGTTAAAGTCTCTTGAAAAACACAGGCCAGTAGGCGTTAATTATCCTGTTTAAAAAACATGTGTATCCACTAAATATAACATTTATAGTAATAAGAACTAATGTTGAATTAAAAGTTCATTAATTCCTGAGACATATGCGTGTGTATTTTACTTCAGGATAAAAATATTTTAAAAATATCACTTATGTTTAAATGTGATTTTTCACATCAAGATTTCATTTTAAGGTAGATTATTAACGCATATATTTGTTCAGAATGCTATGAACGTCCATATCTAAGGTAAAAACAAACTTGAATAAAGAATGACAAATGCAAATTAAGATTAACAAAGTTTGCAACTAAAATAAGTTTACAACTTTAATTTTGAAAAATAATTCTCAAAAAAGTTATTTTACAAATGCATAGAAATATAATTGAAAGTATATAGTAAATATTTGTATGCAATTTTTTAGATAAAAATTTATGTTGATTTAAATTTATTCACGGATGAATGCACAATTCAAGCAGAAATTTTAAACTGATGGTAAAATCAGTAAAATGCTACTTACTAATATAAAATTGTAATCTTTTGGACCAATATCTATATTGACCATTTGAGCCACAATATCAAAGCCTGACCATATTTTGCAGGATTGGTTGAAGTCCTTCTGGTTAAGTTGATTTGAATAAGTATCAATTAAGGAAATAAACTGCTGGGCCTGAAAGAAATCAAATATCAACAACAAGTTTCAACATTTTGTAAAGTATTTTCAAATTTCTCAGAGAAAAATCTGTCAGTTCATCATACAAATTACATGAGTGTAAAATATTTTAGAAAATAAATTGAAAGTTGCTTAATAATGACAAATAAATAATAAAATCAGTCTTAGATCAGTGAAATGTACTCGACACACAAATCATTGAAATAGAATTTGATTCTCAAGGAATAAATGTTGCCTTGTCAGAGTCTTCGATAATGAAATTCTACTCATATCAAGTGACACCTAACAAATTGCAACAAGGATTTGTTTGTTGAAGGATATCATTTATTTCAATGTAAATACTTCATTTTTGAAAGAAACATACATGTTATTTATCAATATTTGCTTCTGACAACAGATAGAGTGAAAAGAATTTGAGAAGGTATTTTTTAAATATGAATTAAAATATGAACTGAAATGTGCATGCACGTATGTACACACATATTGCTACATATCATCATCATCATCATCATCAAAGACAATGATAGTTCTCATAATAAATTGCTCATATACAAAGCAAATGAAATTCTTAACATATTAAAATAATGAAGGTATTTCTTTTTTAAATAAATACTTACCAGATTCAGTAAAATATTGTATTCTCTCAAGTTTTGATTGTAAATAACTAAATAAAAAAGAAAATTGAATAAAACAAAATTTGAAAAAAATGCCAAGTATAAATGGACAAGTTAACAAATTTGAGGCAATTATTCCACAATCCAATTAAAATAAAGAGAATAGTCATTTGACCAAAATTTCATACAAAAGCCAAATTAAATGGTAGTCACTAGGATTTCACTGATCCTGGAATTTAAAGCAAGGATGTCCTTTTTCAAAGTTCACATGACTCAACCAGATTCAATGTCCACAACAAAATAAAGCCCAGAGTTTGTCTTTATTTTTGTGAAACAATGAACAAACTGACATTGTTAAACTGTTTGTTAATACAATAACAAGTATTTGAAATCATGTGTGCTTAATGTATTACTTTTAATGTTGATAATATTACATATGCAATTATTGTTATGACCAAATTTGGAAAAAAAAAAAAAATTAAAAAAAAAACAGTTTTGGAATATATTTTTCGTAGACTTATAGGTCATTTGTACAAAGAGAATGCAACAAACTAGGGAGGATTTCTACTTTCCATGCTGATAGCTGGCACACTACCTACACATCTGAAGAAAAGCAAGATAAGTTGTTCAGTATGAGTGAATTTAATAGAACTGAATAATAAATGCATTCCAAAAAAACAAAATAAACTGCTTAATAGAATCTTAAGATGATTAAAATAATTTGTAGAAAATAAAAACAAATACTTATTAGTGATCCAATAATGTTGAATCAACATATATACAATAACAGATTTTTCATTTCATGTTAATGTTGTAAATTAGAACAATTTTCTTGATATGTAGATGCAAGAATATTTTATAAAAAGTCAGGTCTAATGGTGATTACAAAGGTACAACAATCATGAAAACTCACTGTGATCATTCTGAGGGCCCTAGATTCAATATGGAGGCCTACATCAAGTAACTGGGTCAAGAGGGTGGCTGTTGGAAGAATCTATGTCTGGCAACAGGACTCTGCACCATGCCACACAAGTAGGAGAACCCAGTCATGGCTGCAACCACATCAGCCCTTACATCTGGCCATCTAACTCCCCAGACTGCAACCCCCTTGATTATTATGTGTAGGGCGTAGTTGAGTGAGAGACCAACAAAACTCCTTGTAATACCAAAGAGGAACTGAAGGCAAGGATTATGGCAGCATTCACCAACTTGTTTGCAGGAGATTCCGAAGTTGTCTGGCAATTTTATTGAATAAATTTACTCTTTAGTATGTCAATATATTTTTGTGTAATTTTGGTAAATATATCTGTTAAAATGAGATATCAGTGTTATTTTCATTTTTGTGTAATTTAGACGACAATTTATCCATCGCACCCTGTGTTTGTATAAAGATGAAGTTTATTGGTCTAAAATTAACAATTGCTCTCCTCTCAAATTAAAAAGAAATTTAGAGGAGAAATATGAACTTTTCCAGTGATACTGATTACTAAAATAATATATTTATCCTTAAAGCAGAAATGCCAAACAAATCTATAATGGCTGGCCACTCATATCCAAATAGGCTTGTCTACTCAACTGGCTAGCCAATCCCTGTTGCAGATGTTTGCTCAGGCACATTGTGTTTGTTCAACACCCACAAAGCTAACCTGTAGTTATACTGTAACTATGCTGAGCAGACCTTAGTTACAGTTTCTGGGAAAGAGCACATTAACTGGTATGATCAACAATTTGAACAAGGCCAGTACACTCAAACCCTCAGTCACAATGATTTGTGACTTCATACTAGCACCACCATCAACAGCTCCCAAATAGTTCTGTCTACCTAATTTCATTCACAAGGCTTGGGTCAACCTGTGGTATGGTTTTCAGGCACTTTCCAAATGTGCCGCACAATGAGATCGCCATTTTCAGATTGATAACATCAAGAAGTTAAGTTCCTGATAAATTGACTGCGGTGAGATTCAAACCTGTGTCTCATGGTTGGAAAGCAAGCATTCTAAGCACTCAACCATGTGATCATACTGACCAAGTATCATATTACTAAAATCAGTGTGTTTTCCATAAAGAAGACAGAAACATAGAAAAAAAGTTTTAAATTATATTTTTATGAATGTAAAATGTAGCTAATCTATTAATAAAAAATCTGTAAATTGAATTCAGTAAGTAATTGCTTCTTTAAAGTGTTACTTACGCAATTTTATAATTTCCTTCTTGAGATTTATGAAAGCAGTTTTGGTAATGGAGAAACTTGTTGCCTCTCTGCATGACCCCTCAATATTGTGAGCTTCATCCACAATCACTATGTTCTCAGAAAGTTCAATTCCAACCTGATCAAAAGAGAATATTAAATGAACTAAAAAGGAACATTAAATATTAAATCATTTTAATGCCACAAAATATCTCCAGGCCACTTGAGTGTCGTACCTGATCAAGAATTAGTTTTTAAAACTATTTTCAGCTTTGATTTTTAATTTGTAAAATATTTGCCAATAATAGATCTATAAAAGACAAGCTGATAATTTTGTATTTCAAACAGAAATTAAGTTTTATAAATTAATATAAAATATGATAATTACATACAAAAAAATGATTATAAAAAAAAGATTGAATGAACAACAACCAAAAATCAACTTTTATCTAACAAAATTACAATGAATTTAAGAAAATACCAGTTTAAAAAAATTTAGTCATTCTTAAGGAGTGTGAAGGGGGTTTAAAATAATCAATAAAGTATGTTAATTACGCTAGGAATTATGCAAACTTAAAATAGTTTGCAGTTTAAAATCAATTCTGGTTTTAACCATTAAATTTCTTCATCGATTTTAAAAACTTGGACAAAACATTTTTTCATGTCAATATGTATACTTCAAGAAAAAAAAGTGGTAAACACAATCAAAAAAATTTTGTATAAATTTTGAAACATTTAAACAAAAAAAAAAAACATTTATGAGAATGTTGTACAGAATAGAGTTAAGATGGCAAGAACTATTAAGGAAAGGGTATATTTCTATTGACGGTTGATTTGAACTTAACGTTATTGCTTTGCCAAAACCTCATTTGAAAGTCAACAGATGCTATTAATTCTTCTGTTAATGAATATAATCGTGTATAAGATGACCTCTTTTTAAATTAATTTTATCCACTGCAGAAAAAATTTACCTGTGTATCATGCAACCAGTCACTAAAAATGCATTATCTCTAACCTCTTCAAAAAAATTACCTGCGTATAGTGGAAACCCCTATTTTGTGCATAAGAAACTAATAATAAAAACTTACACTATACACAAGTATATACAATAATTAATAACACCAGCTCTAATTACTGTCAGCATTGCCATTTTATTATTATAGCTTATAATACAACTAATTTTGCTACAGGATTGGAAACCAAATAACAGAAAATACTAGACATTATATCAGCAAATTGTTTTCAAAATTACAAATAATTTGATGTATTTTAGATTTTTAAAAGGTTTATAAAATTTAATTATTTTTTTTACTTTAAACTGTAATATTTAAAGTTTTTCCCTTTAAAATGATTAATAAATGATAAAAATAACAATTTTTTTTGTAAAACTTGTTCAAGTATATTATATAAAACATAAATGTAAGAATCAAAATTTGAATTTTATTTTTGGTCAATCCAACCAACAAATCTCTATTATGAAATATCTATAAAGGGAAGAAAAATACCAGTCACTTCCATCCCTCAAGAATTTACATTGGGAAAAATAAACAATGTTTTCTAGCCAGGAGTCTATTTCAAAAGCTACTTTTTATAATAAGTACTTTCATGGTAATTGTTCTAATGGACTTTCCTCTATGGTACATAGACTTTATGAATTTAAACATAGTACTAGATTGGTGGCAGGATTTCATTATTTTTTTAACGGTAGGTTAGGAACCGTAAGTTCTATGCTAACAGCATCTTCTGGCACACTTCTCACTTGTGGAAATCTCTTCTGGCTTATTGCTTCCCAGTCAACTTTTGTCTTCAAAAATTTAGATGCAATGTTAATCATTATCTTCTGTCTTCTTAATTCCTTTCTTTTATTGTTCTCTTTCCTTAGTAGTGATTTTTTTCTTCATATTCTCTAACACTCAGTAACCTCTTGTGCCATAGTGGTTTTATTGCCTTGCTTGTGGTGAAAAAAAAAAAAAGTCAATGTACAAATAGCAGACATGAACTTTTCTGTCCAAATTTCTGGGATGAGTTGTTATTATTTATACACTGAATATTGTCTCCATCTTTGTTGTTGTTATCCAGCCTTCATCAGGTGACTGTTGATCTGAGTAATCTTCAAGGAATTTCGAACTGAACCCATAATTTACTCTACAAGGTAGATTGTTATCATTCAGCTGCCCATGTCCAGGGATATCTCATCTAGTTCTTATTTAATACTACTTAGTCATTGCTCGTCCTGTTCCACTGAGTCCCAGTGCATACTACCTGGCTCACAACTACTATGTCACCAAATTTACGAATCAACATTAATCAACAAGTGTCCTGTGGGACAATTTTGAATGAAGATCTAAGAGGAGAAAACTTTAAACCTAACCTGCCTCCTGATGAGTGCTGTTGCTACTTGTCAAGCTTAATTGCACTCACCAAGGTTTCACTTTTTATTGCAGCTGCTGTTGAAGCCTTTCTGTTACTTCTCTTTCTTTAATTATTAATAGTGCCCATATCATATTTATTTCTATGCTAGGCCTAATCAGGAGGTCCACACAGCCTAGCATATGCACTGATTCTTTCAGACATTTAACTCTCAAATGTTCCTCTGTACAGCATTTTTACTTCATTCCACAGGAGTTGATGACTACTCTTCTCTCTCTATACATGATCAGTCCTTTTTGATTTGTCTCACTCCTTAATTATGGCTTTTTAATGCTTCCCCAGCCTTACCTTTAGGGGCCCGGCTATTTTCTCTTTCATATTTTTTGCCACAACTGCAAGGAATGACATCCACACAGTTCTTGGTCATGTTCTCCTCTGTCATAGGCCTAACCCAGCAGAGATTTATCTGTAGGATGGAGCTGCTTGTAAATAGTGTCCTGATGTTGTATGGACCGCAGATCATCTGAATCTTTTCCAATAATCCCTCAACATAAGGAACACAGACTCAGTTTCCTACTGCAGAAGATGATGTTATGTTTGCAAGATAATTGTTATTCTGAAAGTTATCTTCAATGATGATCATTTTCTGTTGGTATATGTCTGTGTCACCACTTAGGATTTTTGTAAAGTGTTGTAAGCATCAGATAATCCCTTTCTTTACACTGCATGTATGGTGGGAATTGAAGTTGTGGTATGTCCAGTGAACTTCAGTTGGTTTGTAATATACAGATGTTTTGAACTCATTCTCTATGTGATTTATTAGTACATACAAGAAGGCTTGTTGATTATTAGTTTCTTTTTCCATTGTGAGTTGGATCAAAGGTTTTATTGAGTTCACATGCTCCAGCAGTATTTGCAGATTCCTGGCAAGGCCAAAGTATGAAAGGTCTCATCTATGTATTTTAGCCATACTGATAGCTTCAGTGGTGCTGTTCCTAAAGCCACTTCCTCAAAGTATACCATATATATGTTTGCCATCAATGGTGAAAACAGTGAATCCATAGCCATGCCTTTCTGTTAGTATATGTCAGACTAGTCATAAGAATGTTTTTTCCATCAGGTTATCTAATAGAGAAACTGATGAAATAATTTTAGGTCAAAAGTTCTTATAATACAAAAAAAGATTTTAAATAGTGGTCAATCCATTTATAAATTTATAAGCTTGAAAAACAAAAAAATGAATATTCTTCAATATGGAGAACTTCATGAAAATCAGTATTCCTTGTAAAAAAATAATCGTCTTTTTTTCTACAAGATATTTTTTCAATTCATGTCTACTTCTTTTATATGCTGTGTCCCTATAGGATGTGAGCAACCATAGAACTCCACAACGTCCTATTCTTTGTAGCTCTAACCAATGTTTGTTCTTTTGCTATTCCTCCCAGTCCCTGTTCTGCCATCCACTTGTACACACTTTCTAGGTAAATCACTTTTTCCTCTTCACTTCAATATGTCTTGTGAATATCAAACTCTCTAAGCTCTCTATCCTCACTATGTGTTACAGAAATATCAATTATTTCTTTCTGATTCTAAGTGCAAGGGTCCTTTTCATTTCTTAAAGTTTCATTGTTGTTCATGTGTTCTAGTATCTTTCTGTAGAACCACATCTCTGTTGCCTTGTCTCCTCTTCAACTGAGAGAATTGTTCAGCATTCATGACCATATATGAGGAGTGATATTACAGAGTTCAGAGGTCTTTTCTTTATTTTTAACAATATTTTCTTGTTTTAATATTTTGTTTAGCTTTTGGAAAACATATTTTACTCTTCCAATGAACCTTTTGTTTGCTCTGACACATTTTCCATCAACTATTGAAACACTTCCTAGATAAAATTCTGCATGATTTTATGACATCTCCATCTTGGGCTGTATCTATTATTAACGAGCATACATTCTGTCTTCTTATAATTGATATTTCTTTCTTTCTACTTTCCTTTACACTGTCCATATCTTGGGATATCTTATCTGGTTCTTATTTAATACTTCTCTCTTATTGCTCCCCCTATTCCCACTGGGTCTAAGTCTGTACTACCTGGCACAGGGATTGAACTCAAATTTACTATGTCACCAAAGACATGAACCAATGCTTTAATTCATTAGGTTACTGTCCCATAGGTTCAGTTTGAAATTCCCTAATGGTTACCTGGATTGCATTACACCTGAAGAAAGCCAAAAGACATAGCAGCCAAAGCATTATGATAACAAAGACGAGGGCATTAGTCTAAATTTAAACTCCTCACCCCAGAAATTCAAACAGAAAAGAATTGACATGTCATAAAATCAACAAACACAGAGCAACAGAACAATTAATGAATCCATAATTAGTAAGGTTGTGACATCAACCAATATTTTTTAGAGAAGTGTCAGAAGATTGAAAACTTTATGTACACTATATGTAGGTAGAACTACATAATTATATAGATAATTCATGTTGTTAAAAATAACAGCATGTTTTGATGTGTGTCTAAATATATTTTCCAGTTATTATTGTTTCTTATTTCATCTCTTACCTTTGTAAATATCTTTAAACAGTTCTCTATTGTCATAGTAGTGCTACTCGGTTTTTATGATACAAGCAAGATAGTGATTTTCCAAGCGTAGTTTAGATGTGGCACAAGGCCGAAAGTAGGGGCACCCAGTGAGGATCAAACTCATTACTCAATCATAATTGTTCTAACCATTACACCGCTTTGAGGTGCCCATGGTACAAGCAAGACAGCTGTAGTATATAACAAAGAGCTATAAACATTACAAACAAAAAGAAACTACTAATACACTTGGTGTAGCACACACACACACACACACTTAAGAGAAAGTCTGAAAAAATTATAAATTTGATGTTTTGTTATTTATTTTATTTAGCTTCATCAGAAATTTGGCAAGTGGAATGATTTGGAGTTTAATATATATATATATATATATATATATATATATATATATATGAAGAAATATAGTCTTAAAGTGTGCTGTATTTATGGGATAAAGTGCTCAATATCAGAGATAGAGTGTGTGTAAATATAAAAGTGAACATAGAAGTTAACACTTAGAGGCGACAGTCTGTTTCATGCTAGATGCAATCATCGGGCCACCGTGGCCCGACGATTGCATCTAGCATGAAACAGACTGTCGCCTCCAAGTGTTAACTTCTATGTTTACTTTTATATATATATATATATATATATATATATATATTAATAAAAAGGGTAAATAAAACCTTGCTGGGTTGTAACACTCTCTTATGGCTACAAACCAGCAAGGTTATATTTTCCCTTTTATTTCATGCAGATACCCTTATTCAGAAAGCCCATATATGCTCAATTTCATATCCAAAATATAAACAAAACAATTTTTAAAGAATTAAGGATTTTTATTTTTATTACATCAAACATTATTTTTAGTGGATGCTTGTGTGTGAATATACACCCCATTTTTAAACAGAACAGAAATTTAGGTATTCTAACATCAAAAGATATCAATACAAAGAGTGAATATTTTTTTATATACTTACATTCTGTCGTATGATAGGGTCAATGAAATAGTTATATGGACAAAAAATGATATCTGACTGTGACAGCAGTGACCGGGAAAGAAAATAAGGACAGGCAGAAATCTACATAAAGAAAATAGAATTTCATCAGTGAATATTAAATCATATCAAGAAAATTTCATAATTTATATAAAATTCAATGTATTTAATTAATATCTAAAAAAATATTCTTTCTAAATGGTGAGTAAAACTTTTTCGAACTCATTAATTTTAGGATAAATACTTTTTAACATTCACAATACATATATATTATATATATATAATATATATAAGTGTGCGTGCATGTGCTCAGAAAATTTAGGAGTAGTTAAAATATTACATGTTACCTTTATCATTATTTTCAACAAGTTTTTGGCAAATATTTTAATTATCAGGGCGCAGCCTCAAGGAATGTTTTTTTGGGAGTTTTATAGCAAATTCAGGTCTAGACTGTATGAGCTATAGGTCAGATATGTACATTACAACAAACCTGAAAGCTATTATATATTAACCAAAGGTCATACCCACCCAACACTCTATTACATAGGTCACATGATGAAATAGTCAAACTTGATGAAAAGTCCAATGAAAATGGGAATCCTCATCAAATTCTGATATTTTATCAGATTTTGGGAAATAGATCAATCAGTATCCCCATGAATGTGTGTATGTGTGTGTGTGTTAATAAAACCAACTTCTGAACTTAGGAAATCCTAAATTAAAGTACAGATTTTAAAAAGTTGGAATTTAATGCAAGTAATTTATGGCTTTATTATATTTTCATTTATGTAAAAAAAACAAAAACAGAATTAAGCTTCCTGGCAGATTTTTATTTATAATATTTTTAATGAACATGTCAAAGCAATTGATATTTTAAAATCCTTATAATAAACCCTATAACATACCATATTTTATTGCTTATAAGATGCTCCAATGCATTAGACCCCCCCCCCAATAATTTTGAAGAAATTTTTTAAAAAAGTTTTTTTCTTTGTTCATAGCACTTCTTACTATCCCCGATTTTACCCAATGAATAGCATATTTTAGCAAGAAAACCTGACTAATGACAAATTCATTACCAACTGAGAAGTACCACATTTATGGTAACTATTTAGAATGTAATAATTGGAAGAGAAGTTAGAAACTTAAACTTATTGCAGCCTGAAATCCTCACAAACCTAGATGGAGCATTATTTTTAAATTAGATACGTGTCAATTTGGATACAGAAATAAGGTTAAGTCTGATTTATGTGTAGGTTAAAACATATGATAGTTTTGACCACACTGCTGAATCCTTATACCAGTATTATAGCTTGAAATCCTCATTACCAGTAATCTTGACAAGTTTATCATAAGCATTAATCAAGCAATGTGCTAAAGAAAGTATAGTAAAGAAATAGTAGTATTATTCTTAAAGTGATGCTGCTTTGTGACAAGTAGTTTAAAAAATAAAAAATGAAGGAAGGTGTTACTTAAGCAGGTATTACTGTAGTGGGAATTTAATTTCCTGTCAATATCCAAGCATCCCAACTGTATAAATAGTTTCTCTCAGAACATTAATTTTGGAACACTGGACTTGTTTTACTTTTGACAGCTCAGAATTGGATGTAACTGAGTAGTGGATGCTCACCCCACACTCCAAACTTATAACTTCCATCACCAACCTTCAATTTATAGGACACTGTGTAGTTTTGAGAGATATTTTATAGGAAAAGATGTGTCTTATAAGCAGCAATATACAGTAATTTACTTCAAACCAAACCCTAATTTAAAATATTAGAGGTTTGTTTTTAAATGACTTTATTAGCTCATGTAAAAATTTCACTTAGTGTAATTCACACTTTTTGAAGGATGCATTTTAAAACAATAAACCAACAGTACGTCTTAAAAACAAAATATCATAATCTATATCCTGATAAGACATCAACAGTTGAAAACACTTGACAAAGGCTGATTTGAATCTACAAGTTTAATATTTTTTCTAATTCTAATGCTATGACACATATTGTTTACTGAAATATCTAGCTTGAAAAATTAAAATATATAAAGGATAAAATCATGTAATTCACTCAGAGAAGAGATTTATTACAAAATTACTCAATACTTTATCTTATGTACAAAATCCTTTCAATTTTTTTCAGTATTATATCACCCAAGTACATAAAAATAGGTCTTAATTTTCAAATACAAAAAGAAGCTCACCACAAAATAACAATTCTTCATATATCAAAAATATTTAACTCCCAAATCACAGTAATAACTAAATTTAGTTTTTAGCTTAGTGAATGATCAAAATGAGAAGTTACTGAAAATTTCTCAGTCTAACAAAACTTGCCCAAATTAATATTTTAATGTTTGGTCCTTGTAATATTGATTTTGGGAAGTGAGGTTAGGCTGAGAACTTTACAATGCTTCTTCATAAAAGGTTTAACAAAAATCTGCCATAGGACCTGAAAAAAAAAATAATAAAAAAAATCCAATATGAATGAAAGATAATTTTGTTTCTTCTTGAAGCAATATATTTTAATAATAATAATAATATTTAACAATGAAGATTTATTTACAATATATATCAGGGTATCAAAAAAGTTTAGTTTTCATATACACTTCTAAAGACTATAATTCTATATTAATAATAATACATATATATATATATATATATATATATATATATATATATATATATATATAAAAAATTTTGATTAAAAATATTGACCCTGAAGATGAACAATGATGTTCGAAAGCGCTAGGTCATCGTATGGACAATACATATTTCGAAATCATTTTCAAATAAAAAGTCTCATTAGAGAATATGAGAAAATTCAAAAGAAAATATGCAAGACTATGTTGTCTTTAACATTCAATACTACATGTTTAAAAGAAAAGTTGCTGCCAAATTACACACACACACACATATATATATAATATATATATTGATAAGGTATGATATATTTATGCTCAATATCAGGGATAGAGCATATGTAAATATAAATGTGACACTGAGGTCAACATGAAGAGGTGACAATTATTTCTACTCAATAGCCTTTAGAATAATATGAAATATAACCATTACCACCTGCCCAATAACTGTTAGGATAATGCAAATACACTGGAAATATCTGACCTTGCTACCCATAATGCTCCACTGATATATAAATAGTCAAGCTAACACACAATACACATGGCCTGAAGATTGCGCTCAAGCATGAAAAAGACTGTCACCTCTTGATATTCACCTCAGTGTCATGTCAATATACATATCATTATCAGTACTATTCAGCTGTACTTTTTGTTTCAGATGTTATAATGGTGCATGCAAGTATTGAGATTCTGGTAATTTTGAGGTACTATTTTGAAACAGGACTTACTGAAGTTTTATTGAGTCAAATGAAATTATTAAACAAATTTTCATAACTTTGATTGCATCACGAAATGAATTTAAAAATTATAAATCATACTGATTTTTTACTGCAAACTTTCAAAAGATCTTCAATATCCCAAGCTTCAGTGAGGCCAGCATTTTGTATATCACTTTGTTTACAAAACTTCTTTAACTTGTGGTGAAAATGGCAAAAATCTGTCTGGAAAATAAATAAAAGCAAAGTAAATGTTGAATGTTAGAAAAAAAAAATCTTTCTCATTTATGATTTGTATATTTATAACTGTATATATCTAAATTAAGTTAATATTATAAATGAACATGCCATAAACTTAAATACTAAACAAATTGATTTAAATAAGTCAATTTTCACACAGCCTTTATTTTCTAGTCAATTAGATATCGGATATGTTGAAAGAATTCACTAAACAAAATCTTATTAAACTGATTATATATTTTCTATGTGAATTTCTGGGATGAGGAGTTATCATTACATACATTTGGACTAATGTCCTTATCTTTGTTGTTATTATTACAATATTTTGGCTATTGTGCGCTTGGTCTTGTTCAGATGTCTGCCGGTCCAGGTATCTTTCAGGGAATTTCAAACAGAACCTTTTATTTAATCTGAAGACCAGAGGTTACAACAGCCAAAATGTTGTGACAATAATAACAAAGATGAGGACATTTGTCTAAATGCAAATATTGATTATATATCATAAAAATGAAAATATTATATAGGAAATAGGTATAGTTTATCTATACAAGGTGGTGATAAGCTATTGCCTGATTCAAATTAAGATTAGGCCTTTTGAAGTTTACACTTCAGTATACAGACATAGGAATTGATCATAATAATTATAAAATCTCCAAATCCAAAGTATGTTAGCACCCAGTGTTAATATTGAAAATAAAATTTTATTTGTTTTTTATAATAAGATACATTCAAAGTTGAGTGTTAGTTACTGTAGATAACAAAGTAGAAAGGAAAACATGAAGTCATGCAGTATGAGTAAGTCATGTATTTAAATACTATTGGAAGTTACTTTAGTAGGTATTTTTAATATATTTTATAATTAAATATACATTCAAAAATTAAGTTAACATACTTTAACACATCATATAATTTTTAAAATATAAAAATCTTTAACCTTGCGTTAGTCACATGGGGTATTTTGTTACTTGCAAATTTTTAAAGTACCTCATAATTCCTAGTTGGCAAATTGTTTCTTTTGCCCCCTTCCACTACTCTCCGGACTCAGTGAAGGTGAGTAGCATGCAGCGTAGCATAGTTGTAGCTCAGTTGTTGTGGGAGGCAGACATCAGGGGACTATTCATTTTGGGGAATCTGAGCCAAATAATGCAGGGTTAATTGGATTTAATTCAATGAACCACTAGTAATTACAAACCACTGTTAAAATTTACAAGTACAGCAATTATTGGGCATTTTGTTTGTCAACAGATCATAAAATGTAAAATGTTGGGTAAATTCTGAAAATGATTGGAGAACATGCCAACTGAAACATTATGAAATAATAAAGTGAAAATAAACAAGGTTGGTTAACAATGAGCTAAAGTAATAATGTGAAGTAAAGCAGGTGCAGTAATAAAACTTACTTCAAGTAAATTTTTACATCCTTCAGTTATAGATGCCATATTTTTTACACGTTGATTAATACACATGAGGTCTCTGCTGGCAAGAACACTCATTCTGCAATCAAATAATATATGGTATAATAATCAAGCAGCAAATTAGTTCACCACAAGGGATGCAAAAACAAACACATGAATGGGTAGAAACAATTATCCACTGAGAACTGCACAAACAAGTAACCATTCAAATAGTTTAAGTACCTTGGAACTTTGAAATTTAAATAGATCACCCAATGCAGTCCAGGGAGTCTAATCATCATAAACAAAGAAAAGAAGAGCTGTCAGATAGAGAATGAGACAATTCCAACAGACCACAAAGTAAAACTAATTAAAAGAGGAAACAGCAGGAAAAATATCTGACCTTGTTAGAGAACTAAAAGAATTATGGCCTATGGCAGGGATAGTTTATTAAAAAATTATTCAAACACTTGACACAGTGATAAAGAACTTAAAAAAAGGGGGGAAAAAAAAAGGGAAGAACTGAAAATCCAAGAAATAATTAAAATTATCCAGACAGCAACATTACTAAAATCAGCAAGACTTGCTATCACTTGATCTCAGAGAAAACAACCTGATATTACTGGTGTAAAAAGTCAATACAAAATATAGTAAGTCCCTGTGTTACAACAGTTCAGGCCTATGATGATTCATGGTTACAACACAATCTTCATTAATCTTGTTTCAACTTCTGCCATTTGCTTTGTACATATGATGCAAATGGCAGAGTAGAAGAATACATAAGAGTATGTATTGTATTCAGTTCATTATATGTATTATATTTGTCCTTCATGTGTTTAATCCTAATTATGTTAATACATGTCATAGAAATGTGTTGTCATGTCAGAGATTATTACTATAGCATTAGCATCGGTGAGTGACGTAAGTGCTTATTCCTGGAAAATTGGGGCTACATTCCAACTTACACAGAAAATTGCATTATGACACGTCATAAGAACAGAGCTCTGTTGTAAATGAAGGACCCACTATAATAAATATTAGTGATTTGTCCAAATTTATGGCAAAGAAAAATATTCTTTCAACAAAATACAAAGGGATATAGATTTATATAACCTTTCTTCAATCAACTGTATCCAAGAATTTCCAGTGAAGAATAAAAAAATTAAAAAATGATCCTATAGATTTGAGGTGTACTTTAAATGTAAGATTCAAAGTAATTAAATATAGAAGCAATTCATTTATATTTCAGTACACTAGCCATAACTAGTTATGACAATCAGATTAGGAGAAATTCCACCATTTTCACTTAGGAATCACAATACAAATATGAAAGTCATAGGTTTTTCTACTTAATTTCTTACCCATTCTCATTCAATGAAAAGTAAAAGTGAAAAGTGAGTATGTGTCGGTATTTCATTACAATCATTTCAATCAGATTTGTAAAATTATCTGAAACTTTGAAAATATTGGATTACTTTAAAATATATATCAACAAAGTTTGAATGTATAAAAGACAAACATTTTTTTTTACAGTATGCAAACTCAGAAATGTTTATCAAAATCCAATTTTTTTAAAAAGTACACCTTCTGTATTGTCACATTTCCTGCTTATTTTTAAGTTCATACCATCATGAAATTTTACTTCATTAATTTGAAACAATTTACAAGTATATTAAGTAAAGCATTTTTTAGCTATTTAGAAAATAAAAATATAGAACTAATTGTAATATTTTACTTACTTCACATTCTTATATTGTGACTGTTTTAATTCTTTAATCACCTGCTTCAGTTGTTTGTGTGTGCGACTCCCAAAAAAGATTATAGGTACTCTGAATATAAATAAACAACAAAAAAAAAAAAACAATATTTCACACAGAATAATTCTTGAAAATACAAATTCATTCAATTTTTTTAAAAATCAGTTTAATAATGACTTATCCAATAGAAATTATATAAAAAAGGGTTCTGTTAAAAAGTGAAAGGAAAAAAAAATCCTATTTACTTTTTTTTTCGTCCTCCCTTATTTTCATTGCACTGACACGTACATTCTTTCTTGTCCGTGGTGGACACTGGTTTCTTCCAAGGACTTGTATTCAGAGTGTTATCAGTTGTGCTGCAGCTAGGATGGGTATGCTGATGTTGGTCTGGCATTTCATAGGCTATGGTAACATGGGGATGACTTAGTTTTGTTTTCTATTCAAGTAAAAACAAGCAGAAAAATAAAGTTAAGAATTAATTTAATGATCAGTTTGAATTTTAACCTTCCTGATTATTTATTTTCTATGCTATAATAAATTAGTTGTTTATTAAAAAATTATTATATTTTACAAAGTTTTATAAGTTTATTGAAAATTACTACAGAAATAAAAAAAAGCCTCAATATCTGAAACAAAAACTACTGTAAAATGATATATTGGTTACCTTGCTAAAGTTCTAGATATAATATTAGCTATTAAATTAACAACACTGCAGTGTCTTTTACAGAATGATAAATTCTAAAAAAGCAACAAAACATACATATCTAAAAGGTATGCAAAATGAGAAAACCTTTGATACCAAATATATATATTCCTATCTATTTTAGTAGCAAACATACAAATTTGGATAAAACTACCTGGTTGCTTCGTCGCAATTTTAAATGATGATCCAAATCAACAAAATCTTCATCATCATCAGGACAAATGTTATTCATGTGATATGTAGGAACAGCAGCAAAGGTTTCATTTGATGTATCATCATTTGTAACTTCTTGCACACAGCATGGATCTAGAATTAAAAGTAACAAATTAGTGAATATGTGTGTTCAGAAAAGCAGTAACAGGTTTATATGATATTAGCTTTCAATTATAATCTCCCCATATTTACTGTACATATTGTAATTTTCTGGTACTAAAATATACTATGCTTTTAATAAAAGTAACACCCAAAGTATATATGACAAACTAAACAGTGAGATTTCAAATGTACATGTCGCAGTTGCTGCTAAACAAAACAATTAGGATGACTTTGACCTTCACAACTGTTTCTACTCCCGGAACTGAATCAGCAGTCAGGGAGTAGAGATGTTGTATAAGGAAACGTTAACATATAAATGTTAATATATAAATGGTAATTAAAACAACTATCAGGATATCTTTAGAGTTAAAAACATACCTTTAAGCATGTTGAATATGAAATGTTATCTAGCAATTAAACAACTATCGGGATATTTTTATATTTAGCACTTTCTACTCCCAGTAGCCAGGGAGTAGATGAACACATGGAGTGGCATAAATTTGACCTCTTTTTGAGAAAAACGACCTTCTCAGATTGGCAGTGTAGTATCTGTGTGCTACTTGATATCCACTTTTGATCTTCCCGGTGTCCTGCTGAGCGATACTCTTCAGTGAGATCCTGCTTTCCACAGTTGATTCACCACTGAAGTTAGCATTGTCTCACCGACTCGGCCCTGTTTAGGGAGGAGGTTTCCATCTGCGAATTGGAATATCTCCAATGATTCACCTGAATCATCAAAGCAAACAACCAGGTGGCAACCATTCCAGCTTCCTGTCGCTAACATGTTCCTGCTGGTCCCGTCATCCATGGACCCCACAACCAAGTTCTCAGGAGAGACTCTCACAAACTGTCCTTGTTAGGGCAAGGCACAAAAAGGCCTTATTCCCTCCAAGCTACAAAACTTTTTTTTTGGTCCCAGAGCCTTTTCTCGTCCTGCCTGCTTTAGCCAACAGTCATGTTTTCCTGACCTTGAAGCCTGACCTGCCATCTGACCAACAACCAACTTGCCAACCAATGACCTCCCAGGTTACCAAACCGGACTACCCAGATCTGACTACAATCCAGACATTCCTCATGGAACAATTCTTTTTGTTTCGTTATAAAAACGCACATCGTTTTGGTGTAAGAAAACTTATGTTTTTGTTAAATATAACCCTGTGCCTTTGTCTCCTCATTGTCTTGGCTGTTCACACCTTTCTTCAGCATAAACCAGCTTGTGGGGTCGACATCCTTATCAGCCTCACAACATACACAGGTACATAAATATCTATAGGCTAATGATGAAAAGAGAACTTATTTTACACAAAATATATTTTTCAACATAATCCCCTTTAATGAGAAGAGATGGGAACTGATCATTTAAGCACATCATTTACCACATTTACAAATCAACTAATAGAAGAGAGCAATCCAGCTTCCAACGTACTGATGATGAGAGGGATGGCTATGCTGAGGACAGATATCCATAGTCAACAACCTCTACCAAGTGAGCAAAGAAATAGGACTCAAAAGAAACCCTTCCAAAACAGAAACAATGATCTAGAATTGGAATGAAAGCAGTGATGACACCTACCCTGAATCTATCATAAAAATTCAGGATGTGGAATTAGTAAATACCAAACACTTCAAATAACATGGTGTATGGATCAGTTATGTTACAAGAAATTTAATATAAGTGATAAAGAAATTGAACATAGAATAGGCTGTGCTTAAGGTAGTTTCACCCAACACAGCAAATTGCTACAAAGCCAAAACATTAACCTGAAAATTCGTCATATTCTTAAATAGCCTTGTCAGATCAAGACTTTCATATGGATGTCATGCATGGTATCAAACCTGTTCAGAAATATCTAAACTATCAGCTGTATACAATTGCTTTCTAAGATCAATGCTTAAAAATAACTTTGCCAAAATCTGCAGGCTTCACTTGCACAAAGACAATCATTCTTCAAACCTTGTGGACTGGCGCTACAGAATCACAAACAAAGAACTGTACCAAATAGCAGAAACCATATCAACTGAGGACTTTCAACAAGCATAACGCCTAAAATGTATATCACATGTAACTCAAAGAGAAAATGATGACATAATGAACATGTTGATGTTCTATACTACTTCAAATAAAAGATTAGTATGGAGTGAGTAGCCATGGTCAAGTGCAAAATAAGTAACTGTCCAACAAACAGAATTGACAAAGTTTGCAATAAACAATAACAAGAAAAAGAAAAGAATAAGGCAAAAAATAATATAAAGCAAGCAAACAATATATGCAAGGCAAATTAACAGTAATAAGGCAAAACAACAGTAATATGGTAAAAAAATCACAAACTAAGAATTGGGGTTGACACAAAAGCAAGTTTGAACAAATGAACATAACATTCCGACTTCAAGACAAGACAGACCGGGAGTGAATCTGAGGAAACTGAGAACGAGCCTATTTTATTGACGAGGAAAAAATCCCAGCATGCATTTGTGTGTTTCTGCCTATAAATTGGGGAGGGGCAAGTGTTTTGCAGTCATTCCTAAATGGAATTGGAACCAACAATTAGGAAGGAAACTCCCATCAATACTGGAAAGAGCAATAATAACTACTAGACCCGAGAAAGCTTTTTTTCTGAAAAATTGTTTTAAGAGAAAAATTTTATAAATTTCAACCAAAGCAGCACTAGCTGCTTGGTCAATGAATATCAAACGTTTCTATATAAGAAAACGACTTTACCAAGAACGTTTCTTTATAAGGAAACAGTTTTACCATTGTGAATGCACTTAAATTAGTGGCAAATATTTCTAACATGGATTAATCAGTATAAAATGAAATTTCAGAAACATGTCAGATTGATCCAACCTCATTTATGCAATGTGGGATTATTACTTTATTTGAAATTGATTTCACATTTATCACTAATAGTAATATTGTGTTATATATATATATATATATATATATATATATATATATATATATATATATATATATATATCTCAATTAACATATTGAGTTAGGCTTTTCTGCTATCATAACAATAAACTGATCTCTCAAGATCTTTTATATTATTTTTAATGATAAAAAATGATATGCTAAGAGAAAAGACCAAAGTATTTTTTAATTATTTTTCTAAATTTTTTAATTCTTTCTAGCACATTCAAAATTTTGGTTAAAAATCTTGTTTTTTTGGGGGGTTTTTTATTAACATCAGCAGTCACGTAATATTTACCATTAGTTTTTTAGTGTCTTTTTTCAATTGAAAAACACATTAATTTGGAAATTCTTGCAAAAATCAAATAATTGTTGGTTTTTAGTGAAACTTTCAGAACTTATTTGCAAATGAATGAAATTATTTTAAAAATGTTTTTTTTTAGAAAGTCATGGTAAAAATATTTTTTTTATATCTGTTACCCCACTTAATTTTATGAAAACTCAAAAATTTGACTTCTGTGTAGTTTTGTGATTATATTAGTTAAAAGCAGAAGTTACCCAAAATTCAACTCCAAAACCCAATAAAACTAAGACATTATTTATTTAAAAAAGCTTTTAATGAATTTCACAAATAATATATATTAAAGACTGAAGCCTGAAATTTTTACATCCTATTTCACTAAATATTTTAATTTTATTTTTTAAATATAATTAATTTATTGTTTTTCAGTTAGAGACATACTGCAATTATTAATTATTTTTTTGTTAGATTCAATTTTAGAGACATATCTTTGTTAAAATAGTACCTAAAAAAACAATAAAATAAAATATTAGACTTTTGAAAGTGGATAAAGGCAGTTAGATCCAGTGACTAGACTCAAAGAGTTGCAAGTTCAATACCAGGCTACAGCAGTGGTGAACCAAGAGACACGGAGAATTGCGTGAAAAGGAAATAACAGACATCTGGAAGAGGCATGGCACATGGAACTAGAACAATCTACCCTGATGGACGAAATAAAGGGTTCAGTTTGAAATTCCAAATACCTGAAGAAAGCCGGAGCATACAACAGCCAAAACATGGTGAATATGCCAATGAAGATGAGGATAACAGTCTAAATAATGTAAATAATCATAATACCTCATCCCATCTACAGACAGATATTAAATAAGCTGGTTCACTTAAAGTTTGAAAATAACTGTCACTTCTGTCCTTCCATCTGATAAATTGCCCTGATGTTAGTTGTCAATACATTGATGTAAACATCAATTCACACCCCCAAAACCAATCACTACAGTTAGACATGCTTCTCTTATTTTCAACTAAATTTTTTCTGCTAAAAAATTAAGTAATGTTTGCTTCCAATTACATTAAGTAAACTTTAAATTTTCTAATTTTCCTCAAATAACTTTTGAAAAAAGTATAATTGAATTTTACAAGATTTTTAAATGGAGAATTTCACTTTTGTTTACAAAGTTGTCAAAAATGGCTGACATGATTGATTTTATGGCAATTTTGCTGATTTATAAAAAAAAGATTTTTAACTAAAATTTTTGGATGTGCTAGGAAGGATTAAAAAAAATGTAAAAAAAAAAACAATCAAAAAATACTTTGGTCTTTCCTCTTAACAATAACAAACATTTAGACGATAAAAAAATTGTTTATCATGTTTGGGGCCTTTTTTCATCAGGGCATGCTCTTTTTTAGCAACATATTGAAGATACCTATAATGATATAATTTTTAAGCAAGTTTTCAATACAACACTTAATATTTTATGGAAATTCCTATATATTCCATAGCTATATACTGGAGAATATAAATTGGTTAAGAAGAAAACAATGCAAATAAAGAGACATACTGTTGTTATTTTTCTTTTGTTCTTCTTTGTGATGGTTGTTGTTGTTGCTGTTCAAAAGTGTTTCTGATTCACTTTCCTGGCAGGCTTCACATGGAACATCTAAAGAATTCAAGAAATTAAAACACAGCAAAGCAAGAATTATTTATATCCTAAAAATCTCAAAAACCTAAAATACGAAACTTTTATTATACATTAAAAATTATAATTTGATTAAATGAATCTTCATTAGTGGCCTGTATTGACAGAAACAAAAACAATTTTAACCAGAATTAAATTGATTTAAAAAAAAATAAATTTCTCTAACATATTTCAAAATAACATCTGACTGACAGATTACATGTTGTTGACAACAATAAATCAGCAAATTAAGAAGTTACCAATAAACTTGTCTGAAAATAAAGTAAAATCTCTAAGACTTCATCTGAAATTCTATAAAAGTTCCTAAAGAGATAAAAATGAAAAGTTAGTTAAAAAGGCAGCAAATAAACACAACATTGGTCCCAAGAATTCCATGGTTAACTGTATCAAAAAGATGTCAGTAGTTTCAACAACAAATATTAACAAAAATAACACTTACAGTTTTTCTGTTCATCTATTTCAGAGTTTAATTTTGCTGAAAAGAAAAAAAATAACATATAATAAAAATATATAACTCCTTTTCTGCTTATATTATTAATGATTACTGCTTCTGTTGATCCTAACATGAAAATCACATTCAAAACACATATTTGGCTACTGTAGAGTTGTGACACTATTTAGCTACAGTGGTTAATTAATTAATTAATCACAGAAATTAATAACGGGAATTACTAAAGCAATAGGTAGATCGAAAGATATACTGAGCGACAGTATTTGTTTCTTTTTTTACAAACAAAGAATGGGTAAAAGATTTTTTTTTATTTTGTTTTCATTTGCGGGGCGGAATATGATTGTTCTTCCTTTCTCGCAAGAAAACAGAAAGTCGTAGAAAAACGGATCTCAGTTCTGTCAACATTAATTAATGTCCTGATAAGAACAGCGGTTTTGGCCACACGTGTACCTTGCACTCGAGGTTCTGAATGTCGGTCAGCCGCGTGTGTAGAGGCGGGGTCAGCGAAATTCGGTTAACAAGGAAGACGGAATTAAGCGAAACCAAAAACATTGATATGGACAAAGACTGTGTATACGACGAAGGATTTTTGTTGCCAGAAATGGTCACCTGACGGTTGAAACAATAAGGAAAAAAAAAAGATTTTGTTCGTCAAATGAAAACCACCCAGTTATGGGTTGATTACAGTAGTTGAAAAGTCAGCAATGAATGTGCTGGATGATGACCAGATGTCCAGAATAAGATAAAAATAATTCTGCGAGCACACTCTGGGAACAGAAAGGAATTTTTTTTTAGTTATGGCCATGTGACGTTCATAGAGATTTTTTGGGGGGGTATGACGCGGAAAAAGGATAATTCTTTTCCATTCTTTTCATTTCCCTTGGAGTATCAATGTAAGCCAACACCAGCCTAGCCATACCCACACCAGGGTAGCATGAAGTGGTAGGCAGAGGTGAGAAATATGGTAAAGAAGCGTGGAGGTTAGTGTGAGGTACCAATGTGAGAAAGGAAGAGTCTTAGGAGGATAATTCTCCTCCGACCTCTCCTCACAGAAGGTGAGGATATGAGAAGGAAGGGGATTGTTGTTGGTGCCCCTCGAAGAGTGTAGGTATGAGGTACCGGTATGAAGAGGAAGAGTCCTAGGAGGGTAGTTCTCCTCCGACCTCTCCTCACAAAAGGAGGAGAACCCCTCTGAACAAAGCACGATAGATTTCCAAAAATGGAAAGTGATAAATTTTCCTGTCAGAAACAAAGAAAATCCTTATTGGGGATTTGAAATTATCGAGGGACCCAGACCGCGTCTGGCCCCACACCAGGTTTTGGTCGACGTCCATATAAACGAACGACCCCGGGCGTTCATTCAGACAGTCCAGTCCAGTACCAGAGTTCGGCAGTTGGCAGTTAAGAATAATCCTCGCAGCAGGTGACCGCATGAATTCCACGCCTTTCGATTTCTAGCCAAGAACAGTTCAGCGAAGTCCGACTTAGATTTTTCCACCAAAGCCAGTTGACAAACGTCGATTGAAGATACCAAGGCCAGTTTTAACAAACATCGATTGAAGATACCAATGCCAGTTTTGACAAACGTCGATTGAAGATACCAATGCCAGTTTTGACAAACATCGATTGAAGATACCAAGGCCAGTTTTAACCACATCGATTGAAGATACCAAAAGCCGTTTACTGAAACACAACTTAAGATACTAAAACTCACTAAGAACGCAGAAGTGTCACAATCCATAGACGTGGGCTGGGAGAGAGAGACGTACCACTGTATCCAACAAACAGATAGAAAGTAAATTGTTATTCCTTAGCAACATTTGAACTCCTTGAATTGTTCCTTTATTTTTCTTCTATATTCATTTGTGCAGCATCACGACTTGACCCGGATTCGGCTCGCACTACGGCCCGACGCCTGATTGATCTCGTCAACCTAAGATCAAATCACGTGGGTAGGTTGGACCGAGATCAAAGTAGTTGCTTTGGTAACCAGACGTTGGAGGCGAGCTGGGGACGACAAGGCTGATGCTGTATCTAACCAGACATCATCCGCGACCAAAACAAGAGTTAGAACCTCACATCCAATGCCGTGGTAACCAGCAGGGTTAGAGTGTCACATCTGTCGTCGCGATCAGGACTTCAGCAGGTGTCTCAGGGTTAGACTGACTCAGATATGGTGTCGTGAATGCAAAATCACACCACCCACCCGGGGTCAGCGTCTCAAGTGGCGCCGCTACCAAGACAACACTCTGGATCAGCAGCTGCCACATGTGTAGGACGTCACAATTGGTGCCACAACCAGGATGTCACAACCGGCGCCACTGCCAGACCGTCACAGAGTCATTAATTCCTTTGTGTTGTATTTCTTCCAAGTCATTTCTTATTTGAACTAAATACACTCAACGCTAAGACTGGCATCAAATATATCAAAATTATGAGGGCAGAACTTCCATCTACATCTAATTTTCTGAATTGCTACCAGCCATGTTAAACGAAATAAATTTGTAATCTATCCAGTAGCTTATTTTTTATTTCTGATTCATGCTTAATGTTCATAAAATACATGCAAAAAATCCATAGATAAGCACAGTTTGAACCAGATCTCCAGCCAGAGAAAAAATGATTGGAGATGGAAAAAAAAACATTAAAACAGTAATTCAAACTTGATTTCAGGCGTTACTATTAAAGGGCAGGGCAGTGTGATTTTCTTTCGTGTGAATGCGCCGGGACATAGAAGTACCCAGGTTGGTGTCTGGGGGCGCGGTTAAACCACCAGGAAAGATGCACCCTCAGTCTTGTTAAGGCAGGCATCTAGGAGAAGGAAAACTCTGATGTAAAACCTGAGGTCTGTTGTTCATGCTATCTGTGGCAAACTTTTGCACCGATGGTGTGTTATCAGCAGTTCCAAGAAGTGTGGATGATGCTACACAAGCCATCACCACTATAATCAATGCTTGTGTGGGTTTCTGGCAACTTAATCCATGTTTTAATAACTTATGTGTGTTATCATTAACTCCTACACGCAAAGCAAGTCCAAAAAGTCCATTGGCGATAGTGTGACAGTGACGGGGACAGGCAAAGGATATCGCTGGGAGTCTCTAGCTGGATAACTGCACAATGGCAGGCCGATGGGTGATGGCCATTCTCGCACAAAATCTGTGAGCAATTGTGCGGTTCGTGTCCTCCATCGGTGACAAAGCAGGCCTATTTAGGATTAGCACTGCTTTCCCCTTAACTGGGGTGGGGGCGAGAAAAGGAGCCCTAAACATTGCATGCTCACTTTAACCTTGACAGCAAACTGCAGTTGTCTGGGTATCCAATCACGCAGTCAAAACAATTCGAAATACAACAAATTTTTCTTTGGATCTTGGAATGTGAGAACGCTTCAGGATAATGACTCTTCACCAGAGCGCACGACAGCCCTTGTATGTCTTGAACTGAAAAAGTATAATATCGACATAGCGGCACTTAATGAAACTCGGCTTGCGGGCATATCACACTTGACTGAAGTGAAAGGTGGATATGATTTTTATTGAAGTGGGAAGAGTGAAACTGAGCCACGTGATTCAGGTGTTGGCTTTGCCATAAGATCTGACTTAGCTCGTACTCTTCCATCGCTTCCTAAGGGTTTTCTGATCGCATTATGACACTGACTCTAGAGCTGGAGCACGATACTCATGCAGTTCTTCTTAGTTGTTATGCACCGACTTTGGCTAGCGCGGAGCTAGAAAAGGATAACTTCTACAACCAACTTCGGATTGTTATCTCTGGGATTCGATACAAGGATAAAATTATCCTTATGGGTGATTTCAATGCTCGGGTTGGAATTGATTTTCAGTCGTGGGAAGGAGTTTTAGGTCATCATGGTATTGGACATATGAACTCGAACGGACTCAGACTTCTTTCTTTCTGCAAAGAGTTTGACATGTGCATCACAAACATGTTTTCAGCAGAAAATTTGCTTTAAGACCACATGGATGCACCCGCGCTCCAAAGACTGGCACATGATTGACTATGTGATAAAAAAAGATGGGATTGTAACGACTTCAAATTGACAAGATCTTTTCACACCACTTGCTATCTTTCAGATCACGCTCTGCTTCGTAGTAAAGCATCACTCTGTCTAGATCGCAGAAGAGTGAAAAAGTTTTCTGTTCCAAAGCATATAAACACCTTGCCTTTAAAATCTGTTGGTCAGCAAACTATACTTGCGGAAAAGCTTGATGCAGCGCTGGACTCTGTGGAAATCAGTAATGACATTGAATCATCCTGGAAGGCTTTGCGTGAAGCTACTCACTCAACATCTCTTGAGGTGCTTGGGTTGCCCATCCGCAAGCACCAGGATTGGTTCGATGAGAACAACCAAGAAGTACAGGCTCTAATCCAGAAAATGCATAGTTCACACAAATCTTGGATCAAGTATAAAAACTCTCCAGGCAAAAAGAAAGCCTACACAACCTGTAAAGCCCAGGTTCAAAGAGCCCTGCGTACAATGAAAGAGGCATGGTGGTCTGCACAGGCTACCTATCTTCAGGGAGAATTCAATAGGAAGGACTCAAAAGCCTTTTACGAAGGTATGAAGAAAGTGTTTGGTCCACAGGAAAATAGTGCCTCACCGGTTACTTCAGCAAATGGGGACCTCTTGACAGACAGGGCTGAAATTTTGAAACGGTGGAAGGAACATTTCGATAATGTCCTCAACAACACATCTTCTACTGAAGAGGGTGTTCTGGAATCAATTCCTCAACATCCAGAAATTCCAGAGCTGTCGTTTTTACCAACCTTTCAGGAAGTTTTAGCAGCTATTAAACAAATTATGTCTGGGAAAGCACCAGGTAAAGATGCAATCCCACCAGAAATCTTTAAGTATTGTGGCACAAAGCTTGTGAAGAAATTGCTGGGATTATTTATTCAAATTTGGAGACAGGGGATGGTCCCACAAGACTTTAAAGATGCGCTAATTCATCATTTGTACAAAAACAAAGGAAATAGGAAGATATGTGATAACCACCGTGGCATTTCTCTTCTTTCTATAGCTGGTAAGATCTTGGCCAGATTGATTTTGAACCGGATCATAGAACATGTGGTTGATGATATCTACCCTGAGTGGCTTTCATGCTGGTCGGGGCACCATAGACATGATTTGACAGGTTGCTGAGAAAGTTTGTGAAAAGAATCAGATGTATATGGTGTTTGTAGACCTCACAAAGGCATTTGACACTGTGAACCGGGCTGCTTTGTGGAATGTCTTGGGAAAGCTCGGTATACCCGAGAACATGTTGCAAGTCATAATATCATTCCATGAGGGAATGAAGGCTAATGTTGTTTCAAATGGTGAAATCTCTGATTCCTTTGGTGTCACAAATGGCACAAAGCAAGGATGTGTTATGGCCCCTGTACTGTTTGCCCTCTACTTTTCCGTAATGCTCAAACACACATTTGCTAAAACTGAGGATGGTGTCAAAATTCAATTTAGGACAAGTGGTGGCCTTTTCAACCATCAGAGGTTTAAAACCAAAACTTGAACTCGAACCAGTGTAATCCGTGACTTACTGTTTGCTGATGATGCTGCGCTCGTGGCTACTTCTTTTGACGAAGCTCAGCGCCTGATGGACAGATTCTCTGCTGCTTGCAAAGCATTCGGCTTAACAATTAGCATTACAAAAACTGAAGTGGTTCACCAGCCAGCCCCCACACCAAGGCAAATAAGAGGCGTCAAGCAAAACCCACCCGTTCACGTTTTTCCCGAAATAACAATTCAAGTTGATGGACATAATCTGAAGTATGTAAAGAACTTTAATTATCTTGGCAGCAAAGTTAACTCAAGTGGAACACTGGATGATGAGACAGTCAATAGAATAGCAAAAGCCTCTAGTGCCTTTGGGAAACTTCGTCACCGACTCTGGAAACCCCGGGGCATTAGGCTTGAGACCAAGATACAGGTCTACAAGGCTGCAGTCCTTACAACTCTTTTGTATGGTTCAGAGTCCTGGACACTGTACGGAAGACAAATTCAGCAATTGGATGTATTTCACAAAGGCTGTCTTCGAGAAATTTGTGGAATAAACCTAAGCCACAGGATGGCCAATGCTGACTTTTTCACCATGTGTAATATTGATGGTATTGAATCCTCTCTCATGAAGTCACAATTACGCTGGGCTGGTCATGTGCTACGTATGCAAGAGAACAGAATACCAAAAATGCTCATGTATAGTCAACTTGACAGTGGTCATTGAAGCGTGGGCCGACCATTGCTTAGATACAGGGACAAACTGAAAAGTAACCTCTCAGCTGTGAATATAAATCATGCTACCTTTGAGGACACAGAATTGATCGCAATGAAAGGAGGACTACTTGCTACAATGGCATCAAGAACAATGCAGCATCAAACATCACCAAGCTTCGTCAAACTAGGGAAAGGATTAAAATATCTGCTGCTGTACCGGCCATACACTCCAACAATCCACACTCTTGCAAAATCTGTGGACTTCTTTGCAAATCACTAGCGGGACTGAAATGTCACTTGCAACAGTTGTCGGAACCTCATATGTTGAAACCGACGGGAGAGTCCATCATATACACATATATATATATATATATATATATATATATATATATATATATATATATAAAGAAAAGGTGGTAGATAATCAAGTAAATGTAACATTATAGCAGGAGTTTATTTCTAATTTATGAAAGAAAATATTTAAAGATTTAGACAGAATAATCTTTACCATATTCTGTTTGCTGCCAAGCCAAACTTGAGCAGAGCAAGGCCAAAGTTTTCCCACTTCCAGTTGGACTTTCTAAGAGACAGTTCTGTCTTTTATCCAATCCCCTCAAAATCTGTAATATAAAGAAAAGAAATAAGGAAAAAGATTTAGGAAAATCTGTTTAACTAAAATTTGAAATACTAAAATACTGTATTACTATTAATAGCATTAATATTTATTGAAAGTTTTCATATGAATTTGCAATGAATTTTTGTTTGATATTATTTTTTGAAAGTAAATCTATGTATAAGCTTTTTCAAATACTTAAATGTTTACATTGCATTTAAAATTTAATACAAGAAATCATAGAGAATAAAATACAAATTTTTTTTAAAAATCTAATAGTTCACTCAAGAGATGTTGAGTAAATGTATTAGTAATTGATAAAATACTCACCTTACTCATCATATCAAGTTGTGTAGGATATGGTTTGAAAGGAAACATAACTTTATGCCCCCCAATATGGAACACTTCACCTCTTTCCATCTTGGCCAATGTCTGTCAACCTAATTTTAAGAAAGGGTATGGATGACAATAAATGAAAAATCAATTTATTTCAATCACATTAAAATGGAAGTATTTTGTTATAAATTATTAATGTTGAGCTATATAGGCAGATTAAGCAGCTACACATTTTTGTCGGCTTATTATTCATTTTGCATGGAATATATTAACAGATCTTTTAGAAGTTTCATTTAAGTGATGCTATAACCATCTTAATGTTGTTTTCTGTCATCTTGATGCTATCATTTGTATTAGTTTTATGTAAAGCCTGTTGAAAAGGTGATTATAATACAAGAAAAATAATGGAAACAATTCATGAAATGATATAAACTGTTGTTTCTTTTGCATTAGCTTTCTTTAAATAACAGTAAAGGATACCTAATCATTTTAACAGGCTCAAAGTAGATGGTTGTTTCTTAATTCATGTGGATTTTCTTCTTGTCAGTACCATTTGAAACCTTACTTTTTCTATTTTAATATTACTGACAAACATTTGATAGAAATCATTTACTTTCAGGCTATATGTAACCACTACAGGATAACAATATGGGCATGATTATGTTCATTTCTCATCTCTGTCAATGAATACAATTTTCAGATGTCAGTTACCTTCAAATTTTAACAGGCACAATTCCTGAGATATACAAAGAATGAATTAACTTAATACAAAGAAAAAAAATTCTTCTCTTTCATATTAAATTAATGCTATATGGATTAAAAAAGTTAACATAAGCAAATGCTAATGTGAAAGTTATTCCAAGTTAGAATAACTGATGAAGCATATTTGTAGACTGATGCATCTAACAAGTTTATTTACTGATTTGATTTATTCTTCAAGAATAAGAGTTAAATAGTCATAAGTAAGTATATAAATAAATATGAATAAAATAGTATGTATATTCAAAATAATTCTTAATAATTAATTGTTTTGTTTTTTTTTTTACAAAATATATACATACACTGTAATCCAGTAAACTCTTTTAAATATTACTTGAGGAGGAGAATTACCAAGTAACCCCAATTGTCCCCAAGAAATGCCATAAGGAAGAGCCCAGTATGATACTATTGAATAACTTGATATGAAGTACATGTGTGTTCAAACTTTGTTAATGAATTTTAAATATTTCATATAGATTGGCCTTGACCTGACATCTCAGCTTCAGTAACTTTCCCATCATCATCATGTAGCTTTCCAGTTCCTTTTCAATAAATATTTTCATGGCAATTGTTTTAATGAACTTTATTTTATGGTATCTAGACCTTATAAATTTAAGCACAGTACTGAATTGGTGGCAAAGTCTCATCATTTTACACTTGTAATTGCTAGATATAACCAAAAGTCCATGCTAATAGTTTCTTCTCTCACTTGTGGGACTCTTCTGGCTTCTTGCTTTCCATTCAACCCTGATCTTCAAAAGTTTAAATGCAATGTCAATCATTATCTTCTGTTTTCTTAATTACTGTTCTTTTATTGCTCTCTTTTCTTAATAATGTTTTCTTTTTCTTATATTCTCTTACACTCAGTAACCCCTTGCACCTTATTAGCTTTATTACCTTGTTTGAGTGACATGATTAAAAAAAAAAGATTGCATCAATTTATTGGATTGACAATAAAATTGAACACATCAGGATAAACCTTGTTTGTTTTTTTAAAAATTATCTAAAATAATAATATAAATTATGACAATCTTTTGTTTTATACTAAATAACTTGAAAGGTTACTCTTAGTTGCTAAATGTATACAAAGGTTCCCAGTCCTTTTATTGTTTACAGTGGATAACAGTGTGTTATTAAATTCCTCACTATGAATTAAACTTAAAATATTCTTCTTTTATGTGCCATGTATCTTTAGAAGGTGGGTGATCATGGCTCTCCACAACTTTCTAGTTTTTATTGCTCTAAGTAACTTTTGGTCCCTATTTATGCAAACTCATTAAATAGGTTACCCACTGTTTCCACCAGTTTCTCTTACTTTCAAGATATCTTGTGTGTGTTCTTAAATTATAGGCCCTCTTTCCTCATCAGAAATCTCATCTCTTTCTGATTTTAAGAAAGAGTTTCCTTGTAATTCCTATTTTCTTTAAGACTTCCTCATTGCTTACATTATTATTCTATTTATGATATTCATAGCTTTCATCAGTATCTATCATTTCAAATCTCTTCATCTCTCCAGCATTCATTACCATATAGACTTGGGTACTTCGATGTGGTGTAATGGTTAGCAAGCTGGTCTTGTAAGAGATCAGTAACGAGTTTGATCCTTACAAGGTCCTCTACTCTTAGAAAACCATCTCTACAATATAGAGACTAAAGCACATTTTAAGCACTAATAAATATTAAAGCAGACAGGACGACCAAACTTATGATTTTTTTTTATTAAGCGGAAATTTGGTATAACTATCCGATATTTGTGAAAAAATTTCAAGCGAAAAACTGATTCTCTTGAATTTTTAAAACGACGTCGCTGAGAACATTTTGAACACATCTTAAAAATATTTTCCAAATTTACCAAGTGTAGAGCCTCTCCTTTTATAAATGAAAAGTCTATTCCTTTTTTATTACAAAAAACAAAAAAAAACAACTTAAGTATTTTAGAGCTGGATTTGATTTTTTGATAATCTTTTAAAAATAAGCATTAAATTGAAATATTTCTTAAACTTTCTTTGCAAATGTTCGAAAGGTGCAGATATGGTAACTGATTTGTAAATAAGGCTTACTAATATTTGTAACAATCCATTGTAAAAAAAAAAAAAGTAGTATTGAGTGCATAAATGACTGATTTCGAAATTATTATTTTTTATACTTATCAGTTCCATGATGTATTTTTACTAGAGTCCTCAATCTTTCATTATTTTCAACAAAAGAAATAATGCAACTTACAAACTTAAAAATTCGTTTATTTTCAGATTGATAGCCTTGAAATTATTACTGAAAATACTTTAAATCAAATTCAAATCAATGAATATATGATCCCTATGATCATCCATACAAAAAACTAATAAACAAGAAGTAGTAGTGAATAGAATACAAATGATCACATTTCAACTAGCTTGTAAAATCTTTTTTATTTAAAAAAAAAAAATTAAACACCAGGGAAAATTTTAAGAAAAAAAATATACAAGCACTGATCTGTTATTTGTTTTTTTTTTTCTATTTTAAATTTTAATGTTCGATCACAATTCTCATTTTTTAAGTTTTTTAAGAGACTCGCAGTTTAGTAAACTAAACATGTTGACTCAACAATTGTTGAGTAAAAGTGAAAACATACATGCGTTAAATGATAACTGTGCGAAAAAGAATTATATCAGAATAAAAAGAACGTTTTTATTAGATCTGAATTGAGTATTTATTTTTACAAAGTTTTTTTTTGATGCAACACAGAACAATCCAACCAAATCACATGGAAAATACATTCTAAATAAGTAATAAAGATAAAAAAATTGTTAGAATAAATGTTTAAAAAATAAGAAAACCACCAGATTACTTACTTTTATGCTCGTTTGGCGATCCAAATGTGAACCTGTGTTTTCTGGGTACAACACTTAAGTTAAATAACAACAGCCGATAAGCTATTTCTTAAAAGTGCCGCCATGTCAACAACAATTCAGAATGAGAGAATTACATTCCTGAACACAATTCCCGATTCTGTAAATCCGAGAATGGCGCATCTCACGAGATTATCGGTGTTAGTACTTGCTTGTACCATATCGAGAAAATGATGGAGTTTCAAGAAAAAATACGAAATTGTATTCTCTAAAAAGAGAAAAGGTTAGGTGGAAGAAGATTTCAAGGTTGATTGGGTTTCAAATTTCTTTTATAAATATTTTTAGAGTCGTTAACGAACAAGGTAAGACCATTTACTCAAAGTAAAATTTGTAAAGAAACATTTTAACAAAATATTTTTTTTTACAATACAATATTGGCTCTGCACAAAATCCCCCTATCAAGTTCTTTCAAAATACAATTTTTTTTTCTCTTAGAAAACAAAAGTTTTCCTTAACAGCAAAGGAATTTAAACAACTTTCTTTTAGAGCAACAGTTCATATAAATCAATTTCTTAGCAACAAAAGAAATTTACTTACTTCAAAACGTTGAAGATTCAAAGGTTGAAAATCAAAGTTTGAATTGGTGGGTAAAGAGAGAGAAAAGGTTGACCTAACTCAGGCAAAGCTGCTTTTCTGGGTCCTTTTGACAAATATTCTGATTTTAGGAACAGGCATTCTCAAATATGAGAAAATCTTTTACAGGTTTAGAAAAGACATTCAAATGAGATAAATTCATAAGTTTATAAAAGTCATTCATATAAGAGATAAAACTCATGTTTAGAAATGACATTCACATATCAAATTTAGAAGATTTGTCTTCTTTCTTCCCTTCAACAGCAACAGTAGTAGTAGAAACCTTTTATCATTCCAGGTCACCACTTTCTCACCTGAGTAGTTGAATCCTTTGTGCCAAATGTATGCCTTTACATGCCTGGTACAGTCAATCATTTCTAAGCTTGAGTGAGCTGTTCCACTCAGCACAGATCACAGCTTCTACACACCCAGGTGAGGTTTAATCCTTTTTGAATTTAGTCAAAATTTTCTTCTTATATAGCAAACAAGTGAGTCCAACCAGATCAAAAAACAACTCCTTTGGTGGGGGCATACACTTTTTATCCTATTGGTTAAAAAATTGACAACCACTATCCAAATAAACTCAATTCAAATTTGGCTGGTTTGAGAACATCAATTTGGAGCTTCACTTTTTTTCTTTATATATCAATTTTTATTCATGATTTTTTTCCTAAACTGTCTGGCTTCATTTTGACAGGTTCTCTTTCAAAAAAACTGCTTTAGTAATATTCTAATTTTCTTAATTAGTTTTTCTTACAATTTAATATTATCTTTTTTACTAAAAATAATTTTTATATTAATTTTTACACATTCAAAAATTTTCTTAAATTTAATTTTTACACATTCAAAAATTTTTCATGCAATTTTAATTGTATCTTTATTAAAGAATTTCTATATTAATTTTTACACAATTCCAACATTTTAATTAATTTTTTCTCATACAATTTTAATATTATTATTTTATTAAAAGTAATTTCTATAGCTTGAGCACCACATGCTTTTGTGTGTCCATGAATAAACAAGATAAAATTGTAAAAAAACATTCAATTAACTCTCTTGTTGCAATTAGTGAGTAAGTTATGAGCCCAGTCTAACAGTGAAAGTTGAACCCTCCAGCTGATGATTTCAACTTGTATTGCAAAAATACGAAGTTTACCTGAAGTATTCTTGATTCATTCAAATTCTCTTGTCACAATTAAATCTTGAAACTTCCCATAGCCAGCATCTGGAATTATAGAGGACAAAATCCATATTATACGAGATGGAGAACAAAATGCAAGATAAGTCTTAATTAAACATGGTTTTAATGAATTAATGTAACTTCCCAGATAATGAGTTTTGAAAAGGTAGAATTACTTTAAGAAAACTTTTAAAAATATAATGTAACAAATTTAAGTTAATATTCAAATTTATTAAAGTAAAATCCAACCAGGAATCTTAAACATTAAAGATTATTTGAAAGAATGTGGACAGATCTCGAATGGAAACAAATAACTTAAAATAATAATAAAAACAATAGTTACCTTTTTTTGTTTTTATCAACATTTTACAGGAAGTTATAGGTTATATTTATCAATTCAATGATTAATTTTATTATTGTAGTATATATAATAAAACTATTGCAAAACATGTTCCTATTCTTAAGAAAAAAATGCCATATGTGGCAATAATATTTTTTAAAAAATGAAAAGTGGTTACAATATGTATTAGAAATCGTAATTAGAAAATTGATCAAATGTGTTGCGGACACCCCAGAGGGGGGCGCGATGGCCCGGGCGCCAAAGAGTCGTAGCTGAACGATGTCACAGGGAGCCCGCCACATTTTTACTTTGTGATCTGACCAGGTGAAACAATATGGACAACAGAACAAAGATGTGTATGAATTATGCAGGGGTTTATTACATGAAGAAGAATAGGATGTATATTGGCAATGCCGGCGGTTGGTCATTGCTGATGCGGATGCTTCGGTTGAGGGTTGATAAGTGGATGCTCCAGTCGGGTCGACGGTTAATGAAGTGCGGCTGCTCTGGTCGTGTCGACGGGGTTGCAGGTTGTTGATGAGGGTGGTTGCTCCGGTCGTGTCGACGGTTGGAGGTTGATGATTGCGTGGCTGCTCCGGTCGTGTCGACAGTCGGAGGTTGATGATTGCGTGGCTGCTCCGGTTGTGTCGATGGTCGGAGGTTGATGATTGCATGGCTGCTCCGGTCGTGTCGACGGTTGGAGGTTGAAGTGAGTGCCAAAGAATCTTCCGTAAATAATTACAATCAATAGTGTACGGGAAAGGTTGTGGATGACGTGCGGGCAGCCAGTAGGAGTGGCATGCCGAGAGTCAGAAGTGTAGAGAGAGTGTGTGTCTGTGTGGGTGTTCCAACTCGCGTCCAGTTGGCAGACAAAAAAAAAATGGGAGCGTAACTTAATACACAGCCCGGGGCGGCATCCTGGCCTCGAGGCCAGGTGCCTGTGCACCGACCGGTCAGTACCGACCTCGAATAAGGCCTATTGAAGTACTGACGCAAATATAGACCTTTGTTAAAGATAACAAAGGTACTTGGCGGCTTTTGGAGATTTGCTTCAACTTTGTCTAAGAGACATTTATTTAGAAGAGGTGTTTTTATTCCCAAGAAGAGGAATTATTGCCTTTGATTTGTTTGTATTGTTGACTTGGACGTTTTATTTGGCAGAGTCGTTCAATGCGGGAAAGACTGTGCCATTCTCATTCACTATTTAAAATGAGATTTTAAAATATTTTAAATAGATATTTATTTTAAAACTTGATCTTAGCCTAGTATTGCACCCGGCCAGAAGTTACTGCTGGCTACTTAAACGTCTGAAAGTGTCACATCAGAAAGCAGAACGAATGCCGTTAATTTCCGGTGACTCAGCGTTTTCAGACATCAAAACACAAAAAAACAAAAACAAAATGAAACATAACATACACAACGAAAAATAATGACCAGAAACTAATTTATATACACATGGTGCCCAAATGAAACTTATGTGTACATTCAATAGTGGAAGGTAATTTTTAGTCGACAACCAAAAGACATTGTTAACTAGGCAACGATGCTAACTGCGGCCAACATAAACACAGCTGATTTCTTCCACCAAATAATTTGGCCCTGGGGTAGAACGACATGCTCCCCCTCTCACCTTCACGTGACCGACCCTCGTTGCTGACCACAAGAAGCAGCCAAGCCTAGCAGCACCAGCATCATCAACAGCAGCAGCCACCACTGAAGCCAGTCACTTCCAGTCTTGTTGCCAAACTCAGCAGCAGCAGCAGCAGCAGCTGACCAAGGCAAACCCAGCAGCAGCCACCAGTGAAGCTAGTCACTCCCCGTCCGGTTGCCGAACTCAGCAGCAGCAGCTGAACAAGCCAAATTCAGCAGCAGCCCAGGCCGATTCTTATGTGATAGTTCTTCTAAGGACTACCAAACCACATTCTTATGCGATAGTCCTTCTAAGGACTACCAAACCACATTCGTATGCAATAGTCCTTCTAAGGACTGCCAAGCTACATTCTTATGCGATAGTCCTTCTAAGGACTGCCAAGCCACATTCTTATGCGATAGTCCTTCTAAGGACTACCAAGCTACATTCTTATGCGATAGTCCTTCTAAGGACTACCAAGCTGCATCCCTTTTGACCCTAAGGACGAACAGGCTACCTCAGCACTGCCTTGCCTGCCTTTGGTCTGCTGCCCTGAAACAAGACGATCTTTCGATTGGCACTCCCCAACTTCATATCGGATTACTCAAAACGATACCTGTACATACTTTTGCCAGATTGATGAATAAAATTTGGCTTAGATTTTAAAACCCTTGCATTTGTTATCCTTGCTTTGATCATATTATCCTACATAATTTTTCTGTTTGCGGGGTTAATAGCACCTGCATTACGTCCCGCAACATGTGGTGACCCCGATATTTACAATCGATCAAGATGGCAACAGACAAGTGGAAACAGAACTCTTCCATAAATGTAGCGATGCCACCCTCAAATCTACCTACATACAACCCACAAAACACTAAAAACTGGTTTCTTCAGTTGGAAGCGATCTTCTCGGTACAAAGGATAACACCACAACAAACAAAATTTGCCAACGTAGTGCAAGTCTTGCCACCTTCAGTGGTCGACGAAGTGGCCAACATTCTGGAAAATGTACCCGAGCAGAAGCCGTATCCTCGGCTAAAGGATGCAATCCTAAAACGCACCGGCCGTTCAGACGATGATCTACTCTGGGAACTTTTAACCCACGTTACCAGGGGTGACAGAACACCATCACTGCTCCTACACTTCATGAGAAGCCGACTGGGAAAACATTCGATGGCTGAATCTATCCTACGCAAACTGTGGATGGACAAGCTACCCACCACAACAACGCAGATATTGGCGCCAATCGCAGAAAACACACCACTGGACCAGTTAGCAGACTCTGCCAACCGCATCACAGCAAACCTGGACCAAGCAGTGTGTGCTTTGTGGAACCCAGACGACACACTAACCAAAAACGAAGAATTACCAAAAGCAGTAACTGACCTGCAACAGCAGCTACATGACATCTGTATACTCCTCTCTCGCAAACCAAGAGACTCGAAACCAATGGCCAACAATTGCCGACGGAGAATACGGATTACCAGCAGGGATCGACGAATCGACCCAGAATTATGCTGGTACCACCAAAGATTTTGCACCAGGGCAAAACATTGCTCGGCACCCTGCCAATACGGCTCCAAGACAAATTCCGGAAACTAAACAACCGGCGAATAGGAGCAGCAGAACCCGCCGGTAAAAACACACGAAGTCGCATTTTTTATGTATGGGACCGACAAAACCACATAAAGTTTTTAGTGGACACAGGCGTGGTAATCAGCATGATACCCCCCATGAGAACAAGAAGACCGAAAGGCAGCCCTGTATAAGCTCCAGGCGGCAAATGCCTCGACAATCGAGACATACGGAACCAAAACACTGACCCTTAACATCGGCATGCGGCGTGATTTTACCTGGGCTTCCACCCAGGCAGACATAAAAACGCCAATACTCAGAGCAGATTTCCTGGCCCACTATGACCTAGCTATGCACATGAACACGAGGACCTTATCAGACAACACCACCAACATTTTGGTTAAAGGCACCTTCTCTCGACACAACACCACTGGAATCAGTGTAACAACTTGCCACGGACGAGAATACGTCGAGATCTTGAATAGATACCCAGACATCATTCAACCACTCGCGGGTACCGGTCCGGCAAAACACTAAACGCAGCATCATATAAAGTCCAGTGGATAGCCAACATTTTCCCACCCATGACGACTCCCTCCTCATAACCTTGAATACGCCAAAAAGGAATTCAACAATATGGTGGAGGATGGATTCATACGACCCTCCGATAGCCCATACACCTCACCCCTACATCTTGTGCCTAAACCTGGAAGCATGAACTTTAGGGTATGCGTCGATTACAGGAGACTGAATGCTACAACCATACCCGATTGGTATCCAGTCCCTCATATACATGATTTCACCTCAGGGTTACAGGGCACTCATGTCTTTTCAAAAATAGATCTAACGAAGGCTTACCATCAGATCCCCATAGCTCCGGAGGACATCCCAAAGACCGCTGTAATCACTCCCTTTGGTCTTTTCAAATACGTCAAGATGCCCTTTGGCCTGAAGAATGCAGCATAAACCTTTTAACGCTTCACGGACAAGGTACTGCGCGGCCTAACGTACACATATGCCTACATCGACGACATCCTAGTAGCTAGCATGGATGAGAACGTTCACAAGCAACATTTAAACAAAGTTTTCCAAAGGTTAGCACATTATGGACTCCAGCAGAACATCGACAAATGCACTTTCGGGGCATCTGAGGTGAATTTCTTAGGTCATCATATTGATACAAATGGAATCACAGCATTACCCGAGAAAATCGACACAATAAGAAATTTCCCTACGCCTACATCCACAAAACAAATCAGGCGATTTATTGGTATGATAAATTTTTACTGCAGGTTCATTCCCGACTGCTCGACAATTTTTTCCCTGTTGATAAACCTCATAGAGTGAAAGAATAAACAAATTACACTAGAAGGAGAATCCTTGTGGGCTTTTGAAACGGCAAAGACAGCACTGATAAACTTCACAAAACTCTCATTCATTAATTGTTGGCATTAAATAACCCATTGAGGTTGATATGCTGTAAAACAAAACAAACAAAACCAAACCAGGTGTTAGCTGATAGTTTGCCATTGATGCTCTGAAAAGATAAAAGAACATTAATTATCACATAACTGCAGGTGTATAATCACATGTTCTCAAATACCTTATGCACCCTGTATATATATATATATATACATATATATATATACAAATTTACTTAAGCATCAAGAATTTATTCGTTGAATTTGACAGACAAAGTTTGTCTATTCAATTTTTTCAGTTAATTTTTCAAGTCAATGTATGAGTTGCTATACAGCTGGATCAGATTTATAAACGAACTGACTAAAGTTCATAATGTTTTTGATTCTAGTACTTTTGATCATCACTAGTCATAATGAATAAGAAAATTTTAACCTGGCATTTTGAAAAACCTTATTTTAAATTTTTGAATGTATGCATTATGTAAATGATATTGTATTAAAATGGTTTATAACTATAAATAAAGGATATACATTTTAAAATTAAAAATTATTTTGTTTGGGGATCACCAAATGTGACACTGCCTAAGGACCAAGATATTATTACATTTTATATATACTACTAGAGAATCTGCAGAAATTCCACATTATTATTTTTTTCATATTGATTTATCTTGCAGGTCATTATTTAAAAAAGTAAAAGGGTGCAAATGAAAAGATTAAAAATTGACAAAGTTTTCCATTTCACTGAAGCAGTTGTTAGATGCATGAGAGCGTTATGACCTTCTCTATCTTCCCTTTCTTTCTTACTATATATGCTTTCTTTTTCTTACTAAAACCAAACAGTTTCTCTTTTATATCTTTCTTCTTTCTTTATAATTTAAATGGAATGGGCCATTATTTATCTGAGATAATGACAGAGCATGAAATATGTACTTACTCATCACAAAACTTGTTTTTATACCTTTAATTCTAGCAATACATATATACAGCTTCACCATACCCCAGAGTGGTACCATCCAGAAGTAAACATTAGGGTTGGGGATTTACTCTGTCCACTGCTGCTATATCAAGAATTTGTGGACAGGGAACAGGCAAACTATTACGGAGCATCACACTTGTGCTAACTTACTAATAGAGGAACAAGCAGAATCATAATATATGTGTGTGTGTGTGTGTGTGTGTGTGTGTGTGTGTGTGTGTAAGTCATATTACTATACTCTATTATTTGCTTAATATTTTTTATCCAACTTTGATTGATATAACTTATGAGTTACTTATTCTTAGCTTCAACTTCAAAAGAAAAAAAGTGTGTAAAGTGGATTTACTCTGGTCTCAAAGTGAAATAATAAATCAAAACTTGATCTAAGATTAAAAGAATATGTTAACATTTTCTCTAGTTTCATATTTTTGTACTTAGTTTGTACTCCGTTTTTTTTTTCACTAAAGATTTCTGTATAAAAGTAGTAAATATTTTTTCTGTAACTTTTTCAGGAGCCAGTTCCATGAACTCCCAGGGCAGAATTAATGTTCACCAACCTTGCAAAACTTTTTGGCATTTCCAAAATGATAGTATCTACCAGGAATTAGTGTCTTTATTACAACTTCTTGGACATTATGGTAAGTAATTACTTTATTTTTAAAGTTTCTTTTTTTGTAGCCAAGTTTATTTCATAAATGTATTTTGAAGAGTTAGACAAAGTACCTAAAGATCATTTTTATGAAAATTATTTCATATTTACACTATTTAAATTGTTCAGACTGTTGTCCTCATCTTTTCTGTCCTGGATATGACGATAAACTACATCCAACAGCAAGGCCTCTGATCAGGAGGTTTTGAGGAGTGTGGAGCCACCTCTTAATTGCTGGTGTTCCCAGGTCCATCCTAATGTGGGGCAGTAGCAACTTTTAGCTATGGGAAAATAGTTAACCCCAAACCTGGGTTAAAAACACTGTGAAAGTGTAAAAATAGGTTTTAATACCAGAAATACTTTGTAAAAAATTATTACCAGCAAGAAATTTTTGAAGAAAAAAAAACTATTACTAGCTATACATTTTTGAGGAAAAAAATATTACCAGCAATATATTTTTGAAGGAAAAATATTACCAGAAATTGATTTTTGAAGGAAAAAATATTACCAGAAATGAATTTTTGAATGAAAAAATATTACCAGAAATGAATTTTGACAAAACAAAATATTACCAGCAATAAAAATTTTGTCGGCATTAAATAACTCATTGAGGTTGATATGCTGTAAAACAAAACAAACCAAACTTCATCTTTGCTGTCAGGTTCACAGCATTTCTGATGTTGTATGCTTCTGCCTTCTTCCGGTGATTGGAATTTCAAACTGAACCCTTTATTTTGTCCACCAGGGTAGATTGTTCTAGTTCCATGTGCTATGCTTCTTCCAGATATCTCAACTTCAGTTATTTCCCTTTAGTAACTCAACTCTCCAAGTACTGAACTCAAAACTCTTTGGGTCAAGTCACTAGATTACTTCAACCAACACTTTTATATTATCATGATTATTGTTTGTATGCATTTTTTTGTTTATAATATTGTTAAAACATTAATACCTACTGTATAATTTTTGTGGCTATAATTAATACTAGTTTTCATGGTCATGTAATAGGTTAATGTGATACAAATTATTATAAGAAAACAAAGAGCTTTAATCAGGCTCAATAACATTTTATTTTATACCAAAGGTGATGTATTTTTTCATTTATTTTTTTTAACCATCTGGTCTTTGGTATGTGTTGTGACCAAGTAAATGGTTAAGTACACCAGAAGAGTATTACAAGACTAGTAAGAGTGTAGCGAATGAACTAGCACTCAATCCAATCACTGTTCCCTGTTCTCCGAACCTTCTCGCCTACTAAAATTATAGCAGGCGGAAGAGTCTAACAGACTCTTAAGAGGGGGGATACCACAACACCCCCCCTTTTCATTCTGACTCTGTATGAAGTCTTTTTTTTTATAATAACCACACAATACTTTTTATTCAGTCTTTTATCACAAAAAAAAAAATCAGAAACACCCACTTTACGTTTACAATTTTTTTTTAAAATTATAATTTCCAATAATCCAATGCATATTGTGCTTTTCTGGTAATTCAAAGTTCATGAGTGAGAAGATGAGTTTTTTTTACTCATTCTTTTCCTTTTTCTGTTGACATGAAATGAAAGATATTCAATATCTTTTCTTTTTCGGGTTAACGTCTAAAGGTTCCATAAATTACCTTTTTTTGTGCCTTCTGAGCTCTCAAACAGTGCATTCTTGGAACAAAAACTTAATAATTGGCAAGATCTAAAAAACTTTGAAGAGCCAACACATTTTCTGGTACTGGCATATTCTTTATTGCCATTGCCCTATCTGGGTCAGGACGTCTTCTGTTTTTGTCAATTATTTGACCCAAATACTTAATTATCTCTAAGAAAAATTCACACCTCCTGTCTTTTAATTTGCAACTATAATCCTGGATTCTCCTGAACACCTGCGATTTGTGTTCCTCGATGCTCTCACTTTTCATTAGGATGTCACCAAGATAAGCCATTGTAAAATCCAGAACATTTAACATTGTGTCCATGACCTGTTAAAAAATGGAAGGAGTGACCTCAACCCCAAACAGAAGTCTTAAAAATTTGTATAAACCCTTGTGGGTGTTTATGCAGAAGAGCTTTGAGCATTCCTTGTCCATGGGTATTTGTAGATATGCGTTGCTTAAGTCAATCTTAGAGAAATATTTTCCTCCACTGAGCTTAGTGAGTATCTCCTCTGGACTTGGAAGGGGATAATGATGATCCTTTAGGGCGCTGTTCAGCCCCGTAGAGAAGTCAGCCCATACACAAATCTCTTTGCTCTTTTTTTTAATATAAACTGTGGGAGTTGCCCATTCACTATATTCAACCTTTGCCCGAACTCCCATTTCCTCAAGTTGATTCAATTCTTTGTCAATTTGATTTAACGAGGCAAATGGAACATTATATTTTTTCTTAAAAACTGGATTAACATCTAGCTTTAACTCAAACTTGGCAGACATTTTTGTGCATTTCCCTAGTCCTCCACTGAAAACGTCAGGAAAATTTTTTTAAGTTCACCTCTGAACTTTTCTTCTTCGTCAGTCACATTTTTGACTTTTTGACATAAGTTAATAGGTATATCCCAAAGTTGAAACTATTCTAACCAATCAGTCCTGAACAAATTACTTGTGTTCTTCATAATATATGCCTTTAGTTTTAAAGTTTTACCTTTAAATGACACATTCATTATAAATTTGCCAATAAACTTAATAGGATCACCAGTTACACTTTTAGCTATTCGGTTTGTTCTTAACAAAGGTGGCTTACCCAGTTTTTTCCATGTTTGATAATTAATTATAGATAAATCTGAACCTGAATCAAGCTGTAGCTTTGTATTTTTGTTAAATATTTGCACTTCAATATATTTCCTGATGTCACGACTTTCTGGTTCATCAAATGTGGTAATTTTTACAACACTTTTTTTGTCTTGTTCCTAATCCTGCAGTAGGAACTTTTGTGTTCCAATTTATCACAATTAAAACATTTTTTATGTTTAAAAGGACAATCTCTATACCAACGTAATTGACCACACCTGAAACATGGTCTTGAAGGCAAAGTAACTTTATTCTTTAGTTGGTGTATTTTTAAAATTTTTCTTTGGGATATTTTTTTAATGTGAGCCATGCCACTGTGTTCGATGTTTTTCAAATCCTCTCTGATGCTCACAAAATGTTGACAATCTTCGGCAATTTGCTGTAAAGTAACGCCAGGCTCATTTTCAAGCTTGTTGAGTACCCAACAACATATTTCGGCGTCTTTCGCTGAAATCAAACCCTGGATGAAAATCAAGCATTTAAAATTAAATTTAAAACTCTGCCAGTTTGAAGTCATCACAGTGTTTATTGACTACACTCATGAAAGTAGTATAATCTTTGTCGTCTTTGCGGGTGAGATTCATGCATTTCCAACGCTTGTGGAACAGTGTTGTTTTTAGATTGAAGAGTTCGGTTAAAGATTGAACCGCCTCTTTAAATTTCAAGTCGTTGGTTTTCTTAGGTAAAATATAGTTAACAAACTTAGTATATTCTGCTGTGCCTAATTTCCTGAGGAGTAGGCGAATCTTTTTATGGTCAGCCCAATTTGCACAATCCGTATTGTATAAGTCCTCGTAACGTTTAAAGCGAATGTAATTTCTTCTTCAGGTGCAAACGTGAAGTTTTCAATAGCACTCCATATAGCGTTTTGAGAGAACGTGTTTTCGCTGTCCTGATTTTGTTTTTTTATGGACATATACAAGTGCCTTTGCTCATTCTGTATTTGAAGGAGCATTTCACCCAGTTTCTGTTGTCTAACCTGAATTTCTAGGTGCAAATTCTCAAATTTCTTCTGGTAATTCTGCTTGTTCTTGTTGGAATTTCTCTTACCTTTCTTGATATTTCTGCTCCAACAGTAAATGTTGTTCCTATTGGTGTTTCAACAACTTTTAAATTCATCCATTTTACTGTGTAAAATTAAAAAATGAGAGGGGGGAATTTTTTTTTCTCTTTACCCTCTTAAATAAGTCTGTTTGACTTGTACAGTTCTTTTACTGACTTGTCGGAATGGAAAAAATAACAAGGTTCACCAACCTTCTTCCCAACCACTGAATTGAACTTGTAGAAATCCTCTTGTTTTGAAGAGTTTCTTTTTTTCATTGTCAGTGTTGTAATTAACACTGGATACCCTTTTGTTGTAGAGTTTGATTAGAATTCCTTTCTTCACCAATGTTGTAGACACTGGTAAAAAAATTTTTTATGATTTAATATGAAATCCATTTCTTCAAATCCTTTGTTGCCAAGATGTTGTGACCAAGTAAATGGTTAAGTACACCAGAAGAGTATTACACAACTAGTAAGAGTGTTTCGAATGAACTAGCGCTCAATCTATTCACTGTTCTGCAAAGCCTTCTCTCCTACTAAACTTATAGTAGGCGGAAGAGTCTGACATAGACTCTTTAGAGGGAGAATATGCATACCAAAGACCAAATAATTAAAACTAGCTGAAGTAAAAAATGTAAAGATAATCTTTTTACATATATATATATATATATATTATGATTTCCTTGCATTAAAATGAAAATATTCTTGAACAGTTTTTAAGAGAGAGCAAAAAAATGCTAGATTTTAAAAGTAATGCATTATATATATTTGGGGATAAAATAGAATTGAGTTTCAATTTCAATTTCAGGAAACTGTACAAGAAAACAATCCTGCTATGTCATGTGTAGAGGAAAAACAGAATTCTGAAGACACCAAATGGTTGGTTGACTTTTTAGTTCAGTATCATAAAGACAAGAAGACTGCTGCTGGAGAGATTGATGATGACGATGACCTGTCCAAAAATGAAGGAGAAATGAACTGGACACCAGCTTCCCCTACAGAAAATGAAATGGAAAATATTGAAGATGAAGAGAAGACATTACCACCTAACCATGTTACAATCATTGTTGATGTAGGTTTTTAATGAAAAGCTTTTATATTTTCCTTATGAATGTATTTTAACTGTGGTTAGTTTTAATAGCAATCAATCCAGTTTTCTTTTCTCTGTCTGTGAATGTGTTTTCATTCATTCCCTGAAAAGTATGAAATATTCTCTACCACACTTCTCTACACATTTCTTGAAGAAACAATTTTGAGAGAAATTAATTAGGGTGAAAAATGTCAACAGCAAGATTTGAATCTTAAATTTATGAACTTAAAAAAATGATTATCCATGTTATTCATTTTAGGAAAGCAATGTATCAAATACCAATGTATATCAAAATATTAATATTGGATAAATGAATGTGCTTGGTTTGATCTTAAGGTTCTTTCATGCAAGGCAATATATATTCATATTATCTTATGTACCATATGCATTGTTTTTGATAAATTTTTCTTAACAAATTGTAAATTTGTGTTGTTGCTTTTATTTCAAGATCATCTTCTCCCAATGGTTCATCAATTATGGACTCCATTATCACAAAGATTCTCAGATACAGAAATTATCGTGAGGATAAAAGTGAGCTTACCATTTTTTAATTTGGTTTATTTAATTTTAAATGTAAACTACTATGCCACTCATACATTAAGGAAGCAATGGCTTTAAAATAAGAAACAGTTTTTCCTATTCTTTTGTAAGTGTTAATTTGATTAAATTTACTCTTTTCTTTTTGTTCTCCTTATTCATTATTGGTTTAATTATGAAGTTGCAATGGCAACATAGTTGAAAAAGGTTTTGAAATGGTCAATAATAATTTGCAAAAGGGACACAAAATAAGATTTAATTATAAAAATAGTTTCAATCACTCCATGAGTTGTTCAGATTATTAAACTCATTCTTTATATTACAATTTCCTGAATATCAGCTTAAAAAATATAAAATAAACAATATCTTGTGGAGAAGAGATAGTCTGATATAGAGGGAGAAGGATGGGGTTCAAATAATATGGAACATTGTTGGACAGTGAAGAAATTGAAGAATGCAGCAGCCATTGGTATGTTTGTATATCAGGCCAGATTTCTTTGCCCAACAGGAACAGAGATGAAAAGCAGCTTTAGATATAAAAAGTATGGAATCATTTGTATTATACAGGTTGCTAAGAAGTAAATTGCCTGGGTGGCTTGCATTGCTGGGAATGCACTGAGCCAATTGGTTTATTTGCCACCCTTTCTTTTTTGTTGTCTACTATTGCTAGAAAAAGATTACACACTTTCCTAATGAATTCTTCCCTTGTAGAAGAGTTTGGCTAAAATGCAGGGGTTAATGACAAAAAGCAACATAATAAATACAATAATCTAAACAACTCTTGGATTAATAATAATTCTTCTCAAAATTTATAGAAAATTCAATCATTAATGATGTTAATGTTCTAGTGAATAATAAGTGAACAAAACCTTTTTCTCTTGAATTTAATGAATGGATGACTTCAGCACTTGTACCAAATTATTCATTAAATTTCTAAATGAGAATAATAAACCTCAATCATTTGATGAATGGTGATACATCAAGTTTCTTAGCAATGACAGTCAAAGTATTTAAAAGTTCATTTTTTTGATGCAGGCCATCCAAACATTACTGAATATCTCTGTTGTCTGTGGCTTATTTATTAGAAAGCGTACAACCAAAGAAGTGTTTCCCAGATTGTGCAACTTTCTTAAATCACAGTCCAAACTTAGGTAAGTCACTTCTACTCTTTAAGATTTTTTCCTTGTATTGTGTTGATTAAAAAGTTCCTTCGATTTATTCAGTAAAAATAATTTAAAAAAAATTTTTCATGTTAAGTTTACTGAACAACATCTATTCACCATTTCTATCCCTCAGTTTTATGCCATCTTTTAGGCAACTTCATGATTCTATCCTCCCAGAATATTTTAACAAAAAATCATTCAAGGTGCATTTTGCAGTCTTCTAGGAAACTTAATTTCTCTTCATTAAAAGAATTCTATAAAGACCAGAATGAGAAATAATCTGAGGATGCTATTTCTTTTTGCTTCTCCTCTAACCTGTAATGATCACTGAAGATTATGTCTGTCCTGACATTATACTGATATATATATAATCTTTTAACTAATTCAGAATGCTTTTCATCAATTGCTGCCTTCAGTTGGCCTAATTCGGAGCAAGTCCTTATTCAAATCAATCATTTAATTCTCTGGAAGATTATAGTGACTACAATTAGGATGAGTTTTTTTTTTAATATGAAATGTTTCTTGTAAAAAGAAATTTGTCTTGGACTTGATCTCTATTTAAGTATCTATGAAACTTGAAAAATATTCTCATGGTCTGATTACTTTTTTCTGCAGTCATTTAAACAAAATATAACACAATTGCTAATTAATTTCTGATTCTGCTTGATGACTATGCCAAACACAACACTTTGTATAGAATCACTTCAAAATGAAGAGATTCAACATTTTCTAGCATATACCATATTTGACAAATTTCAGATTTGCATCATTTTTGGTACTTGAAGCTATTTTATTGTATTCAGTATTCTTCCATATTTCTGAAGAATTTATTTTCTCAACTGAGAAACCGTTTTTCTAAAGCTGGGACATTTTTATAAGCATTTTCTTGAAAGAGTACCTCTACCTCAATTATAACATTTATTTAATTAGTGATTTTAATTTTTTATTTATGTTATTGGTCACAATCTCAAGTTTGTGGCTCAAAAAGTTCTTTTAAAGCAGAAAAATCCCCATGGCTACTAAATCTAAAGCATCCAGTCAATTTGTTTTTTTTTCTAAGTTGGACATGTGTCCAATTCTTTCTGACAAAATACTGATTTATTTTTTTCTTAGTGTATCTGTTTTTCTTCTTAATTTGGTCTCAGTTGCCAGGCACACCCTGTAGATACACACAGATATCACTCATTAGACCTAATGATGTAAAAAGCATTTATTTTACACAAATATTTTTTGACATAACACATTTTTCAATGCACTTTATGCAGTCATGATTCAGTAATATAGGTGAAAATTTTAGATGAAAATTAACATCAAATTGTCATTGTTGTTTTTGCTTTGATGTATAACATTGTCATATACCTATATTCCATTAGCCCCCGATAAGCTAGAAAATAGGTTGTGACTGTTGCTAATCTGATCTTTTGCTCTTTTCTGCAGGTGCGGCTCTCAGGATCAACTGTAAAAATTAGTCATCCTCATTAATGAATTCTACACACAAAATTGTATCAAGTTTTTATATGAATGATTTTATGTTGAAAATAAATCCTTATTATTTTTATATAAGATTTTTTGAATTTGTTTTTATTTTTTATTATAAGTCGTGGTGTTCATATATAAACTGGCTGCCAATTTCCTTCTCTGAGTCTCTACAGAAAATTGTCTTTTTTTTTATAAACCTCCAGTATGCATTTCAATGCATTGTTTCAAATATTTTAATATTATGGGCTGATCATGACAAACTTAGAGCTCCAAACAATACTATTTTAGATTTATTTTTAATCATTTCACCCCAAACAAAGCTATGAAGCTACTAAGATTCAAGGGGTTACTAAGAGTGAAAGAATCTGAGTAAAACATCATTGAGAAGAGAATGCGATAATTTCTATTGATAACTAACGAGGTATTCCTGAGAATAATTAAACAATAAAATCTTTTGAAAGTATTTTGTTTGAGCTTATTAGTGTAGTATATATAGGATATCATTTTTAAATATCTTTCAAAGGATAATTATATGAATTTTATTTTGCACAGTCCTTAGCTGCCATACTGATTAAATAATTTAGTTGAATATTGTAATGCATAAGTTATTCAAATACATGCCATTACCATTAGTAAGTCTTCTTGATCAGTTTGTCAACATTGTCAACTCATCGGACTTGTTTTCAATAAGTTTTATAAAATAAATTAGAACTTAACCACATTTCCAAAATTCTTTACTAATTTTGTTAATACTGAATTCTTTTGATAGCATAAAAGTAGAGATGGTGCAGAAAAATATTCTTTTAATGATTTAAGATTTTGGTGAGGTGTTAAAAGGTTATATTGGTTATTTAATGATAACATTTCTATCTACACAGATACTAATGTGAAGACAGTCTATACATTTCTGTGTTAACAAGTGCGATAAACCAATGAAGAACAAAACAGAATGAATAATCTTAATCTTTTTTTTTATTCTGTATTTCAGTTAAAGTTTAAGAATATTTACATATAATTTCCCCAGACACAATTATTTAAAAAAATTTTTCTTGTAATAACAAAAAAAGTGAAAAAATTCTGGTGTAACAATTTATTCTTCAGAAGACACTATATTGAGAAAAGGCTTTGCAATCACCTTAGATTTTATTGCAAAAGTGAAATTACATATTATTTACTGTCAAATAATAAAAAAAAAACATTTATAGAAATAGGCAATAATTTACCAAAATATTTAAATTCTTTTAACATTTTAAGTTAAAAACGTCAATATCTGTCAAATAGACATTATAATTATTATTTAAGTTCTTTTTACAGCTTTTAACTTCTTAAAAAAAAAAAAGAAAAATGGTTAAAAACATATCAGTTATCTGTCAAATAGCGTGATAATGGAATTATATTGTTTATCAGAAAAAATAAGAGAAGCCTTTTCCCAACACAATCTGATCTGAGCATTAATAATATTTTAATAATTAATGTCTTTAAAAGACTAATTGACATTGGGTTGATAGGTTTTACTCTGCAATAGTGGATTCTTGAAAAGGACTTCTATACTGTTGGAATATTCCTTTGCATTGTTTGAATCAAACTGAAATAAAAGAGAAATCAGGATAAGTTCATGGATTACATTTAAGCAAGGTCATGTTGATTAATCACAAGCACAAGCAACAAACTTAACCTGAGAAGCAAAGCTACAAGACATTATCTCTATTGCCATCACCATTATGTGGTGATAATATCTTATTAAAGACACTTTTAAGAGCATTCATCCTGTTTTAGGTTTTGTTAGTTGACTTACCACTTGTTCAATCAGACTATCATTGATTACCATTAACTAAAGTGATCAAATTCTGTCTTGTATACAAGCATACATCGTAATTTCTTTCCTTCAGTCACAAGCCATCCCTATCATTCATGCAAATGAACTCTCATAACACCAATTCTAAATTACATCAAGATTTTTTAATAAAATCCAGTGTATATTTTTGGGGGCAGTTTGTATAAAGGAATTAATAACTCAACAAAAATACAAGTTGAAAGAAATATTATTTGCAATATTTACCTGGACCTTTTGAAACATGGGTGCTGGTGATTCGTACACATTTGGGCTGTAGATATAGGATAATTTCAGCCACATTGCATCAGGCTCAATTGCAATCAAACTGTCAAATGTTTTCAAAGCAGCCTGAAAGAAAGAAGGAATAATGAAATAAAATTAACAGATATATATATATATATATATACATACATGTTTTCCTGAAAGAAAAAAGAAATAAGACATTACAAGAGAATATAAGGAGGAAAGCTGGACTGGACGTGGGTGTCAAGAGGTGGAACAGCAAAACATGAGCTCAAGTGGTGTGACACATTTGATACTCACAAGAAGACACACTGAAGGCAAGAGGGATAGCGGAAAGCAACACACAATCTGCCTAATGAGATTGTGTAAATGGTTGGCAGAACAAAGAATTGGAGAGATAGCAAAAAAGACAAACCTTATTAAAAGCTACAAAGGACAGGAAACTGTGGAGAGCCATAATCGCCCACTTCCTGAGGAAGGTGGTGTGACAAAATTAACAGTGGTTTAGAAATAGCAGAAACTAACAGGGATACCTGGCATTGCTCAGAAGATCTCTGAATAATAGTGTATTATTGACAATGCATTAATATTTTTCAGCCATCTTATGGAAAATAATTTTTCATTCAATCTTTAAAGAATAAACTTCATTGTTTTTTGGTTTGTTACAAAATAACTAAATTTAGAAAAATACCATGCTCGGGGAGGGGGGTGTCATGGGGCTGATCATCCCCATATTTTTATTCAAAAAGACACTTTATTTTTCAAATTAAATACTAACATAAGTACTCTGTTAATATTGTTTTTCGATTTATCTAAGTTCATTAACCATTTTTCAAATTATTATTAATAAAAAATAAATAAACTTAAATTAAGATATATTTAAACATATTTAATTCAATAATTTTTCAAGCAAAAAGTATAGCAAGTCTTAATTTTTCAAAAAATAATTATTTACTATTTAAAACATTACATTAGTTATTTTCTTTTAAAGAAAGTGAAAGAAGCAAACATTTCTCTGTCAATGAATTTAATTACTATTTTGAAAGAGTAGACGTAAGCTACATTTAGAATTTAGTTTTGAAAATCAATTATGTTTAAATTTCAGTTATATTTGTATCTGAAAAGAAAAACTTTAGTTAAATAAAAATTAGGAGTGACAGACATGACTTACAGTCAACATTAATATAATATTTGTTTTATAAATTTAACTATATTTTACTTAAATTAATTTTTGAAAAAATAAGGCTTGCTACAGATTTTTGCTTTAATAAAATTTAATTTAAAATTATTTACTTTTTTATGTTAGTTACAAACCAAAAAAACAATGAAGTTTATTTTTTAAAGATTGAATAAAAAAATTATTTTCCATAAGATGGTCGATAAATATTAATAAGTCAATAATACACTCACACATACTGACAACTGCCTTTTATATATGTAGATAGATAGACAGATAATATCTCTATAACATAAACATAAAAACAAAATGCGTGTATTTAAAGTAAACCTGTTATTAAAAATAGATAATTAAAAATTTCCCAATTAAAAATGTTGAAAAAGTTGACTTAAATGTTCATGGAATATATGATTCTATGAAAGCTACTGAAAAATTCTTCCCAAAATATCTATGGGAATTTATTTTGTTGTGTTTGTACAATTTTTGTTTTGAATATTTAGTATTCTTCTTCTTTTAAATTTACTTTGTTATTTTTAATATTCATTTTTTTTAAAGTTATGCTATAGATATGGAAATAAATTCAAGAGAATAAAAGTTTTAAAAATATATAAAGCATTTAAAATTTATCAGCAAAATTAAGAAGTAAAAATGAGAATTTTGAATACATTCTAATGCAATTATTAAGTATTTTTAATTTTAAAATATCTTCGTAAATGCAAATCATACAATGATAATTATTTTACAAAAAGATGGGTTGGGTGATACTGAGTCTGAATTTTTATTTATTTTGTTGTTAATTATTGTAGTTTTTTAGTTTTAGCCATACACACACATACATACAACTGCCCTTTATATATGTATAGATAGTTGCTGACAGGGGAGGCAATATTCTTACTCAACAAAGAGACAAAAAACAAAAGACAAGTAATAAAAATCTCTTGAAAAAATATCAGCAAACTTTGCAATTTCTGTTAATTTTATGTAAATGTAAACAAATTCAATAAAACAATTCTGTTTTATTGCTTGACAAATAAAAATTTATTTTTGACCTAGTGACAACAAAAATAGTTATTATTGAGTTGTTGTTTTTAACCAAAACAGTGAAAATTTAGAAAGAAATTATTTTCAAAAATTGTGTTTTGAAATAAATATTCAGTATTAAGCCACATTTGTTCATGAGAAACTATTTCCAAACCTAAAATAAGATAATTTAAATCAAAAAGCCATGAACAATTTAAAAAAAAAATTATATTTATCTTAATTGTTAAAATTTGGTCTTAAGGAAAGCTGTTAAAAAAAGGTGTTTTTTTTATAAATAATTAAACTTTTTCAGTTTGTCATTAATTCAGAAATGGATAAAGGAACCTTTGGGAGGAATAAAATTTAAATTTAAGTCAGCTTGAAAAATATTCCAAAATATAATTTGAATTAAATATAACATTATAAACATTTAATTTTGTTTGAATGCAAGAATGAACAGACCTTGTCATTCTGAATGATAATTTACCTAATTTAACCCTTTCGAGTCCCCTGTGACATATGTGTTCCACAGATGTTTTCAACATGTCTTGCAGGATATAATTGTCCCAAAAATGCATTGATACAGGATAAAGTGGACATAGTGTCCCATTGCTATATTTATAATAATACATCCCATAATATTATTTTTCTGAGTCAAAGTCATTTAGACATATCTACTGAAACAAACAATAATATTTTTTGCTGTATACATCAATTATGTGAATGTGGGCTTGAAAGGGTTAAATTAATATCTAAATAATAATAATAACATGACATATTTAATAATGATCAGTTGTGATGGATGTACAGCAAAAATATACACTGCAAATTCAACAACACAAACCTTTTTTAGTTCTGGATGTCCATGGACACTCAAATAGGGAATACAGGCTGTGGCAATATCATCCACTTCTTTGCCTTGAATGCCAAGCTGAAAAAGATAGAGAAATGAAAGGTGGGATGGGGGGGGTGTCAGATATTCAGTAAATAAATAATCAAAAGAAAAGGAGGACGAAAGGCAGATACATTTAGAATGAAGATTTTTGATTGATTGATTGTTGGGTCTTAAGGCATATCAACATTTGTTAGGTCAATGAAGAAAAAGAGATAATAATTTCTTTAACAACATACCTTGAAAAGGCTTAACACAATTTCTTATAATATTTGAGCAACATCAGAAATAATACAAATATCATGCTTTTATAGCAGTAATTCACAAGAAACAAAGATTGATGAGGAAACACTTGTCAAATAAGAAGACATGTCTAAATCTAAAAGTACATTTGATTCCATACAAAACAACAGAAGGTAACCTGCACAGATTTGAATTCCCATTTAAAACAATTACTTACATTAGTGCAAAGGTTTCCTAAAGAGTCCAAAATTGTACACTGCATTTTGTAAGCGTGAGTAAAACTGTAGCCAATTCCACAGTTATGACTGTAAAAAGAAAATTGATTAATAAACTTAAGTTTCTGTGTTTAATGAAATGGGATCACAACAGAATTTTCATTTTCAGATTTGTTTTTTTAGGTCATTTTGAATGAAATATTTTCTTAATGTCATTTTCAGTGAAGGAACTAAACAAGAAGATTATTGCTAACTTTTTTTAATATACAAAATGTGGCATTAAAACTGTTTGTAGTTGATACAAAATATTTGATAAATATATTCAGTATGTTAAGATACTGAAATTTTAATGAAAGGTTTTAATTCTTTAAGTTGGTAATTTGTAAGAAATTGAATAGTTTATGTTTGTACAAACACATTTCATGCATAAATATAACTTTTATGTTCAGGTTGTCTTGAAAGAAGATTAACAGTTTATTGTTTTGCTAACTTACACTTATGATTCTTTATAAAAGTAATTTACTTTGTATAGGGTGTGTCAGGAATTTGAGGATATGTTTAGGAAGTCATAAAATATAGATGGATGGATGCTAGAAAATGTCAACATAAATAGAAATTAAGATAACCTATGAGAATGTTATGCAGTATATGACAAATTTTCACATTCTTATTTGTCTTTCAGATGTACTGATGGCAAGAGAACAGTTACTGATACAAGTAATGAAAAAGAACATTGTGCTTGTGTCACTAGCCACCAATCAATGATTCAGAGATTTTTCAAGTTTCATAGATACTTAAATAGAGATCAAGTCCAAGACAAATTTCTTTTTACAAGAAACATTTCATATTAAAAAAAAAACTCATCCTAATTGTAGTCACTATAATCTTCCAGAGAATTAAATGATTGATTTGAACAAGGACCTGCTCCGAATTAGGCCAACTGAAGGCAGCAATTGATGAAAAGCATTCTGAATTAGTTAAAAGATTATATATATATCAGTATAATGTCAGGACAGACATAATCTTCAGTGATCATTACAGGTTAGAGGAGAAGCAAAAAGAAATTGCATCCTCAGATTATTTCTCATTCTGGTCTTTATAGAATTCTTTTAATGAAGAGAAATTAAGTTTCCTAGAAGACTGCAAAATGCACCTTGAATGATTTTTTGTTAAAATATTCTGGGAGGATAGAATCATGAAGTTGCCTAAAAGATGGCATAAAACTGAGGGATAGAAATGGTGAATAGATGTTGTTCAGTAAACTTAACATGAAAGATTTTTTAAAAATTATTTTTACTGAATAAATCGAAGGAACTTTTTAATCAACACAATACAAGGAAAAAATCTTAAAGAGTAGAAGTGACTTACCTAAGTTTGGACTGTGATTTAAGAAAGTTGCACAATCTGGGAAACACTTCTTTGGTTGTACGCTTTCTAATAAATGAGCCACAGACAACAGAGATATTCAGTAATGTTTGGATGGCCTGCATCAAAAAAATGAACTTTTAAATACTTTGACTGTCATTGCTAAGAAATTTGATGTATCACCATTCATCAAATGATTGAGGTTTATTATTCTCATTTAGAAATTTAATGAATAGTTTGGTACAAGTGCTGAAGTCATCCATTGATTAAATTCAAGAGAAAAAGGTTTTGTTCACTTATTATTCACTAGAACATTAACATCATTAATGATTGAATTTTCTATAAATTTTGAGAAGAATTATTATTAATCCAAGAGTTGTTTAGATTATTGTATTTATTATGTTGCTTTTTGTCATTAACCCCTGCATTTTAGCCAAACTCTTCTACAAGGGAAGAATTCATTAGGAAAGTGTGTAATCTTTTTCTAGCAATAGTAGACAACAAAAAAGAAAGGGTGGCAAATAAACCAATTGGCTCAGTGCATTCCCAGCAATGCAAGCCACCCAGGCAATTTACTTCTTAGCAACCTGTATAATACAAATGATTCCATACTTTTTATATCTAAAGCTGCTTTTCATCTCTGTTCCTGTTGGGCAAAGAAATCTGGCCTGATATACAAACATACCAATGGCTGCTGCATTCTTCAATTTCTTCACTGTCCAACAATGTTCCATATTATTTGAACCCCATCCTTCTCCCTCTATATCAGACTATCTCTTCTCCACAAGATATTGTTTATTTTATATTTTTTAAGCTGATATTCAGGAAATTGTAATATAAAGAATGAGTTTAATAATCTGAACAACTCATGGAGTGATTGAAACTATTTTTATAATTAAATCTTATTTTGTGTCCCTTTTGCAAATTATTATTGACCACTTCAAAACCTTTGTCAACTATGTTGCCATTGCAACTTCATAATTAAACCAATAATGAATAAGGAGAACAAAAAGAAAAGAGTAAATTTAATCAAATTAACACTTACAAAAGAATAGGAAAAACTGTTTCTTATTTTAAAGCCATTGCTTCCTTAATGTATGAGTGGCATAGTAGTTTACATTTAAAATTAAATAAACCAAATTAAAAAATGGTAAGCTCACTTTTATCCTCACGATAATTTCTGTATCTGAGAATCTTTGTGATAATGGAGTCCATAATTGATGAACCATTGGGAGAAGATGATCTTGAAATAAAAGCAACAACACAAATTTACAATTTGTTAAGAAAAATTTATCAAAAACAATGCATATGGTACATAAGATAATATGAATATATATTGCCTTGCATGAAAAAACCTTAAGATCAAACCAAGCACATTCATTGATTTTCATAATATGGATTAGAAGATTAATATCTTAAATGACATTGCAAATGTTTTTGCTACTTTTCAGTTTCAAGTAAAAGACCATTTCAAATGAGATTGAATTATGTTGAAAGAGCTTAATTTCCATTTCTTTGATGATTGTTAGGGAGACTCCCATTATCCAACCACCATTTCTCACTGTCATATAATGTTAATAAACATCTAATGTCTCAACCTCTTTCAACTTGTGACTTGGATTACATAAATATTTGCTATTTTCTTTGTCAATATATTCAATATGTATATAAACATAGAAAAATCAATTTGTCATTTAATAATGATTGTTATTTACTTATGTAAGTATTAAGATTACAGACATAAAGAAAAAAATTAATGACCCATTTCTTAAAGACAAAAGTAAGTTTTAAAGAAAAATTAAGGGTTTTTAAGTTTTTGTAATGACTTTAAGGATCAAAATTTAAATAACTTATCTAATTATTTTCCTTCAGCTTTGCCAATAAATTGATGGCAAAGCTAACTGCATGGAACAGCACAAAAGTTTTCACCTAATTTTGTAATAGAAGCAGAAATTCATTAAAACTTTCTGCACTTTTAAATTATTATATTAGGTTGTTCACAAAGTAAGACCACATTTTAAGGAGATAAAAACTCATACAAATGTAATTAACTTTTATTATTTACTGGCAATTGCAGTCATTGGCAATTACAATAGTTCAATCAAGCGACTATTTTCCATTTCCCTGCCAAGAAAATGTAAGGATTTTTTTTTTATTGAAAGACTTGAATTAACATTTTTCTTGTTTCTGAATATCTGGGTACTAGTGTTATATGCCACTGCAAATGAGATCTCTTTCTGATTCACTCTACATGTCGACTGGATGTGAATGCTAAGAAAGCAAAATCCAAAATAATAAAAAAAAGTTGTCTTTTGTGCAGGGGCTCCAAATATCACACTACTACCACAAAATGAATCACAACAAAAATCTGAAATAGCCAATCATTGCTGAAAAAAGCCAATTATAGCCAATCATAAACATTACTGAAAAAAAAAAGAAAAAAATTTGAGCTTAGGAGCCATCAGATTTGCTTAAAAGAAAGCCCCTCATAAACAAATGACACAGTACCTGGCCAACAGGCCAGCTGTCAACAACAGTGGGCTGTCATTATCTCTACCATGACCATCTCTCTTGTTGTCACCATCATGACCATCTCTCTCTTCATCTCCATGACCTCAGTCAATCCATTGTACTGGCAAACAGATTCCTAACTTCTCCCAACTCTTTACATACAGAATGTGACTGACAAACTAGCTGTCAACACGGGCAGGATCTCAACATCACCACCATGATTTTTAACACCTTGACAGCTTCACTATCACACTCCAGGACTCTCTCATCATCACCACTGCAACCCTGTTTTCATTTGATCTCCCATTCAACCAGAATGCAACACACATTTCTGCTTCACTAATCTGCTCCAGGCCTCTCTCATCAACACCACCATGACCCTGATCAACTAACCTACCAACACACCTTACCAAGCTTTACTATGGATCAACACCGCCAACAACACTCCATTCATACAACCACAAATCCACTCCATGCCTCTCTCGTCATCACCACTGTGGCCTTGGTCAACTAACCCGCTACCTGCACCTGGCCTTACCAACAGCAACTAAAGAACCACATAACAATTTTGTCATCTTATATATTTTGAAAATTGATCAATACACGCTTGTTGAAATTTTAATCCTTGTTTGTTCTTTCCTTTGCAACCATACACTGGTTATAACACTAACAAACAAAATGTTCTAAAGATCAAAACAAATGATAATCCAAAGTGCTATGTCGAGTAAGTATAGAGGATGAGGTAAAAATTTTCTTGTCTAGTGACTTTACTTTCACCTGGGTTTGTTTTTCTGAGTGAAGCCTTGCATTGCCACCCTTTCTGTTTACCAAAGCTGTACTTTTCTGGTGTATTGCACCTGTGACATGCTAGAGGTGTTGACAATGAGTCTGCAGTGATGGTTTCTCCATGATTTAGTAACTCATGATAGATGATGTCTTTTATAGAGGAGCATATTTTCTGGAAAAATGGAATGGCCTACTTTTGAAGTGGAAATCGTGATTTTGAAGTGGACATTTTTTTTCTAACAGATTTGTCAATTACCATTTTAATTTGCTACTACGTTTATCTTTCATAACTCACTTGTCCAAGAGACATCAAAGGATAAAGTCTGTAATGTTTTAATACATCCCTCTTATCTACTGTCTCCCTACAGTTTACAGTATTTAGAAACCAAGGTTTATAAAATTTGCTTGGTTTAATATAAAAAAAATAGTTGGTAGTAGTTGGGGGGGGGGGGCGTTAAAAATTTTATATTTTTTCCTATCACACAGGTTATGGAGGTGGGGCCAGTTTATCAATTTCAAAAGCCAATTTTTACAAATTATACTATATTCAAAATTGTTATTTAATAATTTCAATAAAGTGACCAAATGATAATATAGCTTTTTGCCTCTAGATGTCTTTGTGGTGCTACTTTTCTGTAGGTTTTGCCACTTTCACATAATTCTTATTTAAGATTGTAGCATTCTTTGCAAGGGTTGCCCCAGAAACTCATTAAGTTAGAGTTAGGGCTGAAGTATGAGATACAAAATCCTATCAACTTGGAGCAACTTATCCAATGAGTGGATATTCCAGCTAGTACAATTTTTCATTTTCCTTTTATTTTCATGTTTTAATAACATTTATATATTGTTACACTTTCTCACTAAGTATTATAATGAAACAAAAATAGAAATCTATACTGAAAACGGAAAAAAATGGAATTCCCTAAAACCTGAAACAGAATTAAGGAAAATTTGAAATGGAAAATTGGTCCCTCTATTTTTATACTCCACCAAATGCATTGTAAAATATTTTGTGGATAAAGTCTTGATGCCAGAATTGATTTGCCAAAGGTGATAACCACTTTTGTTTTTTGTTTCTTTTTTCCATTTGTTGTTAATGTCTATTTCAAGTTTCCTGTAAGAATGTCGCAAAAAAAAAAATTTAATTCCTGGTCAGCAGAAATATTGTTATCTTTGTTGCATTAATGCTTTTAGGAAACTTATGCAATGCACAATGGCAAACATTAAAATCTTTGTCTCCCATATAGTTTAAAACTTTACATGAATGATAAATGATGGTCAAACTAAATCTAGACTTCATTTTTGACTATTGATTTGACTGCAGCTTGGTGGTTCCAAACTTGCTTATTTTCCGTCCTGGGTATGACGATAAACTGCATCTGCGTCCTGGGTATGATAATAAACTACATCTGCGTCCTGGGCATGACGATAAATTACATCCATGTCTCAGGTATGACTATAAACTACATCCGCGTCCTGGGTAAGACGATAAACTACGTCCAACAGCAAGGCCTCTGATCAGAAGGATTTGAGGAGCGTGGAACCACCTCTTAAATTCTGGTGTTCCCAGGTCCACTCTGACCCAGGGTGGTAGTACCTGTTAGGGTCCCAGCTATTGGCAAATAGTTGACACCCAATCTTGTGTAAAAATAGGTTTTAATACCAGAAATACTTTGTAATAAAAAATATATTACTAGCAATAATTTTTGAAGGAAAAATTATCTGCAATACTTAAAAAAAAAAGTACTAGCAATACAAGCAACTCTTTTTCTTTGAAAAAAAAAAGATATTACCAGCCATAGATTTCTTCAAGGAAAAATATTCCCAGAAATAGATTTTTGAAGAAAAACATATTACCAGCTATAAAAATTTTGTCGGCATTAAATAACCAATTGAGGTTTATATGCCGTAAAACAAACCAAACCAAACTTGCATATTTTAAATGCAATATTACTATGAGCTAATCTATCTCTATAGAATAGAAAAGCAGAAATAAACTTTGAACTGACAGCTGTGCATTTCTGAGGAACAAGCTTGGATTTTATTTGAATGAAAATAGACAGTCACGTTTGTAGCTCACTTAGTAAAACCAAAATATATATATTTTTTTTTAATATTAAAAGTTTAAAAAAAAAACTATTTAGCAGCAATGCTCAATCAGAAAGTACAGTCCAATCTCTTTAAATCAGCAATGCATGATTCGGCAACTCCCATAGTACAGCACTTCTTTTTTTTTTTTTTTAATTGGCCACCATTAGTTCATTGAGCAGTTATGAGGGCAGCATTACACATTGCTTACAACTTTCTGCAGCAGCTAACAGCAGCAGAGTGTTTTGGTGATATGGTCTTGCTTATTTCTTATCTATAGCTGCATATTTACCTATCCAGGATAGTAAGTATATATTAATTTTGGGCTTTAGGCTTTTTTTAGCTTTTGTATTGCATGAAACAATAATAACCTTGTTTGTAAGTATGAATGGTTGCTTTATTTCAACTTATTCATGTTTTGTTCTACCTTTGATAAAACAGCAATATATATGTGGAATGAGCTGGCAAGACTATGTTTACATAGGTTTTTTTAGGGGTGATTTCTATCATCTGTGGTCCAGCAGTGGCCTGGTCTCAAGGGTGCCAGATAAAATAGGTTGGACTGTATAGGCTTTTTTTTTCATATGGATCTTCTCAAAAGCAATTTGGTCTATCAAGATTCCATTTTAACTAGCTTAAAAATATGAATATTTTAACTTGTCTTACCCCCAACTCCAGTGTTAATAAACAGTTGCAAGTGAAAATAACTGGATTACCTTGATGAGATTGTAGTGAATATACTGCTGCAGTGATTGTGTCTAACACGACAAGTTTTAGATGCACGTCTTCTGAGGAAAGTAAGTGTTTTACTCGAGACATCACCTACAATAATGAGAAAAATAGCAATGGATGAAGTTCATGGAATGAATAATTATGTCAAACATTACAAAAATAGTTTCAAAAGGACAACCAAAGAAAGTGATATATTAAAGGTTTCATCTCTTCATTGAGACAAGAAAAGGTCAACCATATACAGATGAAGAAGAAAGAAAAGCATCAAAATTCAAATAAAAATATAAAAATGCTATCATTTTAATGGCTGCAATTCATCAATGAGATTCTAAATGGGTGTAAGTTTACATGCAAATTTTGCTGGTTTCTTTCCATTTTTTGAATGCATAAACTGATCTCTGTAAGAATGACAGACCATATTCTGATACAAAGACTTTTTATGAAGTTAGGCCTCAACTTAAAAAAAAAGGCATATGTTGAATTAGAACCTTTTCAAATTTCTTTTTTGTTTTCACAAAAAATGCACTTATGCTCTTTTAGGATTGCACCAATGAATTTTGGTTGCACAAAATACAACAAAATTGGAAATTTAAACAGATTATTTAATAAGGTAAATAAAAAACATCTGAGGCTCTTAAATAATATTTGACATTAAACAACTGTTGCAAAAATCGATTCTAGGAAATCCAATATTAATAGTTGTAATATACATCGGTATTTGGTACATTGGTTTCCTAAAATGAATAACATGGATAACATTTTTTTTCAGTTCATAAATTTATGATTCAAAACTGGTGATATTTTTTACCCTAAATAGTAATTTCTCTCAAAATTGTTTCTTCAAGAAATGTGTAGAGAAGTGTGGTAGAGAATATTTCATACTTTTCAGGGAATGAATGAAAACACATTCACAGACAGAGAAAAGAAAACTGGATTGATTGCTATTAAAACTAACCACAGTTAAAATACATTCATAAGGAAAATATAAAAGCTTTTCATTAAAAACCTACATCAACAATGATTGTAACATGGTTAGGTGGTAATGTCTTCTCTTCATCTTCAATATTTTCCATTTCATTTTCTGTAGGGGAAGCTGGTGTCCAGTCCATTTCTCCTTCATTTTTGGACAGGTCATCGTCATCATCAATCTCTCCAGCAGCAGTCTTCTTGTCTTTATGATACTGAACTAAAAAGTCAACCAACCATTTGGTGTCTTCAGAATTCTGTTTTTCCTCTACACATGACATAGCAGGATTGTTTTCTTGTACAGTTTCCTGAAATTGAAATTGAAACTCAATTCTATTTTATCCCCAAATATATATAATGCATCACATTTAAAATCTAGCATTTTTTTGCTCTCTCTTAAAAACTGTTCAAGTATATTTTCATTTTAATGCAAGGAAATCATAATATATATATATATATATATATATATATATATATATATGTAAAAAGATTATCTTTACATTTTTTACTTCAGCTAGTTTTAACTATTTGTTCTTTGGTATGCATATTCATACCAAAGACCATATGGTTAAAATGAATGAAAAAGTACATTACGCTTGGTATAAAATGAAATGTTATTGGGCCTGATTAAAGCTCTTCTGTTTTCTTATAATAATTTGTATCACATTAACCTATTAATGCTGACCATAGAAACTAGTATTAATTATAGTCACAAAAATGATACAGTGGGCATTACTGTTTTAACAATATTATAAACAAAAAAAACAACTCATGCAAGCAATAATCATAATAATATAAAGCTATGTTCAGCAACATAATAAATAAAGATAAATTTTTTCAAAGTTAAATGGCAGAAGAATATCTTCAAAGCTGGATCTCTCTGAAGAGCATTTACAAATTCAGATTGAAAATGAATGTTCAGAATTAATGACCATAAATATGCACAGAGGATTATAGAAGTTTAACAGACTTCCTTTTGGTATAAAAGTGGCACCAGCTATTTTTCAACAAGCTATGGATGCCATGCTTGCAGATTGCAATTTCACAGTGGTGTATCTGGACAACATTTTAATCAAAACATGTTGGGCATGCAAAAACAATTTTGGAAAAACTAAGAGAGTACAGATTCAAGAAGAATCGGTGAAGAAAAATGCGAATTGTTTTTGCTGAAAATTAAATACTTTGGTCAAATTATTGATAAAATAGTCGTCAACCAAATCCATCGAGGGCAAGCGCAATTAAAAATATGCCTCCACCAAAAACATAACTATGTTGCAAGCTTTTCTAGGACTGACTAATTATTATAATATATAAGTACATAATATGCATAATTTGATAGCACCACTGAACAATCTAAAGGGGTAAAGTGGAACTGGAATGATAACTGTCAAAAGGTATTTGACAAAATAAAAACAAGATTTACATCAGATTTATCATTAACACACTACAATCCAAAAGCAGAAATTGTAGTAGTGTCAGATGCTATTGTGCATGGGATTGGAGTAGTGACTTTACCCAAATATGATGGTGGTAAAACGAAAGCCTTCATTCATGCTTCACACTCGCTTCTACCAGCAGAGAACAGTGAGAGCCAGATAGAAAAAGAGGCTCTAGCAATTATATTTGCTGTGTAGAAATTTCATTAATTTATCCATAGAAGAAATTTTAGGTAACAAACAGACCACAGTCCTCTATTAACAATATATGGTGCAAAGAAAGGAATAACTAAACACACAACTAATAGACTATAATGCTGGGGTACCATCTTATTAAACTATGACTTCACAATGGAGTACCAACCGTATAAAACATTAGGATATGCGGGTAGATTATCAAGTTTAATACCTAAAAATTGCGGAACCATTTGAGGACATGGTCATTGCAGCACTAAAAAGGGAAATAGAAAGAAAAAACATTTTGTGCAATGCAGTATGTGAGTTACCAGTTACTTTGGAAGAAATAAAAGAAAAGCAGAAAAAATGACATCTTTATTGCGAAAATAAAAAAGCAATTGGAAGAAAGTAACAAAGAATGAAATCCAGACTTAAACACTTACTCGCTATGCAACAGTGTAGTAATGTTCGAGCAAAGGGTTGTAATACTGAGTGTGTTACAGAAGCGAATATTGAAGGATTTTCATAGTGGACATCCTGGTATTTCAAGAATGAAATCTCTGATGAGAAGCTTTGTATATTGGACCAGAATGGACCAAGATATTAAGAAAATAGTGAAAGCTTGCAGAGGTTGTGCTCTGGCCACAAAACTACCAATCACAATGATAGAACCATGGCCAAGGACAGACACATCATGATCAAGAATGCATATAGATTTTGCAGATCATATGAATGGATCACATTATCTTGTGATAGTTGATAGTTTCACTAAATGGCTGGAAATTTATGAGTGGAAAAATCCAACATCTTCAGTGAATTTCTTGCATGAACTGTTTGTGAGATATGGCATACCAGATACCATAGAATCTGATAACGGAACACAACTCATGGGTAAAGAATTTGAAAACTTTTGTAAGATGTTCTCCAATGAACATATTATAACCCTGCCTATCACTCAAGGTTGAATGAACAAGCAGAACGGTTTGTGGGAACATTCAAAAGAGTGTTGAAGAAAGTAAGTCTTGAGAAAGTAAAAGCGGAAGCACTTCAAAATTTTATGAGAGTTTATCATGTAAAACCTAGCCCCAATATACAATCAAGTATGTCATTGGCGGAATTAATGTTTGCTAGAAAAGTAAAATTGGTGTTCGACAAGTTATTACCAAGTCAAAAAACATGAACAGATAACAAAAACGACCCCAAAAGTTTTAAGTTCATGGATAAAGTGTTCTTTAAAGCATATAAGGGTGGCAAAGAAATGTGGGAAGATGGCATAATAGCAAGAATCAGGAAGTTCATTCATATAGTAAAAGGGAAAAGATTTGAACATAAAAGGCACCATAATCAGCTGAAAAAAGCTTGATTGATGGAAGACCTAAAACATTGAAAGAACAGATATGATGTTTTTGATGTGCCAGCACCACAACAAGTCGTGGAACCTACAAGGACAAGTTCCAGAAAAAGGATCTGAGACAAAAATGCTACAAAGTCAAGTATGTTGGGGAACTCTCCAGAAAGAGGAGGAGATACTAATTGTAATAAAAAATAAAATATTTATAAAAAGTATTAATCTCAAAAGGGGGATGTTGTGGAGTAAATAGTATACACCCCCAGTGACTATATGAACTAGTCTATACCTATAAATAAAGAGTTCCAGGTCAGAGGTAAGGGAAAGAAGCTGTTTGGAGTCAGTCTTCAGACTAAGTAATACAGGCATCACAGCAAGTTGCCAAAGCATTACTTATATCATAAGTGCTATGAAGCACGTTATAACAGTTGGATAACCACCCCCTTCAAATTTTTTGATTTCATCAATATGAAATTAATTGATTTGAATAGATCCTCTAATATCATTATCCAGAAACTTATTTAATTCCAAAATGAAAATTGTCTACATGTTACATTGGTTAATTATATTGCATAATAAAAGTGTAGGAAATTCTATCTTCTACCTGTGCTTGATTAACACCTAAACATACCTGTTTAATACTCCTGTCCTCTGATAACCTCAGAATTAAATATATATAATTATAATCACAAATCAAAATAAGGTTAAAATATTAACATTATATAATTATGGAATTAATCATCATTAGAATACTATTAATTTATATATATATATATATATATATATATATATATATAAATGTAGAAAAACTAGATTCTGTCTTGTTATGTCAGATTAGAAAGTATAGAAAGATAAAAAGTGCAGAAAGTGCTACCTTATCACTTGGGAACCATTGTCTGACAGCACAGCAGAGTTCATGGAGAACTTGCATAAATGTAGTAACATGAATTGTCTGGTAGTCATCAAGACACTCTAAAATCTGAAATCAAAGATCAGTTTCAAAAGAATAGTTAAACATTTTACGCAGTTGATCTATCAACATTAAATAAACAAATCTAATATAAAGAGGAGTTTGAAATGACAAATCAACTTCCATGTCTCAATAATTTGTATCTTTTTTTTAAAGATTTAATATAGTGACAAAACAATTTGTTGCGACTCGATTATGTACAAGAAAATAATTGACTCCTTTCTTCTAGAAAATTAAAATAAATTAGCCTTTGTGTTAATATTCAATTTTTTGTTTAGTTTTTTGTATTTTTCCTTTAATGATTTGGTTTATTTATTCTGATATTCTTTAGGTTCGTTTTTTATCTGGTATTTTGTTTGCTGTTTGTCTGTCAACAGCATTGAAGCCACTGAAACAGTGTTAAGAAATAAGCAACATTAAAAACCAGGTTAGGCCCCACAACCACCATAAAATATTATTGGCTCTTAACAAGTCCTACATGCAATAATTTTTGTTTTGTTCTGTTGCAAAGATCCTTTCTTTTAGCAATGGCCTTGCTAAGAGAATACTATTTTTTTCTTTTCTATAACTAGCAATCAGAGTCATCTCTACTTGACACTATTAACATTTAATTCAAGATATGGTAAATCTCATCTTTCATTTAAAGTTTTTAAATTTATTCATTTTAATAAACATAGAATATAAAATATTATTAAAAATTAGTAATTTTAGTGCTTTTAGTGTTGCAAGCAGATAAACACACAGAAAATTCTATCTATAAATTAGATACCAATTTACTTACATTTGTGATGGTATCTTGGATGAGAGGAAGAAGCTGCTGATGACCAAATTGTAGAATCACTTTTAGCACAATTGGAGCATGAGGATTTTGTGGCAAATGTCTTAGGCGTAGGGTTATGGAATTGATCAAATAATCAATATTTTGCTGAATCAGGTCCTCTATGTCCCTAGACAAAAAATTCTTATTAGTAAATTCAGTTTAAATAAGAGACACAATCAAAAACTGTTCATTCCAACATGAAGATTATTTTGTCAGTCATGACAAATGGGAATAGATATGTCCTGTTTATATAACATTTAAACAGTTAAAGCGTGAAAAAATTAGGTACCATGCTTCTGACACATCAACATCTATATGTGTAACAAAGTGCCAATCCTGATTTTCCTCCTCTGCCAATTTATATATTGTTCTTTTATTTCCATATGAATTGATTGATTGATTAGTTGTTTTACTTCTTATGAACCATTTGTGGGTTATTTATAGCCATTTTGATTTGTAAAACTATTTTTTTTTGGCAAGTGAATATTGCATTAACAATTTTTTCAAGAATAACAATGATTTTTTAGACACAAGTTATACTATTTAACCCATAGCTGTGATATTGCCACATGAAACCTAGAAAAATATGGATAAAGCTAACCAGCTAACCATTAATATTTTAAAAGCACTAATGTACTCATTAATAGAATCAATTAGAAATTATAACCTTTAAAGTATAACCAATTGGGAATATAATCAATTTTACAAACGTAAAGTAACTTTATTTAAAATACAGTTCAATACAGTCATCATTTCTTAAAAATATTTTCTCTACACACACACACACACACATATATATATATATATATATATATATATATATATATATATATGAGGGAGAGAGAGAGCAAGTTTCTTTTTAATTGGTTTGTGGAATATCCTTGAACATAAGTTTCATTGGAAAAAGTTATCAATTTTACTTACAAGTATGTTTTTAGAGTAATTTTCATCATTATTAAATATATTTTTAATTATAGTGACCAAATGTTTAATATGTTAAAGAATTTTTTTCTTAAAAATAGAATATACAGGCATAATCTTGTTGAAATTCTGATAAAACGGTGGGAAAAAAGCAAATCTTTTCTATTTATGGTCAAATGTCCTTTGTACTCAGATTCTCTTACCCGATTGTCATTTAGACTACATATGACAAGAGTTATGCCCAGGTCATATTCTTATCTGAATGTCATTTAGATGATATATGACAAGAGCTACGTTCATGCCATATTCTTATCTGAACATCATTTAGACCACATATGAGAACAGCCATGCCCAGGTCATTTTTAGATTACAAAATTTATCTATCACTATGAATGAAAAAATTCAATATGATAATTCAGTTATGTATTTTTCTGTTTAATTAAAATTTATAATATTTTAAAATTTAGGATTATTTTCAATTTATCTATGTATATTATTTACATGCAGACTATTGTCCTAATCTTTATTGTTATTATCAGAACATTTCTCTTGCTGTTTGTCTCAGGGCAGTATGCAGTCAAGTGTGATATATAGCAGAACTCATCAGCAGGCAGGCTAGATCTAGAGCTCCAAGTTCTTTACCAAGATTTGTCCTAGTAGATTAAAGCATTCATTTGGTAATTTGGTGACATAGTAATCATGAATTCAATCCCTTGGGGACCATGTGTACTTCAAACGGAGCAAGCATTGACTGAGCTATACTAAGAACTAGACATGGTCAGTGGACCGAGAATAACCTACCTCCATAGAAGAACTAAAGGGTTCAGTTTGAAATTCCTCAAAGGTTACCTGGATTGGCAAGAATCTGATGAAGGCCCTCCAGCCTAAACATTATGATAATAAAAACAAAGATGAGGACACTAGTCCCCATGTAAATAATGATAAGTCCTCATCCCAGAAATTCAGACAGAAATTATTATTCTAAAAGTAGGAGTTAAAGATGGCAAAGATGTAATATTTTCATACAATAACAAACATTTACTCTGATCAAAGGTGAATACAAGAAATACTTACTTGTAACCACATGAATCACTGATGCTGTTGAGGGCCAGATAAGCAGTATTGCTCAGGTAAGCGGAACAATCTCCCAGCTTCTCTAACATTGGATACAAAACTGTGATCAAAAATGGATTAAAATCTTTCTGGAGAATCTAAAAAAACAATGACAAAGTAAAAGTCAACATGTCTAATGGAGATTTTAGAAAAAAAAAAAAAAAAACCCCAACTCATTATCGTTTTTTTAATAATAGATATTCATAAGCTTTTAATACAACAAAAATATAAAATAACCAATAAGTGTAAAATAAATATCAACATAAAAAATTAGAATTTAAAATAAAATAGGAATAATTTGCCTTTTATTTTTAAATTATTCATTTACATTAAAAAATACCAACACGATATTTGTATAAGTTCAAAATGTTTTTGTTTTTTGTAATGAAATTAAACATGGTTTCTTTACTTGAAGGTTGTTAAAACATTTTATGACAAAGTATTTTTAAACAGATGTTTCTAATATCATTTAAATACAGATTCAAATATGCAATAAATATTTCTAATACAGGTATAAAATAAATGGAAAACACAAAATATTACATTCATTATATAAATTTTTGAACAGTGAAGTATTTCACTCGATTCATTTAATTTTCATATGCAAAGAATGTTGACACAGTTATAAAAATTATTTTCTTCACTATAAGTATTCCTATAATAGGATGCTCAAGAATCCTGTTAAAGATTATCAAAAACATATTTGTAAACTACGATTAAAATCAAATGACAAACATTTTTAAAATTTGCTAATTGATGCTTACTTTAGCAAAGACTGCAAATCCTTCAAGGAAAAGACATATTTGAAGAATATTGGCATTGTAATCATAGAATGTTGGCTGTGTTCTGTTGTAAAGGACAAGAGAAAACTGTCCTTCTGCAGGAATGGCTTCCTTAGCAACATGCGATGTAATCAGGTTAAAGTTATTAGGAGATAAATATTCATCAATTAATGAACTGAAAAGAAAAAAATAATTAAATATCAAAGTAATAAACTGTTTCATGTCAATATTAACACATTAATCTGTTATATATAATAGTATGTATTTTTTATCTTTTATCTAAATTTTACAAAATACTCAAAAAGGAAAAAAAAAAGGTAACCCAGAATGTCATGAATATAAACAAAGCTTTTTTACATATTCAGTTTAGGGAAATTAATTTTCATGCTCAGAAAAACTTCTTCAGGATTTAATGGATGAAGTAACTCAAGGATTTTTTTTCATTTTTTTTATAAATGGCAAAATGATTTCAGTTTCAGTTCTTAACTACAAACATTATTCCATACAAGTCATTAAAAAAAGCACAAATCAGAAATCTTCTGTCTCTATCAATTCACATAATATATATTTTAAGCATTTTACCCCAACGGAAGGCGATAATGTCACTAAGACACAAGGGGCTACTGGGAGTAAAAAAGAATGAAAAGACTTTAGAAGGAACTTGAAACCCAATCCTAAACTGGAAACAAGGGATAAATCGCTACTCCTGTTCAAAAGACTGGGATATATATATATATATATATATATATATATATATATATATATATATATATATATATACTAATCCTTGAGTTTTGATCAAAGCAAAGCAACCAAATTACTTGATTGATCACTGTGGATTAAATGAAAAAAATCATGATCATTCAAAATATATATATTGTTGTCAGACCAAAACTGAAGATTACTGAAGGTAGACAAATTTTGAGACAGGCAATCAATAAATACTTTTAATATTTTGGGGAAAATTATCAGACCATCAACATTTTACAGTCTTCTCAAACAGACTAAAATATTCCAAATCCTTTCAAGTTGCAACATTCTGACTTCAAATAATGAATTATTTGTTCTTTACCTTATGATACATTGTAATTCCTGTTGTCTATCACAGCTGTTCACAGTTTGTTGCTCTAATTCATCTGGTGGAATAAAATAAGACATTGAAATATTAAAACAGAATAACAATAATTATACCATTATAGAGTAAAAATTTTCTTTGGCAGGTTACAATTTTATAGTATCAAGTGTCAAAAGTGATACATTGTATTTTTGTTAATGATTTGATCTACCTGTTGAGTGGCTGCAATTAAAGCCCAAAACATTTCATCTGCTTCATTTTTCCTTCTTTAACATTGAGTTTAAGTTTAATTCTACTGACTTTTGCTAGAGGAGAGAAAGCAATGTTTATGGACAGAGAATCAAAGACTTGGCAGTGTCCAGAGTTCAATTCCCATTACTGCATATTTAAGGTAGCATATCAAAGAGATAATTTTTAAAACCCAGCGGGTATATCAGTTTAGCAAGGATATAAGTACAAACTACTTAAATTATTAAAAATAAGACAAAAGTCTATTATACATATCATGGAGTTCACATATTATCTTTATATGCTACATTAAGGGGAAAAAAAGAATGAAAAAATTATTTGATTATAGTCATTTTTAAAAGACCAAGAATAAAGAATTTTTAAAAAAATCCTCCCCTCCTTCTCTTGATATATTAGTGTATTTTTGTAATTGTTTGAAGTGTAGATTGGGAGCAATTTCAAATCAATACAAATAACTAAATTAAACTCAGACAAATAAAGGCATCTGTTTGATGATCTAGCATACATCATCAATGATGATTTTAGTCCAGGATCACTACGTGTTTTGAGTCTTACATCAAGGCTCTTCTCCACAGCAACATAATCAATACTGATCAGATATCAACTTGTGTATTAGAAGTACAGAGATGAATACTGATGAAATGAAATGTTATTTCAACTTACCATAATTCTGTATTGTACCAAGCATTATTTGGTTGATGATAAGAGTGGCTTGCAGTCTGTTTAATGAAGTTTCATGGAATAAACCTAAAAAGTGATCCACTAGAAGATTCAAGTCCCCTGAAAACAAAATGTATAGAAAAATTATTAAAAATATTTTAATTCTTCATTTACTTTATTTTGTTTAATTCTTGGTAAAGAATTCATTTAATCTGCAGTTACTGATTTAAAGTGCAATACTTAATATATTTTGGTTAAATATTATAAACATTTTTCAAAATTTTAAATCACATCTGGATAAAGTGGCAAGTGATTTTATTACTTTGTACAAAATCTAAATTAGTCTGCCAATTTAAAAAAGAAAATATAAAACCCTTTCATCTGTTGAATACATCAGATGAGTTTAAACTTCCCAACTAGGTCATAACAATTTTTGTCTGAACACCAAAAGAAACCGATGGAATTTTATATTCTCTCTTAATTCTGGATACTTTTCATCAATTGCTGCCTTCAATGATCAAACTGAGAACAGTACTTGTTCAACTCAATTGTTTTGTTCTCCAGAAGGAGCTCATAGTAGAGGATTCTCTTACAATCTCATTATATACACAGTAGTATCAAATTGTTTGGATGAAGATCAATCTTTCATATGATTAGCAATGGTTCATTTCACTTACCAAATAATCTTTGGTATTCCAAGTTATTCTAAAGTATTAAAATTTGTTTCAGAAACATTTGTTACTTTTAGGTAGCAAATCACAAATAGAAAGTAGAGTTTTTGTGATGCTACACATCAAAGCTACTAACATAACCAAACTAATGAAATTTTCAATATTTGTTGTATGTTGATTGTTTTCCATTTACTCATTTTCATAGTAATTTTATTTTTAAATTTTTATGCAGTCTTACATAATAAAGTCAATGATATTCATTTCTGTGAAATTCAAGTTAAATTATTTCATTCTCTGAGAATTTGTTCAGTAAACAAGTTTAAAGATCTTTGGAAGTCATATGTCAGTGATATTCTTCAAAACTGTCATCTTAATACATTGAAAAGGGTGAATTGGGATAGAATTTAAGAAGACAGTATATTTTGCTATCTGCATAACTAAAAATTACTCAAAATTGTAAAATTTTTGTTAATTTTAGATAAAATATATGTGCATGAAAATACATAATCTGAAAAAGTTACTTAAGCATCATTAAGAACAATGTATGAATGTAGAAAAAAAAAGTCTTTCATTAAAAATTCTATAAACATGAAATCATTTTCATAAAATGATCTTTAGTTACTTTGTCTAACTCTTCAAAATATATTTATAAAATAAACTTGGCTACAAAAAAAAGAAAACTTTAAAAATAAAGTAATTACTTACCATAATGTCCAAGAAGTTGTAATAAAGACACTAATTCCTGGTAGATACTATCATTATGGAAATGCCGAAAAGTTTTGCGGGGTTGGTGAACATTAACTCTGCCCTGGGAGTTTATGGCACTGGCTCCTGAAGAAGTTACAGAAAAAAATATTCACTACTTTTATACAGAAATCTTTTGTGAAAAAAAAAAAGCGGAGAGCAAACTAAGTACAAAAATACGAAACTAGAGAAAATGTTAACATATTCTTTTAATCTTAGATCAAGTATTGATTTATTATTTCACTTTTAAACCAGAGTAAATCCACTTTGAGATCACTGCATAAACATTTAAGATGTAATTCTTAAGTGGAATATTTATGGGTAAATTCTGTGAATAAAATATGTGTACAAGTCCCAATAATTATTATTTTTCAAAAGGTCATAACACACATACACAATATGGGCAACAAAATTTTGGTACAATAATCTCAGTTTAAATATAGTGGGACTAAATTTAGTATCAGAGATACTTCCCTGTGCCTTTCCTATAAATACTTTCATGATAATTGTTCTGATGAACTTTCCTCTATGGTACCTAGACTTTATGAATTTAAGCACTGTACTAGATTGGCAGCAACGTCTCATCAATTTACAGTTGAAATGGCTAACTGTAATCATAAGTTCTATGCTAACAGTTTCTTTTATCGCACTTCTCATTTGTGGAACTTTCTTCGGGCTTCTTCCTTCAAAATTTTAAATGCAAAAAATGCTGTCTTCTTAATTCTTGTTTTTTTTTATTGTTTGCTCTTCTTAATAATGTTCTGTTATTTCTCATATTCTTTCATACTCAGTAACCCATTATGGCTTAGTGTCTTTATTGCCTTGCTTGGGGTGAAATGATTAAAAAAATGTAAAAAAGAGAAAATTCAAGAGATTCTGATCAATCATGAATTTTAAAAGAATAATATCTATGTAGCAGCTTTCAGATGAAAGGGTATAATAAATTTGCTGCCAACATAACGTCTACTAGATCATAATGGGCTTGATTAAAACATTCCTTTTTCAGGACTGACAATCAGTTATTAAAAAAAAATCCTATAAGACAATTCTGGCATTTTCTGATGTCTCTATATATCATTGATATATCTATATGAACACATGACAGTGTTGGCGGTAGATCCAATCTTATTCCGAAAATTCACAAGGTGAATCTTCTTTTATGTGCCATGTCCCTTCACAACTTCCTATCCTTTGTAGCCCTGAGCAATATTTACTACCTTACTATCCCTTCCAGTTTCGCCATCCATTTATACAAATATGTTAGGTAGGTTACTCAGTTTCCTTCTGTCCCTATCTCCTTTAATATATCTTGTGGTTGTCAAATTCTCCAAGCTCTCACTCCTCACTATGTGTCCCAGAATTCTAAGTACAAGTGTCCTTATTGCTTCCATTTTCTTTAAAACTTCCTTGTAGCTCAGATGCTCTGTCCATGGTATTCTCAGCATCCATTGTAATACTACATCTCTATTGACTCAAGTCTCTTCTTCATTTGTGAGGAAATTATCTAGTATCCATTGCCTATATAGGAGAATTGATATTACATATCAGTTCAGAACTCTTTTCTTGGTTTCTGATGAAATTTTCCTGTTTCTTCATACTTTGTTTAACTTTTGGAATGCATCTTTTGCTATAACAATTTACAGATGCTAATAAACCTTCTTGAAACGATGATGAATGCTTCCTGAATATGTTCCCTAGAAATGTAATATCTATTTAGAAATTATATTACTAACACAACCATGAGAACCAAAATTGGTTCAAAGAAATTAGATGTTGCACACTTCTTCCCTTTTAAAGTTGAAACTAAGAATAAATAACTCATAAGTTATATCAAGCAAAGTTGGATAAAAAACATTAAGCAGATAATAGGAGTACCAGTTGACTTTACACACACACACATACATACATACATACACACATACATACATACATACACACATACATACATACATTATAATTCTGCTTGTTTCTCCGTGAGTAATTTAGCACATGTGTGATGCCTTGTAATAGTTTGCCTGTTCCCTGTCCACAAATTCTTGATATAGCAGCAGTGAACAAAGTAAATCCCTAACCCTAATGTTTACTTCTGGATGTTACCACTCTGGGGTATGTTAAAGCTGTATATATATCTGCATGGCCACATCACACCAAACATGTGGCTACCTTACTCACTATACCTAAACCCCCTTGACTATGTGTGGCATTGTTGAACAAGTGACTAATCAATGTTCACACAATACATTCATTTGATTTCCTGTAAACTGACATTATGCAAGTAATGTCCAATATCAATACAGATCATGTAATCCATGCAAGTTAACGATTCTGATCTCACATTGAAGCCATTATTACAGCCAATGACAATTACATCAAATAACCATGTAAGCCAGCCTTTACTGATTCTGTGTACCAAAATTTGTATCAATAAATTTATTTGTAAGATGTAGTTGTTTTTCATATGGTCTTCAATGTGTCCTCAAATTTACACACCCGATCTTTCTCTCTCTCTCTCTCTCTCTCTCTCTCTCTCTCTATATATATATATATATATATAGAGAGAGAGTGATATTAGGAATGATTAATATATATATATATATATATATATATATAGAGAGAGAGAGAGAGAGAGAGTGATACTAGGAATGATTAATATATATATATATATATGAGAGAGAGAGAGAGAGAGTGATACTAGGAATGATTAATATATATATATATATATATATATATATATATAGAGAGAGAGAGAGAGAGAGAGAGAGAGTTATATATGTTAAGAATTACTGAGCTACATACCATGGCCCAAAATCTGTGTTTGTTCTTCCACAATTTTGACACTAGAACAATCCATTTCCAGTGCCTGGATGAGTGCCAAGGAGAACCTCTTCAGATGAGAATAAGAATGGAGCAAACTGTTCATATTGGGACCTGTACAATTAATAAAATACAAAAATAGATACCCAGGTTATTGAACATAACAACACTTATGGATTTATATTTCTTGTATCTTTACTCTTCTTTTTAATACCACTTTTTCATTGCTAAACTTTAATAATCTTCAGGTAATATGACATCAAATTTAATAAAATATCTTAAAAGAAATGTACAGCTATAATGTAGTCAGTATAAATAAGACTTTTTTCACTTCTTTGATAATAAAGGCAAACAATTATGTACAATGCTATAAATCTTTTTTTTACCGGATGTCCACTTATAAGCTTAAACTTGACTCTGGATAAAGTTTGAGCTGATAAAGGGACATCTGGGATTAGGTAAGTTTTTTTATATCCTATTTTTCTTGCATTCCCTTTGTTCATTTACTAACATAATCTGTCACATCCAGGTTATATAAATATTTTTGCTTGTATCTTCCTAAGAAAAGAATCAAGAAAAAGATGATAAACTAATTTTTATCCCTTCAAATTTGCAGATCATCTGAATTAATATTTTCAGACATTTTTACAAAACTTATGTTCATATATATATATATATATATATATATTTAAGAGGCTATGAAATGTTGGTTCCAAGAGTTTGTTATAAACTAACACTATTTTCAAACCAGTTTTAGACATACAGCAGCATGCAATACAACCGATTTTTGTGATGTACTTTTATTATGTTCTTTGTTGCGGATACCATTTAATTAATCTGAAGAGTCTGAGTGAAACCATGAGAAATTGTTGTCAGTGTCTTTATAGACATTTCCAGTAAATAGGAATTTCTTATTTTCCACTAAAATGGGCCAGTACAGGCAGGTAACAATGCAGCAGTGAAAGTGTTAAACTTTAAATAAATAACTTTAAACCATAACAACAATGTTATAAAGAACAAAAAGCATTTATACAATTTTCCTTTTAATACATACCAACTTAACCATTGCTATTTTGATCTTCCTCAATAAAGTATCATCCATAAGAAGAAGAAAAGTTTTCTGCCATGTCTCAATTGATTTCTGCTATGAAATCTTACTTTCTGAGTAACCTTCAATGAAAATAATGTCGAAACAAAAGAATTCTAAAAGTAATATGTGGAAATGAAAGTAATGAAACTTACCTAATATTTTTAGATAGCCAGAAATTATTTTAATCAAGCTCAGTTTCTGGTCATCATCTGAAATAATTATAATTAAATTTAATTAAAAAAAGAATGAATCAAATAGTAAAAAAAAAATAAATTTGAAAATTCTGTATCAATGGTGAAATATCATTTCAATAAAATGTCTACATACAGGAATTATTACTGGGAGAATAACACAGTTTTCAACAGGTTAACATTAAATGACTTATTTTACATCAAGTGAAACTCTCCAAAAGATACATTCTATTTAATTGAATGTGATTAAATTTTTATGTATAACTGTGGTGTATGTGTGTGGGGGAGAGAGAGAGAGATAACAGTAACAGAATGGAATAATTTCAAAGATAAAATTGGTTATTTGGATTCATTAATGTTTTAATAGTTTTAAAAAGCATTGAAATATAAACCTTGTTTTGTGGCTATTATGATCAACACTGATAAATATGAAATCTTATCAAGAAAAATACCTGACGTTCTGATCTGTCGAGGAAGAGTTGTAGCCATTGATAGCAAATTCTCTTCTAGAATTTCCATTAGGGGACGTGATTTTTGTTTTTCACTTTGCTCCTGGAACTGTTTCAGGGCCTTCTTACTTTTAGATGAAATGTTGGAGTAGGTATCACAGGACAGGATCACTAAAACTTCCAACAGGACTGGTATACTGCTTGACATTGAACTAAATAAACACAAACATTGATCAGAATTTCATGCTTTATCTAATTGATTATCATAATAGCTAATTATTAAAACTATATATACAATAAATAACTAAGTATAATTATATAATAAATATTACAAAATGATTGAACTTAGTATAAAGAGTTTATCCTAAACATTTATTTCTCAAATTAGGTAGCTATATTTTGAATGTATTTAGAGACTTTATCAATGAAAATATATTTTAAATCAATTCATTTACATATTTCAAACTGAAAAATATTTTAAAAATATTCAATTAACTTAACTCACTTGCTGCAATTAGTGAGTAAGTTATGAGCCCAATCTAACAGTGAAAGCCGAACCCTCCAGCTGGAATGTTTGATGGTTCCAACTTGTTGTACCAAAATACCAAGTTTATCTGAAGTATTCTTGATCCATTCAGAGTCTCTTGTCACAATTAAATCTTGAAGCTTCCCATTGCCAGCATCTGGAATTATATATACATATTATATGAGATGGAAGGACAAAATATAACATAAGTCTCAATTAAACATGGTTTTAATGCATTAATAAAAGTTCCCAGATAACGAGTTTTGAAAAGGTAGAATTACTTTAAGAAAACTTTTAAGAAATATAATGTAACAAATTTACGTTAATATTCAAATTTATTAAAGTAAAATCCAACCAGGAATCTTAAACATTAAAGATTATTTGAAATGGAAGCAAATAATTTAAAATAATAATAAAAACAATAGTTACTTTTTTGTCTTTATCAACATTTTATAGGAAGTCTGTTATATTTATCAATTCAATGATTAATTTTATTATTGTAGTATATATAATAAAACTATTGCAAAACATGTTCCTTTTCTTAAGAAAAAATAGCATATGTAGCAATAATAATTTTAAAAAAAATAAAAAGTTATTATGGTATGTATTTCTTAATTAGAAAATTGATCAAATGCATCAGAAATTGCAGTGTATGTGTCCAGCACTAGTCAACAGAAAAGGTCCAATCCTCCTGCACAATGGTCAGCCACATGTTACAAAATGAACATTATAGAAATTGAACAAATTGGGTTACAAAACTTTGCCTCAACTACTTTATTCACCTGACCCCTCACCAACTGATTACCACTGTTTTCAAACATTTTGACAACTTCTTAAACAGAAAAGTTTTCAACAATTCAATTGCTGGACAAAAAGCCTTTGAATATATTATTGTCTCTCTAATTTCTAACTTAATGGAATAACTACACTACTGTTACCAAAAATGTGTAGAATCTAATGACACTCATTTTGATTAATAAAAATTTGTCTGAAGTAAGATTTGTCATTTTAAAAATAATGATTAAAAACCAGCATTATTTTCTGAACAAACTAATAATTGATATGTTTCAAATTCTTCCAACTAGAAACTTATTTTTATTTGCTTGAATAATTTACCAATACAAATTTATTTACTTTTCAATTCACAAGTAATGTGAAAATGATTCCAGATATGACTTGATCATATACAAATTAAAATATATTCTAATTAAGAAAAAGAAAAAATCAATATCAGATTATTTTGATAACAAGGTCAATGTAAAACACATCAAATCATATCTGCTATATGGAAACTATATGCAAAGAATGTAACATAGAAAAGCTTACTATAATTTCAAGACTCAAACCAGGGATTTTAATTTTTTATTTTACATTTAATTTCCTTGTATAATAAATTGTTTTCATAAACCAACATCCCATAAGCTTTCTGTCTAGGCTTTTCATGATTTCTAAAACTTAAACAAGGGCAATTTTTAATTTTTATTATAGGTGTAGAAACTGTCTCCCTTTAAGCTTGTGTGTGTGTGTGTGTGTGTGTGTGATGCATATGTGCATGTGAGTTAAATCTAGTAGGTGCTCACCTGGGGGAAAGTAATTTTTCTCCAGCAGGCACTAGACATGTTGATACTACAATATTTCAGAGTGGAAAAGAGAGATGGAGGAAGGGTTATGTCTATTCTTTTATAATCCTGAAATAGTGCTGCCTAGCAGGTGTCTTAGCAGACCAGGTATGGTTAATCCCACAAGCTTTGAAATTCTTGAACACACACAAACTGAATACCAATAACTTATATAATATTGACATATGGTACATCTAAATGCAGGTTATATGATTGCATCATCTACACAAAGAAAAAAAGTGCTTTAGCTCTGTATCTCTAACAAGTAAATAGATAATTAGCAAGAATATTTTTGTGGGTATGAAATCATTTCAGTTATAAAATGTTTGATATGAATTAATTTAGATTTTATCTTATTAACAATTCTAAATATTTTTGGTTCAGATACATTATCAGTAATTTTGTGTTGTACATTTTTAGAAAATTATTACTTTTAATCTTATATAATGATCAGAGAGTAGCTTGTAATAAAAATTAAAGTAAAACCAGCCAAACATTAATAATAATGAAAAAAGCATGTACACAATTTTTCTTATCTACATACCAGCCTTTAACTTGACCACTGCTTTTTGGCTCTTCTTCAGTAATTTATCATCCATAATGAGAAATAAAAATGTCTGCCATGTCTCAATTGCTTTCTGAAATCAGTTTGAAAAATGACTAAAAGGTTGTCAAAACAGGCTAATAAAAAATTAAAAACAAATACCTTCACTATTATATAACAAAATTATTAGTCTTTAGTGTCTTTAAAGAAAAGAGAAAATAACATGGAAAACAATTGAAATGATTATTGTTAGAATGAAATACTGAGCATATAATTTCAGAAAAGTTACATATTTTCATATATAGATTTTAAAGTTGCTATAAAAATGGAATATTGATCAAGTTTACCTTACAAATATTTTTATTACTCAACTAGACTAAATTTTTACAAAAGAAGTTTTCAAAAATCAGACAAACCTTTTTTCTATTAGTTTTCAGTGACTATTAACAGTGATCGCATTGTTTTTCTGTATTGAAGAATTCATTATCAAATCAAAACAGAATGAAGATCACATAAAATACGGTCAACACTTTTTTACCAAAATTATATATAAATTTTAAAAAATTTCTTTGATTATTACTACTACCATTGCTAATTTTTTCCTTTGATTACTACAACTTACTAATTTTTCAAATTAAAATTTTGATTGTGAAAAAACAAAGAAGACTGATTTCTGTACAAAACCCCAGAAGTATGAACTGTTTTTCATGAATTTACCTTTGTAACAAAATGTCCTTGAGTTGAATCCCCTGTGATCACTGAACATAACACTGTGGAGATGCGAGGTAGAAAGGATGCAAAAATACTGCCAGATGTTATCTTGACTTGGATGCTGGCTAAAAAAGAAAGCATCAATTTGATACATTATAATAATCTACTCAAAAGTAGATTTATTTAGCAACAAGTAGAAGGAAAAAATTATGTTTTCTTCTTAAAACCACTGAACTGAATTTTTAATAAATGACAGTTATTGATATTGCTAACATTTATAGAATAAAAGAATGATGAATTATAGTTCTAAAACCTTTTAACTCATAAGATTATTATTTTTTCAAGCTAGCCAAGAAGGTTATGCTAGAGACATTTTCCATTTTATGATTTTAGGATTAAGCCTATTTAAAAATATTAAAAAAAAAAACTTACTATTTTCTGAGAGGCTCAAAGCAACAAGGCAATCCATGGCCAAAATACGTAAATTCCTGAGTTTTTCATCCTGGATCAAATATAGCAGAAGAGATACTGTGTGACCCAAAATGGGAATATTCTTTGCTGTGTATAATTGGTTGAGAGCAAGACTAGAAACAAGAGGAAAAAAAAACAAATTCCAAATAAGCAACAAATCAAATGTTTAACTCAAACATTGTACACAGTAGTTTTAATATATTTCTTTCTTTCCAATCTAATAGAATAAAAGCAATATTTAAAGCATGAAAAATACTTAATGTAATAATATCTTACTGAAATCATATTGAATAATATGCATGCATTAGACATTGTTTATTATACTGTATCCAAATTTGAATAAAAAAAATAAAAATAGTTATTCTGGAGTATAGTCAGATATTTCTGTATTGTTTACTTATTACAATTAATAAACTCACCTATAATCAGTATTCTTTACCAATGTGTTTATAACTTCCACTATGGCCAGTTTTAATTCTTCATGTATGGGAGATACTATAAGGAAAAAGAAATTTATAGAAAGATGCAATAAAAATTAAGCTGAAAAATTATTCAATAACTGAAAAGTTCTCAAACCAATCAAAATATGCTTCTCACAAAAAATCTTTTGTTTGTTGGGCAGAGAACTTTGTCAGCACCCTTACACACAAACACATATGTATTAATAAATATATTAGGTCATCCCATAAGTTCTGTCAGAATTTTAACTTTTTGTTAAAATGAACAAAATTTAAAGAGTATTTTATAATGTCTAATGGAGCTGAACATTATTTTTATGTTTAGATGAATTTAAACTGATCAAATTTTATTTCAGAGAACAATAAAATTAAATTTTGTTTGATTAAAACCCTGCTAACATAGAAGTACCCAAGAATCATTTGAGACACATAATGCTTTATGAGTTTAAGAAAGGAAACTCAGCAGCCGAAGCGGCTAGAAACATTCACTCAGTTTATGGAAAGGAATGTGTGAATGAAAGAACTTGCAGAAGATGGCTTGCAAAATTCAGAAGTGGAGATTTCACCCTTGAAGATGAAGATCAAACTGGACGTCCAGTTGAGTTTGATGAAAAGCTTCTTGAAGCAGCCCTTGAAGAAAATCCTGCTTTATCAGTTGAGGAATTGGCAGTGGTTCTCAGTTCAAACCATACAACTGCTCATTGTCATCTTCAACAACTTGGAAAAGTTCCTAAACTTAGAAAATGGGTGCCTCATGAATTGTCTGAAAACAACCTCAAATCCCGAGTTGACATCTGCTCTTCTCTCCATTCTCGCCAACTTGTTTCACCTTTTTTGGATAGACTTGTGACTGGCGACGAAAAATGGATCTTTTATTGAAATGTTAAGCGTCGTAGACAGTGGCTTGGTAAAGGGGAAGGACCCCAGCCACAGCCGAGAAGGGAACTTCATGGGCAAAATGTTCTTCTTTCAATCTGGTGGGATTGCCAAGGAATAATCCACTTTGAATTCTTACCACCTAATGCAACATTTAATACTCAAATATACTGTCAGCAATTAGAGCGTTTGAACCAAGCTTTGAGGAAAAAAGACCTGCTCTAGTGAATCAAAAACGGGTGATGTTTCATCAGGACAATGCGCGACCACATACAGCAAGAATCACGTCACAAAAGATCGAAGAACTTGGTTGAGAGAAAATTCCTCATCCACCTTATTCTCCCGATCTTGCTCCTTCAGACTACCATTTTTTTCGTAGCTTACAGAATCATTTGGAAGAAACAGCTTTTGTAACACAGGAAGAGGTTAAAACTGACGTTTGTGAGTTCTTCGAATCAAAGCCAAAAGAATTTTACAGTAATGGAATTAGTAAGCTTGTTAATAGATGGAAGGAATCATAGATAATCAGGGAAAATACATTGTTGATTGAATCTGTAATTAAATGTAACATTTGGTCACTTGTTTTCTTTATTCAAAATTCGGACAGAACTTATGGGATGACCTGATACGTTCGTAATGCAACTTAAAGTTTTGTGGTTTTACCACAAAGTTACTAGTATCTAATTATATACCTATATGCGTGTGTGAGAGGGGGTGCTGGACTCAACAGAAATTCAAACTCAGCTCACAGATTTCTCATTCTGAGATGCTATTCATTACATCCCCCGCCACACACAAACTAATGATATCAAATGTTAAATAATAAAAGATAAAATGTTTTACTTACAATTGTTTGGATTTTCAGGTGAACTCAGCATTATTGTGTAAGTGACAAATATATCTTGAAATGTTTCCCATTTAGTGATAGTTGTGCAAGACAGGATAGTTGTGGTACATTGGCATACTTGTGTTATTATCTTTTCATTCCTGTGGAAGGTTAAAATTAAACAATATAAATAAGTCATTTGATAGGCATTAACATTGTAGTTAGAGTCTATAAAATAACAAGCAACAAAGTTTTATTCCATAAAAATTAATGGATATTGATAGAATAAGTAATGAGGAACACATGACCAACTACCTACATATTGTAATATATAACTAAATAAAAACTAAGATTTTTCGGAATGACTCTACAAAATTTGTAATTCTGTATATGTAGGCAGCAAATGTTCTTTAAGGCAAATACTATTGAATATGACAGATATTTTGTGTCAATTAATTTAAAGGATTGTCTTTTCCAAATTATGAATCTTAAATTATTGTCAAACAAGGAGGAAATTCCATCAAGAATTGTCCAAGGTGATTTTGGAAGAAACAGTAAATGTGATAAAGTCCAAGCTTTCAACTTTAAATCATTATCAGGGTAAGTAGAAACAATTTGGAAATATAATTACATTCTAGAAATGGTGTCACAACACAATTTTAAAAAAGTAAATTAGTTCTTAGCCGTTAAACATTAGAAAGTTATGTGAAAAAAGCAAGTAGATTGCGTTTTTTAATCTAGTCATAAAACCAGTGAGTGTTTTTTATTGATATACATTTAAGGATTCACGCTCTTAGATAATAATTGTTTTTATTTATTGATGGTTGTTTTTGCTGTATGAGTATTGCTTCAAGACTTGTAAGTCTTTTTTTTTACAATTTGTAATGTATAATATAGCTACTTGTTATTTTCATTTTAAAATAAAACCTTATCAAAATTAATTAAAATATTCAAATTAGATTAAGGATTATATTAAATATTATCCCTACCCCATAGCTGGGATAGTTATATATTATATTTATTTTGGCTTGGAAACCAAAAATCTCTACATGTTCATCATAGCCTAATCAAACTTCTTTAAATACAAAGATCTTAAGATCCTTTCTTTACTAATATAAATTTGCTGAAATCTTGTCTGTTCCCTATACAGCATATGGACATTAATATTCTATAATTGTTTAAATGATTTTTTAGCAATTATAGCAATAAAGTGTTGTATAGTTTGTGTGTTGGTTTTGTAGGCTACAAATGTGGCCTTGTGCCAGAATTGGCAAGTTATAACAAAACTAAATTTACAAGCTTTTTAGTCTAACAGCTGTTAATTCTGGAATGTTCTCAACTGAAACTGTTTACTTGCTGATATTTAAAAAAAACAAAAAAAAAACATGATTCAGATTGATTTTAATATTTATGCTCAATGGAAATTAAAAATGAGGAATCTTACAGGTTGGTTTTCTGTTTTATGATCAACCGGAGTGGAAATAAGATATACTCATGAATTTCCTTGAGGATGCCTTTGTCAATATCTCTTAAATTCACTTTAAGGGATTCCAAACCTTCAATACTTGGTGATTTCACCAGATTTACACATATTGGCTGAAGGTGCTTGAAAGCCTCAGCTCGTTTCATCTTTTCCTCGCTGCAATATAATGTCAAATAATACATCATTAAATTAATTTTTTTCAAAGAAATAAATACTTCTAATACATATATATATATATATATTTATAACATATACAAGTTGTATTTTTGGAAGTGTAAATTTCTGTAAGCTGAAATAAAGTATATAAACAGAGGCAGAATGAAAAACTGGAATTGTTATAAAGATTGCTGAAAGAAATAATAGTTAATTTCAAGAATATTTTTTGTAAATAAGTAATTTGCTGTCATGAAGTGGAAAGTTTATATCGAATCAATTGCTAGGTCTACTGTGAGAAAAGTTGGTTCACAGTGTTATGCTAGACAATTGTTCTCTCCAGAATCTATCTTTTACATATTTATAAGTTTACCATTTGTCCATGCTTCAAATATTGCTGCCACATTTGGTCTGGTGCTCCTGCTATATATTTAGAGATTCTTGACAAAATTGAAGAAGAATCCACAATGTTAATGGTCCTAACCTAGCATCTCAGCTTCAGTCACTTTCCTATCACCATAATGTAGCTTACCTGTACCTTTTCTATAAATAAATTTCATGGTAATTGTTCTGATGAACTTTGCTCTATGGTACCTAGACTTTATGAATTCAAGTGCAGTGCTAGATTGGCAACAAGATCTCATCATTTTACAGTTGAATTGGCTAAACGTAACTATAAGTTCTTTGCTAACAGTTTCTTTTCTTGCTTGTGAAACTCTCTTCCAGCTTTTTGCTTTCCAACCAACTTTGATCTTCAAAAAGTTTAATGCAATGTCAATCTTTATTTACTGTCTTCTTGATTCCTTAATGTTTTCTTTTTCTCATTCTTTCACACTCAGTAACTGCCTTGTATCTTAGTGGCTTTATTGCCTTACTTGGCATGAAATAATTTAAAAAATTAATTAAACATAAAAATTTCCATCAAATATTAAATTAATATTTGTGAAATAATATATAAAATAAGAAGTTATAAAACTTAGAAAGTTAGTGGGAATTGCATAAATAACAAGAAATATCATTGATACTGATGAAAAAATTCCCAATGCTATATTGGGGAAATGTTTGACTTTACTCAGTTCTTTATTGCTTGTGCATACATAACCTGAAAGAATTATTTCTATCTACCTATCTGCCTGGTGCCTTGAGGCACATAAGGCCTCCACAGAACATCTCAACTCTTCCTTGTGCACAGCTACCACTCAAATCTCACCCCAGGATCACCAGCCCATTGCTTCCCTCTCCTTCTTCAGTCTTTTCACTTCTACTTTTTAATTCAGACAACTAAGTCAGTGCCATATTGTAGTTAATGTTTGCTCCTTGCCTTAAAGTGAGTTCAATGAACTTCCATCTTCACCATACCTCAGCATTAAGGGGTTTTATAAAGGCACATTAGAGAATAGTTCTGCTACCATTATATGGTCTTGAGGATTATGATATAGATCAATAAGCTTGTCATATTTCTAGGTCTTGTAAATATATAATAGGAAAGGGATGAACAAGTCTTAAGCTGTTGATATGGTGATGAATTCACTACTCAGTTATACTTCATCTAGTGAGACAAGCTTGCTAACCATTACACCACAAAGTGCCTCTTAAGCTTTTGTTATGAAATAGATCAATAAGCTTATCATCTCCTGGCTTCATTTTCCAGGTCTTGTAACCATATAAAAGGACACAGACAACCAAGATCTTATAAAGCCTGATCTTGGTCTCTAGCACTTTCACCCCAGCCCCTCAACCTCCGGCATCTTACTCTCTGGGTTGAGGTGTCTACTCGGTCCTAACCGAACTTAAGTGAGTGGCCATAGGTGCTCTGAGCATCCATAGATTATTCAACTGGTCCGCTGGTTTAATCCTGCTTCCTGCCCACGTTGTAATTTGTTTGATCCAGAAAGCAGAAGTGATGTCCGTCCATTCATGGTCGACTGAAGATGCAGGCATGGCTGGGGAGTCTGCGCTAAGAAATTTAGAATGCAGCAAAAAAAAAAATTAATATCTGCAGAAAGCTGGACAAACAACTATTCAATGGTTGAATTGTTAATGTCTTTTATATAGCAGAAAAGAATAGTAGAGAAAAGAAACGGGTTACAGAAAAGAAAAGTATTTAATGTAAAAACTCATAAACTGGATTCTAGATAGAGAGAGTATTTGTGATTAACTTGTTAAATCATCTCAGAACGATATATGACAACTTGCGATGGAGGGATAAAGATTTCTGTGCGGGGCTTAAAGTTATAGTGGCGTTCCTCCTCCTAACACTTGCCTGGACCAATTCTTTCTTCTCTCTTCAAGAATTTTCTCCAGTCTAACACTTTTCAGCATAACTACACACTTATATAGATAAACTCGGCTGGTTATAACTGAGCCTCGGCCCTACTACTTCGCACGTGATTATCACAGGGTTCTGGCTGCTTCAACCAAAATCATGTTCCTTCTCGCTTACTCAGCTCTATTTCAATTTTTAATTGATAAAAATTATTTTGACCATTTCCATTGTCTTCTGATGACCCAGATTCAATGGGTACAACTTCTGCCCTAGATCAGATTTCCCCATCAGTAAACAAAATGCACTGATTTAATTTTGTTATTCAAATCTACTCCAATTTCACTAAAAAAAAATATGTGTGTGTGTGTGCGTTTCCCAGGCTCTCTCTCTCTGTCACATTTTCTCCCCTACCCATCTGTCATTTACTAGTAAATGACACACGAGGTTTCATATCAACAAAATATGAGAAAACCCAGTCCAACATGCTTCTTACTAGGGGGCTACTTAAACATATACCTCTTCCAGCATGCAAAGGTAGAGTCCTCAGTTCTTCTTAGGGCTCATTATGTCCATTTACATTTTCATTGTCCTTACGATACATATGTACATGCAACTTCCAGTTAAAGTTCACTGTTTTGGTGTTCTCGTGCAATAGAACCTTTTCACATAGTTCACTAGTTCAAGGGTTATTTCCTTTTTTTTTTTTTGCAGTGCGCAACATTCCTTACCAATTATTTCAGTCTCATTACTAAGAATAAAAAAAATTTAATTTATTTCGTAAATCTGTCCCTCCGATTTTGTCTCGCCTTCACAACAGGCTTTGTCGAATCTTTTGTTGGTTCAGGTCCTTCCACAACAATCATGGACTCTTCTTCAATATCAGTTAGGGGTCCCAATGCACTCGGGTCGGACCTACCTTGGTAAAGTGCACTAACTGGAATCCCTCCTTCACTCATGCACTCCCGTGCCAGTTTATTCTGCCCACTCGACAACACCGCACGCCTCTTCAACCACCACCAAACCAGCAGGGCCACGACTATCATTAGTATAATTCCCACAACGGTCAGCCTGGTTATTATAGCAACCAAATTCTCTCTCCAGCCTGAATTCAGCGTACATATCCTATCTAACTCTGACTTCAACCGTCCAAGATCAATCTTATCGATTGGCTTTAACAACGCCAGCATCTTTTCTAGCGACATCTTAAGAATCTCTCTTACAATGGGTTCCCACAATCCCATCCATCCACTGGTATTCATTCCTACCAGCTCTAACAAAGCCTTATTCTCTTCAAACTTCTCTTCTGCTTGGTAGTAGGGAGGTTAAGAGATAGATGGACCATGAGCTCCACAACCAATGGGTAGCTCTACAAAAAACAAAGGGGGAATAACTCTTATTGTAGTGGTGGGCTTCTCTTCACACACCTTAGATAATTCAATCTCTTCTTGTGTGGCCACTGCCCAAATTCCGTCAGAGACACTGGTTGCTTTAGGTAACATTACACTAGCCAACACCTCTACCTGACAATGATCTCTAATTCCCTTCTTATTTTTCTTAAATAAATCTAGTACACACAGATTATGACTACCTGTCATGTAAATTGGACTTACAGACCCACAGGTACCTAAGGCATCATTCTTGCATTTTTCTACTTCTCCCTTTGTTAATAGCATAAACTCTGTCCTGGCGAGGTTTAGGGCAACAAATTTTGTCTCTACTTTGTACCTAGCCACTGCTCCTATATTCGACCTTAGTTTTGGATAGGGAAGAGGAAGATTCATCACCTGATAAATTTCAAAGGTACTATCTCTGTCCAGTAATGGAACCAGCACTAGCAATAGCAATTTATCATCTTCCAACAAGGTAGTACATCTCAAGGCACTATAATACCCCCATAACTGCTAGGTGGGGTCTACAGGTAATCTAAGATGATGGGGTAGTTTGGCTTGTATCTCCAGTAGTACTTCTCTTAATCATGCTGGAGTTATTATACTCAGAGACAGGTGCCCCAGCGACAGCATGCCTAATTGTGCTCTCACATGCTCTAACAACACCTTTAAAGAGTGACTTGTTTGACGTACCTTACTTATTATAGCTAATAATTGAAAATACCTTTGCAAAAACCCCTCTAATTTCTGTAATTCGGTTGTTACAGACGTGGTTACATTTATCACTTCTTTTCTAAAAACCTGTAGGTGAGAAATCAACCAATTGATACTCCCTCTATTCTTCGCCAATTCTAGCTTAGTAACATTGAGTATGGACACGCTCTCTCTAACCGACTGAGCCATTGCTTGTTGTCTCTGTTCTACCGCCTCTAATTTCCTCTTAATTACTCTCACTTTGCCTTCGGAGACTGTACCAAACAACACGCTTAATGCCTTTCCCACTATAGGTAATACTGCCCTCTTTTGCCTGGTCCATAACAATTTTATTCCTTTCAAATAGTAATTCATATCCTTCCATTGTCTCTCAAGTATTAGGGATTCCTGACCTAAGGGGTATAATATATGGGGGTATTCCGGAGTCTGTAAATATTCTCTGACGACTTGTGTCCTGGCTGTATCTAGTTTGTCCACTTCGGTCTTCAATTGACCCAGTAACTTCTCATACAGCTGCAGGTCTATCACCAAAGTTATCAACCACTTTGATCTAGTTATAATCACTTCGCTAGTCTTCTTAAATATAGTATTCTCACTGTGTTCCCAGGTATTAGCTACCACAACTAACATCGTCAGTACCACGAGCCACTCTCGTCCACGTCTACAAAGAGATGGAGAGAATAATTCATCTTACTCAATCATTCTCTTATTGTTTTTTAGTGGTATGGTTACATCTTAGAGTGATACCTCAAGCACCAACCGATACCACCACCAGCGTCGTGCATGCATGCATGGGGCCCGTCCACGCAGTTCACCAGCACCGATGATAAATGCACAGTTAGTCCCAGACCGTCAATCATTCACCACAGCCACTGTGCTGGTTTCACTTGATCATTGGGCTCGGGCTGCACCGCCCCTCTTAATCGCAGTTTTAGTGGTAATTCCTCATTAACACTAGGTGCTTTTTCAGCCCACAATTTACTCTGCAATTGAGCTAACAGAATTTCATCCTCTTCTTCCCATTCACTCAGTTCTTCTTCTTCCCTAAGGTTAGGCTCAATCCCTGCTTCCTCAGAATGTCCCGCTGGGGTCTGATTTACCTCCCTCAGCCTTCGAAGGGTAGTTGGGCTAATTTCAATCTCCTCACTCCCTTCACTTTCACTCTCAGTCTCTAACCCTTCGGGTTCTACCAACGTAGTTTTTCTCAGCCTTTTCTGTTGAGTTTTTGTTTTAGCTCCTTTCCATTCTCCTATTTCAGCTACTTTATATCATTTGCATACATTAACTTTACCTGTCCGGTCAACTGGTCCCAGATCACAAAGGAAACCGGACCCGTCTGCTCCACGATCCTATAGTATGGACTCCATCTCTGGTCCAATTTACCTTCTCTCATGTGTATTTTATAATACACTGGATCACCTATCTGGAAGGAAACTTCTTCTCTATTTTTATTTACCCTATTGTTTCGCCTTTTCTGGGCTCTTTGAATCCTCCTCCTCACCTGCGTAAAAATTTTATGCTGTTGTTCTAAAACTATTTGGTGATGATCCTCTCATAAATACTTCCTCTTAGGTTGTAACAGATTGTCTATAGGTAAGACTACATCCCTGCCATATATCAAGTAATGAGGGGAAAATTTTGTCTTGTTCATCGAGAATCTCACAGCTGCTAATGCTTGGGTTACGAATAAATCCCAATTTTCCCTATTATCCTCTGTAAGTTTAGCTAACACATCAGTGAGGGTCTTATGAAATCTCTCTACCTTAGTGTTACTTTGGGAGGTGATATGGAGAGGTGGTTATGTGCTGTATGTTTAATGCTCCCAACGTCTCTCTCATAATCTGATTCACATTCTACGATCCATTATCGGTAACCCATACCTAGGGAATATTTCGTTCAGTATTATATCTGACACCGTTCATGCCTTCTTATCCGGTATGGCAAATGCTTCAGGCCAATTCATCAGCCAGTCCACAAAACTCACTATGTAAAGATTACCTCTATGTGTTTCTCCATAGGGTCCGGAAATATCCATACTTACTTTCTGAAATGGATAATTTGGAACATCTGTTTCTAATACTGGGGCAACCCTACTCCTTCGACTCTGTACTTGGCATGTTACACATATTTTTACATGGTTCACAACATCATTAAACAACTTAGACCAGTTGTAATTTCTCATTATTAATCCATACGTCTTATCAATTCCCAGGTGTCCTAACTTCCTATGGTCTAGAATTTCAGCTCTCAACTTCTCAGGTATCACCATTTTTAAACTTACTTCCTCATCTCTTCTTGAGGTAATACAACACAACATCATGCACCATATATTTGGAGGTACGCCCTGCCTCTACCCTGGACCTGATAGTTGCTATCTCGCTATCCTCTTGGTTTTGCCTAATAATATCTCTCCAGTGAGGGTTGGAAAAATCTCCATTTCACTCATTTCCTGATCTTCCCAACCAAGTCTCTCCTTCAACGCCTGAGAATTGATCACATTAATTTGGAATGCTTTATCATCCACACCCGGCTCCAATCAGACAGATTCGGTCTCTAATTGCCTCGGAATCCTCTATAACAGGTCAGTACAGGTATTATCCTTCCCTGTCAAATATTCTATTCTGCAGTTATACCCACTTAACTTCAATGACCACTGTTGTTTTGTCCACTCCGCCTCTAACAAATATTTGAGGGGTTGGTGGTCTGTTTTAATGGTAAACACAGCCCCACTCAAATAATAATCTAATTTCTGCACAGCATACAGAATGGCGAATGCCTCTTTTTCTATTACTGGCCACCTTTGCTGAGTCTCGGAGAGCCGATGAGACAGAAAATAGATCGGCACTTCCTCAGGCACACCCGGTACTGTTCCATCCTTATCGGAACATGATTGTGTAAGAACCTCCCCGATGCACTTATCGCTAGCATCGGTGTACAGCACCATGGGCTTACTCAGGTCCGGGTAGACCAAGAGCTGGTCCTTTAGAGCCTCGAATGCACGCTGACAATCCTCGATCCACTTAAACCTAGCATGCTTCTTAGTTAGAGCTATTAGAGGGCCTACTAGCCGACTAAATGCTGGTATGAACCTCCGATAATATCCGATGGCTCCAATAAATCCCTTAATCTCTTATGGTTTTCAGTGCGGGCATGGCTCTTATAACCTCTATTTTGTCTAAATCCGTTTTTATTCCTTCTTTGTTTATGATAAACCCTAAGTACTTTGTCTCTTCTTTCATAAACTGACACTTTGATAATTTTAACTTTAATCCATGTTCTCTTAACCTATCGAATACCTTCTGCAGATGTTCAAAATGCTCCTCCAGTGATTTTGAAAACACCATGATATCATCTAGATACGCCATGGCAAATGCCTCAGTGCCATTCAATACGATGGACATTAACTAAATACACCCAGGGCGTTTGCTAACCCAAACAGCATAACTCTAAAATTGAAGAGACTCATGTGGCAGGTAAAAGCAGTCTTTTCCTGGTCCTTTTAACTAAGTGCTACCTGCCAATATCCCAACCTCAAATCCCAGGTGGAAAATCATTTAGACTTTCCTAAAAGAGATAGAATATCATCAATCAAGGGGAGGGGCACTGCCAGCGGTTTCATAATGGCATTTAATTGACGAAAATCCACACAAAACTTATGCCCTCCATCCTTCTTTTCAACAATCACTATTGGAAAACTCCAGGGAGATTTGGATCTTTTGATTACCCCTGATTCCATCATTTCATTCACTCCGTCCTCTACTAATTTTCTTTTATGGATTGGGGTCCTATACGGTCTTAACTTAATAGGTGGCTGATTACCCGTGTCTATCTTCATTTCAACTGTCTCCATCTGTCCCAGTTCCTTATCAGTAATGGCTATTACCTCCCGATTACCATTCAGCAACCCCCTCAATTTCCTCCTATAACACTCAGGAGCTGTTATATCTTCATCCCTTATTTCATTGCTACCTGTCTTATTCCCAGGCCTATTCTTATTCCATACTCTCACCTGTTCAACTTCTCTCACTGGGCACACCTGTTCCAGCTCTTATCCCTGTTTTATTTTAATAGTTTTATTGGCAGTATTGGTTAACAGTAAGGGAACAGTTCCCGATCTCTTCACCAACAAATGACACATGGTCATTTCCCCTTCACTATTATCATACCTATCAGTAAGGACCACTTGGTACAGGTCACTGTTCAGCACTCCTTCTGTTTTAACTTTGCCCTTCCCAGATACAGTAGTCTGAAGGGGAAGCTTTATATCTGTCTGGGCCACTGCTGGCAATTGTTCATAATTATCCTCTCCCAACAGTATCCCTACCCCATCCAATGTTAGGGTGATGGGGTCAAAACGGATCTGTGCCTTATTCTGCCTAAGCCAGTCATTCCCTAAAATTAGCTCACCACACAAGTCAGGTGCCACATAAACCTTAAGTTTACCTCTGGTTCTTGCCAACTGGAAAGGTAGCCACGTCATACTCTCTATCTTCATCCTGCTACTATCAGCCTGACTTATTAGTAGATTGACGGGACTAAGCTTCGTTTTCAGTCCCAACTGTCTAAGAATCTTGGAGCTAACCAGTGACACTGAAGCGCCAGTATCGACAAGGGCCTTCACCTTCTTGTCTCCCAGCAACACATTACAGGTGAAGTCTGGCTCTTCCTTCAGCAAACGGTATACCTGTGCCTTTCTCCTTCCTGTATGTTCTCTCCCTTCCTCCCACTTTCTCGACAACCGAGACGTGGGAGTCAGTGACAGGAGTTCACCTTTTTCTAGGGACTCCAATTTCTGTCTAGGGGCCCTCCTGGGTGGGGGTAGAGCTCGGATGACTCTCTTCTCTCGGACTAGCAACCCATTTCTCCCCTCCATTCGAGTTAGGGTTGTTCCATTCGGTGTGGTCCATCTTTCTCCTGCAAGGATAGGTTCGTCTCAGGTGACCCGCTCCTTCACAGCACCAACACCTTCGCTCCTTACAACTGGCCAAAAAGTGCCCGACCACACTACATGTCCAGCATCTCAGAGGTCTTACTTGCACTGGGGCCACCCTGCCTCTTACTTTTTCACGGGTGACCCACTGGCATTTCCCGGACACTTTTCCTTCTCGGTAGGGGGCACCGGTGTATTAACTCGTTTTATCCCCAGTTTACAGTCCCCTCTGCTATACACGACCAAGCCTTGTGCCCGAACTCACAACAAGTCGTGCAGTCTGGCCCCAAAGACCTTGGGTCGCCTCCATAGTTTGTTGGACAGTCGTGGGCCCGATGCCCACCATACTTGCAACTCCAGCACACCAGCCTATATCGGCCTGGTGTGGGCTTGTGAAACCCATAATGCAGATCCCACCTACACCCCTTCTTATTCTATCCCAGAGTCATTCGCTGGTCCGAGCCACCTCTATGGCTGTGGCCAGGCTGACCGGTCCCCCCTTCAGGTCCCTGTCACTCAGCACGTCCATATCCACATGGCCAACAAGGCCTGAATAGAACCACTGTCCTGAGTCACCAACTTCGGAAAAACTAACGCCGCTAGCCCCGCGATTCTTTCCCCCAATTCCTCATTAGTATTTCCTTCTTGTTGCTGCAGCCGGAATAATTTTCTGACTGCCTCAATGGCCATATGCTTCTTGCGTATTGCTGCACCAGAGCGGATTTAAGCTTGGTCCACGTCAGGGCCGGGTTTTCTTTGTACCACCCACCTATGAACTTGAACACCTGCTCTGCCACAGCGTCATAAGCTAGGAGCACTATTTCTTGGTCCGAGAGGCCATAGATCACCTGCTTCTTCTGAATGGACAGAATCCATTCATGCAGGTCCACAGGCTTTCTTTTATAAGTAGGTAGCTTCATGTGACTTATCAGCCTCCTGAAACCCATCGATATTTCAGGGACTCCCCACATCCCCAAGGTCATCTGTGGCGTCTGATCCTGCTATGCTCATCCTAGCGTCTTGTTAACTACCACTTTCCCATGAGAAGAGAGACCAACAACAGAACGAAATGAAAAATACTTAACACAGTGGTGGCGCTTCAGCTGCGGATAAAGTCAAAACAAGATCAACAATATTACTGGCAGATCTAAGTGCAATGAGCGAACAAAGGAAACCAAAAAGTGACTTACCTGAGGTCCGCCGCTCTGTGTTTTGTTTCTTTTCCCTCCTTCTTTTGCTTCCTTCTCTTTTCCTCCTTATGTCTCTTTCAGACCAATATAGTCCGAAGACTAGAGTCCTTTCTGGTCTTACTCGGTCCCGACTGGACAAAACAAATGCAACCTTCTCTCCTCTTTCAGATGGCCATGGCAATTCCCACGGGTCTATCCTGGTCATGGCACAAGTCTAGCACTTTCGCCCCAGCCCCTTAATCTCCAGCATCTTACTCTTTGGGTTGAGGTGTCTACTCGGTCCTAACCGAACTTAAGGGAGTGGCCATAGGTCCCCTGAGCATCTGTAGATTATTCAACCGGTCTGCTGGTTTAATCCTGCTTCCTGCCCACATTGTGATTTGTTTGATCCAGAAAGCAGAAGTGATGTTCGTCCATTCATGGTCAACTGAAGGTGTAGACACGGCTGGGGAGTCTGCGCTAAGAAATTTAGAATGCAGCAAAAAAAAAAAATTAATATCTGCAGAAAGCTAGACAAACAACTATTCAATGGTTGAATTGTTAATGTCTTTTATATAGCAGAAAAGAATAGTAGAGAAAAGAAATGGATTACAGAAAAGAAAAGTATTTAACATAAAAACTCATACACTGGATTCTAGACACAGAGAGAGTGTTTGTGATTAACTTGTTGTTAAATCGTCTCAGAACGATATATGACTCTTGCGATGAAGGGATAAAGATTTCTGTGCGGGACTTAAAGTTATAGTGGCGTTCCTCCTCCCAATGCTTGCCCGGGCCAATTCTCTCTCTTCAAGAATTTTCTCCAGTCTAACACTTTTTCAGCATAACTATGTGTTTATATAGATAAACTCGGCTGGTTATAACTGACCCTCGGCCCTACTACTTCGCACACGATTATCACGGGGTTCTGGCTGCTTCAACCAAAATCATGTGAATTCCAAAGTTCTTTCTAGCTTACTCAGCTCTATTTCAATTTTTAATTGATAAAAATTATTTCGACCATTTCTTCTGATGATCCAGATTCAATGGGTACAACTTCTGCCCTAGATCAGATTTCCCCATCAGTAAACAAAATGCTCTGATTTAATTTTGCTATTCAAATCTACTCCAATTTCACTAAAAAAAAATATATGTGTGTGTGTGTGTGTGTGTTTCCCAGACTCTCTCTCTCTCTGTCACAGGTCCACAGAATAGTGATAATTGTACTTTTATATTTTGGTGAAAGTCATATCCTAATATAAAAAGCACATTTAACACAGTTTACTCTTCATGTTTAATCTGGAGAAAAATGCAAGAGCAGCTGTTTACAAAGAGTAAAGACATTTTTTTTTACATGGTCATTGATAATTAAAAATAGATTTATTGAAACAATCTAAAAGAAAACAAATCCTGGCTAGATCTAGGACAGCTTTCAACACCTCAACCTCAACAGAGTATAAAGGTAAAAAATTATTTTTTTATGTCTTAATGGATTCTAAGTAAATTTGATATTATTTGTTGGAACCTGAACAAACTACACTACAGTGAATAGTTGGCAAATTTACATGATGAATTGGAAGAGAAAAAATCTTTTTCTGGCTAAGGAAGTTGGCTGGTTATTTTGCTGCATGGTAATGCTGGTCCTCATGATGCAATAAATCGTACTATTTTTAATTCTTCCGATTTTAAAATTTAACTAGGAAGTGGTACAAAAAACAGGGGGAGATTGATTAAAAAAACTTATTAAATTGACAGTTAAACACTAGTAACACTGTTAGTGTGTATATGACGATAAACTACAAAGCCTCTGATCAGGAGGTTTCGAGGAGCGTGGAACCACCTCTTAATTAATTGCTGTTGTTACCATGTCCAACCTGACCCGGGTTCCAGCTATGAGCAAATTGTGAACCCCCAAAATGGGGTCAAACAAAACACTATGAAGGTATATAAAAATATATTTTATAGAAAAAATTTCCAACAATATAGTCAAAATGTTTCCAGATAGATTTTTTAAAAATATACCAAGAAAATTAAATTTCGGCATTAAATGACCCATGCCGTTCAACAAACCAAACAAGAAAAAAAAATCTGTGTTCACACTAGAAAGTTGAAAATATCATTATTAAACTACAATTTTATTTGTCAAACATGTCTTTTTATTTTTAAGAAATAAAAAATATATCTCTTGTCGGGAAGAGGAACTGGCTCGATGAATTTCAAAATCGCACTGAAAATTACAAGTAAAAAAAAAAAAAAAAATCTAAAGAAAACAATGTTTTTTTTGTTTTTTTAAATTATGCAACCACCAACACTGTCAACAAAAATATTGTTTTAATTTAAAAATTTTATGGAATTATTTTTGGTAAGGTTCAGGTCTTATCTTCCAGTATCACAGTTGATATTGCATTTTATTTTTTTTATTGAAATAACAAACATCTTCAGGATTACTTTTTAAAAGTAAAAATAAAAGTGTCTTGCCAAAAATTTATTTGTGCATCTCAATAACAAAACAATTCTTGTTTAATTTTTCAAAGAGGAGGTGCACTTCATTTTGTCATAGTTTTGATTTGAATAAATAGCCAAACTTCAACATTTTCTTATTTTTTTCGTTCGTAATTTGAACTCCAATATAATCCTATTTATTCCTAACTAAAGTTTTGTTGATTCAATAAAAAAAAAATTAATTTCTCTTTGAATAAGAACTTTGAAATATGCTCAATATTGCATCATAGTTCATATTCAATTGAGTTGATTTTTAAAAAATTTATTTCTTGATGGGGTTCTGTTGCTGAAAAAACAAGTAAATTTTAATTTTTTCCTCGCATTTTAATTTTGATGACACCAAACGTATTTTAAAGGGTTTTTCAAGAGATATCACTTTAAAAAAACAATCTGAATTTTTTATAAAAATGTAGAAATATAATAAATGAACATCAATTCATTATTACTGTAATTAATACCCAAAAACAACAACGAATAGAATAAAAACCGAAAAATAAATACCCACATGGAAAGGTTATCCATATTTTCCCTTATGTCAATCGGATATTAAACTAAGGGAGATAATCTAAAACGGTCGCAGTAAAATAGTGGATTTCTAAAAATTTGGCCAAAATGTTTTGTCTGTTTCGTTTCACACATTCAGAAATTTCACTTTAAATGATCAATTATTGATTACACAAATCTTTAAATCTAAATCCCTTAACAGATTATACTGACTATTCTCGTCATAATTTCATTATTGTATGGAAATTATACCGAGAATTCTTGTTAAATTTTTTTCTTCTGCTTATGTAAGATGTTGGACATAAATTGTCACCGCCCTACATTTGAGCGATAAACAAAAATATTAGCCCATGTCTTGGCAGGGGTTTTCCTTGATTTTTTTTTTGTTTTCATACATCCAACAACCCCATGGTAATTTAATAAATGTATTGCTGTGGGAGCTTCCATGGTAAGAACAACGCCTTAGGGCCTTAAATAACCAACACTACAGGTTCCAAATACACTTCTTGGAATTTGGAGGGCAATTGGTTTTGGATAAAAAAAAACAAACACAGCTGTTTTACCACAAATCAAAATGTACCAAACATATTTTCGAAATTAAAATTAAGCAAGTGCCCAACACAGTGCCTGCTTTCATTCTGAAAACCAGACAATGACCACTCAAGCAGCTTAAATTTCTTATATAGTTTTTCAAAGTAATAAATGAACTCTCTTCTTCAGAAAATGAAGGTGACTTCATTCTCTAAATACTTAGCATAAGGGCAAAATGAATCAGGAACCCATTTAATTTTAATTACTATCCTATCTTTCTAAGCTTTCCTTTTTGTGTGAAAACCAATATCAGTGATGCAATGACTGCTTTAGATTTTTTAATCTCTATTTTTTTTAATTAGATGGTATTTGTAAAGAAATCAAAAAATAAATTTGTCAATCAAATGGGTGTTAAAAATTGGAAAGACGTATCATGCACGGAATTACGAGTATATTTTTTGCATTGAAAATTCACCAAGGACTCATGCAAAAGCCCAAATAAACTATGTACATTATTCAAAGGATCCTAATTTATAGAAGTATTATGCTTCTTTTAAGACAATGCTTTAATTTCTCAAATAATGAGACTTATGCTGAAACTACATAAATGAAATCTGAAGGAAAAACAAGTGTTTTTCATGGGAAAAATAACAAAAGATATACTTCTTTCCACTGTATATATATATATATATATATATATATATATATATATATATTTACCTCCTTTTGCCAAATAGAGGTAAATGCCTATCAAAGATCCAAGAAAAAACAAAAGTTGTCCATGAATTAAATCTTTCAGTGAGGAGTAGCTAGGGAGACCAGCACTTGTTAAATTACCTTGTTCCCAGGACAAAGAAATTATGGGTTTTAAAAGGTTGCGTGTTTGTGGATTTTAGGTGTATACCTGTTCGCATATGATAAACAAAGAAGAATACAAAAACTTGGGTTTCTACTATGGAACATTTATAGTCTTTTATGGTGACTGTAGTTTAAACAAAGTTGTCAATGTCTCTTGGGTATGTCCATTTTCTTTTTCATCCAGGAGTTAGGATAAGTAAATATAAGCATTTTATTAATAGTTGAGCTCAAATCAGCCTTGCACAGAGTTGGAACAACCAAAGAAAAGTTTGTACTTACTTTATCATTGGAAAGTGAAAAGAGAGTTCAGTCATCAGTGGACCAGGGAAACTAACAGCAGGAACGTAATTACCACATTGTGCTATAACTTGTAGTAAGGGGAAGAAAGAGAATGAAGAAAATGTTTGTCTTTTTATAGACTTAACCAGAACTACCTAATGGTGTTTGACAAAACCAAGTGGGATAATTATATTTCCAGTTCCTTTACTCTTAGCCTCATGAGAAAATGTATTTCTCTTTTCTTATTATTCATCATTATTATTTTATTTATCGATTTTATTTCATTTTTGCACAAAATATTACAGAAAAATAATTTTCCACCTGATTCTATGAAATTTTCCCTTCTATAGAAGACCTCTGGGAAACTATAGCTTTCACTACTTCAGTATAAAGTGAAGATAATCAGGGTGTGGGAAAACCAGGTTTTTTTTATATTAAAAATCTGAATTCCAAACAATGATAAAATAAAAATAAAGAAAACATGGGCATGCCTGTTAAATAAATCATTTGTACAAACATATGTACATGAATTCAAAAGAGCCGAAAAGAGTAAAAATAGTCTTTAATTGAGTTAAAGTCTTTGAGTAGTTGGTACACAGAAAAAGCTATAGTTTAGAAAAGACTTAGCAGTTGGTCCACAGAAAAAAAAAACTGGGATTGAGAAAAAACTTTTATTGTTAGTTAAGATTCACTGGAACTCTTTGTTGTTGTTGTTGTTGGAGATGATTCGTTTTAAGTTGTCAACATGTTTCTTTCAGCATGCGCTAGTGGGGGGGGGGCATATAGAAAAAGCTATGTCGACATGAAGATAATTGCATCTATACTCTGAAAGTTTAATCTGTGGGTTTTTATAAGAAATTTTTTCAGAAAGTGAGATCGAGAAAAATAGGGTTTTCATTTTATCTGATTCGTCAAATAGTTCATACGGTGATGTTAATTTCTACCCAATAGATACTTTGATTTAAATGATGCGTGTTGTACTGTGGAATATTGTCTGTTATTTGGTAGAAAATAAAGTTTGAGCATGTTTTAATATGGTATGTATGTGGGTATGTAATTGTGTTGGAAATAGAGTTTATTTCCTGTAAGGGAAATTATTGAAAAGGACTGCCTTGAGCTTCCAATTACAAACTCTGGAAGATCCTTGTAGAACTCAAATTCTACATCATTTAAAACACTGGAATAACTTGTCTAATCTTGCAAAAAAAAAAGCGGATCACAGAACAAATTCAGCTTCACAACATTTTCAAAAAACTTGAGTTCTAAATGGTCAATAAACACGCAAGTGGGCATTACTATCCACCCACGCACAAGTATATTTTTCAGCTCATGACCAAGTTTAAATTTGGCGCCTATTTTTTGTGAGCCATTCCTTCATACTCACCAGTGTGAAAATTGTAATGAGTGAATGGGTTGTGAGTCGGATTAGCTAGGTATAAGATAGTGATGACCAGCCTCAACCCCTCCCCTTTTTCGGCCTTGGGCTATAATTATGTATTTTTACATAATAAATATCATGATCATCGTGACTGTGAATGACTTGCCACAAGAATCCACATCACATCATCTTAATTTTAATGTTTCTATGAACATTCAACAAAATATTAAATCTTCACTCAATCACCAATTCTTTTTATGCAGAATCCTGAACTTATTTCCTGCCAATGAATTAACTTTACATTTTCCAATCTTTCAAGAACATTGTCCCACAATATTAATCAAAGGAAGACAACTTCATTGAACTAAATTTGCATGCATGTTTTACGTAAATTTATTGCTTAAATGAACAGTAACTTTCTAAGAGAAAACTTTTTCCTACAACTCACTTTATGAAACTTCATTCATACATTCTATCAAACTGCATTTCTTATCTGAACTCATCAACTAAAGTCAAACATACGCAGAAACTGAGTTCAACACTAATTAAACAAACCTAGATTTCATTCAAAAAATCTATGCCATTATGTAAAAACCTTTTATTTACAAAAACATAATGAAAGTTATTTGTTTAGCAAATATTGCTTTTTGTCTTTCCTCAGATTTGTTTATTGCTTCTTGTTCCTTTGTTGAAGAAAAATTTTAAATTGCATGGAGGATATATAATTTTTGCACACAACCAATAAAAATATTCTTCTCACATAAATATCCCCCTCCGCCTTCATCTTTCTGCCTGCTGTATTCCAGGACATTTTCCCCATTGAACTTCCTCCTTTTAAGAAGAAAGGAGCTCCTACAAGGTGTCTTGTCTGTTCTTGGAAGCATGATCAACATGAGAAAAATCAGGAGAGAGATTAGGTACCAGTGTGAACAATCCAAAGAAAGCCGGTTTAAAAAAGGTACCACACCCAGGAATCCCTTGATTAGTGTGACTAATGCATACATCGGTAACTATAAAAAAAAAAAAAAAAAAAAAATCAATCTTTAATGACTGGTTAAATTGAAGAAAGTTTTATTGCACTAATCAAGTATTATGTATGCACTAATCGAAAATGCATTAATCGAGGGATGCCGTTAATAATTTTTTAAATCAGTTTTCTTTGTAAATGAAATAATTTTTTTGCAATTATTTTATTTTATATATTTTTAGGTTTTTTTTTTTCACTAGTATAGTGAACGGTTAAAATAAAAGTGGGTTACAAAGGTTTTTTTTTTTTTTTTTTTACTGTAAATATCTCAGAGTAATCCCCAGGGTGTTATTTTCTCTGTTAATTTTTTGGTCTTTAAATTCACAAATAGATATTTTTTGCATCAGCATATTATTGAATACTTGAAACAAAAAGTTATTTCCAGATTGACATAGCTTTTAATTCTGCAAAATATAAGAATAATATCAAAGGATGAAATAAATAGCAAAATGAAAGATCATGTGCACAATGTATAAAGTTGATAAACTTATTTACTATTCTCACAAATCACATTTAAAAAAAGAAATAGATGTAAAAGGGGAATAACTCTCAAAGTTCAAAAAGGATTCACCACATTTTTAGAGGTTGAAAAGATATTTTTCAATTAGATATGTAAAATCGATGACAAGACAGACTTCAAGAACTTGGGGCACTCTTCACTAACTGCACTGTCACTGTCGTGTGGCAATCCTCACTGATTCTTGGGGGAATGACAAGTTGTGAAAGTTACCATTCTAGCTATAACCTGTTCTCACTATGTTGTAAATAGCCATGGCATGATCTCTGCTATGTTACAACTGGTGTTGTATTTATCTGTCAAATTGGATATCTGATAGGTCCATGGTAAATCTTTTAGCTGAAAAGGACTTCAAATCACAAGGCCATTCTGATAATAACAAACAAATATTTATTATTGGCAATTACTACATAATTCTATCTTCTTGCTGGGAGCAAATATATATCTTTTCACAAGGACTAATTTCCTTTCAGGCTTTTCACTGTGAATAATTAGTTTAACACTAGTGATGACTTCTTTTCTCTCCATTCTTTCTTTTAATTCAATTTCTTCCTTTTTAACTCAACTCTGTTCTTCTAAGTGAAAAGTAGCTCTGTATCTCAGTGGACAAAACAGACCTGACTGGTTCAGATTCTCTGTCTGCATGCTTAAACCTTTCTGTTCATAAATCTTTTGGACACTGAATTGTCACATAGGCCCTTTTCTTTAGACAAGGCCAAAAGAAGTTTCTCTTGCCAAAATCAAATACCCTTAACTATATAGTTGGGGCCAATATATTTATTTTTCAAAGTAAGATCAAGCGATGAGAAATAAATATATTTTGGGTGAATAGGAAAATATTTGGATAATTATTGCTCAGTTCAATGATTCTATGACATTAACTCTTTTAATTTAAGAATACCGATTACGGCTATAACCCATTCCAATCTCAAAGCCTTAATCAAGGATTTTTTACGTGTTCTAATTAACCATTTCATTTGGTTTCTTTTTCTCTTATAGTTTTCCTAACTTTCTGCATTTGCTTATTGTATATTTCTCCAATAGAAAATTGTCAATCTCATAGCAGCAATCAATAGAGACTTCCTATTCTTATCCATAAGAAGCCATTTTTTCAAATCATAGGACACAAGATAAACCTCACTAAAACAGAAACTATGATCTGGAATTGGAATGAAAGCAGTGATGGCACATTACATGAATGTGGAATTCCAGATGTGGAATTAATAAAAACTAAACACTTCAGATATCTCAGCATATGGACCCATTATAACAAATCTAGTATAGTAGAAAAGGAAATTGAAAATAGAATAGACTGTGCCAGAGGTAGTTTTGTCAAACATTGCAAATTACTACAATACTAAAACATTAACCTAAAAACTAGAGTCATGTTCTTAAATAGCCTCATCAGATTGAGACTTACATATGGATGTCATGTATGGACCAAATTTGTTCAGAAATATCTAATGTGTCAACTGTATACAACCATTTTCTCAGATCAATGGTTAAAAGAAGTCACATCACTTGAGAACTACCAACAGCAGCAACAAGTAAAATTGATAGCACGCTACTTGAAGAGAAAATAATGACAATATATAAAAGGTTGCACAAATCATTGTGTGAGTGTGGGTTGGTTAGGCAACAAGTTGTTGAAACATTCATGTTGTTATTTCTAGAAATTCTGCTGTTTTTGCTGAAAATATGCTTCTGCTGAATGTCTGAAGTTGTTATCAACAATGTTGAATAGTGAGGATAAGTAAGTGAAAATTCGAGGTCATCTTTACAACATTTTATGAATAGGCACCTTAAAGAAGGGAACATCAGATACTATGAAATTATGTAAACTGTATTAACCTCTGAGAGTTAAGTGGTCAGAATAATAATACCAATTCTTCAACATGAAAAGTGAAAGAAAATTACATATTCCATAAGTTCATGTTGTCTGTGGTGTACTCCTGGGAATTACTAGACAAATTATGTATGATAGCAGAAGCATAAATTTTCAGGTATTATTTCACAATTGCAATATTAATAAATGTAGAGTTGGAAAGTTGAAGTCTGCTTCTATTTAAGACAGTATTTCTCAACCCTTTTTGCTTCAAGGTGCACTTGTAGAATAACAAACTGAGGTGCAATTTTAATAAGGAAAAATTAGTCATGACATTTAAAAATAGGAAAATACTAAAGAAGTTTCCTGAAATAAGCATTTATTTGTAAAACATTACATTGTATATTTAAGTCTGCTTGTGTGAAATCTGATTTTGATGTACTTTGACAAAAAAGAAAATTACCTTTTTTGTGATGTCACTCGTTTGACCCTTTTGTGATGCCAATGAATACTCGTCACTTGTGTAATGCTTGTTGTAGCAGACTTTGTAATCACCGATACAACTATAATACACTGTTGAACAATGCTAGTGTCAGACCACCTTCGAATATCACTCGCACTAATAGTACTTGCTCGATAATACTCGTTCAAATAGTAACCACCAAATAGACAAATAGTATAGTGAATAGAATAGAGAATAGCGGTCTGTATAGGATAGAAGGATAGAGTACAAAGTAGGAATAGCGATCCAAATAGTAATAGAGGACAGAATAGAAATGCAATCCTTTAGATATCATGCAACTTCCTATATATGCGTTTCCTTTATGGTCACGTGATTCACTTAATTCAATAATGGGATCACGTGTTTGCCCTCTAGTGATCTATATGCAAACTCAAGTCTCGACAGTGACACTTGATTCCTATATAACACCTTTAATGGTTGTTATTTTTGGTTTAACATTTCCAAAGACTAGCAGTACAGTTTTCATTTAAAGGGATTTATGAAGAATCTATTTTTTTTTTTTTAAAGAGAGGGTGATAATACTTTGAAGAAGGCAAACAGGAAAGGATTATCCACTCCTTAAAGATTAAGGAATTTTGCATCCAGTTTAAATTATCAACTGTCTTGACTTGGACATGGAAGCTTGATGTCTCTAGCTTTTTGAAAATAAAGATTTTTTTAAATATAAAAATAATTCATAAATTACACCTCTGTTAACTTGGGATGCACATGGCTACCTTTCAGGATGTCTTAGTGTACCCAGGTGCACCAGTTGAGAAACACTGATCATATATTCATTTCCTCTTCTATTATCCTTTGTAGTTTTATTACTAAGGTGGAGAACTTCAAGTGGATAGGCTCACCTTAAGTATATTCTGTTTTTTCATTAACAAATCTATTTTTCTAATAAAAATATCTCGTGCATTAATTAAAATTATTTCCTAATTGAAATCTTGCAAAGTAAATATTCTTACATGTGTAACAATTATTCTGAAAATGTTCATCTCCACATTTCTATAACTGATGTATTTGTAGTCTCAGATATAGAGTTTTGCAACAAAAATTATATAGGAGAAAAAAGGAGTGTAGAAGGGAGTGAGTAAGAAACATCATTACTGTCAGAGAGAGAGGGGGGGCGGGTGGGTAGGAGAAACAACAACAATATGATGAAACAAAAAACTAAACATGACAACCGTTTTGTTAAAAAATATTATATATTGACTCTTAGACATTATGTACACCTACATAAAATCAAGCTATACATTTACAGTCCGTTTTACAATCCATTTTTATTGTTATGTTTGGTCGACTACGAACAGGACGAGTTGGGCGATGTTTTTCATTGTTGGGTGTCCATGATCCAAGACTATCATTAGCATAAAAGTCCATCGGGTAGCGTTCTTGCCAAGAAACTTGTTGAAGGGCCACAGACATCTTAAAAGATAAAAGAAAAATTAGTTAAACAAATTAAGATTAGCTCAGATATTTGAAATAAGATATCAGTGCTTAAAGGATAAATCTTAAGTGTTTAAATTTCAATAATAACCTATGTATAATAAAAATAAAATATTAGGTCATCAACTTCATCTTTTACATTGTTATGGAATTCTTTGTAATTTATTCACCTGTTTAAAGAAGTTTATTGCTTGTGTAATCAATCAAGTTGTATGCTGTTTAGAAGCCTTATGAAAATGGGTTCTGTATGAACTTGCTGAAAGGGACATCAACCAGTATTTAAATATTTGCCATTCTCTTTGTTTGACAAAAGGAGAAAAAAAACAAAAAACAACTCTTTTTTGGATAAATATTCATTGGCATAGAAAGGTCAAGGTTAAATCCAAGACAGCCTAAATGGAATCTTCTGGAAGTGAATAGAGTTTTGTGTTTCGTGGGATTCAAAGAGTATTCTTTATAATGAATTGCTGGAAACTAAGCAAAGTATTAAGCAATTGGCTTGTTTGAATGACACATTGGTAGAAAAAGGATATTTTTCTGAGCAAAGAAGGGAATTGGTGCATTTCCTGTGTGACAATGCTTGTTCTCCTGTTACAAATGCAACAGAGCAAAAAATCATGATGCTAGTTTGTTTGAGTGATTTTTTTTGATTTTTTTACAGCTTATCCTTTTGCAGGTTATTTAAAGTCAGAGAAGTCAGTATCTAGAGGAGTGACTGCTTGGGAACATCAGATACTGAACAGGCTTAACATTGCTTAACTTCGGTGATCACACAAGAACCAGTGTTTCAACATGATATGGTCGTAAACCTCATGATGCTAGGATGGGAAATGCTATAAACAGTGTAATCTACAGGCCGGTCACCTTCAAATTTGTTTCATTCGATAATCCTTGTTTGGTTATCAGATTACACAAATTCAAGATCTCAAAGAATTCATTGAATCAAAACTAGAATTATTATTTTATGATGTAGTATACAGTTTACATGAAAGGTGTCAAAGGTCATAGAAAAATAGGTGAAGGAATATACTTTAATGACAAATTTATATGAATAAAAAATTCTGTCTAGAAAAAGGCTGGAAACTTTTGCATCAACTTTAGTAAAAGTAGCAAACTTTTAACATCAAGCTGAGAACAGATATTGTTATAATTAACTTGTGTTTGATAATGTAAAATATGTAATATCAAAATAACATTAAGTTGATATGATGATTCACATATTTATAGTAAATTCTACAGGATTACACTAAATAAAAATAAAGGTACTAGCCTCATAAGGTGTTAAAACAGGTTTCTCAAAGGCCATGCCCCAGTCAATTGATAGGCGAGGACAAGCAATTTGAACCCATCTGTAATAAAAATATAAAGAAATTGAGTGCAACAACATCATATATAAGCAACATACGTTTGTTGAAGACAATTTTGTGTCTCATTCACTGATAGAATAGGTGGAGTCTATCTGAAATCTTTATTCTTGCTTAACTGAACCTCAGTATGCTTATATTTTTGCCAAGAGAATTACAAGAGAAAAAAAAACTCACTGTTCCTACGAGTATCTACTTCATTTTGTAGCCATTTTGAAAAGAAAATGAACTTTGAATACAAATTGCATGTAATAAAAGACCAACTTTTAATGTTTATGATGGGATTCAATTATTATTTTGGTTTATTGTACTGTTGATGCAATTTTATATCTTTTTCTATTTCAAATAATTAAGGAAAATAGAAATAAAACTTACGCATCAATAGTAAGGAATAGCTTTAATTTGTCTGGGAATATTTCTGAGAGCAACACAATGATATATTTTTTGCCTTGGCTTTTCAGAGATTCCTTCAATGTCTGTGAATAATAATAAACAAAACTTCAGAACATCTTTAAAAAAAAAAAAAAAAAAGCTTTTGTATTTATTATATACAAAAGAAAAGATTTATTATTGAAAATTTATAGATTACAAAAACAAATTTTGACACTGGTCCAAGCAAAACTTTACTCAATGTCAAAAGTATTTTTCCAAAAATGAAAAAAAAAAAAAAAAAAAATTCAACATCCATTTTCAGTTATGAAAATTTTCCAGTCATTTTTACACTGAATTCTTTTTCAGTAAATGCAGCATTAAACATCTTTGATCTCATAAAAAACATTGATTATCTTTGTAATGGCATGATAATCAATAAGGAAAACTTTGAGAATTTTTGTAATCTGACAGAAATACATTTTTTTATTAAAAATTCTAATTTTAAAAAAGTTTGCTAGAGAAAAATTTTATTAATTTTAGGAAAGAGTATTAACAAAGTGATTTTTGACCTTAGCAGCTATGACAAATATTTTGAGTGGTAAAATTGTAAGAAGCAGATGATAGTAAAAAGTAAGAACAGAAGATTTTGTCAAGCAAAATATATGTGCTTTATTGTGATTACATGTTTTTCTTAAGTGTTTTTTTTTCATGGAAAATTGGAGTAGAAAAAATAGAATTTATTTTTTGACAATAGAGAAAAATGAATAAAGAATTTCCACATTTTTTTCACATGGAAGTTTCTCATTGGTCAGCTTCTTGTTTATTTGAGTTAAAGAATTTCCAATGAGAAAGAAAGAACTTTGTATCTGTCTATTTTTATATTTGCTAGGAAAAAAATTTTAAATGATAAATATACAAGACATTGGAAGAATTTTGCCATTGCATTTTTATTTATTTTAAAAGGAAATAGAACCAAAAACCAAGACCACCTTACTTCATAACAAACTTTAACACTTTAAAACACAAAGAGTGCTTCAAATTATCATTAATTGTTGTTTAACAAATAAGTAACCAACTTTTCTTCTATTAAAAATTACAATAACAATTATAACTTAACAGAAAAATAGGTTACCAATTTTTTTTCTTTTTCAATGTTAGGAATGTTAATATTTTTCATTACAATTCTTAGTCATTCTTTAAATTATTAATGCATTTAAAAAAATACTATATCTTGCATATTTTTCATTGATTCTTAGACTAGCAAAATGCAACGGCAGTAGATAATTTGCAAAAAAAAAAAACCCAACCTGATATTAATTGCTCATGTGTCTCATGATATGCTTCATATTACATATCTGCTTCAGATTATCTTAAAACACATGTCAAAGATGGAGAGTTAAATACAAAAAAATAAATTATTTTAATATTTTGATGTTATTTTCATACATCAAATAAATCTTGCTTTGAAATTTAACAAGTCTACCAAAAAAAAAAAAATCATATCCTTAAGCAGATCTTACCTCAAGAATTTTGGGGGATCCTTGTCTTCCCAATGTTCCTAAGATGATGCCAACAGTTTCTGCTTCTCTAGCAACAGAAATGGCTTTCTGTCTTATCACATGCATTTTACTGTGATCATATTTTTCATGAGAAAATACCTTACTGTATGGATCATACCTACAATAAAAATATAATTGTAGAAAATAATCACAACAATCATTAGGAAACGGTGATAAAACATCAAATTTAGAGCAATTCTTTTCATGGAAGACTCCCTAGAATTACTTGTACAATTCTTTACTTAATGTTTCTTTCTCTTATATTTAATCAACAATAATAATGACTATACACCAAAGAACAGTCCTCTTTGCCAGGAAAACTAAATTCAGCTTATTTTTCTTGACTAAAGAATAATTTGCTCATGTGTAGGAATATCCTACATGTGTTTGTTTTGTTTAATGGCAAATAAAATTCCTAGTGAGTCATTTAATGCCAAAGCAACTTGGGTTGGGATTTTATATTTGTGTATTATTATTTTGTAGTGAAATTAAGTTTATTTTTTTAATATTATAGTCATGTCAAAAGTTACATTTAGTTTTTGTATTTAATAAACTGTACTTATGATAAATTTTTTTTTTTCAGATTTTGGTAAATAGGTGTGTTTCTTCAAAAAATTTAAAAATGTTATCCAGATTAACCTTGGTAAAGAGTTCTTTCAGGTTATTTATTTGGTAATATTTGATTCAGGCTAGTTTCAGGTTCTTACATGTCAGTATATAGCTTACTACCTACACATGAGTAAATTATAGAGGAAAACAAATTTATCACATTATAATATTAATATCTGTTTAATATATTTTTGAGGTTACACTAGAAAATATATATTAGCTTAAAGCTATGATATAGTCATTAAACTTAAGGTAGTATTTATTCATTTTCTTTTGTATATATATACAACTAATTTGAAGTTATATAAACTTTGACTGACATTATTCTAAACATTAATTAAATGTAAATTTTCTATTTTTACCTAAATGCTTAAACATTAGTGCTTTTAGATAATGGAAAGAATGTTTTGATAGAACAAACTTTAAGGTGTATTTAATACAATAAAATATCATTATGACTTACCTGTATGCAGACACATGTGGATTGGCTATCATAATAGATTCTAAATGGAATCGTCCATCTCCAAGATATCTACAAAGGAAATATTCAAGATTAGTCTTAAATGCATTATTCATACTTAAAAACACATTTGCTCTTTTTAATTTTTATTTCTTACATTAGAGAGAAATTGAATTTCAGTAAATCTAGTATTAAGATTAAATAAATTGCCTCTGTAAATGCAGTTAAAAAAGGATGTTCTTAAATCTTATTCAGACAATTGTAAAAGAGAAATAAATAATTTCAAAAGACATACTTGTATACACTTGATATTCGATTAACAAGAAAATATTTACTTTACTAATATTTTAATATTCTGGGAAAGATATGCATCACTCACAAAAACTTGACATGCCAAATCAAGCACTCCAACTGCCATCTATTTATATACCCGGCCAACAATCAAGCAGAAATGGCAAGAGATGATTTCCCAGTAGCAGTGAGAGTAGTCTTCATTCAACTATCCAACAATTTTTTCTTTGAAAGAACTGATAAATTCATCGAAAGTTTTTTTTTCATCTGATTCTCATCAGAGATCTTTTTGCATATAAAGTGATCTAAACACTTTAAAAATGGTAGCCAATAGAATAGAGATTGGGCAATTAGATAAGTTTTTATCCTCAAGTGATTCCACAATAATGTTATTTTTACAGCATTAATGAAGGTATTATTATGCAATAAAATAACTTTCTATTTAAAAATGTTTAAAATTTTATCATTTCAGGCTGATCTACATACACACAAGTATAGTTTGGTCTTTTTCAAAGAAGCTATGAAGTAGTCAATCCTTGTGTCCCACCAAATGCTCACATGACTTTCCAGATATATGAACAGGTTTTTAGTTGATGTTTGAACTTCTCCAGATCCAACCATACTGCAAATCTTGTACAGTTACATTCATAGAAAATGCATTTTTCTTAATGGACACAATTAATATAGGCTTCTGTATACAAAAAGTTTTGTTACTCATTTAAGTAAAATGGAATCCATATATGAAGCCTTTTTTCTTACCAACTACTCTTAAAGAATTCCAAATGCTACACTGAAGTTTACTACAACTTCTCTTACTGAGGTCTTTGAATTATTTTCTACCACAGCTTTAAAATCATCATTGGTGATTTTGGCTGACCCTTCTCCTGGTTTTCTAAACTGAAATTTCCATTTGCAAATATTTTAGATAAAAATCTTTTTTTTTTTTTTTTTACTAATAATACTATTCTCGAATATGGAATTTCTATTCCTTGTAATTTCAGATCAATTATAGTCCCAATTGAACAAATAAAAAATTTAAAAAAAGCTTTTCTATATTTGCCTAAAAATGTAGGAAGAATTAATGAAAAAATTATATTTTTAATAAATAATGAATAATAATTTATTAAAAAATAAAGTATTATAAATATGTTACTTTTTTTTTATAGTAAAAAAATGCCAAATCAAAATTGGTGATTTGAGCAATAAAATAAAATATTTGCAATCTTGGACCTTCATGCCAACAAACAAACAAACAAAAAAAAAGTGCATCAAAAGGATGGTTTGTGCCTTGACATTGCTATTATTTTAACTACCTTCACTCCTCAGCAATGTTTATTGTTTTAAAAAGTAATGATTAGAATTGTAACAAAACAAACATATGATGAAACTGAATTTATACATTTTTTATTTTTGAAATATTAAACACTATTTATTAGAGTGTTTATTTACAAGAATAATTTTATATTTACAACATTCTAAAAACTAATACAATTGTATTAAAACTAATACAAAGCAATATTTACCATTTTCCAATTTATAAAGAAATATGAAAATTTGTCATTCATAAATTTATAAACATTTACTAAATTATAAAAATATGTGAACTATAATGAAATCCTTATTATTTACCATTTTATACAGTTTTTAACCAATTGGCAATTAGCCAAGGTTTTGCCAATCATTCCAATAAACAATATAATGAATAAATGGTGGAAATAAAGAATCTAAAAAATTCACTTTCATATCTTTAGGCTTTATGAAAATTCTAATCACTTTTTTTAAAAAAATTGCCAAGTGAAGATAGTTAGAATAATAGCAGTGTCAAGGGAAAAACCTACCTTTTGACACTGTTTTTTGTAGGCAAAAAGGTCCAAGATTGCCAAAATACTTATGAACATACTATGACAATTTTCTATGAATTACTTACATCAATGCATCAACATCTTCCAGTTTGGGTGAAGTACAACCAAGAATTTCACCAGGGGACAATGGCTTCACTTGAGGGATGACTACAGAAAATGTTTCTCTCAACTCCTTGGCAACTCCCTGAACAAAAAAAGGAATAATACAAATTCACTATTATTTGATGAACAGTTCAGAAAAGCATTCATTTGTTGTGTGAACTGTTTTACCCAGAATTTTCATATGCTAATTTATTTTTCCAAAGTTATTTTTATATGCAGTTAGATTTCTGTAGAGTAACAGCAGTAACAAAATTGCTAATATAGTTAAATTTCAGTTGCTTTTCCAAGAGCAGAATTGTCAGAATTGAATTACATTTGAAAGCCTAGTGCTACTAAATTTTGAATTGACTTTCTTTCCCTTAGTAGCCAAGCTTACTTTAAAAAGAATCCCCAAAAGTTGTAAAATTCAAAATTCAATAGAGTTGGGATTTCTAAAGTATTCCAAAGTCTGTCAACCCTGGTCAAGGATACAATGCTAAGAGTAATATTTGTACAGCTATTTATAAAGATTAGTTTAGTCTGGTACAAGGCTAGAATAGAGAAGCAGTTATTGAGGATTAAACTCATTAGACTAACAAACTGATCTACATCATGCTATGGTAAGTACAGGGTGACCCCCCAAAAAACAGGAACTTTTTAACAATCCAATAAAACCAAAAGTGATGGAAGAAAAATATTTAATTCATAGTAATTGAAACCTTAAAACATGCCATTTAAGAAACAATGATGGAATTTTCATTTTTTTAAAATTACGTCCTGTAGATGGCGTCCTCCTGTACGAATGCATTCTTGAAATCTGCTGTTGAGATTCTTCATTGACTGCTGCAACATCTCAGTTGGGGTACTGTGTATTTCATTCTTGTTACTAAAATGGCGAAATGTTTACTTGCTCAAGGTCACTGTCTCGCAGTGTTGCCACTTGCTCATGTCTGGCAATATGCACTTCAAAAATTCCCGTTATTTTGGGTCACCCTGTACTTGTGTAATATTGCTTTTTTATCTTAATTTCTATCCTATAAAAAATTCAATCTTTCAAATCTCAAGGGATGATAAAAAATTGAAGCCTATGCAAAGAATTCTCAAAATTGTTTCTCAGTTACAGCCATAAACTTAATCTTATTTTTTATAAGAGGATTGTTGCTTGAATAAAAATTGGATTATAGTAAAAGACACTAGTGTAGAATTGTCTTCATTCATTTTTCTTTCAGCATTATGCTTTGCTAATGATATGACCATATCACCATGACTGATTGTAGAATAGGGCATAAAGAAACTTTGATTCAAGGCTCTTGTAAACACATTATCCCCAAATAGTGCAGGTGATTAGTTCCAGAATTTAAAATCACTTTATCACTTTTGTTTTACAGTCTCATCTGTTTGGCTGTTTTCAGTTAGAGAAACAAAGACAGTCTCAAAGATATTTACTAAGCTTAATCTGGCACAAGGCAATATTTATGGGAGACCCAGTGAAAAATCAAACTGGTCTACTCTACAGCAAAGCACTCAAACTTTGTTTTATATGAAAGATATATATTATTAAAATATCATCTCCAAATAAAATAGGGTAGACTGATAAAGCTATATTCTGTAGATTAAAATCTAACAATCAGTTTGTATTAGTAGCATATTCCATGCATTTCAATTCTCATTCTGTTAAAACAAAAAGTAAAATTTACCTGAAGAGTTGCAACAAATTGGATAGTACTGACCAAAGCAAGACATGTATCAGGTTGAAAATTGTATTTAACTGTTTCCACAAAGTGAACATTATCAATCTTTATGTCTACAAACACATACAACATTTGGATCCCTTCTGTAGCACTGATTGGAACTGAAACAGATTTATAGTGTATCAATTACAATTTGAAAATCTTTTGTATTGATGCAGTTGACATGGGTTTAAGGATTTAAGAAAAATACAATAATAAAGTATAAACTGCTGCCATAGAGATTGTATTAAATTAACCTTTATTTACAGATGCTAGACAAATATTTTTGCAAATTGGAAACAAATTTGAATAAAGTACATTTATCAAATCTGTTTCTTAACACAATTTTCAATATTACCTGATAATTATTTAATTCCTCTGATATTTCTATACAGGAGATTATTCAGCTTCTTAAAGAGATTTATTAATAAAAGAATACAGGAAACAAATGGAAATTTATTTTGAATTGTTAAATAAAAGCAAAAATTAAAAGTTTTTTTAAAACTATGACTGAAATAGTGAAATAATGAAAGATGTCAAATACAAACAGAAAAGCAAAACCAAAAACTGACAAGTAATATATGAAAATGGATTGAGATAACAAAAAAAAAAACAATGTGAGATCACTGAACAGCAGAAAATAGAATATGATTATAGGATTTTAGTTGAATTTCTATGGCCTCAATGGTTTCATATATAAGGAAAATGTGTCACTTGAATTTTATTTTATTTTTCAAAAATGCTATTTTTTTGTTCACAGTTTAGAACAAGTTAATCCTGCGGTAATGCCAAATATTAAAAAATTAAGTGTTAATCAGCCAATTCAAAATTAGAGAACTGAAAAGTTCATTTGACGCCATAAAATCTAACCAAATAATCAAACATTAGAATGTATTTCAGAATCAATTCTTAATCTGGCTGAAGTTTTCAACAATCTCAATAGAAAATTATAATTTTACTATTTATGTGTTATAGAAGAAAATGTTTTTACACAAATCATGAGTAAAACAATATGAAATTTTTACAATAACACAGATTAATTAAACTTCAAACAAGAAGCTATTTATTTATTTATAAAACTACACTTTAGCACTTGAGCAACCAAAAATTGTAGAAAATCCATTAAACCTTTTAATTTGTTCTATGTAACAAATGATTAAATATACTTCATAGGTATTCTACACAGCATTTGACAACCTATGCTGAATCATAAATTATTTTTAAATGTGACTAAATTTTACACACAATATACAAGTAAAAAAACATTTAAATAAAATACATACTTTAAATTTTCACAATTTGATATTTTTCAGAATAGTGTTTTTAAATGGCATAATGCATTAAAAACTAACTAGATTTTATATTTTTTAATCTTTTAGACATTTTCCAAACAATTAGAAAGAGATAAATAAAAATCTTTGTACTCATATCTTTCAGTTTTAAATGCTTTTAAAAGATTATCCCTAAATAAACACTTGTTTAAAGTTTTATACTTTATAATGGTTTTATTTTAGTGTATTACACAAATTCTAAATGACCAACATTAGAATCAGCTTAAAATTACAAGGAAAACTTTTCTTACTTAAACAGCTATGACCATAATGTATCATGAAATCAGCTCCTAAAGCTTTGGCAGTGAAATCATCAACACAACAAGCTCCATATGTGACATCACCCATAATCAATGTCTCAGCACCAGTGAATCTGTAAATAAAAGGAAAAGATTTGTCCATTTTATGATGTAATTTGCGAAAAGTTAAATATTCACTCAATATGAAGAGAAAAAAAACAAACTCTTTGTTAAAAAGAAAACATCAGCAAAACTGTATTTGTTGTACAATATGATACACAAACATCAAGAACCATCAGAGGTTGTGCAATTTCTGGCTATAGCTAAATGGTTACTTACTGTTTTATGATATCTGATATAACACAGGCATAAATAAGGAGGCCTTCTGGAAACTGGAGAGCAACTGAAACAAGATTTTTTAAAAATAGGCAAATGATGTATAAATTTAAAGATTACAAAAAGCAAAAATAAATAAGTATCTTGATAAATATTTTTTAATTATGCTTATCTGTTGATATTTTACTTAATTTATATATTTCTATATGAATATTATTCAACAAATTATAAATCTTTATAGTAACTTTTATACATAAATAAGCTGCCAATCAACAATTATGAATGTATTTTTCCAGTAACTTACTTCATTAGCCAGTTTTATGAATAAGCAATTTTAAAATAAGACAAAGATTATAAAATTTGAACAATAGATCTATGAAAATATTTAGCTATTAAAAATAAATTTTACTTAAATGTAAAAAATACAAGAATAAATATACAATGATGTATTGAAAAGACCTATGCCTGCTCAAGAAACCCTAAGGAAAAAAATCTGATGTTTGGTCATATTTTCAGAAGGCTAGGCTGAAAACTTCTAAGCACATCTTTATATACTTAATCTTTTACTTAATTCAAAATATTTCAAAGAGAATACAATGATATGTAAATAACTTCCTGATATCCTATGTAGTGTTAAATATAAAATCCATGAAAAATATAGAATGTCATTGTTTTCTTTGTTATTCAGCTTTAGCTTAGCTTTTTATGTAAAATGAAGCCAATCCATTGAATCCATTGTTATTAAGAATGTCATTATTGCCAGAGTATAATTATTACTGAAATTATGTTATTCAACAACATTTGTACATATAACAAGCAATCATGTCAATTATAATAATGTATAATGTTTCACCTTGTATGAATTATATATAATATACAATTAAAAATTGGGTTATTAACTTACCCCTTTTTGATCCAGAACTTTTGATCTTCCATACACTTTTATAGATTTCAAAGTTATAATTTTCTGGTAGCTAAACCAAAAAAAAAAGAAAAAATGTATTATTATCTCACTAAATAAATAAATAGCAAATTCTGTCTGCGTGTCTGAAAGCCCTCTAACTCGGGCCACATTTGTTCTACATAGACATATTTTCATTTCATTGAAAATATGCCCTTCATCTGGTGCCTGAACATCCAACATTGGGATTTGTGTCTAAACGAGGAGCAAACAATTAAAATTAAAATTTTAAAATAACTGAAGAAAACAAAATTAGTGATTTTAAAAGTTTTAATTTATATAGAGTTTAAAATTTTTTGTTTTAAATTCAGTTTAAAATATCTCCAAAACTTTGTGAATTGAGGAAATCAATTTTATTTCTTCAAAATGCCAAGGAATCAGAGTTAAAGCGAGAGGTTTCATGATGTGAGATTTTGGAGTTCCACAGAGTTTGTGATTTGAAGAGCTCAATTTTCGGTCTGAACTACAATTATAGACCAAATCAGAATTAAAATGAGATTTTCAAGTTCCATGGAGTGAATTAAGGAATTCAAAACTATATCTTCAAAATTATCATTGCTATTTTCCAAGCTAGACCAGATGTCCCTTCAGTTTTGGTTCGGATACCCAATTAGCTTTTTGTAGGTACTAGTTTAAAAGTCCACATGGAGTGTGGCATTTATGATTTTGTCAGTTGCTCCTGTTCCCATTCAATGTTTTTTAAACATTAGATCATCTCATGTTCACTCTGTCTCTCAGTTCAAATATTTTTTTATCCTCTTAAATAGCGAAAACTATGTGTCCAGACTACGTAGACAGCGAAAACTATCTGTGTCCAGACTACGTAGACAGCAAAAACTATCTGTGTCCAGACTACGTAGACAGCAAAAACTATCTGTGTCCAGACTACGTAGACAGCAAAAACTATCTGTGTCCAGACTACGTAGACAGCAAAAACTATCTGTGTCCAGACAAAGTTTGAAAACCTATGTGGATAACTTTGCCCCATTCTACTTATTGATCTCGGCTTTGATTTCCCATTCCACTGGCAACATAGCTGAGAAACCAAATGTGTAATATACACTGATCTCACAAACTGCCACATTTTCAAACTCTTAGCCTTCAAGACCACCAATGCCTACATTATGATCTTGTTGTGACATTAATACAAATATATAACAATTGTTCAGTGCTGATCTTCAGTTGATAATTAAAAGAATTGATGGAAAAAAAAAAATGACATACTTTGCATTAAACAATCAGAAGAAATGGTTTATAGTAGTTTTAGGGAAGTGGCCCTGACGATATAATAATGATGCATGAAACTTATTGACTTGAGGTATTGAGAGAGCCAAGGATTCTAGGTCATTGAACAAAAATGGCAAGTGGGAAAAATTAAAAAAAAAAAAAAAAAAAAAAAAAGGACGAGTTAATCAGATTTGAACCTGATAATATTTTAAATTATTAACAAGGACCAATAAAATACTTATGAGAATGACATCAGTAAGATTTGAACACAAAATAAACCTAGTAAGATTTAGTAGATTCAGTACAAGTGAATTTTCCCTGCCCCACTTATCCCATCTGAGGAAGTTGTAGTGACAAAATTAATGTGTTTATCAAAATTCTGTTCAACCAACCAACACTTTTATTCACTGGTCCATGTGTCTCTGAGTGGATAAAAGCATTGTTTGGATCCACTGACTTGACCCAATGAGTTGTGAGTTTAATAACTGGCTATGGTAGTGGTGAACAAAAATTTAGAGAGTGGAGTTAAAGGGAGATAACTGAGACACCCAAAAAAGGCATGGCATGTGGAACTAGAACAATCTACCCCGGTGGATGAAATAAAAAGTTCAGTTCAAAATTCCAATTACCTGAAGAAGGCTGGAGCGTAAATAATGTAAATAACTTTAGAAGCATGGTCATGTGCATTGGCAATAGGAAGTTCATTGTTTAGAGATAATATCCATCAATGGCATTCTCCTCGATGGATGTCTATATAAGAAAATGTGCACAGGTACTTAGTTTGCACAAGAGTTTCAAAGAGAGTTGTGCCAGGAGACCAAGCTGTACAGTTTGTATAATTTTTCACTGAGAGAGAGTTGGCTTTCTATTCTCTGCCTAATTCAAAAGAAATTTCAGACAGACAGACACAAAAGTCTAACCTTACAGTTAAACCATTCTTAATGCCTTGAGATCTTGGTAGAAAAATCAACCAAAAGTGATTGTAAACTTTTTACAGCCCATGATATTAAATTGTTGTCAACTTTTACATCAGTATTGATTCTTGTTCTCCACTCAGAATCTTTTTGCCTTTCAAGGAAATCTCCAGGCAAAATAAAAGCACAACTTGGTGAAAGTTACAGAAGAATGCATCAAAACTCATATCTCAGCAAATACACAATGACTAGATACTAGACGATTATATCAGGAAACCAGTGACAGGTGAAAATATCGAATGGACAAAAACACCTATGCCCACAAAACATTACAACTTACTTTGTATTTGGTGCTAGCAATGATGAAGTAAAATGTGGCATGCCAACTGATTATGGGTGTATATTTGGTACCATGATTGTGTGTATATGCATAGAATTACCTATTGAAAAGTGATGATGTATACTGTTCTATGGTTGAGGAAATCAGGTGATGAAATACTTATCTTTCAATAAAATCAAAGCAAATACCTTTTCAACAGCATTTTGAAGATCTGGGTTATTTAAAATATCTTCAGGAATCTGATTGGCCACTCGACGTTTGGAACCTACAAAATGATCAGAAATCTTTTACTCAAAATTGAGCATGTGCCTGAGCATTACTAGACTGAAAATAATTCAAAATGTAAAATAAGCACTTAAAATTAAAATCACAATGCAAACATTTCAGTATTATAATTTTGGCATGGAGCTCTGTACACAATATTTATTTTTATATTTAAATATTAAACCCAAAAATGTGGTACATAGCCAAAAATTGTGAGGTTGGGGAAGGATGCAGGCCTTAGTTGCATTCACTGATCCAACCAATCTTTTAGAAATCAAAAGTCACCAAAAATTCTAATACCAATATTCACAATTCAAGTGAAAAGGAGAGTAAAAAACAAGTGATTCAGATTTACAATTTAAAAAGTGTCCCCTAGTGATCTAAAATGATATGAATTAATATTTATAGAAAATATTTACAAACATAAAATACAACAGTATGTGACCCTCACACATGATCTAAAATGACAGAAAGAGCAAGTTAATGCACAGAAAAAGACATGCAGAAAAAAAAATAAAAAGTAAAAATTAAATAAAAAGAAACTTTCCTACATCAGAGAACTGGAGTAGGATAGTGAAGAACTGTAATGTAGATACTAAAAAAATAAAATAGGATCAATGATGAATTCCTTAGCTAATTTAAACAAAATCAAACTAAAACAAAGACAAATCTATTCTAAAAAATGCAACCAGATGAGAAGGGAAAAAAGAGGCAATTCTTTGTAAAGTTCCTTCAAACATGTAGCCTTCAACCAGTTTTATGTCTACTTTGTAGACATAAAACTGTACAGTGAAGACTTGCTCAATGGCTGTCTCCATACTACCAAAATGGACACATTCTGGCAAAATGCCCAGTCTCGTAATGAAAGACTTTTTGTTGAGACAGAGCACTCTTTGAATCACCAGCCTTATTAGTGATGCATTTCAACTCTGGTATCCAAGGCCATAGGAATACTCCCCTATTGTCAAGCTGAGCACTCCAATCAAATTGTTTTGCATGACACCACTGCAATTAACACTTGATATATCTTTCTTGGAAATGGCCAGGTGTCAGATAGGTCAGTCTTTACCTGAGAGCCTGCTGACATTTGCAATAAAAAAACACTCATTTCAGTCAGAATAAATGGTGTACCTCCTTATCACCCAAGTGCATGCTTCCTAAAGCCAGAAAGCTTTTCTTGGCATCTTCCTTCCAGAATCTGCCATTATCATCTTGTTAACACACATCTGGTCTAGGAAATGTAATCATAAGGTATGCTGGCAAATCTTAATATCTTACAAAAGAAGTATACCTCCCAAATTGTGGAGATAAAAGAACAAAGGGTGCACACAACAAAAGTAGCAAATGAATGAAACCAGTGAACAATGCTCAAACAACAGATGGAGCAAGACTGAAGATCTATGAAATAAAAAAGAGCCTACAACAACAGGGTATATCATAGACATAACTTCATTTTCAACTTAGAGTTCAACATGTAGCAAATTCAAGTTCTGAAAATTTTATTTTTAATATTTTGTCTAACTCTGATGTGGATATGAATGGCCAACTGTATATTATATCCTTTCTATCATTAACTGATTGAAAATATATTAGGTATACAGAATATATAGAATTTTAGCATTAGACTAGGGTTTAGTTAGGATCAGGATGAAGTAATAACGATGAGATAGAAAAGGCTATATTATTCTGAGTAAAAGGTTTCATAACATGTAATATATAAAAAAAAAAACTAAAAGATTAATTTTCAAACCAGTTGAAAACAAATTCTAAAAATGGTTTAAAGTGTCCAAATGTGAGAGCTATATAAACTTGCATCATGTATATTTTCAGATACAAAGTACATCAGGTAATTGAGAACAAATTATAAATTAAAATAAAGATATTCAAGAGAAAAAGTAATCAGTGTAATTTTTCAGAAGAAATTTGTACATGATCAACTTCGGAAAACAGAAAAAGGTTATTCAATAAAAAACCCTCTAGCCTTGAGGACGGCTCTCGTACAGACTTAAAGTGACTAGCTTTGTGGGGTCTATGGCAAGTTAACTATCATTCCTCCTGCATTCCTTAAGCATTTCTTAACCACCAGGTCTTGTTATTCTAATGTCTCCATCGATATATTCATCGCCCAAGGTGTTGACAAATTAAGTATGGTGGACCAGAATTGACAAAAATTTACGAATTCTAAAATGTATTTTTCTTTTTTAAACTACCAGGTAATTTTTTAAAATGAACAAAACATTTTAAGCAATTACCTAATATTTTATTCAATTTTTTTTTTGGTACATTTGAAGATGCTTTCTGAAAATATAATAAAATTTAAAATACTATAAAAATTTCTTAAATCAATAACAACATTTCATAAATTATTGAGTTACCTCTATAATGTTATTTTATTAATTATCTTTTTAAATTCTACTTGGGCAGCATCTAATTTAGGTCCAGAAAGTTGTTGTGCCTTGGCAAAAACTGGTATGTGGCTTTCAGAATCTATTCTATGATAAATGCCACAATATGTTTTATTTTTATCTATTTGTGGTGAAGTAACATTTTTATATTTGCCTATGATTTCACTAATATGTGCAGCCATATCCATGCTGTTCACTATTATATTATCTACAGTTCCTATTATCGTTTTTACTGCTGCCTTTCTCTCTGTTATGCTATCGCTAATACATTTATTTTTACAGTCTATGACTAATTGGAATTGTTTCAAAAAGTCTAAACCTAGCAATAGATTGGTAATGTCTGTGATTACAAAAGTCCATTGATAAGCACACCTTAATGAAGGTATTCTTATTTCCAAATTAGCTTCACCATAACTTGTAATACGGTCACCACCAGCAGATGAAAGGTGAACTGGTGTTGGCTCTAAAAGTATACCAACAACAGCTGAACGAGGCAAGATGGAGACATTAGCACTTGTATCTAATATAAAATCTATTTTCATAGCTCCTATTCTAGCTGCTAGTGTTAGTAGTGGTGAACATGAGGGTGCTACTGTGGTCCACCTTACTAGTTTTCCAAATCACTATAGGTAGGGGATGAAGGATGAGAGTTTGGTAACATTTGTACATTATTCTTTCTCTTATGCGGCCATTTGCACTATGGGTTGCATGTACAAGCCTTGTCTGCAAAGTACAAATGAGCTCTGCTCTTTTTTGGTCTTTTTTTCTTGGAAAAAGGACGCAATCCTATAGGAATTGTACTATTCTTATGTTGCTTGTGTTCATGTTCTATAGCCTGGCAGACTGATATATTTTGAATTAGTGGCATCAAGTTATCACATAGCCTACTTATGTCTGTTAAAGGCATTTCTGTGTGCACTGCTATAACCGGGGCAATTTGTGATGGAAAGGTGCTAATGAATTTGTGGCATACTATTTCATCACTTGCTCCAATCTTACTTGCAATGGCCAACATTTCCTGTAAATATAATGATGAACGACCAGTTAATGCAGTGGTCTTCATTAATTTCTCCAACAGCTCTGGCCTGGTCTTTTCATAAGCATCCACAACTGATTCTTTGAGTTTCGTATAATTTCTTGATTCTAAAATGAGGGCCAGAATGTTTGTAATAACACCGGGAGGGAAGGTATGAGTTACAGTGTAAAGTTTTGTATTGTCGGTGGTCACTTGTCTCAAATGAAATTGCGATTCACTTATAGTGAACCAACCAGTGACTCTGGTCTTCATAAATTGTGGAGGTTTGACTTGCTGCACCTCCATTTTTATAAATTGTTTTTATACAACCATACGGAAATATACAAGATAGAGGAAACTAAAGAGGAGAAATCAGTAACTTACCCAGATTTATGCTTTTGTCATGCATTTTTTTTTCTTTTTTTTTTACTGAAGGGAGTTCATTGGAGTTACTACTATGTAGCTCTTTTTGTGGAGGGTGTTCGTTTCAATGTTGGGATTCACCAGCATCGTATATAGAGATGAAGGTTGGGTTAATACATAAGTAAAGGCCAAATTTATTGTCTATACTAACATTTTTATTTGACTCCATGTGGTTACAGTGGCTAAAGCAGGTGACTATCGTCTTAGCCCTTTTGTGATTTAAGAGTTCATATGGGGTCGTTGTGTTGTGTTTTTGGTTGACAGAAATTTGTTGAATTCATACTTTTCCTTCTGGAGTTGTACATCTGGTCAAACTCACAGCCAATGAATCTCCAACCATTGTGCCTCAAACTGCTACATCAAACCAATTTCCCCACTTCTTGTTGTGCACATGGTTTTTGTCTTCTTTTTATTTGGCTTGACACATCAGTGTTTTCCATTTGATTTTTGGCGAGATGTGTTGTCGTTAGATTTTTTATGACATTCACCAACTCACATAAGCTATGTCCAGGTTCTGTCAGTTACTAAGGATAGGAACAATAGAATGAAAGGAAGTATGTGTACAAGAGAAGAGAGAGAGAGTTTTCTTTCTCACTCCCTTAGTGAAAAGGAAAGTATATTTCCATATGGTGTTTCTGCTACCTAATCCTACTGCACATTTATGAATAAGTCCTGAAAGTCTCTTTGAAATCCAACAATTATTTGATGTTTGCAAGACTTTCCAAATTAATGTTATTTTACCAAAAAACAAGCATGAAAATATCCATTACCAGCTCTGTTACAGTGTTGACACTTAAAAATCAAGAGTTTTTTTAACCCAAATTTCGAACGTGTTAGAAAGGAGTAAAAAAGAATTAAAAATTACTTTGGTCTTTCTTTCCTCTTAATAACAAACATTTTGGATGATAAGCATTTGTTTATGGATCCTTTTTTTATCATGCTCTGCTATGCTGTTTTTTTTAGCTACAATTAAAAAAATATATTCTTTTAGCTATATAAGGTTAAAGATAATTTATTGCACTGTTAGTGTTCTGTATTTCTTATTTTTTAAATCTTTTTGCAAGAGGGGTTTACATTAAAAAAATTAAAGTTTTGTTTTGTTGACCTATGACATCACCATAAGTTGCGTAAATAAACGTTATTTTCATTATGTTTTAAGCAAAAAAGTAAGCATCACAATTAGTAAATCTAGATAATTAATCCTTAAATTTACTAAGTAACGTTGAAACATTTCTCTCTGAGAAATACTGAATTTTTAAGAGATTTTTAATTTGCTGTTTACATTTTTCATCTAATGGTAGTTCGATGAGCGAACGTGCTAGAGATAATGTTTAAAAATTAAGAACGTTGCATACGGAAATATTTTTTCTTTAAATACAGATTAGATTTTTAGAGGATCTTTCAAATAAAACCAAAATTTAATGTTAAAGAAGAAAGAAGACAATTTTTTTTGGAAGTTCCGTGGCTGTAAAAAGACAAAGAATGAAAGAGCTCTGCAGAATAAAATCGTAAATATTTTCTAAGGTATTTTAATTTTAATTGCATTACCAATTATCCCATAAATTATAGATTTAAAAACATTACGAACTTTGATAACCAAAGTTTTATTTCAATTCAATCCATTTGAATTTGATCTAGGTACAGTCAACAGTTAACAACAATAACATTAATGAAATAATTAGCCTTCACCCCAAAAGACAATTACATAAGGAATAAAAAGAGATATATAAATTAAATAATTAACTAGCTACGGGCTCGGAAACCCACATTAAACCCGGCCTTGTGCCACATGTAACCCTTGGGCGGGGGCTAAATATTACTAGCTGAAAACAAAAAGAATGACAATATTTCAAGAGGAGAAAAACTAACAATAATTTTTAGTCACCATGCAATTGGCGATGGCGTATAACAATCTTTTTGTGTAAAACTTTAGATTTATCAAAGAGGTGGCATATTTGTAATAAAAATAACAAGGAAAGGCTATATATCAGGTCCAAATTATACTTACCACCTGAAAATACTTTTTTAGAACTATTATTGGCTGAAATTACAACAGCACCACTCCGCACTTCTGTATCATCAGCCATACTTGTATTTTTTTATTTGGGAGTTGTCTCCCGTTAAATAACTTTATTTATGAGTTGTCTCACTTTACATAAATTAAAGAAATAATCGGGAAAATATTTTTAGATGGCAATTTTATATTTTGTCTGTTAAAAATTGAAAACACATTCATCTCTATAAAGGCTAACACGAGGAATTTTACAAAACAAATTAAGATTTGGAATAATGAAGGAATATTACTTTCATTAATTTGCACTTTTTTTTTCAGATTCTGTTATATAGTTGTCTCCACTTGAACCATATCATTTCAAATTTCTTCACTACTTTAAAGTTTTGATTTCTCTTTCAACTTCACTGTCTAGTATATTAGGACAGCAATATTTATCATCTGAAAAGTTGTCTTTTTGCTTACAATTGATAAATCCAGTTTCTAGCATGGAATTATTATTTTTTTTTTTTCTTTGGAACAGCTTCAAATTTGTATTACTGTGCGAGTCTATCACACACGAACATACATACATACATACATACAAATACTGGGCACCTCGAGGTGGTGTAATGGTTAGCAAGCTTGTCTCGCTAGTACAATTACGTCTGAGTAGTGAGTTCGATCCTCACTGGGTGCCCCTTACTTTCGGCTTTGTGCCACATCCAAGCGTAGCTTGGAAAATCACACCATACATACGAATACAAATCACATACAACGCCAAGCATTCATTGATTAATTAATCACCACTACGTTATTATAGACAATTTACAAATTGCAGCAATGTGACAATTTTGTAATCGCTCTATTTTCATGTAGTCAGTTTTGTGAACTGGGAGAAACAGATCACAGAAGCTTTCTTAAGTCTCCCCAAAGCTCACTCGCTGATTGGTCTATGCCAACCAATCAGATCGTCTGCACATGAAGAATAATTCTTCCCGCGCAGCGATCTAGAGCCTATAGTCACTTATTTAAGCAAGAATTTTTCTTAGCTAATTAGTGAGAATTCAGCTGCCAAACGAATCCACCAACCTTCTAACTCACACACATCACTCACATGCTGAACATACCTTGTAACACTCACATAATCTTTTCTTACACAGGAAAATCTTTTAAGAACAGTCATTATAATAGACTCTCATGAACATTATTCCAGTGAACTTTGAAATACTAAAATAACAGAAAAGAGAGACAACTCTTGTTTTTTTCAACTTTTTCTTACTGAAATGCATGCTTTCTTTCACATCGTTGTTTGATATTGTACATCTTGTTAAATACATATTTTATGTGTAACAATGTCTTTTTCTTATCCTTTTCTGCGTCGGCCTTGTTTCCTAATCTAGAGTTAAATTAATGTGGTGAAGTCCGCCACAATACTATTAAGTTGCAGAATCACTTCCACAATATATATATGTATATTACTGTTCCTGTTTAATCATGTTTACTTCGCTTTTTCTTTTTTCTTTTTTACTTCTGAGCTAATTAGTTGCATTTTTCTTATATGACTCACAGGCAACATTTACTATTCTGCTATATCTTGTCCACTTTAACTTTAATATACTGCTAATATACTTGTTGCAGCCTCTGGCTGTTATAGCTGACTGCATTAGTTGGTCAAAGTTGAGTTTATAAAAAAAAACGATTATTATAATCATTACAATTTATTTGCATTATTTATAGAAGTTTCTGTAAGTTTTGTCACATTATATGCAGATCGCCATTAATAAAATCAGAACAATATGTCTAGCTAGATACACAAGACTAAAGTAGTTATTTGTGTTTCCTTTTTATTATACAAAATACAACACTAAGAATATTACATGAATAGATTAAAATCAAAAACCAATTGTTATAATCTTCCTAAACCAAATCTTCTTTTGATTCATGTTACACAAATTTCCACTACTGGCCTGATGTGGATGCTCCGAAACCCAAGACTGAACTAAAAATTCCATCAAACACGCATCGGCTCCGCAGACACCTTCCGCTTTCCTCACCACCCCAAAAAAACATACAATCCAATTTTTTACCCAATAGCACCCACTCCCACCTAAAGAAGCGAAATAGGAATTGGAGCCGATCTGAGCCTATGAAAGGACATGAAAGCCAATCAAAGCGATATCTTCGGCAGTTGGTCAGCACAACAGCCAGGGTTCACACATTCATTGAAACACCACCTCCACATCCAAAGACACCTGGCCTCCTATCTCCAAGGACAACTCACCAAACCCCGTTGCTGCAGTAAGTCACAACTCACCCTCCCTCTCCTCTGTGGATTTCTTTCCTTCAATGAGAGACTTTCACACCACTTCACCATTTGTTGTATTTTTTGTTAATACAATTATTTATTTCTTAAACCTCTGTCGTTTCTTCTTGTTTCTGCCACAATACACTTAATATAACCAAATATTAATATAATCAAATATTAATATAACCAAATATTAATATAACCAAATATTAATATAATCAAATCACAACAGTATTGATTTGTGTATATTCCATAAAATAAAATTTTTATATTTGAAATGTATTGTTTATGTACTGTAAAGTTTGTGATAAAAAGAAATTATTTTTAAAGTTTTTGGAAAGGAGAATTTGTTGAAAAGATTGATAAAAATGTTTATATGTAGACATGAATATCAGTTTACTGTTCATGTTGTTGTTGTTGCTGTTAGTAGAGGTTATTTGGGCATTTCACTGCTGGGTCACCTCAAAAAAAGCAAAAAATGTAGTCATGTTGTGTAGATAAACTAGCATTATTAAGATGACTGAGTTGTTGTAGATTCAAGCTAGTTTCTTTGAGTCAACTGGCTGACTATTAAAACATTTTTTATATAACTCTAAGTGAGGCTTGTAAAATAAAGTTTTTGAATTTACTCCAACTCAGCTTTTGGTTAAAAAATATCCTTTGATATCACATGACCTATTCTATACTATGTTATCATGAGACTTCCTCTGGAGCCTAACAAATTGGTATAAATTGCTTGTATCTTTTACCAAACTAACCACCATAGTGGTCTAATAACATATCACTGTGCTGTCATTATCAGCATCTTATTACTCTAATTTTGTGGAGTTTTCAAGTTCTTTTGTAGTTGAGTTAACACAATATTCAGTTCTGATGAGGCCTCTTCTTCCTTCTTTTCTTTTCCCTATAACTTAATCTCTGGGATAGATATATGGAATTTAAGGTTGCATGTTGGTGTATTGTAGATATGTGCATGTTCACATATAAACAATTAAAGAAGAAGCAACAAAACTTGGGTTTCTACTATGGACGATTTATTCCTTTTTTATAAAAACTGTAGGTAAACAAAGTTCTCAATATCTCCTGGGTATGTTCATTTTCTTTTTGTGGTCCAGAAGTAAGTTAGGATAAGTAATGATAAGAATGGTTATTATGGTTGTGCTCAAATCAGCTTTGCACTGAGATGGAACAGTCAAAGCAAAGATTGTATTTACTTCATCAATGGAGGTTCTGCAAAACATGTCTGAATGCTATGCATTGAAAAATGGTAAAAGAGCATGATTCTGTCCTTTTTTGGAAGTGGAGTCATAAAATTGTGCAGTTGACCAAAAGCCCTGTCTAGTTCCTTTATTACTAGCATCACGGGATTATGTATTTCTTTTTTCTTTTTTTATTCTTTATTATTATTTTATTTATTGATTTTATTTCATTTACCCATGGTCATCAATTTCCTTATTCTTTGATTTAATTCTTTTCACTTCTCCACTTCTATATACTTTATTATGGATTCTGAATATATATTTATAACTTTATTATTGGTGGACATAATCATAATAATATAAGATATGCAGATGACACTGTATTGATCAATGACTCAGAAAGGAAACTACAGGATCTCAGAGACAAGGTGGTAGAGAGAAAACAAGAATAAAAGACTAACCATCAACTGCAAGAAGACAGAAAATATAGTCATCAGCAAGAGAAAAAGCCTAAGATTTGAGTTATAAATTGGAGGTGTAGAAGTTTAAATATCTGGAAAGTGTTTTAACAGAGGATGGAAAATACAACACCAACATCTGAACATACACTAGAATAGCAAAAGAAGTACCCCAAAGTTAAGCAAGGAGCTGAGAAATCTCATTAGAAATAAAGAAAAGAGTGCTGGATAGGTATGTGTTATCCATTCTCTTATATGGCAGTGAATGTTGGAAATCTCCCTATGGATGAGGACAAAACTAGAGACAGCAGAAATGTGTTTCTACAGAAGGATGCTGAAAATTTTGATAGATGGAGTGAGTAAGCAACAAAAGAGTCCTAAAGAAAATGACAACAGAAAGAATCAGGAAAAGTCAGCTGAAATTCCTTGGACACATAATGAGGAAGGAATCCTTGAAAAACTTAACCCTCACAAGGCACATTGATGGCAAGAGAGATAAGGAAGGCAGTGAGCCACTTACTGAACAGTTTTGTGTGAATGGATAGTAGAATAGGTGGAGCTTAGTAAAGAGAGAAAAACTGCTACGAGCCATATGAGATAAGAAGTTGTAGAGAGCCATGATCACATATGTCCTGAAGGGACACAACACATAATAGAAGAAGAATATTTTTGCTGTTGAATCTTTTCAAAAATGTATATTCCTTTTTCCCTTTTTTAATCTGATTCCAGTATTCCTATGTATTGTATTCTTTATTGTTCAGTTTCCTGATAATTTTCTTGTTTTGTAGTTAAATTCCTTGATTGCTGTTTTCCTTTGCATATCACAAACTGTAGTGATATGTAAATAACTGACTAATTAGCATAGCTAAGGCATAGAGACTATATAAGTGCCCAGCAGTAAGAATATGATAGGCAAGATTAATAAGCTGGACTGAGAAAATACAAAGGAAGTCACATTTCATAACACCAACATTGCATATTCTTGATTCCAGATTCTTTGCCAATGTCTTGTATATTTTGTATATTATTATATTGTAGCCATTTTAGATAAGGTAGATTATCCAAGATATTTGTGGAACAAAGCCAATTTTAATAGAAGAATACAGTCATTGAGTACTACCTTATCTGTTCTCATGTGTGTTATTTGACCTGCTCTTAAATTCATGTTGTCCTGTTCCTAAACTATCATCATACTATGGAGTCTGTTCTTATTTAGATACTCAACAGAACTTTCAATATCTTTTAAAATTTTCATAACCCCTCAACTGCAGTAGCTGTGTTCTTGATTTCAGCCAAGGTTGTTTTCTGTTCTCATAGAAGGATATGACAACACAACCAAAAAATTTAAAACCATCATTTACCATTTGGAATCACCTGCAGTGGCAGGACAAACTTTATGTTCAGGGAATGAAGTCCCCTACTGAGTCTTAATGGTTAAGCAGAAATATTTCCAGCCTCAAATCTTTTAGGACATTTTTATTCCATTACTTTGTATGTGAATATGATAGCCATTGTCATTGTACTGACAAACATATAAATAAAACAGCAGAATTCAAAAGTAAATTATATGCTCTCATAAGGAGTCCATTTATCAGTAAGGGCAGAACATTTAACCGTTTCAATACTTTTGTTAAAGGCCAGAATTATGTCCTTTCTAAATACTGTCAAGAAAGAGTAGTATGTTCTAAAAGTTACAAACACATATATAACTTTCCATGCATTCTGCATTAAAATTTATTTTTATCAAATATAAATTAGCTATCAGTTTAGATATATTAATGATAATTTTCCAATAACAAATTTTAGGTATAATTATTTATGAGCTGAAATGAGATCAATTATAAGAAATTTAAGATGCTTGAGCATATATCGTCTGCTTTTCTAAGAGAAAGCAGATGCTCTTGCTTAAACTTTTGAATTTCAAAAATATTTTGGTACATTTCAATTTGTGGGAAAATAGATGCATTTGTTTTTCATTCGGACCCAATCCAAAGGTTTCTCTTCAAATTCTGAGAAGTGAATTTGGAGCCTACATGAACAAATAAATTGAGGGCCAGGAATTGAATTTGAGGAGTCGACAAACAGCTGCTGCATTAACCCAGGTCGCCCAGGTCCAGGAAGAAAAACAACTCAGAAGAAATTTGACAAGTACCAGATGAGAATTGAAAGGAACATCAAAGTCGCTCACACATCAAGGAAAATTCTTTGGTTGGTGTAATTGTTCTGTTCTTTGCTGTTACCATGAACTTTGCTTCAAAAATTGTACCTGTTTTTTGAAAACTATTCAGAGAAGTATTTTCTCCTTTCTTCATTTTATTTTTATATTGTTTACATTTTCTGACGACTTATGCTGCCTTGTAATTTTTATTGTAAAAGAGGAATTTTTCATTTGCATTGATTATTTTTACAGACATGTTATTGGTAATCAATTGGCACACAAAGCATTTAATTTGAGTAATTCTTTCATTTTTGTGTGTTAACAATAAATTTATTGTCTGTTTTTTAAACTTGGCTCATGTCATCTGTCTTTGTTGAGTGCTCTTATAAACTAAATGTTACCTCAAATGTTTGTTTGTACTATTTTTTCATAGGGTTTTTTATCAAATAAAAAATCCTTTACAATTGAAATAATGTACAAACTAGTATTTCATGCAAATTTTAATCTTTGACAATTTCTTGTTATTAAAAACAAGTTCTGATTTAGACATTATGCCAGTGTTTTATTCTCTTTGATTACTGAAGCCTGCAATGTATAATCTGGAAAAAACAAACTAATAAATAGATATCTACTAGTAAATCTTATGAAAGTGTGGGTGATAAAAGGTGTGTTTTTTGATTATTTAAATATTCTTCTTATTTAAAAAAAATTTGACATTAAAAAGGTTAATACTTTTAAAAATGTAAAAATAGTTTATTTCAGTCATAGGCAACCTTTTTCGAGCAGTGGGCCACATGGTCAATGGCTCATTAGAAGGTGGGCCACATTACTAAAAAGATTCAAGGTAATTTTTCATAGTAGGTATCTCAGATATTTTCACTACAGAAGACCATGTGTGTAAGTATATACCTTAGAAATGGGGGAATGTTTTGGGTTTTTTTTTAGAAAAGTTTTTCTATAATTTAAAAAATTAAAGTCTTGGTCTAATATTATCATTTATGACAGAGTGATTGACACATGTCACTGCATGTGATTTATTTCTAATTTATTCATTTGAAAATATGTGGTGAGGGTGAGGATGGTGATTAGGAGAAGGGGGTGCTTTTACAATGTGAGAAACCAGCAAAGCATAACATATGCATGTGCATTTCTATATTGCGAACAATTGCTTATTTAAATGATATATAAGGTATTTTGCATCATTGGTTTTTATTTCTTTTTAAATTTTAGGTTACTTCTGAACTAGAGCAGAACATCTTCCAAAGAAGTGAACTTGGCTACTTAAATAAACTTAAATACATTCTCACAACCAATAAATATATTCTGAGTTATTTTACATTGAATTAAAAAGTATACAATACTGATTTTAACCAATCAATTTTGTAACTGATTCCAATTTTGTAACTGATACCAACCTGAACTTAACTGAATTGTTCAGCTGATTGTACTCCTGTACATCATCAATCGGAATAGTCGTCAACTTCCATTTTTGTCAAAATGATAATAAGTGTCGCTTTCAGATGATATTGTAACAGTTTAGCCTTATATTAGAAGCAACCAACTGTAGAGATTAAAGGAATATCCTAAGAATCACTAAAATGCCCAAAGGTTTCCCAAATGTTAAAACAAACATAAAAAGAATCAAACCTCTTTTCTCTGCCATTAATGCTAATGGTAAGGGTAATATTAGCCATTTCCTTATAAGGAAACTTTTGGCATTCATCGATTGAGCAGCTACTTTTCGTTGTATCTATAAAACCATTTTTCAGGAAAATAGGTTTCTTGAATCCACTTTTATCACTTTTTCCAGTATTGATGACGGTTTCCATCCTTATCTTTTGTTTGAAGTAGTGTGGAATATCAACATGTCATTATTTTCTCTTTAATTTACATGTACCATCTATTTTAGTTGTTGCTGTTGTTGAAAGTCCTCAAGTGATGTGGCTACTGTTATTTGGTGCACTTCTTTGTTTATGATTCTGTAGTGCTAGTCCGCAAGACTCAAGGAAAGATGGTCCAGACTAAGACCTACACTCTTCAATTGCCTAAAGCAATTTTTAATTTGATCTGAGAAAACAGTTGTATACAGTTAACAGTTCAAATATTTCTAAAGAGGTTTGGTGCTCTGCATGGCATCCATATGAAAGTCTTGATCTGATGAGGCTGTTTAAGAACACAGCTCAAGTTTTTAGGTGAATGTTTTGGTTTTGTAGTAATTTGCAGTTTTGGGTGAAACTACTCCTCACTCAGCAAATTCTATATTCAATTTCCTATTCTTCTATACTAAATTTGTTATAACACTGAGGTATTTGAAGTGTTTAGTATTTACTAATTCTACATCTTCAATTTTTATGATGGATTCAGGGTAGGTATTGTTATAATTATATTTTGCCAGCTAAATGGCAGGGAGGAGGTACCTGAGAGCAAGCTGCAACAAGTCGGAGACTTGTTGTCACATATTCCCTTCCCAAATTGATAACACCACCAGACAGTTTTAACCAGGTGAAACTTACGACAGATAAGGCCACGCTACATACAACTGCACCCAATTGATTGTCCAATCAAACATCAGTATGATTGTTGCTAGGCCAAGATTCATCCACACAAAGAAAACTGGGTATATTGGTGCACGGAAAGCAAATCAGAGGAATCAGATGAATCTGAGACAAATCCAAGAAGAAACAGAAGATGAACCAGTAGAGGAACTGCAGAGAAAACTGGAGACAAAACAGAGAAAATTGAAAAAAGGCTAAGAAAAAGAACCATTCAGCACAAGATCCTAAGTCTTTGGCAGATATCCAAAGGAACAGAATAAGGAATGTAAATTCAAATCTGGCAACACTGAATGTAATGAAAACAGGACAAGAGATTCAGTCTAGTAATCTTTTATTCAATTAAGAATCTTACTACTCATCTACTTGACAAGCGGAAATGTACAGCTTTTATAGCTTGGATTATCAAAGGGGAGATAATCCATATTCACAACAGTGAAGTCCAATTGTGAATAGTGGGGAACATAACAGTACCATCATTTCAATTCCAGATCATAGTTTATGTCTTGGTAAAGTTTATCTTAAGTCCTATTTATTGATAGAGAATGCTATTTTTTTTGTTCAAGATCATTCTTATCCCAACTATTAATACCTATATCATTGACATAAAGCCTTACATTGGCCTTTGGAAGGAAAGCAAAAAATACTGTTTTATATTATTAGATTCTTTTTGAAATATGGTATGGAATGCTTAAATAATCCATGCCCATCTCTTCACATCTGTTCTTGTATATGTGCAATACATAGTCTGGGAAAGGATTAAATAGATTGAAGCTCTCATTTCCTCCTTGTTGTACTCCTGATGACATTTGAAATATTTTGAGATTGGGATCTTTGCCAGACATGTATGATTTTGTGAACCAATATAGTTCCTCTATCAGTTCTAGACATAGTTTGGAAGGCAGTTTCTAAGAATGAGAAGAGGAAGTCTCTATTTATGCTGTGAGTTCAACATAGCAAGTATACAATTTTCCGTTGGAGAGGTATTCAATTTCTTAGAGTTGTTTGATGACATATTATACCCCTTACCAGATTGGTTTATAATAATAAATTGCAAATAGCACCACAAATACTGAATAATGATAAAATAATTCTACTGTTAGAAACTATTTTTTTCTACATGAGAAATACCTCTTTTATAGTTTGACAGTGATAATTATTGAAGCTGAAGAAAGTAGATGAAATTTTGGAAGATCTTATGAAAATCCCCTTTTCAAGTTATATGCATTTTTATTCAAATTATACCTGCAAAATATAGGCTACGATCTATTATAGATTCCCAATTAGTAATGACAAAATTTTGTCTCTATTAACAGTTTTCAAGCTTCATTATTTAGTAATTAAACATGTTTTAGTTTATCTCACTATTTTGGATAGCTTTTTTTAAACATCTTAAAAGAAATCATAGGAATGATTCTTGTATTCATTAGATTTTTTTTTTTTTAAGCTTTTCACCCCAAGCAAGGTTGGAAGCCACTAGCACGCAAGGGGTTACAGAAGATTTGGTGTGAGAGCAGATAGGATTGTTAGAGGAATGGATGTAGAGAAGGATAGTGGATAGATCAAGGCAACTGGAGATGCAGTAAATTTTCAAATAAGACTTAAATATTATAAAGACCATATTGCTTTGTATAATAAAATGATGCAATTGTAATATTTATTAAAATATTAATGAACTATAATCAAGCATATAGCCTCCACCTTATGTCATGTAATTAATGTATCCATGTATTTTTGAATACCTTACAACTCTCATGTGAGATATGTAGAGTACCCCCTCAATATCCTGATGTAATGGAATAACCTGCCACCCCCATGAGTGGCAGCACTATAGGCGGTAACCGCCTATAAGAACCTGTTAGGACAGTGGACATCAGAGTTGAGCAGCCTTCCAAGCTACCTCGACTGAGTCTTAGTTAGGAGAGTCGATGTAGGGCTCTTAGGGTGTCCAAGTTTCCACTATATAGTTTATACGGATCATAGGCTTGTCCGGGTTCGTGTAAACTTAGATAAGCCTAAGGCTAGGTTGGCTGGGTAATGGAAATTAAACTGTTCACTATTTGGTGAGCAGGATTTCCGGGACCAGCTGCTACTAATGATACAGAGGGAATTGACGGGGGCGGTTGTTGGGAACGCCTGGTGGGATACATTAAAATCGAAAATTAGAACGTTTGCTGCCGAATTTAGCCGTCGACTCAATCTAGATAGATTAGCGGCGCAAACGGCTTTAGAAGAAAAAGTTGATCGGGCAGTGAAATCCCGTAATAGTGGGGAAATAGCCTTAGCTAAGGCAGAGTTGTCCTCCTTGCTTATCAAGAAGGATCAAGCTCTGGTAGTTAGGGCTAAGTTAAAAAGAATGACCTCTGACGAATATGGCCGCTGAATTGCGTGCAGAGGAAAATCGGAGCGCAGCTCGGCGACATATTGCGTGCGTCATATTGCCGGATAATCGGACCGTGACTACAAACGCGGGCATATGTGAGGCCTTTCGAGATTACTTTCAGGATCTTTTCACCAGGGAACCCGGTCTGAGCCCTGCTCGGTTCGACGCCTATTTGGCCGACTTTCCCTGCCTCGAGGCAGCTGAAGCGGCTGGGTGCGAGGGTCCCATTACAGAGTCGGAAATCTGGGAGGCGCTGAAACAGGTTGGCCTGGATAAATCTCCGGGACTAGATGGTCTTCCCTACGAAGTTTACTTGAGGCAGTCGCCCGTTTTTGTTCCTTTGCTGGAACTGGTCTTCAACAACTGGATGAAGCAGGGGTCTATACCCCAACGCTTCACCAGGGGTGTGATCAAGTTGCTGCGTAAGGAAAAGAACGGTGGGGATGGGTTAAATAACTTTCGCCCTTTGACTATGTTAAACACAGAGTTAAAGATTTTGGCGAAGATCTTAGCCAACCGTTTGCAGCTTGTCCTGTCTTGTCTGATTGGCTCCGAACAGACTTGTGCTGTGAAGTGCAGGACTATTCAGGATAACCTGCATATGGTACGCTTGATCTTAGAACAAGTCGACAGTGAAGCCGCGCTGATCAATTTAGATCAGTCCAAGGCCTTCGATAGGGTTGAACATCGGTTTCTGGAGGCTGTCCTTTCGGCGGCCGGTTTCGGACCCGACTTCCGCTCCTGGATCCGACTTTTGTATGCGACCCCCCCGGTGCGCTGATGGAGGTGAATGGGGTAAGATCGAAGCCTTTCGTATTGTCTCGCTCCATTCGTCAAGGTTGTCCGCTTTCGCCTTTGCTTTCCGTTCTTGCGTTGGAACCTTTCCTTCGCAAGTTAAAGGCGAATACGGTCCTGCGTGGAATTTCCCTGTCTGGGGCTACCACCTCAGCTAGGTATTCTGCCTATGCTGATGACGTTTCGGTTCTTGTGTCGAGCAGAGCCGAGATTGACGAAGTCAGCAAAGAGATCAGTGGTTATGAGATGGTGACAGGGGCCAAGATCAACCGCGTTGAGTCTGTTGGCTTGCGGTTGGGTGCGTGGAAGGGAGTTTCTCTGCCCGGACCTTTCCTCTGGACAGATGGGCCGATCAAGATTCTCGACGTCTGGTTCGGTCCTGATCCTCAGTTGGATATGAATTGGTCGGAGGTGCAAGAGAAGGCCGAGATCGCAATTAATTTGTGGTCTCGGGGGAATCTTTCCTTAAAGGGGAGGGCGGAAGTATGTGTTTCACACATCTACCCGATTCTCCTTTACCGACTCTCTGTACTTCTACTTCCGTATTGCACTTTACTGGCGTTAGTGAGGCTCTTGTTCTCCTTCTTGTGGGGAGGCAAGGCCGGCATAGTCTCTCGGGAGATCTGTTGTCTTCATCCTGCTGAAGGCGGACTGGGTATGCCTAGCATTGAGATTCGTCAATATATGCTTCGCGTCGCCTTCCTAGACCGAATGTGTCGCGAATCGGATGAGGAGGGCGCCTTCTGGAAGGAAGACGTCCGTAGAAACTTCCCATCCCTGAGAAGTGTGCACTCGTGCGAGGAGTAGGCCGGCCGTACGCCCCGAGCCGAATGCTCCTTCTACCGCGAATGTCGTCGTGCTCTGAAACGCCTCTTACGGGTGTTGGATGGCCTCTCCAATGCTCAGGCGTTGTCTCGTAGGGCATTGTATCAATTGTTAGTTAGTGGTGCCGTTCAGGATGATCTGATTGACGAGCTCGGTCTTACGAAGCAGGAGGCTCGCTCGATATGGCCTTGGGCGCCTGGGTTGAAATGCCTCAATAACCATGAGGCATCACTCACCTGGCTGGTGATTCGTGGGGCCCTCTGGGTCGCCAAAAGACTTTGTTCAGCGAGCTTGGAGAAATCTCCAAACTGCCGTCGCTGTATTGGGGAAGTCGAGACCATTGGTCACGCCTTCTTTCATTGCAGGGTGGTAGTGCCGTTGTGCAAGTTTGTTGAAGGCCTCATGGTCCGCATGCTGCAGGGAAAGTTCTTTGTCCTTGAGGTCAGTTCTGTTTGTAGCAATGTGGTGCCGCAGATGACGAAGGCTGAACATTATGTGTTCTGTTGCTTACTAGGTGTTATGAGAGTCGTAATTGGACGACGCGTCAGAAGGGATACTATGAGGGCGAGAAGTTCACTTCTTCCCAACTGATCTTATTCTTTAAGCATCAGCTTAAAGTCAAGATTAGGATGGAAAGGCAGCGGCTCACCTCATCAGAATTTGGCAAAAGGTGGGTGAATCTTGCGCGTTTGTGCCGAGTAAAAGGGGCTGACATGGAGTGGCATTTGATGCCGGTTAGGCATCAGGATATTGTTTTCCTGGGTTGAACTTGGGCAACCCATCCCTGGATTTAGGCTAGAAGTAGGTTTTTGATACTTTAGTTTTTCTTTCCTTTTCCAGTAAACTTAGCTAGGGTGTGTTTGCTCATTGGCCCCTTTTATTTCTGCCCCCCTTTTTTTCCTTTATTTTAACTCCCATCCCCTCCCTCGTTAGGTGGTCAGTGATTTCAGTTCTCTGGTGGATGCGGGGCGCCTTTCGTTTCGCGTGCGTGTTTTTCGTATTTGTTGTTGTGTCAGAATGAGTGCATGTCTGTATGAGTGCTTGGGATGGATGAATGTTTTTTCTATTTTCTTAAAGCCCCGCATCGATTTCGTCTAGTTAACTGATTTTTCTGCCACATTTAAGGTTTGTGGGTTTTTTTTTATTACTAACATGATTTTGTTTATTTTCTTGTAAATAGATTATAACCATACTGTATATATATCATTGGGGTGTTTTTAGCTTGTTGTTTTTTATTCCCCTCCCCCCACAGACAAAGATTTGTACATACGGTGTCTATTTAGGATGTTCATTGAGACAATGAGGTATTTTGGTGGATGTAGTAAGAATGGTAAGTATGAATGTGTTGTTTTGGTGCTAGGATTATTGTTTTGTACGACTGGATCAGTTGTTGTGGCTAGCTAAGTTATTAATTAAGACAGATGATGACCGTCTCTTTCCCCCCATCCCCGTTTTCGGCCTTGTGCCCCATTTGCTGTATTTTATAGTAATAAATATTGTTGAGCCCCCTTCCAACAGCAGCTTGCACACAACTATTACTTCCTTGCTTGTACTGGTTTCTACAATAAACCTGTTACTATTTATCCACCGTGTTTGTCCATTCCATATTCCTTTTAGCACGGAATATAACAGTGGCGACAAGGATTATTGAATTCACATACCAAATTTCAGTGACACCAAAACGAATTCAGACGAGAAGAGAAATAATTGTCGGCTATACGTTTGGTTTGCAAGAGTTTTGAAGTAAGACAACACCTTAGGATATTATAATATTTTCCAATCGGAGGAAGACTTTCTGGAAAAAAGATTTATCACGTAAAATCTTTTAAAAGTAAGAATATTTTTGTTGTATTTTTTGTTTATTATTCGAAAATTAAACAAGTAATTTGAGTTTATTGGAATGCAAAAAGCGAAGGTTGAGTATTTGTATTTTTTCTTGTCTGTCGTTCGTTTTTCTGAAAGACTTGTTGAGCTAAAAGTATGGAACAATTAACAGAGCTTATGAAAGTGTTGTGCACTAGTGTTCAGCAACAACAACAGATAATACAACAGTTGCAAAACCAACAACAACAACAGTTCCAACTTTTTGAAAAATTGATGACGAAAACCGATGAACATAAAACTAGTTTCTTCTCTACCGAAGATATTGCAAATTCATTAACGGAATTTCATTATGACCCATACAATGGGATTACCTTCCCGGCATATTTCAGAAGACATGAATCTATATTTACAAATAGATGCCAAGACTGGTCAGATGAGGAAAAAGTCACCCTTTTATTACAAAAAATGGGGACGGATGAAAATACAAAATACTCTAACCTAATATTACCAAAGAAACCGGAAGAAGTCTCGTTTGAAGAAACAATTAAAACCCTATCAAGGATATTCAATGAAAGAGATAGCTTGTTCCACACACATTATAAATGGCTTATTGTTAAGTCAGAAAACAAAGATTTTCTATTGTATGCTGGGACGGTTAACTCATTATGTGACCTTTTCAAAATTGACGAGATTTATTCAAATGCCCCCCAAGGACAAGGATATCAGGTCGCAGATTCTTACTATAACTGAAAAAGACGATGGGATTACTTTACAAAAAGTTACTGAAGACTCTTCTTCAGTAACTTTTTATAAGTGTCAGTGTCTGATTAACGTAAAACAAGATAATACTCAGATGGAGGAAAAAATGTGTTCAAAGTTCAGCGTGTAAAAGCAAAAAAGATCCCAAATGTGAAGAACAAAAAGAAATGTGAATGTTGTGGAGGATTTAATCACACAAAAAATAATTGCTGGTACAAAAACAATGTATGTTTTGAATGTGGCCATAAGGAACATAAAGGGTTCCAATGCTATAAAAGAAAGAAAAAGACCAGTGAAAAAGTGAATGTGATTCTCTCCAAAAAGGAATTGGGGAATGGCGAGAAACGAAAGCATGTCGATGCACATATAAATGGACATACGATAACATTTCTTTTGGATTCAGGTTCTGATATTAGTATAATTGACGAACAGACATGGAGGAAAATGGATCGACATAAGTTGACTGACACAAACAAAATTGCCAGAGGTATTGCAGGAAAAACACTCAAATTTAAGGGTGAACAGACTGAAAAATTCATGCATGATTTGAAGGACGAATTTCCCAGAGTTTTCTCTGAAGGATTGAGTATGTGTTTGAAAACAGAGGTGAAATTTGAAATAAAAGAAAATGTTACACCAATTTTCAGACCTAAAAGGAACATTCCATTTTCTTCATTAGATTCTATTAACAAAGAACTAGAAAGATTGAAAAATTAGGTGTTATTTCAAGAGTGGATCACTCAGATTGGGCATCGCCTACTGCGTATGTTAAAAAGAAAATAATGGAATTAGAGTATGTGCAAACTTTTCAACAGGTCTAAAAGACCACAGTCACCCGCTTCTTTCACCAGAGGACATTTTCTCAAAATTAAATGGGGGTAAAATATACTCTAAAATAGATTTGCCAGACGCATACTTGCAAGTCAAAGTTAACGAAGAGTGTTTCAAGTATCCGACAACACACATAAAGGATTATTTAAACTAAACCGACTTCCTTTTGGTTTAACGGTTGCACTGTCACTTTTTCAACAAATCATGGAAAGGGAGATTTGAATTCTTGATGTGGAGCCAGCCAATCTCAAAGAATTGCAGGATATCATAGCAACATGGACCAAAATTTCAAAAGAGTTCTTCCAGAACATGTTCAAATCCATGCTAAGAATTGAAATGATACTAAAGTCAAAGGGGGCCCAATCCATTACTAGATTAGTATACCTAATAAAGTGACTAATGTGTGTATAGATACAACATTGAATATAGGAGTTAAGTATCATCTCACTAAAATTGCTGGCTACATCAACCATGACAACTCACACTAAGATAAGCTGACTAAAGGAAACTAGTTTGTAAAAATATCACAGTACACAATTAATTTATTAAAAAAAACAACTTTCTTAGCTAAATTTATATTAACTGCCCAATATTTTGAAATTGTTACTTGCTCTCTTAATTGAAATTTCACATTAATGAATTAATGTTTCATTTTTTAAGAAGTTAGCCCACAGAATATAAGTATAGTAGGATAAAGACAGAAATTAAAAAAGAAAGAATAATATTATTATTATGATTATTTATTATCTATTATTAGACCAATAAACAAAATAGTAACACAACATGAAAAATGTTATAAATCAGATTTCCAAATGATTTTTTTTTCTAAAAATGAGAGCAACTATAGTTTATGTTTTGTTGAAAAAGGACACAAAAATTCCAATTTTTAACATTTTTCTCATTTTTCTATTTTGTTTATTAGCCTAATGATAAATAATAAACAATAATATTACGTTTTCTTTTCCCAATTTCTTTCATCATTTAAGTTTTTGTAAGTTTTTTTGTTCCCACATGGGCCATATGACACAGAAGTGGGTAGCTAAGAATTCTCATGATTATGTCACCCCCCTCACAACATGTGGTTTCTTTATCTCCTGATATGAATCCCATGGTTGAAAACATCAAGGAAACCAGCAGTCCCAAAATATTAGTGATTCTTTTAAGGCAGTCATCTACATCATGATGTCCAACATGAGCGAGAATCACAGCCTCTTCCCAGGTTACATCAAGGCTGTCCTTGAGGCTGAAATAAAATGATTTGGCGTGGAGTGGAGAATAAAATTGAACATTTCAAGCATTATGAATGGCACAAATGACTCTTACTCTTGCACAAGACTCTGAAGTGAAATTTGAAAGCAATTTATATTTATTAAATGGCAAAAAATAATAAGAATATAGTATATAAAATTTACAAAACAAGCTTGTATAAAATTTTCCTTTGTGTGCCAAACACTTTAGCAAGATAACAGTTTTAAATACAAATTTTTGGTGCCCTTAAAAGAAGAATTATTATTATCAACAAAATATTCACTTACTTCCATACTTTCAACTGTCAAAAAGAGTTGAAAAGGAAGACTCATCACACGTGTAATTGGTTTCTGGTTTGTTTTCTTTTTTAACAATAGTTCTATTTTATAAAATGAGATTCAAAATTGAGATAAATCTTGAATATTCATAATAAGTTCAAAATCAGTGCTAATACCTCTAATATTTGTGACAAATTTCAGAAATAACTATAGAAAGATACTTGTAATTTCTCAGAATTGTATAATCTTCTCCATTCTGTTCCTTCCCTTTCTTTTTCTTCTGTTACTTCCTTTTCATCTTTGTTGACTTTTAGTTTTTCTTTCTTCAGTTCCCAGAAATATCCCATAGTCATTCACCTGTAAAAGCCAAAACTCTTGTGTCTGTCAGACAAACTCAAACTACTTAAATAGCCACAAATTGGATCCATATAGAATAAACAATTGAATATTATGGGGAAAGCAAGATATTTCCCTATTGTTTAAAAATCATAAAATGCATCCCTTTAACCATGCTTTTTTGCAAGCTTTATTTTGGTGGGTTTTGAGACAGTCACACTTGAACCTCTTTTTTTTTACAAATATTTGAAAAACTAATTTTATAGATGTATCTTTTTTGTAAACCATTAGGCTTGATTTTGTCATTGTTTTTTAAACTTCATATCTTATAAATGCAATAGCCACAAACCATTACTCTTGATTTTGTCATTGTTTTTTAAACTTCATATCTTATAAATGCAAAAGCCACAAACCGTCTAATTTATTTTTATGTTTACCTTTAAATTAATTTTATATTTTTTATTATATAATTTTTTATTGAAGTTTATTTAATTAAATAACCTTTTGCTGTTTTCTGTTTCTGTGAACAAATATTTCTGGAAACATACATATTTTTCTCTCTCTTTAATATCTTTGTTTTTCTTTATATTATAAACTGATCTCTATTAATTATATATATATATATATATATATATATATATATATATATATATATATATATATATATATATATATATATATATATAATGTTTGTATCTGGCTACTCTTTAATTTTGCAATAAAAATTCATTTGCACCTAAAATGGCAGAAAGTGCTGCTGCTAATGCTGCTGCTATAAGGCAGATCACATGTACATGTGTTGAGTCACTGTATTTGTTGCAAATGCTGCTGTCAGCTTAATTTTATTAACTCAATGTTCCTTCTTTCTTTCATAATGCACTCTACTGAGATTTTCTTATACTTTATTAATGCAATTTTTTTTTGTCTCTGCTCATGTAGTTTTTGCTTTTTGGTATATTTTAAATAAGAATTTAACCGTTTAATGTTTTCATAGTTTTTATATTTGAATATGCAAATGAATCAAAACGATGCTTTTAAAAATTATGGAAAAGAGTTTTGCACAAACGTTCATAAAACTTAACACAAACACTGAAAAGCTATTAAAAGGTATAATGAAGTTTTTTTGTAACTTATCACCAAAAATAATGTGAAGTTAGTGAATTTTTCAATCAAACCGGAATAAAACAGTATCTACTATTTAATTCCCATGTGTATATATATATATATATATATATATATATATATATATATATATATATATATATATTCACCATAAGAAATGTTGTACAAGCTTGTTTCGCAAATTTCATATTCTATATTATTATTTTTAGTCATTTAATAAATACAAATTTCTTCCAAATTTCACATCAGTCTAAGAGTCTTGTGCAAGAGTAAGAGCCATTTGTGCCATTCATAATGCTTGAAATGTTCAATTTTATTCTCCACTCCCCACCAAGTCATTTTATTTCAGCCTCAAGGACAGCCTTGATGTAACCTGGGAAGAGGCTGGTGATTCTCGCTCATGTTGGACATCATGATGTAGATGACTGCCTTCAACAAATCACTAATATTTTGGGACTGCTAGTTTCCTTGATGTTTTCAACCATGGGATTCATATCAGGAGATCAAGAAGCCACATGTTGGGTGTGACATAATCATGAAAATTCTTAGCCACTCACTCCTGTGTCATATGGAACAAAAAAATCCTACTAAAACTTTTATGACCATCCCCTCAATCCCACATATATTCTACACAAAAATTTAAAATTTAAACTAAGAGTCCTTATAACTTCAGCATTTCTTGATGTAGAATTGCAACCAGCATTTGTAGTATCAAGATTCAAATCGGCATTATTTATCAAGGTACTTGCCTGATCTTTGTGGACATAATAGAAAACATGTCATGTATTTGCTTAGACAGAATAATTAATCAATCAAATGGTTTTATTTTTCAAAATCCCTAAACTTATGAAATAGTAGTTAACCTGAAAACAAATAAAAAGTGAGCCATCAGCAGAAAATTCATTTGCATTAAAAGACTGACTGGTGCTGCAGCGACTTGAAAGGAACTGAGATGACTACTAATCACGAAACTGACAGCTACAGACAGATAACAACAACTACTAATTAATTGTATATCTTCATCTCCTGATATATGTGAACAATCCTTCTTTTTCTTATCAACATATAATGTCTCTTTCACAAACATACATATTTAAAGAAACTTCTTAATTGGCATAAAGTCAAACTTAAAACTGAACAAAATATATCCAGGACATTTTTGTACAGTTTTGCAAACACTCACTGGTGTATTAATTATTTTTTATTTATTATATATACAACTTCATTTTCTCAGAAATTCTTGGTATTGTTGAAAACTAAACATTTTTTCAAAATTATGCTAGTGTACTAATATTTAGGTTAAGAAAAAGAATATTAACAGTTAAGTTAATATTCTTTGTCTTAACCTAAATATTAATCTTATGTCCACAGCAGGATATGGATAAAGAAAAAAAGAGGAAGTAAAGAAAGTGATTAATTTTATATTTTTTATTATATAATTTTTTATTGAAGTTTATTTAATTAAATAACCTTTTGCTGTTTTCTGTTTCTGTGAACAAATATTTCTGGAAACATACATATTTTCATCTATAGTTGAACCAGAAGTTTATATGAAGGCCCTCCATTTCACCTCAGCGTATAGTTTATCTTGCTGTTCTTGATTTGAATTATTCGACCAGCTACTCGTCCTGTCTTTAGGCCAGCTTATCTCTTCAGAATCAACATGTCAGATTTCCTGTCAACTTTTCTACAGCTGTGCCTAAGAGCATTCCTGACTTTTCATCGGACCACCATCGCCACCACAACTTAGACGAATTTCAATGAACTTCTTACTTTGTGAACTTTGTTTATTTACAGCTAACCTCTTTTAGAGGGCTATATTGACTGAAATAACAACTTTGATTTTCTTGTCAAACCAGGGGCTGTAGCGGACCGTGGGAGTGAAGATGTGAAGAGATATCAGAAGGTTAAACTTTCCTACTGGCTGGTCCAGCTACATGGAAATGTCGGACTTTAATTAAGTCCAAAGAAGACAAAGAAAACAAACAAGACCGATATACATGGGTAAACAAATATATATTAATAACAAAACAAGTTGAACAAAGACATGGACTGTTACATATTGTTTGTATGGAGAAATTATGTGTGTGTGTTGTAGTGTTCGTACGTACGTGTATTGTTCTTAGCGCATTCCCGGAATTTGGGAAACGCTGTATCTGTGAGAGGTCACATATTAGCCTAAGTGGAAAAAGAGAGATTTTACCTCGCCTCTGCGCGAGGTAGCGGCCCAAGGCCTAAGTCGAAAGAGAGAGAGAGAGAGAGAGAGAGAGAGAGAGAGAGAGAGAGAGAGAGAGAGAGAGAGAGAGAGAGAGGGGTCAGCCAGTATTTATACACAGGGGAGAGAGACCCCTGTTGAAGGATTAAAGAACTGAGAAGGAGCTAACTCCGACAGGGCCATATTTTCCAAATTCAACTATTCCGTTTAGTATCCCATGTTTTCTTTATATCATCTAATTAGTTATATTCTGAACTATTTTTACATGAATTTGGTAAATCCATTTTTACATGTACACTTTTGTATCATTTCATACATTAATTTTGTCAACCTCCTTCCTATTTCTTGTATACTTTCGTATTATTTTGTACATGAACTTTGTCAACCTCCTTTTACTTTAACATTTGTATTTGTGAAATTTCATGTTAGAATTTCTACTTCACAAATCCATTATAAGTTAACTCGTCCTAAGTTGCCAAAACTTGTTCCCGGTTTAAGTTCACCGGAACTCTTGTTTGGATCCAGTATTTATTTATTTTTTTTTTTTTATCGGTAAAATTTTGTAAATGAATTTTGCATACTTTTCAAATATCCTCATTCTGTTGTCCATTTTTGTTTCACCTGTCAGATTTCATGTTTTTTATTATCAAGTGTTAGCAGGCCTCCTATGACTATTCTTATTTGGGCCTCCATATTTATATTGCGCCCCCTCCAGGGGTCCACTACACACTCATATTTTCTTAGTGATGGTACCATAGTGGCACTGGTGGAACTAGCTTCCATGACAAAAAACTTTCCATCCAAGATGTGAACCGAGTCACCAACAATTAGCTCAAACAACAGGCATATGATGCTGAGAATTTTTTTTGTCAACCCAAATTCATTGTGAAATTGTTGTTCGATTCATTGAGCTGCAGGTGTTTGACCTCTGACCAAAACTACTGTCACAATTGCAGTCTAGACATGAGGTCTGTTTTTATATCTGTCTAGACAGGAAAACTTTTTGTGCATGGGTGGTCTGCGTGGGTGTTTGTTGCTGCTTGTGAGTTGTGATGATTGTAAAAAAATGGTCTGACTCATGTGTATGCTGTTTAATGAAATTTTATTTTGTTAAATTAGGGATAATGTCCCTACAACACTGCAGTGAAAGAAGACATGTCCAATGGATTCTTTATAATTGCCACAGTGCATATAGTCAGGTGAAATCACCGACCTCGCTGTGTAAAGCTTCTTCTTAACCCAGAGGTTCCCAGCCAGGTGAGTGCCTTTTTAGGTGAAATCAGTGCTGGCTTTGTAGTGAGTCAGTGACTTTTGCAAAAACTGTGTGAGCCTTTTCTGATTGGTTAGAAAATTTGTTTTAAAACCTTGGTATTTTTTAATAGTATTCCGGAAGTACAAGATGCGATGGGTAAATTGTCGCCATTTTATATTTTTAATTTTACCTATGAGCATTGATTGTTTTTGATTTTGTCAACTACGCAACATAGTAGGGTCAGTTGGGCACTGTGAGAAAAAGAGCACCACGACGCAATTCACTCCACCAGAAATTTGGAAATGACATGCTATACTGCTTGGCATTCGTGCCGGAAGTACCAATATGAACATTTCAGAGTGTTTGTGTGTCAGTCTGAGGACAGTGCAGTGGATTTGGAAAGAGTTGGATGATATATCCAGTCAACATCATGATGTCTGACATGAACACTAGTGATGGTGACGTTATGCTTCCTTTCATCTTCCCACTGGGCCTATATCAAGTGCCTTGAGGAGGTAGTACTGTCCTGGAAGAGCCTATCGCACCCGGCCGGAAGTTACTGCCGGCTACTCAAACGTCTGAAAGCGTCACCACGGAAAACGGAACAAACGCCATTAAGTTCCAGTGACTCAGCATTTTCAGACACCAAATCACAAAAATACAAAAACAAAACGAAACGTAACATCCACAACTAAAAATAATGACCAGAAACTAATTCATATACACATGGGGCCTAAATGAAACCCATGGGTACATTCAAAAGTAGAAGCTCATTTTTAGTGAATAACTAAAAGACATTATTAGCCAAGCTACGATGCTGACCCCGGCCTACATAAACACGGCCAAATTTCTTCCACCAAATTATTCTTGGAACCAGGGTTTAAGAGCCACGCTCCCCTCACCGCTGACCTGAAGAAGAAGAAGCAGCAGCAGCAGCAGCAGCAGCAGCAGCCAGCCCAGGTCAAGCAGCAGCAGCAGCCAGATTCTGGGATCCGGGTTTAAGAGCGGCACGCTCCCCTCACCGCTGACCTCAACCAGCAGCAGCAGCAGCCAGCCAGCCAGTCAGTCAGCCAGACCGAGCCCAGCAGCAGCCCAGGTCAGGCAGCAGCAGCAGCCGCCACTAGCCAGCCCAGGTCAGGCAGCAGCAGCAGCCGCCACTAGCCAGCCCTGGTCAGGCAGCAGCAGCAGCAGCCACTAGCGAGACCGAGTCCAACGGCAGCACCCCGCGTACATTCTTATGCCATAGTCCTTTTCAGGGCTAACGATTACATATTTATGCCATAGTCCTTTTCAGGGCTAACGACTACATATTTATGCCATAGTCCTTTTCAGGGCTAACGACTACATGATTATGCAATAGTCCTTTTCAGGGCTAACGATTACATATTTATGCTATAGTCCTTTTTAGGGCTAACGATTACATATTTATGCCATAGTCCTTTTCAGGGCTAACGACTACATGTTTATGCCATAGTCCTTTTCAGGGCTAACGATTACACATTTATGCAATAGTCCTTTTCAGGACTTCCTGACTACATAGTTTATGCAATAGTCCTTTTCAGGACTTCCTGCCTACATAGTTTACGCAATAGTCCTTTTCAGGACTTCCTGACCACATAGCTTATGCAATAGTCCTTTTCAGGACTACCTGACCACATAGCTTATGCGATAGTCCTTCCGGTTACTACCAAGCTGCATCCCTGATGACCGTCAACCTAAGGACGAGCAGGTTCCCTCAGCACTGACTGGTCCGCTGCCCTAAAACAAGACGATCTTTCGGGTGGCGCTCCCCGATTCATTGCGACACAAGACTTGTACATACTTTTGCCAAATTATTAAATAAAATTTGGCTTTGATTTTAAACCCTCGCTTTTGTTATCCTTGCTTCGATCGTATTTTCCAATATAAATTTTACTGCTTGCGGGGTTGATAGCACACGCTTGACGGCCCCGCAACAAGCCTATGTTTGACAACATGACTCTGCACCATACAATACAAGCAAGAGATCCCAGTCATGTCTGTCAGACAATTTTTGCAACCACATCATGCCTTGCATCTGGCCACCTAACTCTCCAAAATGCAAACCCCTTGATTAATATGTGTGGGGCGCAGTTGAGTGAGAGACCAACAAAACTCCTTGTAACACCAAAGATGAACTCAAGGCAAGGATTATGGCAGCATTCACCAATTTAAACAATGAGATGAGACCGTCCAGAAGAGTTTCAAGATATTTTTGTGTAATTTTGGTAACTATATCTGTTAAAATGAGATGTTCGTGTTATTTTCATTTGTGTGTAATTTAGTCAACAATTTATTCATCGCACACTGTATGTGCATGGAGCTGGATGAAATTAAGGTCTGTTTTTGTAATGGGTTTAGAAGTAAGCACTTCTGTTCGGGTTAAAGAACTGGAGTTGTAACAGATATGACAGGCTTAAGTAGTTTAGCCAAGTCAACGATCAGATCAGATCAACCATCAAATCTTGTAGTAGTATGGAAATAAACCCTATTTCCAACACAATCACATACCCACATACATACCATATTAAAACACATCCAAACTTTATTTTCTACCCAATAGTAGACAATATTACAAACATGCCAAAACAATTCCACAATACAACACACTATTTAAATCAAAATATCTGTTGGTTAGAAATTAACATCATGTGAAATATTTGTTTGACCAACCCCATGAAACCAACAACGCTCTCTTTGCAGAGGTCTTTAATCAAAGAATGGGTGATCTACTTTTACACCAACGAGGTCACAAGTAAGAACTCTCTACAAACCTAATGTTGAATTATCAATGACTGTCAGTCTGCCAAGAGTTATCTACTCTTAGTTTTTGTTATCTCCTCTTGTCTCTTTTTGCACAGTCCCTAATGTGAATAAAGCGTTCACCTCGTGCGTGTGTTAAATAAAACGTGTCTATGTGGTTTTATTAAATTTGTCTTCCAGTCTGAAGTATCACGTCTATTCAAAACAAGGCATGTTTCGATCTGATTGATTCTTGACTTTATAATTATCCTTTTCACCTAAAGGCCTTCACAAATGTAAATATATATTCTTCTGCAATTATACTGTGAAAAGACCTCTCTGTCCCACATATACAGGACCTTTCCAAGTAGTGGACAGACAACAAAAATATTTTACCATCATTAGAAATGGTAAACAAGACACTGTCTCCATAGATAGAATAAAACCGGTGTATTTGGGTTTACCTATAAAAAAAAAACAGTACGAAGGAACATATATTTTCAACTGGTACATAAGTGCAACAACCAGTCTCAACAACTCAAGACACATGCAAAAAATGTCGCAATGAAATCCGACAGAAAATCACCTGGCTTACCAAATTTAAAACATATTATCTATATTGATATTTTTCATTATTTATCAATCTGAGGAGGTATTTACAGCACAATTACATACTCACATACATACTATATTAAAACACGCCCAAATGTTATTTTCTACCCAATAACAGACAATATTAAAAACATGCCTAACCACAATACAACACACGTCTATTAGTGTCTATTAGTTAGAAATTACCATTACCATGTGAAATATTTGACCAATCAGAGAAAAGTAAAACACTATTTTTCTTCCGGGAGAAATTTCTTATAAAAACAGATTTCAACTTTCGAGAGCAGAGTTGCGGCTATCTCCAAGCCGAACACAAGACGTGGCTACGTAGCTTTTTCCTTCCCCCACAATGCGTGCAGAAAGAAATGTGTTTACGACTTCAAACGAATCATCTCCAACAACAGCAAAGACGGTCAGTGAATCTTCGCTAATGATAAAAGTTTTTTCTTAACTGTCAAGAATGAAGACTGAGACACGGAAGATAAGTTAATCCAAGCTTTATTCGGCAAAATACAAGCAGGGTTCACATCACGTGCCCCTAGTATTCTCGAATATGGCTGATTGTCGTAATCCAGAGAAAGGGCCGTAAACGAATATGGTGCCGTAAAAGAGTTTCATAGTCAATCTCTTATTTACGACATCCCTCCCCACTAGAAGGGAGTACTTATTTTAGTCCCAGCCATACCTTTTTGGGGTCACCGACACACGACCTGACCTCTGTAGTGTTTGCACATACTCTGCATGAAGAATCGTGGTCTTCTATATCGGCATTACTTCCTGGGCTCATTAAAGGCTCATTTTGCATGGTTGGCGGTTCAACAGTTGCTGGTTTGGAAGGGATCTCCTCGGAAGACTGCTGAAACATCTGCTGGGGTGAAAATGTCTCGGAGCCAGCAGGATCTGGGGGCCAAGTCTTGAACCGACACAGTTGATTCTCTCCCGTCTGGATATCTGGCGCATGCAAATGATTGATTACTATCGATCAGGTTAACTCGATCCACTAATGACCCATTCTTAGTAGTACGAATGAATCGTCGCAACAACACCGGCCCCGGATTCATCAACCAAGATGGCAGAGAGTTTCCATGGGTTGTGCGTCTCTGAAATTTAAAAAGACCTTCATGTGGTGTACAATTTGTTGTAGTACATAACAGGGACCGCACAGAATGAAGAACTTGTGGTAGGACCTGCTCCCAATGTTTATCTGATAGCTTCAGTGACTTAAGCGCCAACTGGACTGGACAGACAACCCCTACATACCGTTCGGCTTGACCATTACCCTGTGGGTGATAGGGCGTCGAGTTACTGGTAGCAACCCCTTTACCAAGTTAATATTCCTTTAGCTCCTGGGATATAAAAGAACGGTCTCTATCTGAATTTATGTAGTCTGGAATTCCAGTCATACTAAAAAGAAGTTCCAGGCACTTTATGACTGTGGAAGTTTGCATGTCTGGACAGGAATATAAGAATGGAAATCGTGAATATTCATCAACGATGACTAACAAATATGGATTGCGGGAAGCCATTGGGAGGGACCCCTTAAAGTCAATACTGATCCTTTGCATCGGACCAGTGGCTTTTATCAGTGTACCTTCAGTTGGTCGATAGAACCGGGGCTTGAGTTCTGCACAAATCTTGCAGGATGCGCAGGTTTTCTTGACATCTTCAGTTGAAAAGGGGAGATTTCTTGACCGCACAAAATGTAAAAGTCTTGAGACACCTGGATGGCATAGTTTTTCATGTAATTCCGCCAGAACTGAGATTTGGCAACTTAATGATGCACAATAAGTGCGACTGAAAGTGTCCGCAGCTACATTGTTTCTTCCCGGTCAATATTCAATATCGAAGGATAATTCGCAGAGTTCCATTCTCCATTCATTGATTTTCGCATTCTTCACTCTAGTGCGCTTCCTGTTATCATACATGAATGCTACAGACCTTGCATCTGTGTATAGTTTGAAGTGATGTGGAGACAGGAGATGTTTCCATTTTCTTACGGCCTCTATTATGGCTAGAGCTTCGTTCTCAACAATGCTATATCCCTTTTCACTTGCATGAATTTATCTTGACATGAATGCTAATGGCCTTCCATTTTGGCTAAGTACAACAGATACAGCATAGTCCGAAGCATCACAATCTAACTGAAGGGGTAGGTTCTCGTCAATAGCCCATAAGGTCGCTCTACACAGTTCCGATTTAAATGTATTAAATGCCTTAAGTGCCTTCTCTTCCAATGGGAACCGATCCGCTTTCACTAAGGGTTGTATTTTTTCTGAGAATTCAGGGATCCACTTAGCGTAGTAAGCAAACATTCCCCTGATTCTCTTCAGACTGTTCATGTTTTTAGGTGGTGGTAGTTTCTGCAATGGCTTCATTCGTTCAGGGTCAGGCTTTATCTTCCCATTCTCTACACAATACCCTAAGGTATTTAATGTAGTTACTTTATTTATGGTTTTGGAAGTATTCAAAGTCAAGTATCTTTTCTTCACTACCTTCATAAAATTTTCCACATTGTTATCATGTTCCTCTTCTGTTTCACCTCCAACTATCACATTATAAAGATAGGGAATGTATCAGTCAGATTTTCTTCTTTTACAATTTCATTCATAGCACGTTGGAAAGCAGGGACACCATTAGTTACCCCAAATGGGAGACGGGTAAACTGAAAAAGTTGGCCATTTGCTTCAAAAGCAGTATATTTCCTGTCAGATTGTTTGAGCTTGATTTGATGGTAGGAACTTTTTAGATTGAAAGTTGAAAAGTATTTATACCTGGCAAGATTTGCAACCAGATAGGAAATTCTTGGTCTAGTCTGGAAAAGCGTCTAGTTCTGTGTAGATATTTATGGTTTGGGAATAGTCCACACATAATCGTTTTTTGTGTATTTTAGCTTCATCTTTAACTACTACTAATTGTGCCCGCCACGGTGAAATACTGGGTTTAATAATCCCATCTTCCAGAAGTTTGCTAATTTCCACAGAAATAAAATCAGAGTCCTCTATACTAAAACGTCTTGATTTAGAAGCAATCGGTTTGCATTTAGCTGAAATTCCTGGGAACAAAGTTGGTTCAGCTATATCAGCAGCTTCCAGGGCAAGACAGGCACCCGTGCCTTTCACAACGAGTTCCGGTAAATAACCGCCATATTCAAACGTGACCGTAAGATGTCGGGATTGAAATTCCCGTCCAAGAACAACATCACATCAGAGGTCCTTCATGATAGTCAAAGGAACGGAAGTATATAATTTATCGTTAAGACCCAGTTTAAAATCGACTACTGCAAATCCATTAGACTGGCTCTTAATACTTTTCTGGGCCATACTTACTTTTTTTGACAAGGGAAAAATCCTCAGAGACAATAAATCCACCACTTTTTGCTGATAAAATTTTCAGAAGCACAAGAATCTATTAGTATTGAAGGTTCTATTTTTAACCATGACGAAAGTAGCAGCATGGGAAAGTCCCACTGGTACGTTAGTAGTGTTTACAGAAATACAAGAAGCTGAATGAATCATAGCATTAGTTGTCACATTTGATGACCAACACATTTTTTGTAATGTCCCTGCTTATCGCAGCAATGGCAAATTACATCACGTGCCGGGCAAATGGATCGTTTATGGTAAGGTATAATACCACAGAAAAAACAAGCTTTCTTACCGGTGTTATTATTTGAAACTGTAGTGGAAGTTTTCTTACAAGAATTGTTAAATCTTTGGTTGAATGTGGCAGCGACAGCGGTTTGATTATTTTTTTCTTCGCCTGTCGAGTCGCCACGTGGTCTCCTGTTGTTAATGACGACAATGGCTGAATTTGAGGGAGAAACACAAGCCGTATTATTTTTCTGGGCTAAATCCAGTGTTAGTGCTTGTTCGTGAGCTGTCTGCAGGTCCAAGTTTTTATTTTCCAATAATCTCTGTCGGATTGCCGGTGATGTTATCCCACAAATGAAAGCATCTCTCACAGCTTCATCACCGACTTGCTTAGCCGTTCTGTCCTTGAAGTTGCAGTCTCGCCTTAATTTTTCGAGACTTTGGAAAAAATCGTCAATCGATTCATCTTGTCTTTGCTTCCGTGTGGCCAGTAGATGGCGGGCAAAGACTTCATTCGGTTTTTTAATGTATATTGAGTACAGTCGATTTAGTGCCGATTCGATATCTTCGCAGGATTCAATGAATTCGAAAGCTGTAGGACTTACACAGCTTATCAATGCCCGTAGTTTGTTGGGGATTCTGTCTTGGTAGTCGTCTAAACAGTTGGTGAATATAGTACGCCATTCTCTGGCGGCATGTGTTGAATTTGGGTCGATATCCAATACTCTTGGTTTATAGTCAAAACTTGATACAGACTCCGACAGCGCTTTATAAGATATTTTGCCGAATAAATTGTCAAGAATGAAGACTGAGACTCAGAAGATAAGTTAATCCAAGCTTTATTCGGCAAAATACAAGCAGGGTTCACATCACGTGCTCCTAGTATTCTCGAATATGGCTGATTGTTGTAATCCAGAGAAAGGGCCGTAAACAAATATGGTGTCGTAAAGGAGTCTCACAGTCAATCTCTTATTTACGACATCAACCATAGATTTTTTTGTTTCGTTTTTAAAAATCTTTTCTAAAACACAACTTTAACTTGATGGAATAGTCCATACCTACCTTTCACCCCTCCGGGATAATACACTTTACACTAATAATCACCTATTAACCAATCAGCATCTTAGTTTCAGCAAACTAGATTTTTAATTGGCTCAGACCTCTGAAACTGTAGCAAGTTTAAGCGAAAATATCTTTTCGCGCCTAACGTTTTGAGCCGATTTTTTAGATCCAAAACTCAATAAATAGAAGCGTCCGAATCGATTCGAACCAGCCAGAAATTCACCCTCGAAAGTTGTTGACCTTTTCTGACTGCTGTTTTGCTACCCGATTTTTTGGAAATTACCGTTATTGTGTTTGAACTTTATTTCTGTTAAGTTTTGACTTTATTACTGTCTTTTGTTTTTGCGACTGTTTTGAAAAATTTTGATTTTTTCTTTTCCTTTTTTTTTTCCTCCACATTTTTTACTTTTACCCCCTTTATTTTTGCTCCTTTTTATTTTTATTCCAGTTTTTTCTTTTTAATTTTCTTTTTCCTTAATTTCTCTTTTAATTATATCTTCATTTTCTTTTGTTTGTAACCCCTGTCCGTTTTTCGCTTTATTTTTTTTTTGACTAACCGTTAATTCTGTTTTTCTTTCCTTTTAATATCCTTTAAGTTTTTCATGTTTTGTTTTTCGTTTTCATTTTTTTTGTATTGTCTATTTATTCCGTAATCACCCTTGTTCTGTCTATTTGTCCATTTATTTTGTATTGTCTATTTTGTTTTTTTCTTGCCGTTAGGTGAACCTTGTTTTATTTTTTTCTCGTTTGTCATGTGATTTTTGTATTTATCTGTTCTTTGTTTTTGTAATATTTTTTTTTGCTTGCTGTCTCGCTTTCGGGTGAGTTTTGTGTTTTGTTTAACTGCTTTATTTTCGTTGTCATTGTAAATTTTCGCTACTAGGCGAACTTTATTTAGTATTTTCCCCCGCCTAAAGGCCATCTTTGTTTCTTACCACTCCTCCTCTTCCCTTCCCGTTGTATAGATTTTATAAAAAATGAAAAAAAAAGAAAAATAGTAAAATAACATCCTTCCTTATTAAAAAGAAAAAGCCTATCATGGGTGACTTTAAGAAGTCTGTTAAGAAACATTTATTTTCCATAAAGAAAAAAACACCTGATAAAGATGATTAGCAGATACAGCTGTAAATGAAGACTTGGGTAAAAAAGACTATGGAAGACAAAAATAGCCAAAGTTCAAAAAGTATGGAGGCCAATAATGGCCATAATGCCAAAAATATGGAGGCTAATAGAAGCCCAAACAAAGACATGAGCAAAGATAATTAAGAGGCCGGGGAATTGCCCTCTTGTTGGAAGTCCCCTCCAAACTGTAATATCAATTTAGCGGAGTTCTTGGAGCGAGCTAAGAGTTACGCTCACCTTGTCGTAGAAGGTGGACTCTTAGAAAACCCCATAGAATTAAGAAAAATTGACAAAAGAATAGTGTCAGTTTTCGTCGTCGACAAGCGTACGCGCAAAATCTATCGCTCGACGAAAAACACAGTGTTGAAGCACTGGAGTCCTTGGGTATCAAGCCCCTCGGAATAGTTAAGGGAGCCGGATTTTTCATGTGGGGCGTATTGTTACCCACGGCGGAAGACTGCGTTGCGGCATCGACGCGTGACTTAATAACGAAAGATTTAATCTTGCGCACGGAGTACGAAGGCCGAAGAAGGACCATGTAACAGTATATGAGGTCCCTCCTCATGTTAACGGGGAACACATCGATTTTGTCCCAGTATGGCGAAATTCTGGGCGCTTCCTGCGATAGCCTGAACGGGGGTGTGGCTTTGAAATCATGTTGGACGAAAAAGCCTTCCGCTCCATCCCCAACTGTCTGGATGGTGGACGTTTGAAGCTGCCGGTCATTGTGACCGGACGCAAACCGGTATGTTGGAAGTGTGGAGTGACTGGTCACTTCTCCTCTTCCTGCCCAGAGAAAAAGGCCTCTGGAAGTCAAGCTCCAGTAGACCAAAATCCCTCTCTGACTGAGTCTTTACCTACCGCCTCGCCTGTAATGGACGTGCCAGCTTCCGGGACCGGGTCGGTTAATCCTCCGGTTGGCGAAACATCTAAGGCCACATTCCCCAAAGAGCCTTCGCCCGCTCTTAGTGCAGTTGCGGTAAGGGGGAATGGCTGGTAGCTGGTAAGGCCAGAGGGAAGCGCCTTTTCCAAACGGCAGAGAAGCTCTACACAGGAGCAGAAGGAAAGAAACAAAAAATACAGAAACACATTTTCAACACGAGGGTGGATGTCTGCTACATTTCCCCTGCTCAGGCTGATAGAGCCCGCGACTACCGTAATCGCATCAAGACTTGAAGTACTTGCTATCCATAAGGCAATATGCGGACTTGGATGTCGAAGTGCCGCAAAACTTCCCGCTTGCCCAAAGGGTACTAACTGTTATCAGAACGGGAACTGGTGCAAAACAGATTTGGGCAATGCTGGACGAGGCCATCATGTCTTATAAGATGGCCGTGCCGATCGCTATTGTTCAAAATGAAAAACTGAAACATTTGAAACAATTTTGTGCAGGGAGGGTCCCCGTTTTAGTTCATCCATCCCTGTATAGAGCCCTAAAATTGACATTTCCCTGCGATATTGGCGGAATCTCCCAAGACGATACCATCAAGACTGAGATGGGCCATGGGTCTATGGGAGAGGCTGTCGGTATCCTTACCCCGGCCATGTTCAAACCAGTACTTCAACACTAACCGGTCTTCACTATGTATGGCTCTCTGGTTAGCAAGTGTAAATGTCCGAGGTCTGAGGTCGGAGTCTTGCAGGGCGAGGCTCTCCCGCGACCTTCAGCGCCTCGGGGTGAATGTTTGTTGTGTGCAAGAGACCCTGTTTTCTTCTCATGACCGTGAGGACGTGTTGTCTAAGGGGTTCTCCCTTTATTCAGCATGTTTTGATGGTCGTTCGAGGGTTGTCTCTTGGCTCGTGAGCAGGTCTTTGAAGGTTGCATGTACTCTTGTCTTCGCAGATCCGGCGGGTAGGCTTTGGGTGCTGGATGTTACCATAAAGGATAAGGCTCTGCGTCTCATTGGGGTTTATGCGCCCAATAACCATTCTGAGCGGCCTGATTTGTTTCGGCAGATCGGGCCTTTCTTGACGACATCTCGTCGGGTAGTTTTAGCGGGGGATTGGAATGCCGTCCTTGACCCCGATATAGATCGTATAGGGCAAAATCCGGGTTCTAACAAACGGGATGTGAAACCATTTCGGGACTTTATTGACGAGTTTGATCTTGTCGATAAGTACTGGAATGAGCACCCTCGGGAGGTAGTATGAACTTGGACAAATAGGGGCAACTCGGCTCCTGGAACGCTTGCTAGCTACCTCGACCGAGTCTTAGGTAAGAGAGTTCATGTAGGGCTCTTAGGGTGTCCAAGTTTCCATTATATAGTTTATTCGGATCATAGGCTTGTCCGGGTCAGTGTAAACTTAGATAAGCCTAAGGTTTAGTTCATCCATCCCTAACTGTAAGTAAGGCTCTTGTTCTCTTTCTTGTGGAGAGATAAGGCCGCTATGGTATCTCGGGAGAACTGTTGCCTTCATCCATCTGAAGGCGGTCTGGGTATGCCTAGCATTGAGATTTGTCAATATATGCTTCGCATCGCCTTCCTAGACGGAATGTGTCGTGAATCGGATGAGGTGGGCGCCTTCTGGAAGGAAGACGTCCGTAGAAACTTCCCATCCCTGAGAAGCGTGCACTCGAGCGAGGAGGAGGAGGCGCGCTATTTACCCCGAGCCGAATGTTCCTTCTATCGTGAATGTCGTGTTGCTCTGAAACGCCTCTTATAGGCGTCGGATGGCCTCTCCAATGCCCAGGCATTGTTGCGTAGGGCATTGTATCAACTGTTAGTCAGGTGGGGCGTTCAGGATGATCTGATTGACGAGCTCGGTCTTACGAGGCAGGAGGCTCGCTCAATATGGCCTTGGGCGCCTGGGTTGAAATGCCTCAATAACCACGAGGCATCACTCACCTGGCTGGTGATTCGTGGGGCCCTCTGAGTCGCCAAAAGACTTTGTTCAGCGGGCTTGGAGAAATCTCCAAACTGCCGACGCTGTATTGGGGAAGTCGAGACCATTGGTCACGCCTTCTTTCATTGCAGGGTGGTAGCGCCGTTGTGCAAGTTTGCTGAAGGCTTCATGGTCCGTATGCTGCAGGGAAAGTGCTTTGTCCTTGAGGCCAGTTCGGTTTGTAGCAATGTGGTGCCGCAGATGACGAAGGCTGAACAATATGTGTTCTTTTGCTTACTAGGTGTTATGAGAGTCGTGATTTGGTCGACGCGCCAGAAGGAATTCTATGATGGCGAGAGGTTCACTTCTCCCCAACTGATCTTGTACTTTAAGCATCAGCTTAAAGTCAAGATTAGGACGGAAAGGTGGCGGCTCACCTCATCAGAATTTGGCAAAAGGTGGGTGAATCTTGCGCGGATTTCCTGGATTGAACTTGGGAAACCCATCCCTGGATTTAGGCTAGAGTAGGTTTTTTGTATTTGATTCCTTAGTTTTTCTTTTCCTTTCCAGTAAACTTAGCTAGGGTGTGTTTGCTCATTGGCCCCTTTTTTCTGTCTCTTTTTCTTTTCCTTTAGTTTAACTCCCCGGCCAGTGATGTCAGTTCTCTGGTGGATGCGAGGCGCCTTTCGTTTCGCGTGTGTGTTTTTCGTATTTGTTAGTGTGTCAGAATGAGTGCGTGTCTGTGTGAGTGCTTGGGATGGATGAATGTTTTTCTATATTTTTATAGTCCCGCATCGATTTCGTCCAGTTAACTGATATTTCTGCCACATTTAAGGTTGTGGTGGGGAGTATTACTAACACGATTTTGTTTACTTTCTTGTAAATATTTTATAATCATATTGTATATAATCATTGGGGATTTTTAACTTCGTATCAGTATCAGCTACTTTGTCGGCTATGATCGCTAATTTTTGCCTGGCTTGAAATATCGCATCTAATTGTAGAAACCAAGTTTGAACATTCGGGTTGAATGCAGGCATTTTAAGCCTGATTGCTATTTCTGTAAGAGGAACTGGGTCTGCCATTTAGGTAGTCGTGGTTTTGGAGGGAAAAATTTCAGTGTATCTTTTCCTTTTCTTTTTGGAAAGTTGCTGGTGACCGTTATAGCGCGAATATTAAAGTTGTCAGTTTACTGGTATTGGTGTGCTTTCTCAGGAGATTAGTAGTTCTAGTTTACTGAGAACTTTGTGAGTCCCTTGTAGAAATTTTTCATCAATCTGTTGGTGCGAAGACACGTGTTGGCTTGCTTTTCTTTTCGCGCGTTGAGATCATCAATTTGTTGGGTAGCTCCTGTTGGTTTCGTATGTGGTGGATCACCAGTTTCGTTGGGTTTGTAGAGAAAACATGTTGGATGTAATAGTGTTTGAAACGTCGGGTTAGCAATTTTGTTGGGGTAGACACCTTTTTAGAACATCGGCAGTCTCCAATTTAATCTCGCACGTCGGGGTTACCAATTTTGTTGGGGATGCGCAGAATGAGCTAAGATTTTTGCTTGAATGTTAGAATATATCAGAAGGATTTTTCGTCAGGTTGTAGTGATCTTTTCATGCATCCACAACAATAAATAATTCGCAATATAAAACAAGACAAAACATGTATGCAATTCAAACAAACAAATGCATTTATATACAATTCAAATATTATTTACAAAATGTTATTGCATGGTATTATATGTTTTATGTTTGTTAGTGGGCGAAGATTTTTGTTTGCTTTTTGGTGTCTTGGTGTATTTGTATTACAGTCTATAAGAAATCGTAATTAGTGTTTAAACAGCGTTACTTATGTCCGTATTGTTTTTGTAATGTTTAGAATTGAGTCATCAGAAGTAGTCTACACTTAACCGTATGTATGTAATATGTTCGATAATAGTATTTACTTAAATTGTAGTGAGTGTTAATAATTCACTTTAGATAAGTAAAGTTTTGCAAGTTTGAAGTTCTTTGTATTCACAGAGTAATCTTTGAGTCGAGTTTGTGGGTGAGTCAGTTGTGGTTTTTCGCGCGGGAAAATTATAATCGCAAGTTACGTGGATTAGATTAGCGCTTCTCTGTGTTCGCTGGACTGACTGATTTGGTCAGTTGGAAATCTTCCTTATATAAGGTTTTAGATGTCAGAATCGGCTCAAGTAAGTTTGGGCGCAATTTAACTTCCTCACGTGAAGTTTTTGAATTATCACGTTGATAGAATTCGCTGCTTAGCACAATAAGGTTTTTGATTGCTTAAGCTGATTCACGTAGGCGTGTAAAATGGAATGTTCCTGTTGCTAGGGGTGTTAAGGTAAATGGACGAGTCCACAAATGTATAAGAACACCAACATCACTAACCCTTCTGATAACCTAACCTTCTGATATCTTAAAACATTCGCCAGTCTGCAACGAACTCAACTCTCCTTTTCGGCTCTTTTGAATTCATGTACATATGTTTGTAAATACAAATGATTTATTTAACAGGCAAACTCATGTTTTCTTTATTTTAATTTTATTACTGTTTGGAATTCGAACGTTCGGATTTCTAATATAAAAAAACGTTGGACGAATGAATTTCCTACATTAGTAAATAAGGAATTTTTTTTCTCTCTCTCTCATAAAAATCTTTTGACATTTAAAAAAATCTTTGAAAACATTAAATAAGAAAGACAAAAAGAAAAGTTTTTTTTAAATGTAAATGATCTGCCCGTAGTTATTTCGTCTCCGCTATGATCTTCCCCTTCGAAGTGTTTTATCTGCAACAAACATATAACAATGATTATCGTCATCATCATCAACAACAACAAGCTGAAATGGTGTAGTGTAGAGGTGATTATCATGATCATCATACTGCATAGACATCCATGAGAAAGCTCTTTTGAATATAATCGGCATCGCCATGCAAAAAGTTTCTTCCAAGGAGCACCATCCCTATAACAAAACGAAAGAGAACACCATCGTCGTTCTTCCCATAAGAATAAATGACAAATTAACACTGTTAGTGTTACAGATACACTGATATCTGAAATACAGTGAATGATAAATCTCCAATTCTTCAATCCTTTCTTTCATCTGCTGTGCCCTAGTAAGAAATTCATCAAGCTTCGAATGTATCATCAGAATCTGGGGACAGGCGACAAGACAAACTGAGTTTCCACTTTCTCCCCTAAACTTTATGAAGAAGATATCCTATGACCACTTATCATTCAAAAACAAAAATGGACCAATATTTCATCGGAGGCGGCATAAGTGACAGCAAGTCTTTGAGCCTGATAAGTACACGTCACCCTGCTATATTATTCGTACAGCACACATAAACTATCAGAATAAAATTTAAAAACAACTCAATAGCTAATAGCCTCAAAATACTAAGCTGAGCTTAGGATTGAAAAAAAAAAATTACCGTCCTCGGGGCTTTTGACGGAAAAAAAATCAATAAACCAGTTTCGAGTTATCATTGAATTGAATGATATTTGGACTAATAATTATTTAATAGCCTACATTTCTAAAGATTATGCATTGAAAAACTTTTCAAAAGTAATAAAATAATACTGCTGAAAAAATGAATTTAGATATACGAGATGCTTCTTAATGTCCGTCAAACAAAAGTACTTTTCCACTTTACAATCTGGTGCTAAATCGGTGTTACATGATTCTGAGAAAAATAAAAGAGATAGCCAACTTTTCACGGCGAACCTACATCTTAACCAATCATAAGCGAGTCTAGAATGCGTCTCCCGTTTAGAATTTTATAAAGAAGCACGCTGCTACAGGAAAAAGGAAACTCGAATGTTCTGAGTAGGAGGGAAATTTAAAATACGTACAATTCAGAATGCAAAAAATATGTCAAATAAATCAGTATTTGTTAACTAAAAGTGTATTTGTTGAAATATTATTTCTAGGCAAATATTACAGAAAATTAACTTCAATTTTGAAAATTTCTATTCGAAAAATGTCAGATTTGAGTGGGAAGAATGAGCAGCCTTTTCCAGAGATTGGATTTAAAAATATATTAAAAAACGATAAAGCACAAAAGAAAATGTTAAAAACGATATTAATTTAATAATTGTTGGTCATTACATTTATAGTTTCTTTATTTAATATTTTTAGTTTTATTCCAAGTCGTACTTTGGACGAAATCTTACGATAGGGCACTTAATGAAATTTTTAGACCGTTACTACCAAATTCATCGAACTCACTATATTCAAATTAGTTTACGAGACAAATCATCGCTTTATAACAAAAAAATGATATAAAAAAAATATTTCCTACCAAATTCAAGTTCTTGTGCCAAACACAAAAACTTAGTATGAATAGCAAGTCATAAGGAGCAAATCACAAAATAAGACTCTGTTGCGGACACCCCGGAGGGGGGGGGGCGATGGCCCCGGCGCCCCCCGAGTCGTAGATGAACGATGTCACAGGGAGCCCGCCACATTTTTACTTTGTGATCTTACCAGGTGAAACAATATGGACAACAGAACGAAGATGTGTATGAATTATGCAGGGGTTTATTACATGAAGGAGAATAGGATGTATATTGGTAATGTCGGCGGTTGGCCGTTGCTGATGCGGACGCTCCGGTTGAGGGTTGATGTGTGGATGCTCCGGTCGGGTCGACGGTTAATGAAGTGCGGCTGCTCTGGTCGGGTCGACGGGGTTGCAGGTTGTTGATGAGGGCGGTTGCTCCGGTCGTGTCGACGGTTGGAGGTTGATAATTGCGTGGCTGCTCCGGTCGTGTCGACGGTTGATGATTGCATGGCTGCTACGGTCGTGTCGACGGTTGGAGGTTGATGATTGCGTGGCTGCTCCGGTCGGAGGTTGAAGTGAGTGCCGAAGAACCTTCCGTAAATAATTACTATCAATAATGTACGGGAAAGGTTTGTTGGTCGTCGCAGGTGGGCGTTGGTCGTCAGGTTTGGTTAGGACTGTTGGTTGGCTGGTCTGGTTTTTGCTGCTGGTCGGCTGGTGATTGCTGTCGGTCGGCTGGTGATCTCTTCCAATCGAAACCTTTCGTAATAATTACTAACAATTGTGTGTACAGGGAAAGGTTGTGGACGACGTGCGGGCGGCCAGTAGGAGTGGCATGCCGAGAGTCAGAAGTGTAGAGAGAGTGTGTGTGTGTTCCAACTCGCGTCCAGTTGGCAGACGAAAAAAAAATGGGAGCGTAACTTAATACACAGCCTAGGGCGACATCCTGGCCTCGAGGCCAGGTGCCTGTGCACCGACCGAGTCAGAGCTGACCTGTCAGTACCGACCTCGAATTAGGCGATGAGTAGCTGTGTTAAGCTCGGAATGCCTCACGACAGAAAATGGCATTACTGAAATGTCAAGAATCTCTAAAGAAAATGAGTGGAGATTTCTATGCGAAACTTACGGTGTAAAAACGCTTGGAGGTGTATTACGATTAGGTTCGTAACAACCGTGAACGAAAGAGGTAATCAGTTCATCTCCAAACGAAATAACAAGCGTGCAGGGATCATGGTGGAAAGGTCAAGGTTGAAAAATGCCGAAAGCGGCTGCGATAACTCAACCACTTCATAAAATATTAAAGGAAAAACATTTATTACAGAAGTACGAAAAAGGTACAAATACAGAGTTTGCACAAAAATTTCCTTTTGTGCACCCATTAAGGCGGGATAACAAATTTCTGATAAAAAAGATTACTATCAAAAAATGGAAAAAAATACAGTTTGGGAACAAAGATTTTGAAAATGACAAAAAGACAAAACAATGCAATAAGTTGACAGAAAAACAAAGGTGCAACCACCTTTCAGAAAAAATAAAAAAAACGAAAACACCTATTACTTTCCCCACGAGCGCCTTGGGACATGTAATAATTTTTTAAAAGTCCTTTTTAAATTCACACTGTTCCTGCTTGGTAATTTAAAAAAAAATTCTTTTCGTTTTTTGATGTCCAACCGGAGGAGAATTTTCACTTGGACTTCAAAATTCTTTATTCTCTCTGCAGCCGACTAGTAACCTTGTGCCTTCTTGATGCTCTCTTTTCTTCTACTCCTTGATGTTGATTGGCCTTGTCCTATTGCTGCCAAAAAAGTTTTCTCTCCACGTCTACTGGCCTGAGTTTTATTTATTCCGTAAAATAGACTCACGAGGCCCGCGTTCGGGTTCTTACAAGGGCTTATTTCCCATAAACTAAAAATGGGTCCGTCACAAATTTTGTCGGCTTTTAACCGCTGAGCTGAAAAAGATATACATGTGTAAAACAATTATTTTTCACAAATTGTCTGGCCTTCATGAAAATACACTTCTTTCAAAAGAATATATATACTAAAAAAAAACAACAATCTAGACGATTAAACATTTATTCAAGGCTAACATTTAAAATTTTTTAATACAAATAAAAGTTATTTTTGTATTCAGTTTTTAAATCCTCAGAAGAACACAGTAATCTAATACTCGTGTTTTTGCGTGATCTGTCAACATAAAAAGGATGGAAAGTTTATTAACTAACTTCTTTTTTCAGAAGGATAAATGTCAAACGGCTTTTAATGTTTGAAACCAGAAATTTTTATTGCTTTTTCTGGGCGCACAGAAAATAATGGCTTGTTGAATCTATAGGCAATAGACCTTATTTCCAACACAGTTACATACCCACAAACACAGCGTATAAAACATTCCAAAATTTATTTTCCATCCAATAACAGACAGTATTACAAACAGGCCAAAAAGATTTCACAACACAACACACACCGCTTAAATCAAAGTATCTATTGGTCAGAAATTAACATCACCATGTGAAATATTTGACTAATCAGAGAAAACTAAAATCCTGCTTTTTTCGCTCCTACCTTCTGGAAAAATATTTCTTATAAATCCCACAGAGGCTTTCGAGAGGGAATATGTAACTGTCTCCACACCTTAGCGCGTGTCGGAGTCTTTAAAAGAATCATCTCCAAAACAACAACAGCAAAGACGGTCAGTGAATCTTCTTCGGTAACGAGAAAAGTATTTTCTCAACCACAATTTTTCTTTTTTTCGTGGACCAACTATTTAAAAGTATTTTCTAACTAAACTATAGTTTTTTTCTGTGTACCAACTACCCAAACATTTTAACTTAACTAAAGGCTATTTTTAATCATTTTGACTCATTTAAATTCATGTACATATGTTTGTAAATACAAATGATTTATTTCAGAGGCATAACCATGTTTTTATTTTATTTCAATATTATTTTAAATTCGGCCATTCGGATTTATTAAAATCCTGGACAACCTAATTTCCTACAGGTCTTCGGGCTTCAGCTGCATTCATTTCAAATTGACAAATACCTTCTTGTTGAATGTAAAATAATGCTGCTAGTTTTGTATTAGGTCAGTAGCGAGATTAGTGTTGAATTTTGTAAAAAAACAGTCTTCTTTCACTCATTCGTGCTGCATTTCTTTCATACTACTTCTTGAAGTCTTGAATAGAAAATGTTTTTTTAAGACTAACCCTTTTGGCTTTAAATTATGATCATTTATCTTTACTTTTTCTTAGGCAAAATTCTATAAGAACTAACTTCGAATTTAACATTTCTTTCGAGTGCTTGGTTTCCTGTGGACTGTTAAAGCTGCAAAAATGTTAATGTCAATGGACGTTGTCGAATTACTGCCTCCTGACGATAATAGCAAGTGGCGTGATATTTGGAAGGCTTGTAGTGACGCCTACATACACCACGTCCACAAATTACTCAACAGCAATTGGACAATAAATAAACAGTACTATTCGTAAAGACAATTTACGCATCGCACGAGCCGCATAAAAATTTCTCGTGTTTTGTTTCACCAAACTTACTATAGTAAAAAATCAACAGTTGGTCGATTTTTGGTCAATCACATAAATTGACACTTTCTTCAATATTCTTCCCGCGCTCGTTCTGGGAGCCTACTTAACTGTATAAAAAGCAGAAGTTTAAGGAAGAAATTTCAGTAGAATATTAAATTCCACAACCAAAACCTTGTACGTGTTTTCTCGCAATCTTCTACTCACACACACACAGACATTAACTACATTCACACACACACACACACACACAGTGAACTGTCTGTTATCAAAGCCAAGCGAACTATTCAGAACTTTAACATTCTTCTGCACAAACATCTAACTTTCAAATTCATACATCAAACATTCTTAAACACTAAACAAATATCAACAAAGAAACTCCTTACAACATACACTTGTATTTCCCACACGGTACAAGGGAAATCACTTTTTACGACTTAATCTTTATTGTCATTGTATATGTATTTGTTTAAATATACATTTTACTTGTTGATCTTTCAATCATCTCTTGTTCTTTTCTGTGTTTTCTTTGCAAATTGAATGTGGAGTGTTAATTTTTAAAAGGCAACCTTCGACAAAAACCTTCTGATAATTTCTTACCAACACCATTAGCGCCCCACAGGCTCCTCCTATTTTCCATTTACTTTTGGAGCGACAACGCACGTTTCTGTTCACTCCGATAGACACAATTCAAGTAATTACTTCAAAGATACAGACTGAAGATTGTATTGAACTGTTCATAACTTCAACTTCTTTACTTTCCTTATTCTTCTGTAACGTGCTTTGTTAATACATTTATTAACTGTTGTTTGTTTGAATTCCATGTTTTAATACCTTTTTTTTTTACTCAGACTCACATGAGTTGGCCAAATATTGTTTGCAATCGCAAAAAAGGATATTACTTTCCATTCCCGCAACAAACTTAAGATAAAAATAGTATGCAGACGATTTTTCATAATCGAAAAAATGAAAACAATAAACATTTTTACTTCTAAGAGAATGACTGTCAGTGACGACTCACTTCTTCATAATTTGCTAAAACTGGTTGATAGAAAATATTTGTTTAAACGTTAATTATTTAAGAAAGAAAAGTTAACTTTTTCGTTTTATATTTTATTTTATTTTATTTTTAACACAACTGATAATTTATAATGCTTATTACACTTACTTTTAAGACAAGTGTTTTCAAAAAATAAAAGAAAGCCAGGCGTTTAATAAATTTGATGTGAAACATTTTTAGACTTTCTAAAAATGGCATAGCTCGAAAAAGAACCGCTTAAAATAAGTCGGTCAAAGTTGGAGGGTTTTTGTTTTAATCTTCAAATTTCAAAAAGATGTACGCCTTTGGGTTTACTGACCAATCAAAAATGTGACTTCCACCCATGTAAATTTAAAAGTTGAAACCTATCTAGAGCCTATTTGAGGGTTATAAAAGAGGACGAGTTAGCAGAAAATTTCAGAAAGTATAAAAATTTCGAAGGTGCAAAAGAACAAGAAACAAAAAGTACAGAAGGTATAAAAATTTCGACCAAAAAACAAAAACAAAAAAAACGAATGTGTTAGAAGGTACCAGAAGGTTACAACAACTTATAAAGATCCCGAAGGAAAAGCTATTTTGGCTGGGGCCAGTGGATGAACTAAGCTGTTTCTTACAGAAGAAATATGAAGCAAACATAGACAGAAACAGAAAAAGAAGCAGAATACAAGAGAAATCAATGAAGTAAAAGATTTCTTAATAATAATTGAACTGTATTTAAGAAAAAGAGTAAATTTTCTTAATGCCCGAGTGACGCTGATAAACCTGCCAAAGCATTCTCAGTTTCGACTGTCAATTAAGTAACTGTATCTTTTTGGAAAGAATGTGTATTTTGAACCTTTTTAAAAGGAAATTGTATTGTTCTTTCAAGATTTTTCTATTATTGAAAATTTCTTAAATAATTTATAAACTTTTTATGAGCTATATTTCTATTTTTTGAATTGGTTATTTTACCTTTAATAAGGTGCACAAAAGGAAATTGTTGTCCAAGCTTGTATTCTGTTCTATTGGTATTTATGTTAATGTAATAAATGTTTGTCTCTTTCAACTTTCTTGTCGGAGTTTTGAGTCTCGTTTGTTTTCGTATGCCCCTTATTCAATATTCGGGATAATAGAAAAAGAAACATTTTAAGACTTTTTGGTAAAAATGTAAATAAATTAGTTTTAAATTTTACCAAAATTACTGGAATTTTATTATATTAATTGGAATTATGATAAATTGCGATACATATTCAGTATCATTAAGATACGCTTTCCGTAGTATCGTTTCAGTTGAACATTAACCCTGGCAAACATCTTCATTTTGTATTTAGACATCACTAGAATGACACAAGTAGAACTGTCGGAGTTAGATCCTCTTTAATTCCCTAATTGTTCACTAGGGGTCGTTCTCTCTACACTATAAATACTGGGCGACTTCATTTTCATTTTGCATTTTAGCGGACACGTTTAAAAATGTAATCGCTCGTAGAAATCCACGTTTCACCCACTTGTGGGGAACGCCAAGAAACACACATACACGTACGTACGAACATTCCCCAAAATACAAACTCTTTACGTCCACACACAAATGTTAATGTCTTTGTCACTTGTAAATTTGTTGTTTAATACATATATTTGTTGACATATATATATGTCGGTCTTGTTTGTCTTCTTTACATCTTCGGTTGGATTCAATTTGAGTCCGCCATTTTCTTTTAGCTGGACCTTCTTCTAGCAGGAAATAAATTGCACGTGTTCCTAACCAACAACTCGCAAACCCACACGGTCCTCTACAGAACTCTGTATTTTAAATAAAAATGTACTACTTGGACATTAAAAAATTGGTTAAATTAATTTAACAGGAAAATAATCAAATACAAATCAGACAGACAATCACTGCTGATTCAATGTACATACAATTTTTAAACTTAGAATTGAAAAAAATCGCCGAATAGTCTATTAGTTTCTCTAAGACTTTATTTATTTTTAATGAACAGGACCAGCCTTAAAAGATGAGGTTTTCAATTGACAATTGGAAACAATTTTTGAAGGCCTAATGTTTATAGCCAAGGTCGTAGAACCTGTTACACATTACAATTATATATTTTTCCGTTTTATTTTGTCAGAAAAATAAAAGTCTACGTCATTCCATAATTGGCATATCTAATTAATGTATAGTAAAAAAAAACACACAAAAAACAAAACAAAAAAACATCAAGATATTGTAACCGGAGTGAATTTTGAAGAAAGAATTATTCTTCCATTTGCATTTCCCCCATTAAGGGTATTATTATATCCGTGATGTAATAAAACCATAATTCACGGACGTAACGCAATGGCTGAGAGGAAAAAGAATACAAACATGATTGGTTCTCAGAGAGACGTTTATACTACTAAAACATACACAAAACTATATATAAATATGTGTCTCACGCAGAGAAAACTATATCACATATATCTACACGGCAAAACAGAGTGTAAGGAGAAACAAAAAGGTAGAATCTTACATATAATATGGAAAGTCTTCTGTGTTTCTTGAAGCCATGTTTAGAACTCCAGATTCAAATGGGCCGGATTCATCTACTATGTCGCAGGCGAGGACATATTCCACGAAAGTGAAACGGCGAATCATGGGGTTTCCCAAATCTAGGACTGCTAGCTGGAGTTTCTTTCTGTATATGGGGAAGATATATTCCCAAAAGGAAACGGCACCATAGACTTGTAAATTGTAGCATTTGCTGGAAGAGGCGGATTTAGTCTCATACCGGGCCGTTTGGGCCAGGCTTCTCGTTTTGACTGCTGCAAATAAACTGAATAACTGGCCACTCTATTCACTGTATGAAGTGATGTCACTAAGCAGCCGTCATGTAACGCAAGTGACTCATCTCCACCAAAGAGAGATAATCGCCTTCTGTATCCCTAAATATAAACACTGTTGACTTTTTAAAAAAGCAGAACAAAGTCATTGCTGTTGTCTGCAAAGCCTGCAATATAGTGCGAAGTGTATGTTAAAATGTATCGTGTATGTTCGGCAAGAATAGAGTAGATTACCCTCACTTGATGCCCAGAAATGCAGGAAATCGCGTTCAAATTTGTATTCACCAAAATGTGGTATCCTTAAACATTCACATCACAGACGAATGTCGATCGATCTCTACCCATTTCATCCAGAGCAAGAAGACATAATCTGGGGGCCAACAATTGCTCCGACGACAAAAATACCGGTAAACGATTATGATTAGGCATAGAACAACTTTGCCGTTTAAAAACATTTACCTTTAATGACATTTCAGCTTTTGCCTGAAGCTCCAACGAATTCTTTTCCAGCTGTAGATCGCGTTAAGATGAAGAGTTAGGAAAAAGCAATTCCTTTCCACGCGCCTAATCGTGAGCCAACAGATTTATCGCCATTAATCTTGGTCCTTCTCACATTTTTGTACTATTCAATCATCTCTTTCATATTCTCGCCACATTCATATTCTACACAAGATTGTTGCTTTTTCTCTAAGGTTGTATAGAAAGGGTTTTAGTACTATCTAGACATAACGTAAGGTCGATGGAAGGCTATCCTCTCAAGTAAACCAGACGCTGATAGAAGAGCGGCACAAAAGACGGATCCAAGTGTAGACTCCGTTCGACAACAACAACAGCAATAATAACTTTTGGAAAAGAGAGTCAACTGTGTGAAATAATTTGGACTTTTCTAACTTGATTATCACGGCTCAGGCATCGATTTTTAAACCCTCTATAACTGAACGTACCAGACGCCAACTGTCTTGAATTGTACTCTTCACAGCGATCGACCCGACGGATAACAACCTGTAACTATATTTTAGCATGCGAGGACCGAGGGAAAAGACAGAAAGGAAGTTGCAAGCCTATGTGCAATTTTTGGGGACCCATGAAAACCTTCACAGAGATTGACCGGCGAGCTGAGAAGACGACGGAAATAAATTCGCGAGCCTATGTGAAATTGTATTCACAGAAATTAGCCGTTGAGTCAAGAAGAAAGAAAAGAAAGTGACCTATGCGAAATCCTTTTTGACATAAAATGAGAAAAATTAAATTATAGAAGAGCGTTTGAAGTCATGTGAAAGGTTTCGTTTCTATTCACCGCGTCCAACGTAGAAGGTTTTGCCAGCGTCAAATTACTCGCTAATTATATTATCGGCCTTTTAACCGAGCATGCAGTACTTCAAAGAATTTTCTTTCAACAATCCAAGAAATCTAAGTATTTTAAACTCTCTTCGTCTACTTTTGAATGCATGCAACCGTATATCCCTTTTGTAAGCAACGAACTCTCTTACCTTTGTTTTAAACATCTTTTAATATTATTTTGTGTTAGATCCGTTAATCTGTTATATGAACATTCCCTCTTCGTGACAATTCATTAAGACTACGAACTTTAAAATTTCTGATTTATTTTCCTGAAAGTAGCTACTGACAACTTCAAGCCTGTAAATTTGTAAATAAATTCTTTATCTTGTTTTGTTTCCTCATTATTATACATCATTAATCTACTTGGTGTGGATAAATCAACTGTTCATTTTAGCCCCTAAGCCCCATGCCACTCCACTATAACTTTATGCAGTTTTAATCACAAATGCTTAATGTTTGAACGAATATCCCCTTTTCTTTTCGTATTCTATTGGAATTGTCTGAAAGTAGAATCAATAGTCCATATTTTATACATTTTGATACGGTGGTATAAGAGTTTTCTTACCAATTTTCATTTTCTATATGTCAGTTGCGTGGGTGTGGTAGATTTTGTTTCAATTTCAGCAATTTGGTATCGTATGCAAACAAAAAATAATACGTATATTTAGAATCAGAAATAGACAAATTCCTAAGAGACAGAATGAGGAAAGAGGATTTGGAGAATTTGACACTCTCAGAACATATTAAGAGAGACAAGGGAAAGCAGCGAATAAACTGCTTAACAAGTTTGTGGAAATGGTTGGCAGAACAGGGATTAGGAGAAATAGCAAAATGAGAAACCTTTTCTAAGAGCTACAAAGGACAGGAAGTTGTGGAGAGTCATGATCCCCACGTCATGAAGAGACACGGCACAGAGAAGAAGAATGATATTTCAATAATACAAAAATGAATTTCTCGAAATTTCATAAAATTAAATAAGATATTTAATTTCATGAAATTTCGAGAAATTCATTTTGTAGCGCTATGTTTATATTAATTAATAGCACAAGTTCTGGGAGAATTTAAATTATCAATGTTTTTGTCAAACAGTACTCACAATTACAAAAAGTCTGCTCTGAATAAAAAATGTAATGAAACTAAGCCATTATTTAATTATAAAATATTTTAATTGTATTATGAATAAGATACTTTATGGACACTATTATTGTCTTAATACATTTTTGTTGAATAGGGATTTTTTACAAGAATTAATTTCATTTTTTTAAAATTTTTATTATAATTTATAAAGTTTTAACTTTTAAAATTCTGTATCAATTTGTAGCGGTTACGTGATATTGTTATTAAGTAAAAACTATATATGCTAATCATAAATAGAAAAGCTTCGACGACCCCCAGTATTTAAAAAAATGAATTTTGTGTGTGCATAAACGTACTAATGTTTTGTAAATAAAGAGGTCCATATACGACATTATCAGAAAATATGAGCGGTAACGATAGTAAATTTAAATTTTCCTCGACAAACATCTTTGTAAGTAAGACTATAAAGCCAAAGTACTTAAAATTCAATAAAATATTAGATTATTTAGAATATTTTCCTACATTTTAAAGATAATGGATACATAGGCGTTCACGTTATATCCGTTAATTAATTGTTATCGTAATTGTCCCCGATAGCCTATGAGGTCAAAAAACAAAATAAAAAATACTGTCATTTCACCCTGTTATGGGAACTTACCCATAATAATAATGGACTATTCCGGACATCATAAATACTGCTCCTCAAGAGGAAGGGCAGAGTTCAGAGTCAGTCCTTTTTGGACGACTCGGCTAGACGGTCGAACTCTGCCTCTGAGGCAGAGAGGAACTCTCTGCCTTTTGGCTGAGAGGAACTCGGACGAGGCTCCGCCGAAGGGTAGAGCCTCGTTCGAGGTGGTTGACCACCCCGATCCCGTTTATACGGGTTCTACGGGCAATTTTTGCCCGAGCCTACGGGCTCGGAAAGCCCACATTAAACCGGCCTTGTGCCACATTCGACACACGTGGGCGTGTTGTTAAACATCGTCAGAGTCAGTCAGATGATTACTGTAAGACATTGGAATAGTGATACTTCGAGACAACATAGTTCACTCTAACCAAATCTGATAGTCATTACTAATACTTCTACTTCTTTGTACATATTTCTGTTTGTAATATATGTGTTATTCCATACCTGTGTTCGAGTTATTATTCATTGGTCCTATCTTGGACCATCACCGTGGTACAAGGAACTTGGACCATAACACACCCCTATCTGAAAAAGTGCGGGAAAAGGTAAAGCCTAAATTAATATGAAAAACCCAGTAGTGGAAATTATCACAATTTTGTTATTTATGTTCAAAAATACATTTTCTTTAATTATATATAACCAATAGTTTAAGAATATATATTTTATTCTATACGATTTTATTAAACTTAATATAATTAATAAATTTGAAGGCATTAAACCATAAAGCGATACCTAAAAAAAATATAGCGTAAATTTGCGATAGATTTAAATGTGAAAAATTTTTAGTCCAAGAGTAAATTTAAAAAAAATTACAGTAGTAAAAAGTAAAGTATTCTTTTATGTGAATGAAATAGTTTCTTCGTAATTCTGAAAATTTACTTGGTGGCGAGGGGAACAAATTATGTACACTAATTACTAAAAATACAGATTTTTTCACAAATATATTTTTAATTGTACGCAATTTTTCATATGTATTTTTGAAAACTTAATTTATTCATTATGAAAATTAAATAATAGCATTGTAGTTGTGGATGGGTCCCATTTGTCTCCTGGCAACCAATATTTTCAGACTCAGTCCGCCACCACTGTTTGCAGGCATATAAGATACTCATTTAAATCCTGTATAGGATGTGAACTCCTATATTTTTCGTCAGTCACTGAGAAAAAATGTTTAAGACACAGTGAACAAAGAGAGGGTGGGGCAAGACATACTTTAGACATGGCGTTGTACGTAGAAAAATCATCATTGACTCACGCGTTGTCATGGTAACGTGTGTCTAAGCTGTTGGTCGAAACTGGCCTGGTTCGCTGTCTTTCGCCGACTGTCCTTCACTGTATCATTGCAGATCTGTTTGCTGACGAGCCTTTTTTTATCGCTATTTGGCAGCCGGTTTTCGGCTCAGGAATCCTGAATTTTTCGCGGGAATCTACCCATTTCGAGGTCATTCGGAGTTCAACCGCGCGGACATTGTAAAAACATATCACGTGACTTGTCCTATCCAATCAGGTTCCAGAAACCACTTATTTAATTTGGAGCCGTGTTTGTACAGTATTGTAAAAATGTTTTCGTACTTACTGAATTTAGTAAATTTATTTGTAGGCGTCTCTTACTTGTTTGTGCTTCACTTATTAACCGTAAAATATAGGAGCTTATATCCTATAGCTGAAAAGAAGCCAAACAACTCTGCAAATATTACATACTCTGTCCAACGCGCTGGTATTATGAGTCAGTGACTAGAAGGCTACTAAACTCGAAATGAACAGCCCTACACGCAAGCCACCAATCTGCCACTAGGTGGCATACCATTAGCGTTTATCGCTGGTGGCCTGCTGTCGGACCGCCAGAGTATTCCTCTCGGCAATGTTACCACTGGTGGACCGCTAGAGGCCCACCTGTGGCTCGTCGGTGGCTGCTAATAGAGGACCTAGGCGTTGCCATCGGCGGCCACTAGCTGCTTGCGTATAGGAAGGAAAGGAAAAGATGAACCAAACCTACGGGGAAAAACACCATCAAATAAAGACGTGAAAGACTTCTGGAATAAGATATGGTGAAATTAAAATAATTAGGAATGCAAAATGGATTAAGTAAAGATAATGAATTTAAGTATAGACTTCTTAAAGGAAGAGAAATGGAAGACTGAAGTTAGAAAGTAAAAAAGTTATAAAAATAGATAAATTAATAAAAGAAAATCATAAGAAGAGATAAGCTGTCTGATATTTAGGCTTTTCCATCCATCTACGCTCAGACCATTTGTGATTTAAATTTAGTTTACCTTTTTAGTTTAGCAGATATGTTTCTTTGTGTTATTGTTAGCGTGGGTGTTACCGTAAAAAAGAGAAATTTAAAGTTGCTACAGTAGGCACCAGATATCCATTCGTTACGGAAAAAATATTAATGGAACAATACAGAAAAAACAACAATTTATTGCCAAAGTTTTCATATATACAAATTAGGAACATTTATTCGACATATGTACAAAGAAGCTACAGTAAAATTGTCTATGCGAATGTTTGTAACAACATAGTTAATTGATTGTACTTCTATGAGTGGATACCGGATGAAAAAATGACTCGCAAATTTCGTTAGTAAACGGAAATGCTGAGACATTTATTTTGTGTACATGCAGAGAAAAGTTGTTTCTGTCATAATTAAGTTTTAAGTGTATATGTGCGATGTTTGTACGAAATAAAAATGTCCACACTAACACATTGTCGTCTGCTATATGATGTTTTACATTTTTTTGTGTTAGTGAAGTTAAATGTATCATAATGTCGTCTGCGCTTTCTGACCATGAATCTGTATTTACCCACCTCTTCATGGTGATAGAATGTGACACAAAGTCGGTGTTAATGCTTTAATGTAGATTTTCCTTCTATAGTCATAACCGGCCAAGGACAAGTTGTCCAGTCCTTACGATTATTGTCACGCTGACATCAGTATTTATTCACCAGCTTTCTCTTTAATACAACAAGAAAGGTGCTGGAAGAGGTTTCGACTCCCAGGGACTAGGCATACTTGATAAGCTTATGATTAATGATTAAAAGAGAGAACGGATACTACACATTCATTCCAGATCGTGTGTTCGAGAATTAAACTTTCCGTGACAAAGAAAGGTTAAAAATCTCTTCGGCTGTAAGGATTTATGAAAATGAAACCCTTCTAGTGGCCACAGTATCCAGATGAATTATCGTCCTTGGCATGCAAGAGAACAAGTTACACATGGTAGAGGCCCTGGTTATATATGTCCTGACCAACGTCAAGAAGCGGTGAATAAGAAAAACTATACAATAGGTTTTGATTTGCGGCTTCACCTTGCCTTAAGGCTTAAGAGTAGCTATTTTCTTCATGAAAACTCCATCATTGTAAATACTATATTGTTCCGTTATGTTCTTTATAGTTGTTCGTGTTAATAAAATGGCATATGTTCGACGTCTTTATTTTTCTTGGTACCTCGAGTCGAATTTATATGTTTGGGAGCTCCTTAAGGCAGGGAGCAGTCATCCAATAACAACCCAACTCTATCAAAGTAGATCGTAGAAGTCTTCGTTTGATATACGCGCGAAGGCTTCTGAGTAATCAACAAAGCAGTCAACGCTTCTAAGTTGAAATTTTTAAAGTTTAATAAACCAAAGTATGCGCCAAGCCACTGCGTAGAAATTGGATTTTTTTAGTCATTCGTTACTTGTCTGTTCAGGTGTACACTTAAACCCAAGGAATTACATATTTAATTCCATAAACTAACAACTCTCAAATTTTCCGACCAGTCACGAGATTTTGTTTCGATGACTGAAAAGTCACATACTCTGGTTTAGTGAAAGAAATGAACAAACGGCACAATTGTAAATAATGTGAGTATTATTATTAACTGATAGCAGTGGTAGACTGGGTCGAATATTTTTACCATGAAAACTTGTAAAAGGGCCCAGTCAAAAGGACCCACTTAATCCGAAAACGTCGTCAAAGGAATCAAATAAAAGTAAAGGTTTTAGGCAAATAAAATATTATATATTCCCAGCATCTACGCAATATTTTTCTTTCTAGTTTTTACGGTTATTTCTAAAGTGATGGACCATCACTTTGGGGCCCACCGGGAAATTTCCCGGTATCCCATTGACCAGTCCGCCATTGACTGATAGTGTAACCATCTATCAGAGTTTTTCACCGACTAGACGGTTTTACCCCTCGATATGTTTTGATTTTAGTTTACGTAGGCGTGAACAAAATGAAACTGGCAAGTGGATGGGAGGTAAAATGAGGCCACGCCGAGAAAAGAAAAAATGAATAATATTTTCAGCATATTGGATTCATTATTCACCTGGCATAGTCTAGTGGGGTAGGTAAGTGACTCTTGGGACACCTTTGCTGCTACTATTATCTACTCTCATGACAGACTAACAGATCAGACCTTCCCTTTGGGCAGCAAGAATCCCGAATGTTCCTCAGCTCATCTCTGACTGCAATTATCTCTATATTTCGACTGCAAACTCTCCCCAATCAGAATTGACTTCTCGTGACTCTTCATCTCCAACAATTGCTTGTCGCCTGCCAACATGGCCTGACGATCGCAATTACCCACCTTCCGGTCGAGTAGTATTTAATCCCCCAAATTTTTACTTATATATCCATTTATTTTATTACTATTTTATCTACTTGTGGACAGCGGGTCGTTGTTCTGAAGATTGCACTTGTTACTATTTTCGCATTCATAAAACTTCAGGACCAGATAAAATAATTTAGAGCCTACTTGACCCTGTGAGTGTTCGAAGTGACCATTTGTGTCATAATAGAAGGGTCTCCCAATCATGGAAAGCAGAATGGAAACAATCTACTATTGTACTGAGTAAAGAGTTCTGTAGAAAATTCCGAGAAAGTTACCGAGCACTACAACAGACACCTACAGAAGGCCAGATGTTACAACAGTCAAAAAGTTGTAAGTATAACAACAAAAAGGGGTGCACTGGTTCGAATGGAAATGCATATAATAATGATAATTATTTATTTAAAAAATCCGACATAAATTAGAATTTGCATAAAATGTATGGTCGTTGGAAATTTTGTCGTCCAAATCATATATTAAAAATCCGAACGCCCGGATTATAAACGATAATAAAATAAAAATAAAGTAACCATGGGTATGCCAGTTAAATAAATAATTTTATTTGCAAATATATGTCCATGAATTCAAAAGACTCAAAAAAGAGTAAAAAAATAGTCTTTAGTTGAGTTAAGGTCTTTGGGTGGTTGGTCCACAGAAAGATTTTTGATTTAAAAAAAACTTTGATCGTTAGCGAAGATTCACTGACCATCCCGGCTGTTGTTGCAGACGATTCGTTTGAAGTCGCCAACACATGTTTCTTTTAGCATGCGCTTTAAACTATGTAATCACGCCTTCTCTTGTGTTTGGAGGCAGCCCCACCTCTGCTCCTGAAAATCGAAATCTGTGGTTTTTTATAAGAAATTTTTCCCCAAATGTAGGCTCGAGAAAAATAGGATTTTTATTTTTTTCTGATTAGTCAAAATATTTCACATAGTGATGTTAATTTCTAACCAATAGACAACGTAGCATTTTTGAGTTGTGAGGACTTTGTCGATTGCGGGTTGATGGACTTGCTTACTACTGTTCTTTTTCTTTTTATAACCTATAGGAGGATCGCAAATAAGGTCATTCAAATCGACTTCAAGTTAACTGTGATTGGTTAAAAAGATTTTTTATCACGTGACCTGCTCTACACTACATCCGTGCCAATTTATTTTTTTTAGTGAAAACTACCTATCACCCACCACACCTTTGTTTACCTTGAGTCTCAGGTGAAATACTTGGTAAACAAAAAGAAATAAACAGCAGCAGCAGCATCACTACCAGTAATAATAATAGTTAAACAAACTTACCTGCATATGCCTTCAGTGTGGCTTTTTAAGAAAAGATTATCTGTAAAATTGCATTGAAGAACTCACTGTCAGATAATTTTAGTTTTAGACTTTTTTTTTCTGTCCATTATTTTCATTATTTAAAAAAAAAGTGTCACAAAAGAGAGCTAAAACTATTAAAACTACTGTTGCATTGTTCTCTGAAAATATAATTGTTTAGATCAAACATCTTTAACAAAAAAGGTATAAAAAAAGAAAGAAATGGGTAAACTAAACAAAACTCGTAAACATTTCATTTCATTTCAGCAATGCCAAAAACGTAGGAAGTAAAAAGCATGTATACTGAGTGTGTGTGTACGTTCAACAAAAGAGCCGACTGATGCCAAAAAATAATATAGACGCTTCTTTTAAAAAATGTTTTTTATTTTAACTTTTTTTTTAGGCCATGTTCTTTTTAAAACTGTTATTAAAAAAGCAAAAACACTCACGCTTTATAGTTTTAATTACGGAAAAAGTCATTTTTATTAATTTACACTGGAAAAAGTAAATAAATCATAAATCAAAATGTAAATTGTAATGATTTTTATTTTTAAACATTTTTGCCGTGCGTAAACTAAAACTGCGTAAAAAAAAGTTTGATAAAAAATTATTACGAAAAAACTAAAAAAACAGATACTTTCCCCCCGTAATTAAACACTTATTTATTAAATAAAATACCTAATAAAAATCCAACACCTGAGAAAAGTATTGTTTTTAAATCACTTTAAAAAATGAGGGAACCACAGAGAAAAAGAAATTATGAAGGCGGGGGAGAGGGTATTTACTATTAATTACTAGATTATTAAATTTAAATAAAAATAATTTAGTAGAATGAAAATTGAGAAAAGGAAAACTACTAGAAAGTTTCAACACTTTTTTTCGTTTAATTATTTTCTATAAAAATGCCATCAATAATGTCAAAAGTGTACTTGCAATATAAGGCCAGGAAAAAATATCCTGTTGAGCGCACGTTCAATAAAAACATTCCAAAATGGAAAAGTGCGACACTGACTATTATGTTGAATGTAGCCGGCCACGCCACGCTTCAACGTCACTTGCTCTGAGAGCGAAAAAGTGCCCGACTGCAACCTAACAACATCAGTATTGTTGAATATGGGCGCTGGAGGAGCTATTTTTATACTGAAATAACGTGGAAAAGAGCAGCTAGAACAACTGGTATAAAACAACAATATATGCAAAAAATACTTTCAGTAGGAAAGAACTCGTCAGTTGGTGCGCAACTTCGTTTCCCAGCGAAAGAGCCCAAGGGAAGGGATGGCATGATTTGTGCAGAGGACTGACTTGCTTGGTGCTAAAAATTCAAAATGAATAATTTTCTAATTTAACAAAAGTCCCTTTATTGCTATACTTTCTGAAAAGGACATAAATCGTCTCTCTGATTATTGCATACCTGCGTGATATAAAAAAAAGAAGTGCAAAATTACGCCATGTGATCAGAATTGTACAACGAACGTAACCACAAAGTGAAGCTGAATACAGTGAATGAGTAATTTTATTTTTATTTTATTTCTTAACTATGACTTGAAATCATATTTTGGAATTTCTTTTTAATTTTTGGAACTTTGCACACCATTGTTTTTAATGGATGCGTTTGTTAACTGATTTTTATAATGAAAAAGTCACGAGGAGACATCACGCTCCAAGAGAAATATTCACAAGACGAAAGTAAATTAAGAATCTGAGGAGTGGATTTACCCCCTTTTTTTACGTGTATTCTTTGTCAACTTGTTGCAAAAACATACAACCTCGTATTTTTTGACATGTTCTAGTAACACCGAACGGATTTTTCCCGTTGTACTCTTGAATCCAAAATAATTGGCAATTTCAATTTGAATATGTCTCCAGAAAAAACTCCAGTAGTTGCCGACACCCAGGTGGCAGAAACTAAGAAGATGAACCGGGAATTGGGTTATTTTTACCTGTTCGTAGCCAGTGTTGTAGCATGTTCCTGGATATTTGGAGCTCTGGGTCTTTCTTTCATCTGGACCCTTGGCCTTATCGCTATACTTTTCAGTATATGGAGAACTAAACTGTTCAACCTTATACGAAGGATTTTAGATTTGGAGCAACTCTCCATTCACAGGAAACGTGCTCTACGACAAAATGAAACCACTGAATGGTTAAACTTTCTTTTCAATCGATGGTAAGAACTTATTTTTATTTATTTTTAAGTATAACTTGCTGAGTAACTATTTTGTCAGTCGACAAATTCCGAAAAATATCCTAGCAATGATATAGCCAAGCTTCGCATAAGGGCCTCTACTCCTGTCATAAAAACCGCGTAAAATATTAGTTAACGACAGCTACAATACAAATCATAAACACACAGTACTAATCACTCGCATTCTACTAAATTCACTATCGTTTATTCGTATAACTTAGTTACTACTTTATTGAAACGCTTAAAGTCCTCTTCAGGGGTGTTTTAGAAGTATTTTTATTCTGTTAAACATTAGGGCCTTATTAAAAATCTTTAAACTAGTAGAATTTTTTTAAATGCTCAAAGACTCGCTGTTGGCAAAATATTACCATGATATTTATTGACACAATATGAAGCTAGGTAAAAATTTTACAAATAGTAGCTACTGTCATGACAACCTGAAGGATTTACGAATGAGTCTATGAATTATGCGCTGATTTTGATTTTTGAAAAATGTTTCCAAAAATGAGAAACAAAAATTATAAGTAAAATCATTTTTTATCGTTTAAAAATGTATTCTTAATTCATCTTGTTTAATTTTAGCTGCGATTACAAAAAAATAAATTAATTTGGGTCAAGAAAAATAAACAATAACAATATGAAGAAAAAAAAGAGCTGCCTACATAGGGGTCCTCGAAGACGAAGCTGTTACCGTTTGTACCGCTTTCTCAGGAAATCACTAGTGTAATTAATTAATATGATTTATGGTGAATGAATCGAGGCAAAAAGATAAAATATGATTTTTTTTAACCATATATATTTCTAATTTTGCCAAATAAAGCTTTGCGAGATCTGGCAAATTAAGACTCTTTGTGGATGCACAAGTAAACTTGGTTGATAGAAAAAATAAAATGTAAAAATAAAATGTGCTACACAACAAGCAATGCAAACTACATTGCTTTCTTATTGCAGTTGTGATTAAGTGTTAGTAGTTACCAAAGTGCGTGAAAAAAATCATTTTTTTTGTTAGACTTGAAGTTAATACAGAATTATTTTTGAAACTAATTAAATTTGTAATTTGTTAAAGAATCGAGGTTTTTACCAGCTGAGCCACTATCCCCTTCTTCCATACTTTTTTTTAAAAGTGAGAATAACCTAATCGATACGAAAAACAAAACATATTTAGATCAAAGATGAAATCCCCTAAAATCTCTACAGAAAGGCATCTCATCGATTTTATTGCGAAGTGTCCTTAACCTTCGACATCAAATAAGATTTATTTATTTTTTTAACATTTCATTTTTCTTTACGTTTCTATTTTTTTTTGTACTAAATTTAATTAACGTTAAGTAAAAAGTTTATTAGTAGTAATTTAATTAGCATTAATCTCCTCTCCTTAATTTATTTAATTTTAAAATTAAATTTTTTTTTTGTAAAATTTAAAATTGGGGTTACTGACTTGTCTAAGAACTAAATTTTTAACTGTTGAACAAGCTTCTTAGCTTTTTACTACTTTGGCTAGTTCAGTGTGTACTTAAAATCTATAGAGCTCTAATAATAGGGTTCCCATAACTTTCATACGATGAATAATTCAAATGTCTTTCTTCGTTTTTCATTTTCAGTATTACAATTTACATTCAAGTTTTCTGATGAAAAAAAAAGAAGTAAATATTGTTCAAGCGAGGTAATTTTACGACTGAAACCCTTTTTACTGCCATCATTGAATTACATTACAATTACATTTTTGAAGAAAAAAAAATATATTCACATAAAAAAAAAGTTACTTTGCACGGCTTACGAAATTTGTTACATTTACAAACACAAATTTAAAAAAATTAAATGCTTAACTTTCTATAGCTGTAGTTTGTGTGTTTGTAAAATGTGAAGTTCTCTTTTAGGCAAAATTTTGCCAGGTAAACGAAAAGTTACCGAGTGTACTACTTTTTGTAACGTACCCATCAAAAGTAAAAATAAAAAATAAATTCATAAATTAAATAATACAAAAAAAAACATGAATTATGAACAGGAAAATTTTCTAATGTTGGACAATTAATTAGCATAAATACAATCTTCCCATCTGTTTAGAAAATGGGTATTAATTGCATTTTTACCCGAGTTCGAACACATGCTTCTGGCACCAATGAAAGATCAGGCAACCATTCAAATTTGAGTTTAGAAAAAGTACAACTTTTTATGTCACATTCATTAAAACCTAATTGAGCCACTTTTTTGTTTTCTTTTCCGCTTCGATTATCGCTTGGTGAGTTAGACAGCATAGTCACTAGTTTGAACAAATGTTCACATCATTGCGATGCAATGTAATTTGTTTGCTTCAATGAAGTTATTTTTATCCCTATGTACTTAAAAAAAGGATCCGAGTCAGTAAAACTATTGCGTTTTAAAACAAAACTTTTCTGTCTATTGTTTTTTTTTTGTCATTATCTTTTTTAAAAGCAGATTTAGATTTCGACTTTAATTCATTTTTATTTTTTAGATTATTGATTCCGTCTATTTTTAATTCTTAAAGACTGATCTCTACAATTTTTTAAAAAAGTTTGACTAATTCAATGGTTCTTGAATTGAAAAAAATCTGTTAACTAATCTTTTCGTCTTTTTCGGATGTTAAAAACAAAAAAAACAAACTAAATTACAAAATTTGAATTACTTTGTGAAGAATTATAAAAGGTAAAAAACTAAGTTATTGTTAGATCTTTTGAGTTGACTCTTTGACTCACCTGCTTCATTTAAAAAAAATAAATGTCTCGTATCTTAACTGACACGCGTAGAAATTATTAGATGAAAGTTTGCCTAAATGTCCAGTAGACAAGTGTCATTCACAGCTTTTGTTTTGTTAAAAACAAAATAACTGGAGTGGGTTTTTTTTTGTTGTTTTTGTTTGTTTTAAGCTATGCCATCTGCAGTGATTTTTGTTTTCAGTGTTTATTTGTTTTCCTTGTCGGTGCAGGAAAAGACCAAATTTCTGGAATTGGGCATTGAAATAATTTTTCTCGAAACTTTAAAAAGTATAATTTCGTTATCAGCCATTTAATAAAACTTTCTTTTTGAGTTTTACTTTTAGTTTTAAGCAAGAATATTTTTTCTTTGTAAATGAACAATTAAAAGTAAAACAGTGAATTGTGGAATAGGAAAAATGACAAAATTAGCATAATTTCTTTTTCAGTTTTCATGTCATTAAGCAAGCATTATTACAAAAATTATCATGAATGAATTCTATTTTGGAAGTAGCTGCTGCTTAGAAAAGTTAACTTTTCAAGAAAGAATAGAAATAAAAAAGATGAATAATTCCTCAGATCCTTCAGTGATCAATCATTAATCTTCTTAATTAAATCACTGTTTATAGCTATTTTGAATCTGACAAGAAATTGCATACTAAGTAAAATCAATACAATACTGAAAAAAGAAAAATTTAAATATTTCTAACATTAATCTGAAATATTGCTATTATTGTGCAATTCTTCATTAATGCTCCTTTTATGACAGTTTCCGTTTTTACTGTTCAAAAGTTCAGATGTGTTAAAACAAGAAAATTTTTGATTCGTTTTAAAAATTTAAATTCACTGTTTTTAAATAGTCTTTCTTCCAACATTACAATATTGTAAGTTTTTACAGAAATTATTTAATAAAGATATTATTTAATTTCAAATGCTGTTATTAATTTGCTGCTAGTTGTTTTTATGAATATGAACAATATTTTCTGAAAGCAAAAAATTTTTCGATGAAAAATGAATTTAATAAAATTATTTGGTATTTCTTTAATAGATTTTTTATTTTTTACATTTTTAAGTTGTTAAAATATAAAATTAGTTAAAAGCCGCATCAGGTTTCGTAAGTGTCCTTATTTTTTTAACACGTTGTAAACGGTAGCGTTTTGACTAATCAGAAGATCCGCAGTAATTAAGAAATGTAATTTTGTGTTTATAATTGGGCTCTAATTATAAAATACGGAAGACCAACCAGAATACAATTGCGTTATTTGAGTTCAGTATTGTTCTCCGCTGTTAAGGCCTTTACTTTTGCGAAACGCGTATGGAGAAGTTAATTTGATTTTTCAATTTCAACTGAGAAGGGTACCTACAAGTATCATCTTATGAAATTTATATGATCTTATAATTCTTATTTTTATATTAATCTCAGTTATGACATTTTTCCATAAATGAAATATCAAAATTAATAATAAAATGAATGGAAATACAAATAACACCGTAAAATGTAATAAATGTACATAAAATTATAGTATTTTATGTACACTTCTGATAAAATTTCATAAGAAAGGTACCTAAATTAATTAGATACCTTTCTTATGAAATTTAATCTCACTCTTAAGTCTTATTTTTCATTTCTTTTATAATATATTTTCCATAAAGCATCATAAACGTAACGGTGAAAGCTAAGTACAAAAAAAAAAAATTAGAGCGCTGAAAGTTTTCCTTAAAAATAACGAGGTAAAAAATTTGTTCACTTAAATGTAAATAATTTCACTTCCCTGCATCTGTAGAAAGAATTATCCTCCCGTAAGCTATCTAAACATCATGGAAATGTCGTTCGTCACCTGTCAAGTGACGTAAAAGGTTATGACCTGCTTTGTTTTATTTTCAAATTACATTTTTTCGGTGCAGAAGCTAAGTTAAGCTTGGTTCAAAATATTTTAAATAAACATAATTTCTGATTTTCTTAAAATAAGTTTTGAAAAAATAATTGATTTCTAAAAGAATTTCAAAGTGAGATTTTCATCTTTTTTATAAAATCGAAAAAAATGATTGATTATCTGTCAGTTTTGATGACAAAAAAACAAGATTTTTAACGAAAATTTCGGACATGCTAGGAACGATTAAAAAATGTAAAAAAAATACCCCAAAGATACTTTGATATTTCCTCTTTAATTATAACATGAATATAGACGATAAAATTTTTTTTCCCTCAAGTTTGGCATCTTTTTCATCATGCTATGCTCTTTTTGTTTATTTTTTGTGGAGGTACCTACATGGAATACCAATTTGGGAGTTGCAATAGCAAGCAAATCAAGTTAAAAAGAAATACTAGCCAAAGATTAATATTTTTAACTGATACTTGAAATTAAAAAAAAAAAAAATTTTTTAATAAACTTGATAAAAATGTTTTCGTAATTTACAATTAATATTATTAATGATTAATGACATTAAATGATAATAAGTAACTGCAAATCTATATTTTGTCGTTAAAGTACGAAGACACATTCCCTTCTATATTGCATAAAAAAGAATTTGTTCATAATGAATAATTTTCTTTTTTTTGCTCAACAGCATAAATTTTCCCCAGAGTGTATCTTTGTAACAACAGTATTACAAGAAGTTGACTCTGAGGGAAGTTTTCCTTTTGGATTTCAAGTTTCCATTCTATCACTAATTAAACTTGATTTCTCTGACACTTAAGATACCTAAGTTGTACTTTAACTTGTTCTTTGTACTACTTTTGTTGCTGTTTCCATGGATTCATTCTCCATTTTATTTTTTTATTTTTTCAAACTATAGTGGTCATGTTGACTTGGCTCAGTGGTTGAACAAATGGCCATGGGAAATGAAGTTTTTCATTAAGTCCCTTGAAATAAAATACTTTTTTTTCTTTTTTCTTAATCATTTCACCCCATGTAAAGCCATTAAGACACAAGGGATTACTGAGTGTGAAATAATAAGGAAGAGGAGAAACATTAAGGAGCAAGAACCAGAGAGTAATCAAATAGTTAATGATTGATATTGCATTTAAATTTTTGAATATCAAAATTGTCTGGAAAGTATGCAGCCAGAAGAATTCCACAAGCAAGGAGTGCAAGAAAAACTATTATCATAGAACTTAAGGTTACATCTAGCCAATTTTTACTAACAGAAAATATAATTTTCATGTCAAAGTTTTATACTGTTTTGATTTGTCTTGTAAACTCAACTGTGAATATATTTCTCTAGCAGACTACTTTTGCTATGTATAAAGGCTTACAATGTTTGCAGAGGTGTGTTTATATACAAACATTTGAAAGCATTGTCCGATTTTGTCATATAATGCTACAACTTATCATATTTAACTTTGTAGTGATAGAATGAGAAGACAAAAAGCAAATGATAAAGAATTGTATACTTGTAATTTTTTTTCTTCCACCTACAGTTATAAAGAACTGATGCATAGATGCTACTGTACAGTGAAATCAGGCTTATTTGTTAATAACTATACTGATGGTGAGTTGATTCATTAGCTTATATGCATTGATATTCACTTTTAATCCAATAATATAAATTGAAAAATCTGATCCTATTGTATGCATAATCTGAAGTGTAAATATTATTTATTGATGTTCTCAGAACATAAGTGCATAAAAATGTCTATTGATATGCCTATTAATTTGCTTAAACTTATACAGTGTGGTTTAAGTATTATGGGATGGAACCAATGAAAACTATATAAAACAGTTATCTGGTTTTTATTGATTACTATCCAGAATTTTCTCTTATTTATTTTCCTACTTCTATTTATTATTCTTTTTAAAAGATTAAAAACTAGTATTTACAATATAAATACATCATAATTTGTAGTGTGAAAAATGACTCCTATGCAACATGCATTTGCTGTTTAATAGTTAGGAATAAATTTACTACCTGTCTACAATCCTAAAATCTTTAAATCTATACATGTATCTATACATGTATCTAATTTAATTCATCGAGTCTAGAAGAAACCTCAACAGAATGCAGAAAGCACTGGACGGCCGTTTTGTCCTATATTTGGGACTCATCAGCAGTGCTCATCCACTACCGAGAATTGAAACCCAGACAGTTACAATATCAGGCAAGCATTATACCAACTGTACCAACAAGCCTCGGTGACGAAGATGTAACAAATTACTCGATATAGCGCTGCTCGATCATATATTCCATGGTGGAACTCATCCGAATTTCCCTTACCCATAGGACTGTGCCCCCATGAGCCATGACTACTATCCCCAAGCTGCTCCATCCAGAGCATTAGAATCCAGTTCAAGCAAGGATATACAAGTGATAGAAATTATTTGGAGGATTTGAGATAATAATTAAGTTATATAATTATTTATTTCTTTTTTTTTTATCAATTATGTACACTATGGAAAATTTTAGGATCATTTTGAACATAGTATAACGTATGTCAGAGTAATTTTGATTTTCAGAATAGTTTAAAAATTTTCATGCTTATTAATGAACACTTTTCTTTTTCATTGTGCCACTGAAGGATGCTTACGCCACAGTACAAATAGAATAGAATGCTGATGATAATGGCAGTGCTTCGTGTGGTATTTTGTTTTATATAAATATTATTTTACTTTCAGAAGAGAAAAAATATACTACTGTTTTATAATTGCAAATGTAGCTAGAAATAGATAAAATTTATCATTTTAAAAGTATTTAAAATCAAAACTTGTTAATTGATTTTATAAAAAATAGACTTTATCCCCTGGACACATTAAATGCTTTCTCTCATTAAAAATAGAATAATGGATGGTTAAGTAAAATTTCTTAATTGTAAGTAAACGATATTTCAGGTAAGCCTTCTTTTATTTGTCTGATGAAAGGCATTGCTAAATGATTCATAAAACTTTAAAGAGTGGTATATGTGAAAAATAAACCCTTGGGGTGAGATACCTATTAGGTTTTCAAACATTCAAAATTGTTTATTTTGTGACTTGGTAATATTCATGTATACATATTGATATTTACCCAGCTTAGTAGAATACAAGGTGAAATAAAAGTTGGGAGAAAGATTGTGTTGTCGATCTTCCAAGTGGGGAGAACATGCCTGATTTTCAAGTCAATACTTTGATTGAATCCTAGCTGTCCTTTTGAACTTGAATCTCAACTTCTTGAACCAGTGGAAAATGCATAAATTCAACTATATAGATTTGTTTAATGGCTGAAATGTTAGCAAGTTTATTTCTGCAGTAGTATTCAGTATAAAGGGCAGGACTGCAAACTGATTTTTCAAAATGAGCTGTTTTTTTTACATTATGCAGCTTGGTACAAGACAGTTTTCATAATTCTCTAACAGATGGATCTATGTATTTGTAAAATGTATAATATTCCTAGAGTATATTTATCTACAATAATAGAACAATGTAGTTTAGGGTTTTGTAAATCATTGCTGTGCCAGTATTATAAGTAGTAATATTATCTAGAATTTTATTAGTGGATGAAGCATTGTTAACTATTTTTTAAATTTTTTTTACTAGTATTTCTTTCATCTTAATTTCAATAGCTTTTCATCTAATAGCATTGTAATATGTTCAAATTTTATGAGATGCAGCATTGTTGGCCATTATTAATTTTTATTAGTATTTCATCTTGATTTCAGTTGGTTTTCATTACAACTATTCACTGTCACTAATAGCCATCAATAAAAAGGCATAAATGTTTGCTGTGAGCTTATTCTTCATTTCCAATCCCTCCTGTTTACAAAATGAGCATCTGAATAGTTTCAATGAAAAACAATTGAAATTAAAAGAAATATTAGTTAAAAAACTTAATCATTGTTAAAGTTTTTTTCTTCATTGAGTTCATTGTAAATGTATGGTCTTGTTCTAAAATGAAATAAACCTAGTAAATATTTACAAAGTTTTTTTTTAATAAAGCACAATGTGTGAGTGTGTTTTAACATAGATTTTAAAATATAAATTTTAATATTAAAATGTTTATTCTAGGGACATCCACAAAAAACACTATGTAGGGTTTAGAATGAGTTTTTAAAAATGAAAAATTTTGAAGTTTTTATTTTGGTTTTCAAGCTAATACATTAAATTTAATATTTCCAATAAGCAAAATACTTTGTATTTCAAAAACTAATTTAAATTGACTGGGAGGATTCTTTCTCTTTTGTTACTTTTTTTTTTTTTTTTTTTTTTTTAAGTTTTCTTCCATTACAATGTAATTCTCATAATTAAAAAATCTTCCAAAAATAAAATATACTTTACTGAAATTTTATTTGATGACTATTAGCTGATTTAAAGTATAATTAATCTGATTTGATACAAATATTATTTAAAGTTTAAAACATCATAAGAAGAATGCATTTTTTTTTATCCTGACACTAGCTGTGTTAACAGCCTGATGACAGATTTAATGTTGACATTATCTATAAAACATAATTGAAGAAAATGACATCGGCACCCTTTTTATATAATTTTTAACTACTCAGTAATCTTAAAAATTTAGGAAAATATTCTGCATAATCTAATATTTTATTGAATTTTAGAAATGTTGGCTTTAAATTTACTATAGTTATAGCTTTTATTTTTTTTATAATGTTGTGTATGATCACCCATACTTACAAAAATTGGCATGTTTATACAAAAAAAAATTCAAAATTGTTTTAAAAATATTGGTGTTTGAGTTGCATTAAGCTTTTCTGTTTATGATTAGTAAATATAGTTTTCACTTAATAGCGTCTAAAAGGCTGAAATTAATAATACAGAATTTTAAGATTTAAGACTTAATAAATTTTTCTAATTAAAATTTAAAAAAAAATGAAAAATTCATTATTCATCAAAAAACAAATTTTCTTAAGGCAATAGTGTCCTTAATATATCTTATTTGTAAAATCAGTTAAAGGTTTTTCTTCGTTGCCATAATCATGATGTTTCAGCCATTGTATGCTCTGACCTTCTTCAGGTGATTGGAATTTTGAATGCTTTATTTCATCTACCAGGGTAGATTGTTCTAATTCCACAAGTCATACGTCTTCTGGATATCTCAATTTCAGTTATCTCACTTTAACTCAACACCAAGTTTTTGCTCACCTCAGCTGTAGCCAGGTATTGAATTCTCAAAATTTCATAAAATTAAGTTTGTAAAGCAAAAATAAAAAAAATTCCAAAGTAATTTTATTCAAAGTCCTGAAAATTTCATTAAAATCCGACAATTATTTGATTTTTGCAAGAATTTCCAAAACAATGTGTTTTTAACACCAGAAAAGACACTAAAATTCCCCATATTAATTTTTAGCCCACCCACTGACACAAAAACAAGATTTTTAACCAAAATTTCAAATGTGCTCTAAAGGATTTAAAAAAAATAGTAGACAGACTGGATGAACACTGGTCTACTGCAGGAAATAATCTGCCTTGTCAGTCATGTATCGAACGATATATGATCGCCTAAGCGTGTATCATGCTTGACACAAAAAGAGAGAATAAAATATATTGCTAAATCCATTATTTTTGTACTATTCTCGCATACAATTGCTGATAATATTGTACAAATTTTTATGTTGATTGCTACCTTAAGAGCCAAACAAGACCTTATTTGCAATAACAATTGTTAATTTAAATATTTAATGATTAACTTCATGACCAAAGGAATAATTTGTTAGTAGCAGTTGCTTCATGTACAGGGATGATTTGATATTTGATCGAAGTAGACAAATTTTAGAAGCTATTGTTTCATTCATTGTTTTCTTTTTTTCATAATGTACTTTTTTAATTAAAAGAATCTTCATCAAGATATCCTTAGGAAGAAGAAATAACTGCATACATTATATTATCCAATTACATTATTGATATATTTGCTTCTAATAAGGTAATATTTGTTTTGAAAGAAAATTATAACTTCACTTTTTTGTTTTTCCTTCCCCATGAGGATTTATTTTCGAATAGTTGAAGTAAAGTTGAATTTTCTTCAACTGGAATTAAAGAATTGTTAGATGCATTAGAAATTTCAAAATTTTCAGTAGATTTTACATACCCTTATTCTTTTGATATTTTTAGTTTCTGGAATATATACGAAATAGGCAGGACTTGTTTTATCATATCTTATAAAAATTCACATATCCAATTTCTTTCTGCCTTCTATATAAGCATAGCAAACTATGCATAATACAGAGGTTAGCTTTGTGACCTGTGAACATTTTATTTTTTCCCATTCTTTGGTTATAACATTTATGTATAATAATTTTGGTAGTTTTAATTAAATTAGTAGATATCTTCTCATTTTAAATAGGGACCACCAATATTTTTCTGCAGTACCATTTTGGTACAAAGAATATGGGGTTGATTTTTCATATTTAATGTTTATTTAGAAGGGTTTCAAATTTTTCAGAAGTAAATTGTTATCTCTTGTGTGTTTTACAGAGCCATATAGTGATATATGCCAAATATTTCTTCATAGCTTAAAAAAAAAAAAATCTTTTTTTTTTTTTTCTTTTTAAGAAAATAAACCATGACTATACTTGAGTAGTTGCCAGCAAAACATGGTGTATATTTAAAACCATCCAAGGGTATAGGTTCAATCAGGTCAGCTAGATTAAATAAAAAGATCTAATACTTTATTAGCCTACTTGTCAAGTAATTTATTTCTATATTGTACCATTTTACCTTGATTACATTTAAAACAATATCAAAGACTTTTGTCAGGTTGTAGAAAAGTCACAAGAAGTTGGTCTTTAAAGATCCTGATGTCTGCTTTTGTGGATAACAATCTGAACAGATTTTGAATACTCTCTGTTAGAGGTAAGAAGACTGATGAGATACTGAGTTTGTTTAATCCCAGTGGGGGAAAAATCTAACTGAAGATACCCCCCAACAGAACAAACTATTAACTCTATAAATTATTTTTTTTTTTTGTTCTTTTGCTACTTTGTTGGTCACTGTTTTGTAAAATTTAGTAGTAACTCTCTTAAAGATTTGGCTAAATAATTATAGTACCAGACTGATGACTGGGCTCATTTTGTAATCAATCCTAACTCTTATTCACTATGGGTCTGAAATTTCTTTGACAAATCAAAATAGTTATCGGTAAAATTTGAGATCACCTGTTTTAAGTACCTGTTATTTACTTCATTTCTGAAATTAATCCTGCATTGTTTAGTTTACTGAATGTAACAAAAACCTTCCAAACCTTGTTTTTAATTTTACTTTTTCTTCTAAATGAGCAACATCAATTCCCTTTACTTAATGACATCAACTTGGCAAACAATTCTCTAAATCATTGGCAGAATCATTAATACAGAAATTGGCCCAACATTAACTTAAGAGAACCACAGCAATGTAAATTAACTGAATGATATATCATGTAATTTTTTCCCTCAAATGCTAAAAGATGTGGCTTGTCTTAGATGCAAGGCTATTATTATACTCTGCTTCAAATTAGATCTCTTTTTGATTCACTGTACATGTCAGTTGGATGTGAATGCTAAGAAAGCCAAACCCAAAATAAAAAGTTATTTTCTGCACACAGATTCCAAGCATCATATATGGCTTACAAAACAAATCCCCCTTAAAAATATAAAATAACAATGTCAAATAAGCCAATCATAAATGTTGCTGCCAGGAAAAAAAAAACAAAAAAAAACAAAACATGAGGAGCCTCCAAAATTTGCTTTTAAGAAAGCCACTGATAAACAACTCTGGCAGAATCAAGGAAAATGAAACGACTACCAACACCTGGCAGGCTCTCAACATTACCACTGGGACTTCAGTCAACCGACCAGACATACATATCCACTGGAAACCCACCCTTCTCCAAATATCTACACCATGCCCACATAAACATTACCCCTGCATATTCCGTATTGGCAAGGACAGATTTGCAGGGAACTGCAAGCTTCACTAATCTACTCCAGGCCTCTCAATGTCACAACCATGACTTCAGTAAATTGATCTAACAAGTGCATCAACTGTAGGCCTTACCAATTCTACCCTTTCCTCAAAAGCTCTTTAAAAAGATGTGTGTTGCATCAACATTGGCATTTGTCAAGATTGTATAGTTAGATTAAAGATTTGAAATTGAATTTTGATACAAGTATTGTGATTCTTAACATAGATTCACTTGAGAAAGAAACATTTAAAATTAGAGCAAATTATTATAAGAAATTAGTTAATTTAAAAATTATGAAAATCCTGTAGAATTTGAAATATTTGAAGCAAATTTGTGTAATTATTCTTTGCAGCATCATCAAACTAAGAACTGAAAATTTGTATCCAAAGTACATAAATTATTCTACTTATCTGGGAGACAGGGATGGCTAAAAACAGGAGGAAATAAGATGTTAAATTGTGTGATACTTATTTTGTATATTGAATCTAAATAATCTGCATATTTTATAATTAACTTGTAGTTTCCCATATAAACGATTTCAGTGAAATAAAAGCTACATGGGTTAATTTAACAACTATGTATAATTTATCATGCATATTTATAAAACATTGCCAGATAAGGCATCAATATTATTTTGAAGGAGGCAACACAGAGTATCTGGTACAAGGTCACATTCACTCCATAAATGTATTATAAAAGTAGCATATGCCATATGCATTGCACTAAATAGATATAGGCAATGCATCAGCTTTGATGTAAAAATCTTGTATGGATGGTTATACAGCCATAATTGTTCATAGCTTATATAGTATTGACACAGGACTTATTCTTAAATTAGATTAAGGGCTACATTATAAAGAAAAACTTCTATCTAAATAGATTGTTATATTTTACAGTCCCTTGCAGCTTCTAACCTTTTATTTGATTTCTGAAGCTTAGCAATAATTCTACACTCTATATTGATTGTAATCTGTACACTTGCCAACAGTAATAATGCATTCTTTCTTAAATAGTTAATCAATGAACAAAAAAAAACAAATACAATAAAGTATTCTGCTAAGAGAAAAATCTATTTTAGCAACTCCTCATTCTGATTATAATAAATTTATAAATAAAATTATAATGACTAATTTCAAACCAGAATCTGCCTTTCAGATTAATAACAATTATTATTAATCAGATACTTAAAATCAATGTTTAGTCAAATGATTTGCCATTGAGTTTAACTAATACAACATATTCCCATTATATCATCAAATTGGGTCATCCCTAATAGCAAACTGCCATGTGAAAATAACATTGACTTTATTAATCTTATTTACTTAGCTTAGTTTCGATATAACACTACAAGTATGAGGCGCACACCGAGGATCAAAGTGACCAGTAAATTCTACAAGGCACTCAACAGTTAAATGTTCACAACCGGTGTTCTAGCATTGGGGTGGGTGCAGAAAACGAACAAACAAAAAATATAGATATTACATTTTCTTCATGAAAATTTATAGGTAGAAATTTGTTTCTGTTCAAAGTGAAAAAACTTATTGAATGCAAAGAGAAACTGTTTATTTAGTTTATATCTCAATGTGTCTATGCATTTTTCATTATTTCCACTGATGTTTATATAATCAACTGTTGCTAATTAGAATACTAATTCTTGCTCTCAGATCTTTATGCTAACTAAAAGAAAAATGAGTTTTATACTGCTTTGATTAGATCAATGATATATGCAGGAAGAAACTAAACTAGAATTATATATTTTTATTTTCAATTATACAGAAGTGTATATATATATATATATATATATATATATATATAATATCTCATACATTCCAGTTTGTGGTGATTGTCTCTGATATAAGGTTTTTTTTTTTTTGCATTAACCTTGTAACTTAATGGTTATTAAGTCAGGAAAACACTTTAGTTTATAGGAAAACAAAACCAATCAAAATTGAAAACTGTCTAGACTTGAGGCTTGTAAATGTGTGTATGTGTACATTTTATTTTGCAAGATGTTTCTTGCAAAATAAAATATTTTATGACACCACCAGATATTTTTTTTTTTTTTTTTTTATGACATTAGCATTATATATATATATATATATATATATATATTTGTGTATTTAGGCAGCAATCCTTCTTTCATGCACATTTCATTAAAAAAACGACAAGGTGCTTTTATTTAGTTTTTTTATATAATTTCTCATGCGATCTAATAAAGTTTTTCTTTTCAGAGGATAAATCATATAAAAACTGTCCAAATGTTCTTTTTATCCGAGCGCTTTCGGCTATACATTTAGCCATACACACACACACCCAAAAGGTATGTATCCCTCTTCTCCCCACCAGCTATTGTTAAAATAGCAGGAGAGTTCTATAGCCTTGGGTGGCAACCAGTCTAGGAGAAGAAAATTCTGACTTCAAACCAGATCACACTATCCTAAAATTGTATATACATGCAGCTGGGGACCGCTTGTGAATCAAAATTTCCAATATTAGTCTTCAGATGTAGCGTTAAAGAGTCCAATTCTCCATAGGAAATGAGAGGAACTAACAAATTATATATATATATATATATATATATAAAAGGGAAGAAGTTATAGTTGTTCCAACGAGAGAAAAGTGTGTATATATTAAAGAGAAACCGCAAATGTTTTTGGGTTGTAATGTGGATTTTTTTTAAAAATATATATTATGTTTTATTTTCCATAATTTATCAACACATGTTTCAGGTCTTATGGCCTTCAGTCAAAGAGTGGACATTTCCATATATTATTAAAACAAATTAATTTTCCTTTTTTATTTTATTTTTTTTTTTTTTGTTGTTGTTTAACATTCTCTTTTTTTTTGTGTGTGTGGTAGTGACACAAATGTCTTTCTTGAACTGGCAGTGAGAAAGTTCTTCTGCTTGATGGGTAATAAAACATATATATATATATATATATATATATATATATAGTGCTGTTTGATAAAAGTGACTCACCTTATCCTTTGAATTTAGCTCAACTTTCGTTTCATCGGAGAAGAGCCCATTCAAGTCTCTTGGCTTTGCTTATTAGTGGCTTAAACCTTCATGTACAAGATTTGTAGCCTTGTTCTAACAGCCACCAACAGACTGTTGAAGAGGCAAGACTAACACCTTGCTCTTTATTTAGACTGGCTGCAATTTCTTGGCTAGTTATAGTCCTATTCTTTGCAACTTCTCTTTTGATTACCCTGCCAGTTCTATCATCAATCTTTTTCTTTTGTCCCCTTGTTTCCTTCCTTGGAGCAAGAGTGGCATCATTATTGTGCCCTAAGCACTTGAGAGACAGTTGATTGTGAGGTTATAGCAATTTCTGCAATTTCTCTCATAGACTTGCCTGCTTTTGAGAGGGCAATAATAGATGCCTTAAGTGGTTGTGATGCGTGTTTGTACCCTTTCATCTGGTTAGTGACTTGAGTGGCTATTTCAAGATGTTTTTATACTGTATGAGGCTTTCTGGAATATTCTAGATTTAATTTAAGCTGTTTTAGAATTCTCTAGAATATTGTTCTGAGTGTATTGTAAAATAGTTTTCAATATTTTGTCAAAAGCTCTTTAAATTTATCAGTTTAATCATTAGAATGTGATATCTGAGTCACATTTTTGCACAGTTTTTTCCTGAATCTCATTTATATCCAAATTTATAATTATCAGTAGAATACCTTGGGGTGAATAAACTTTTTTCCTAGGTGGTCGGGAAGGGGTCTTTATATTAGTAAGATTAAAAATTATTTTAACCCCAAAATCAATAGACAAAAAATATTTTTAATAAAAAAAAAAAATCAGGTGAGTCACTTTTATCGAACAGCACTATATATATATATATATATATATATATATAATTTTATATAGTTACTCTAAAATAACTAGAATTATTTTAAAGTTTACAATTTTGAAAAGAGTAAGTAACTTCAAATTTTGGCACCTGTTCAAACAACAGTTCTTATGATACTCCAAGCAAATGAGACAAATTTTGTGGAAATGTTTTTTCATGTCTTTTAACATAGGTACCTCCCCGAGATCACTAAAAAAAAGACCATAGCATGATGAAAAAGACGCCAAACTTGATGAAAACAAAATTTTATCGTCTAAATATTTGAAAGAGGAAAGATCAAAGTTTATTTTAATTATTTTAAAAAATTTTTCCTTTTTAGAACAATCTGAATTTTCATTTAAAAATCCTTGTTTCTCTTTGTATCACCGGAACTAGTAAAATAACATACAATTTTTAGCACATTCTTTTGTATGACACGCATTAATTTGGAAAATCTTGCAAAAATAAAAATAATTGTCAGATGTTAATGAAACTTTCAGAAAGTATTTGCAGATGATTGAAATTATTATTTTATTAAAGTCATGGCAGAAATATTTTTTTTATATTTATTACCCCCCCCCCCATAACTAATTTTATGAAAACGCTAGAAATTCGATCATGTTAGGTTTAGTGATTACAATAGTTAAAAGCACAAGGCTTTGAGCAATGCAAATCCTGTTTTTTTTTTTTTTTTTTTTTTTTTTTTTGCTTTTTTTTAATTGGATCCCCCCTACTTGAAAATCAGCTCTGAATTGTAACCTACAAAACTCAAAACAAATATATTATTTAATTTCAAATGCTTTTATTTGCTTTTATGAATATGGACAATATTTTCTGAAAGCAAAAAAATTTTTCGATGAATTTTTAATACAATTATTTGTTATTTTTTTAATTATAATAGATTTTTACATTTAAGTTGTTAAAATATCATAAAATTAGTTAAAAGCCGCATCAGGTTTTGTAAGTGTCCTTATGAGATAGATCTTTTTTAGTGTGTTGTAAATTGTATCGTTTTGACTAATCAGAAGATCTGCAGTAATTAAAAAATGTAATTTTGTGTTTATAATCGGGCTCTAATTATAAAGTATGGAAGACCAATCACAATACAATTAAGTTGCATTATTTGACTTAAGCATTGTTCTCCACTGTTAAGGCCTTTACTTTTTTGAAACACATGTGGAGAAGTTAATTTGATTTCTCAATTTCAGCTGAGAAGGGTACCTAAAAGTATCAGTATCATATGAAATTTATATGATCTTATTTTTATATTAATCTCAGTTATGGCATTTTTCCATAAATGAAATATCAAAATCAATAATAAAATGAATGGAAATACAAATAACGCAGTAAAATGTAGTAAATGTACATAAAATTATAGTATTTTATGTACACTGCTGATAAAATTTCATAAGAAAGGTACCTATAATTTAATTAGACACCTTTCTAATGAAATTTAATCTCATTCGTAACAGTCTTATTTTAATTTCTTTATATATTTTCCATAAAGCATCATAAACGTATAGGTGAAAGCTAAGTACAAAAAAAAATTAGAGCGCTGAAAGTTTTCCTTAAAAATAACGCGGTAAATAATTTGTTCACTTAAATGTAAAATATTTCACTTTTCTCCTCCTGTAGAACAAATTATCCTCATGGAATCCGTCAATACGTCATTCATCACCTGTCAAGTGACACAAAAGGTTGAGACCGGCTTTGTTTTTTCAAATTACATTTTTTTCGGCGCAGAAGCTAAGTTAAGCTTGGTTCAACTTGGTTCAAAATATTTTAAATAAACATAATTTCTGATTTTCTTAAAATAAGTTTTGAAAAAATAATTGTTATTTAAAAGAATTTCAAACTGAGATTTTAATTGATTTTATAAAATGGAAAAAATGCTTGCCATCTGTCAATTTTGCTGACTCAAAAAGAAACAAGATTTTTAACAAAATTTTCGGATGTGCTAGGAACAATTTAAATGTAAAAAAATACCCCCAAAATACTTTGATCTTTCCTCTTAATAATAGCATAAACATTTAGACGATAAAAATTTGTTTTTGTCAAATTTGGTGTCTTTTTCATCATGCTATGCTCTTTTTTTAGTGATCTCATGAAGGTACCCATTTTAACATTCATTGTTATGAACTCAGATAAATTAATCACCTCAGATCAAATGGTATCAATAGTCTCACAACACTTTTTGATTGAATAGCAAACTTCAAGATTTTTGTCTATCCTTCCAGCTTATTGAAGGTCAGCCAAATCATAGTGTTCAATATTTCACCATGTCTGAAATACAAATACTACTCATACTTGTTTTATCTGAAGCTATTTTTCTTAAAAGTTCTCATAGCATTACAACAGTTTCATTGCAAAAGAAAAAAACTCTTACCAACTCTACTAATATAATCATTGTACCAGAGTAAATTAAGTTTAGTATATAAGAGCCTGCCTTGTAACTAAGATGACTCTATATTTTCCATCAATACCAAAGGTTGGTGTTCAAGGCCCAGCTAAAGGCAAGGAATTCAAATGATAACTTTTTTCATTCTTCTTCAAAGCAAGAAGCCCATCTCCACTTGGAAGATGTTTTTTCACCAATCTTACTACACCCACTCACCACTGTGTTGTAACAAGTTAAACTTGGTAAATATGAAAAAATCAGCAAATAGTTTTCTTATGAACTAAATCTTGTTTACTCACTATGATACTTCCACTAAACTGTTGAATTGTTCTTTAGATTGTTTTTCTAGTGACAGTTTATAGGTGGCTACATACTGTGATATTTTTTATTTTTCTCTCTATATATTCTATTTTAGATTATTTAGTAATGGTTAACTGCAATGTTACTTTGTTGCATTATCCACAATTTTTACATCCTTTGTGTTGCACTATGAGATAAAACGATATTTGAAGATAGTTCAAATAAGGTTATTTGAATAAAAATCCTTAAAGTACAAGAAAATCCAGAATTGACTTTGGTATTCATATAATTACAAGAAATTTTTTTATAGTTTTAAATTCTGAATTGAAATCTGTTGAAAGTTCATATAAAACTTGTTCTGTGCTTATACAAACTACTGAAAAATGAAATTCCTTTGTGAACCAGTTTGATTTTTTTTTTTTTTTTAAATGGTTAGAAAAGTCATAAAAATATACTTATCTCAAGTTAAAGCAAGAACACAATTTATATACAAATATCTACACAAATCAGAATATTGAAACTAAAGAAAACTACTCTAAAAATGATATTTTTTTTTTTTTTTGTGATGATGAATGAGCCTTAGCCCCTTTGTGAATTTAACTGCAAATATCATAACTTATATTTGTTTATATTACCATTATTAATTGAAGAATTGAAAAAGATGTTATTTTGATCAGAAATATTTTTTATCTGAGAACTTTCATTTTCCTCATCTTGTTCTTAATCACTTTAAACAGCTTGTAAGTCACTTGCTAAAATTTTTAAACTAATATTTTGGATATTTATTCTTTATTATCAAGAATTACTTTAGTTTTATATAATGTTTAATGTTTCTTCATGGTCACAGATTCAATGACCCCATTCTGTGGGCTTGTATGACTTTAGGATATAATTTAATTAATGCAGGTTTGTCTGTATCTTTGTATGTGTGTTCTGTTGCTTTTATTTATTCTGTATTATTTTTCAGTATTCTGTAATTTGATTTCATTTTTTTTAAGTTTTAGTATTGGTCTCATCAAAATGTATAAGATAATTTTATTTCTATTCTATAATGTTGAAAAAAGTGAAAATAAATATATATTCTGTAAACTTTAAAGATATTGGAAAATAATTGGAGAACGATAAAAAAATTTAAAACATTATCAAGAAAATACATGAAGTTGGTGGTGCAAATGTAAATAAAATGATTCAGAACATTTAAGAACATGAACTAAAGACATGAAAGCATGTAAACTAGGGAAAGTAAAAATCACAAAGAGGATTATGTAATTTGGGCAAAGAAGTATATTAAAATTGATCTCTCAACAGCAATTGTCAATGATTAATTTAGTGCAACATTGGATGAACCTGATAGTTGGGCTAGAGATTGGATCCTTCAGGGAAATAGTTAACAAACATGATTTAAAAAAAAATCTTTTGGGCTAGCATAGAAACGGGGGACAGATGCTGAGAATATCATGGATGGGACATGTGAGTAACAAGAAAGTTTTAAGGGAAATTAAAACAAAAAGGACACTTATCCTTAAAATCAAAACGTGAAAATAGAAATTTTTAGGGCACATAAGGAAAGGACTTAGAGAACTTAATACTCACAGAACATATTAGGAGCAAGAGACAGAGGGAGGGGCAGCGAATGACTTTAACAAGCTTACATAAATGGTTGGCAGAACAGGGATTCGGAGGGAAAGCAAAAAGGCAAATGTTACTAAGAGCTATAAAGAACAGGATGTTGTAGAGAGCCATGACTGCTTACATCCTGAAGGGACATTGCACAGAAGATGTTACTACTTATAATTTTCTGTGCTGTCCCTTCAGGATGTGAGCAATCATGGCTCTCGACAGCTTCCAGTCCTTTGTAGGTTTTAGTAAGGTTTGTCTTTTTGCTTATAGGTTCTTTCAAAGTTGATGATAGTACCATGATAAATGCATAGAATTGTTAAATTTTTGGGTAACATTATATTTGAGTGGCACAGGTCATAACCATTCTAAAGAATATATTCATGAATGACAATACTCCATCACATCTTGTAAATCTGACTAAATTGCTCACTAAAGAGAAGATTTCAAAGTCCCCAGTTTAATGGAAAAGCCTTCAGGCTATCCAAAGTAAAAAAAACAAAAAAAAACTTGTGGTCTGTCATAAAAAGAAAATATGTGAAAATGGAAAACCATAATCAAGCAAAGAAGGAAGCATTAAAAACTGTTAAGTAATTGAGTTAAAAGTGAAATCAATAGAAAAGTTAACAAAACAAAAAAACTGATGAAGGTTATATAATGTTGTATGTTAAGGAGCCAATATTAATATGCAAAATTATTCAGATATTATAGGATATTGTAGTCATCGAGTCGAAAATCTTTAACATTTGTGCCTGCAAAAATGTGTCAAAAGGACTTTTTTTCTTTCTTTTCTTTTTTTTATTGACATCACTATTATCTTAACTACCTTCACTCCTTGGCAATGTTTGCTTTAAAAAGCAATGATTAGAATTGTAATAAAGCCTAAACATATGCTGAAATTGAATTTATACATTTTTTTTTGTTCTTGAGAATTTACAACAAAAATATTAAACACTATTTAGATCATTTCAGAAGTTATTTCTTTTTTGTTTGCATAAGAGCATGTGCTTTATGTATATGATTCTTTATTCTTACAAAGAAATATCTTCTCTATTTTTTATTATAAGTTTAAATAAACAAACTTTGAATTATTTGAATTTATTTAATCTTTCTTTAATTACATGTTTTCAATATTGAGAAATCGTTAATTTTTTTTATTTTTCATAGAAAAACTCGACTCCTTGTAACATGATGATCTTGACTATTGTACCAATAAAATTCTTTTGAACTGATCTCTTTAGCTTCAAACTCCAAAAGGACATGTCTACATTATTTTAGTTGCTTATTCTATGCCAAAGGTGCCATCTCATTAATAAATGTCAACACATTTATTAATACCTGACACATATTTAGTGGCTTATTTTCTATTAAGTTTCATAAAGAGAAATAATTACTTGGTTTGATTGAATTGACAACAGCTATATTTACTGATGCAGTCATTGCAAGTTTTAATGAATCAACTTTTCTTTATTGGCAAATAGTTTTGAGTGTTTAAGTTGGATTTAAAAAATTATCTTTGACATATTAAATATAAAATATTAAAAAATATACTGATAAAGCAATCCTACTTTTTAACATTATATTTGGAATATTCACAAAACAAAAACTATTTCATAATTTTAAAAAAAGTGTAAATTTTTATAAGTAAAATTTATGAAAGTAAAGCTGTTCATAACTTAAGACTAATATATTGAAAGTTTTCTAGCTTCAAACCTCTTCAAAAATGTTAAAAATATACCTTGGGCTAACATAATATTCAGATATTTTAGTCTATTATTATGAAGCTATTATTAACCATTAAATTAAGATTAGCATGTCTTAATCATTAAGATCAAAACATAATGAAGTGATTGAAAAGTAACTCCCTAGTATGAGTGGCCAGCCAGGAGTCCTAACTTAACACCCTGTGACATTTTTCTTTTGGGGTTGGTTAAAGGAGCATGTCTATTATGCCAAACCAAGACTTTGGAAGAATTTGAAGGGCAACTACAAGAAGTTATCTCTTCAATACTACAAGAATTCCTGATGAAATTTGTTGACATGATTCCTGGAGGGCTTGAGAAACTGGTAGTGAAATCTGGTGCCCATATTGAATTTTAAATGAAACCTTTCCTCCCATATCCATTTCTTGTAAAAGTTAAGTTAATAAATTAAGTATTTTAAAATGGGGAGTTATTTTTCAATCACCCTGTATACTGGGAAGAGTTTCGGTTCATGATACATAGCCAAACAATTTCATGTACTGTCTTCAAATTTGGTGTGCATACTTAGGCTTACTTGAATTTCCTCATAGTAAAAGTGGGAAGTTTTCAATTTTTATGATAGGCTTACTTTTTTTTCTTCTATAATAAAGCTTCAAGAGTAGTAGATCCAACATCCTGATAGATGATATTCCTACTGGAATACCTGGAACAGACCCATTAAACCAGGATATTCCTGGACAAACTAGAACGTAGGTTTAGATTCTACATTCTTGTATCCAATAAGTATGTACAGATTGTATATATTTATTGAACCAGGAGAAGGTTTTACTCTAAAAAATGTTTTCTTCATGAGGAAGGTGCCCATCTACCTCTTTTCTGTTAGATTTATCTTTTAACAATTATTGTTTCTTGTATTTTGAACAAAAAAAAAAATTTCACTGAACAATTTTTCTGCAAAAATCTTTTCTACATTTGATTAGCATAGTTTTCTTTCAAAATTTACCAGGAACAAATGAAGTCTAAAAAGTGACTTAGGACTATTTTTCTAGAATCTAGATTATGAAATAGTTTTCATGACATGCTTTTATCCTAATCTTGACCAAACATACAGTTACCTTGCTTTTTGTTATATAAAGCACTTACAAAATTAACATGCATATCCAATCAACAAATAAAATGATATCAAATTATCATTTAATGTGACAAGTTAGAAGTTTGAAAATGACAAGATATTTTAAATAGTTTAAAGATAATTTTTTAAATATATTATTTACATGCAAGAGTAGTGAAATGGGTAGGTACTCTTCTTAGATATTTTGCTGTTAAAGGAGACCTGTATTGTTTTTTTTGTGTAGGAAATTTTAAAAAAAATTTAGAATAAAAAGATTTAGAATATAAGCATTAAATTAAAAAAATGTCACTTTAGAAAAAGGTAAAATTTTGTGCCAAAAAAAAAAATTTTTTTTACTCTCCTTAACTTAATTGGATATTAACAACTGAAATAATCACCAATTTTATTCTGAGTATCTTTTGACTCCCAGATAAAGAACACTTTTATGATTAGAGACTTCCTGCTAGGCAACTATCACTGCTGTAAGCAATAGAATATTAATTTTTATATCTTTTGTGTATTGACTTTTACTTTCATTGGTGTATCTAGAATGAAAAATAAGTAACATAGTTTTCTTTGTTTTGTTAATAGAGTGGGTGTTAAAGTTGAAATGTTATCCTTCTAGGATGTTGATTTCATGAGATGTCAGCTTATAGGATTTTAATTTCTATAACAAGTTGAAAGCACACCAAATATAACCTACTTTTTATAAGTAGGACTGATTTTTTTTTTCCTTTTTTATATGGAGATATGCTTTAATAAAGATATTTAAAAAAACAAAAAAACAAACTATATTGTTAAACTAAAATTAGTATTGGGATCTTTTCCTTTTCCAAGTACAAATATTTAGTTATTTTTAAAAAAAAATTTTTTTTTTTTTTTTTTTTAAGCGTTTTTTAAAAAGATTGGGGGGAAAAAATCCTAGAATTTATATTTTCCCCTTATTTCATAAAGAAATTTGTTGTTTATCACCTTTTGAACATATACAGTATTTGATGTCAAATGATAATTTTTCTTTCATCAATGTAAATTGAGAAGGCCTTTACTATCAAATATTGTAAGTGGAAATATATTTTACTTTTACCTGATTAAGATTAGAAATTACCTTAAAATTAGATAAATAGTCCACTTCAGAGAAATGATAGATGCTAAATGCTTATTTCATCTCATAATAAAGGCTACTATTCTAAAAAATAAAATAATCGAAGCATTGAACAAATATAAAAGGAAAATAAACAAAGCAGAAAAGATTGAAACAAAAGTTCTCGATATTTATTTTATTTTTTTAACAATCTTTGATTGCATATGTTCAGAGCATCATTATTCAGTCATCAAATTACTTTTCTTTTGTCTTTCTATGACATTATGCCAATTCCCAGCTAAATAATATATTCATCAAAAAGTAATGATTCTGATTCAATGATTTCTTCAGTATTTTGAACTCTTTTGGAACCACTGACTAAACAAAATAGACTGAAACAATGATAGTTTGAAGGTAAAAAGTTTGGAGAACATGTTGATTATGGAAGACTTTTTTTTTCATCCCAGCTCCATGATTATTTGTAACATTTGACAGACAAAATTATCACTTTGATTCTTTGCCTACAAATAGTTTTTTCTGTTCTAATGTCATTCAAATGAGCTAATTGTTAACTGTTATTGCATCTTGCAATAACTTTGTTTAGGTTCCAGTAATATGTAATAAAGAATTCCTTTGAATTTGACTAAATACATGGAAGAATGTTTCCCAGGTGATTCCATTTAAATTGATCCATTAAAGGTTGTTCCTTATTTCAGTTTTATTTTTATAATAAATCTATTTTTCATCATTATTTATATTATTCGGACTATTGTCCTCATCTTTGTCACCATATTTATTACAATGTTTCAGCTGTTGTACACTCTGGCCTTCTTCAGGTGGTTGGAATGTCGAACTGAACCCTTTATTTCACTCACTGGGGTAGACTGTTCTAGTTCCACGTGCCATGTTTAATGGATGTCAATTATCAGTTATCTCCTGTTAATTTTTCCCTCTGAAAGTTCTCCACTGCCTTAACTGGGTATTGAACTCACACTCTTTGGGTCCTGTCACTGGATCTAACCAACACCTTTATCCACTGTCCTTGAGGATATCTGTGTATGAATTTCTAGGTATTATAAACTTATGTCTTCAGCAACATTTTTATACCAGTGCTCATATTGCAATTTTTTCTGTTATCATGGCAACAAAGATGAGGACAATAGTCCGAATAATGTACATAATACCTAATCTCAGAAATATAGACCAACCAGTGCCTCACTTGTCCAAAAATGAGTTTTTCGAAATCGAGCAAAAAGAAAACTATTTAAAAACTGACTGATGCTTTTTTTAAAATTTAAAGTCCTAAAAGAAACTTGTGAACTTTGCAGAAATATTAAATAAAACCATTTATTCTGTGGAGGCATGCTGTTTTCATTCCTATTCTTGGCATGCCCACTGTATTAGAGAATTGTATGAACTCTTCAATTCTTCATGCTGCACTGGAGTTTGGACCCTGGATCAGGTAATGTAGATGCATACATTAGTTTGGCAAAGAGGTAGTGTGGTATAAGAATCAATTTCTAAAAATTCTCTAGGAAAGATAATGGTCAAGAACAACATAGGAATAAAAATGGTATACAAGTGAAATTTCATTCAATATCCTGGAGAAGTTACAATACACACATGAGGGGGGATTAGATAGTACATTGGCTGAAATGTAATAAGAGCAAAGATAAGAAATTGCTCTATATGAATAAATATAAATTTCTTGCTTTTGATTTTTTTCAGTATTTAATTGGTAAGTGGATTATAGATCAGAATGCTGAACATTTTTGTACAAACTATAAGTTCATTTCTAGTATAGCAAATATTAAAAAATCTTGATAATTTTTAAAGCTGTAATAAGTATACAAATCTAACAAATAAAATCTAAATTAGATATCTAATTGCATTGAAACTGACAAGCTCTAATGCTCATTAAAAAATAAAATTACATGTTATTTCTTGGATTATAGTTTTTTTTTGTTTTTTTTTATGTTTCATTTTAACTTTTCAATGCTGAGTCTTAACAGATCTCCATTTTCGAAAGTCCCTGATTAAATAAATTCCATTATAAGTCTATGAGGAAACAAAGAAACCTTTGAGAGATTGTAAAATCATGTTGATGATATCCATGCTCTTCTAGTGCTTGCAAATAGAAAAAAAAACAAGCTGATAGGAAATTAAAAAGACAAATGTTGATTTAGCTGAACTAATTTCAGATCTCAAGGTCATCAGTTTGGTTAATATGCTGCATTTCTTTTTTTTCCTTTTTTTTATTAGACTAACATTAGAATATCATTAACTGTAATAGAGATAAGATTCACTGTCTCTGCTGATCCATACTACTTTCATCTAAACTTTGTCTATAAACATTAGATTTGATTAAATTTTGAAAAGATAAAGCAATTAAATCTTTATTAAATCTTAAATTGTTTTTTAGTTCTATAATATTAAAAAAAAAATAATTAAAAATGAGTAATTTGAATTACGATCTATTTCAATATATAACTGGAAAAATGGTCTTATACACAATTGTACACAAAAAGATTTTGGTTAATGTCTGTTGATCTGAGTAACCTTCAGGAATTTAAAACTGAACCCTTTATTATCTGATTATATTTCTGAGATGAGGTATTATGTACATTACTTACATTATTCGGACTATTGTCCTCATCTTTGTCACCATATTTATTACGTTTTGGCCATTGTACACTCCGGCCTTCTTCAGTTGAACTGAACCCTTTATTTCGCTCACTTTCGGGGTAGACTGTTCTAGTTCCACGTGCCATGTTTAATAGATGTCAGTTATCTCCTCTGCCTATTGAACTCACACTCTTTGGGTCCTGTCACTGGATCTAACCAATGCCTTTATCCACTGTGCCATGTGTCCTTGAGGACATCTGTGTATGAATTTCTGGGTATTATAAACCTAATGTCTTCAGCAACCATTTCTACCAGTGCTCATATTGCAATTTTTGCAACCCCAGTGAGCGAAATAAAGGGTTCAGTTTGACATTCCAACCACTTGAAGAAGGCTGGAGTGTACAATGGCTGAAACGTTATAATAAATATGGCGACAAAGATGAGGGCAATAGTCCAAATAACGTAAATAATGAACCCTTTATTTAATCTATGGAAGTGAATTTTTCTTGTTCTTCTGTCCACATCTAGGGATAATTCCTCTTATTTAGTACTGCCAAGTTATTACTTGCCCTGTTTCCACTCTGTCTATACTATCCAACACAAGTGGCATAGTAATTGTGAGTTCAATTTCTGAATTGGGTAGTACAGGCTTAGACTCAATAGAAAGAGAGTGGATCATAACTGAGCAGTAAATATTTTCTATTAGTCATTATGACTGTTCATTCAGCCTAAGATAACTGAAGAAAAAAGTAATGGTAAACCATTAATTACACTGAGATTAATAAGAGAAAGTTTAAATTTCAGAAGACTGCTTCTCAGAATTCTATATTTGTTTATGACTTGGATTGCATTTATTTTTAAAAATATAAAACAAGTCTCATTGTGGATTATGTAAGAAAAGAAAAAAAAAGAAATTGCACAAAGAACAAGCTTGAATTACAAGTGGTAAATTAAGTAGGCTGAAGAAAAGCTGACCTTTTACTTAATTTACATTTTTTAAATTATCAGCTAGATAATTCCTTTTTTGTGTAAACATTCTAGTTCATATGGTAGATTTTGTTTTTCTTTAAATAGGCATATTGATATACAATTTTTTTTTTCATTTGTCATCATACTGCTTTTTCTGTGTATCTTTCTGATATGAGGTATTGTAATTATTTACATTTTTCAAACTGTTGTCCTCATCTTTGTTGTCATATTCATATTTTGGCCATTGTATGCTCTGGCCTTCTTCAGGTAATTGGAATTTCAAACCAAACCCTTTATTTCATCTACTGGGGTAGATTGTTCTAGTTCCATGTGTCATGCCTCTTCCGGATATCTCAGTTTCAGTTATTTCTCTTTAGTAACTCAACTCTCCAAGTTTTTGTTCACCTCTGCTGTGGCCAGGTATTGAACTCCTCAAGGACACATGGCCCAGTGGATAAAATCATTGGTCAAAGTAATCCAGTGATTTGAACCAAGAGTTGAGTTCAGTACCTGGCCACAGCAGAGGTGAACTTTGAGAGTTGAGTTACTAAAGGAAATTAACTAAAACTGATATCTAGAAAAGGCGTGGCATGTGGGACTAGATCTATCTAACTCCATGGACTAAATAAAGGGTTCGGTTTGAAATTCCAATCACCTGAAAAAGGCTGGAGCATACAATGGCTGAAACATTGTGAATATGACAACAAAGTTGAGGAAAACAGTCTGAACAATGTAAATACTGCTTTTTATTGTTTTTATAATTTTCTAAACCAAATACATACTGGCAAGTAGTATAAAGTTGGAATAAAGTAGTAACTTCCAATGAAACTAGGATCTGTTTACTGTTTTTATTTAATAATGAAAATACTTTATTTTTGAGTTCAGATATCTTAAGACTATTATTATTACAAGGTACTAAAGAAAGTGTTAAAACTTGGATTAATTAAAAATGACTGTAGATCTGTGCATGGTCTAGCTTCTGTGACTCGGTTGGTTAGAACATCCATGAAAGATGAGCTTTCCAGGATATAGGATGTGAGTTAGTCTCATCAGATGCTATTTTGTTTTAATTTACACTACTTGCTTTGACTATCAAAGAGTATTCTACTTAAAAAGTTGCAATAAGTCAAATATTAATGAAAATACATCTATTCAGAATTCAAATTACTTCAAACTTTTATATTTAACTTGTAATCAATCCATTATTTTTTATATCTTTATCAAAATATTTCCTTTTAAGTAGTTAATTCATACAGTGTCTAGTCACTTGTAAGTTTTCAAATTTCTTATTTTGCTAAAACAATGAATTAAAACTAATATCTTTAGGATCTATTATCATTACTATTCAGAGTGAAGTTGGCAGTATGATTCCACAAATAAGCTCAATAACCATCTGACCTTTTGCCATCTTTGAAAGATTCTTTTAGAAGTTGATTTTGGAATGTTTTATGCCATTTCAAAATAGTACTGAAAAGTATTGGGTTGGAACAAAAGTTTGTAGCATTTATTTAATTATTTTTTTTTAAGTGAATTTCAAATACAATATTTAGATATGTAGTTGAATAATCTTTGTACAAGTGCTATTTTATTCCACTACTTTTTGCTGTCTTTAAGACAGCTTAATGGTTCCATCCTCTCACGACTTAGACCAAATTCATCACTCATAAAAATGCTATGTAGGTTTTACATACTTTCAGAAATTGAAGTTTTTCTCATTAACAGAACTTTGTAAGGATCGAAATAAGTTGTAATCATAAGGTTCATGGTAAGATGTGTAAAGCTGTTGTAGGACATCCAAGCTAAGATGTACTAATTTCTGCTTGGGCCTCAAAGAAACATGAGGTATTGTCCTGATAGGTACCACACTTCTGATTGGCCAATTTTGGATATTTTCATTGATTGCTGTCTTTTATTGGTCCAACTGGGAAAAGTTCTTGTCCAAAGTTCTTGTCCAAAGTTAATGTCTGATTTTGTGGAAGGAGCACAATGACTTTCCAGTCCCACCAAGTACACAGCATCACTTTCTTTAGATACTGTCTGGCTCTTGGAGTTGTTAGCAGTAGCTCCTTTCATTTATCCAGGGCCATTTTCATTCCACATTGTTGTGAACAAACCATTTTTCATTGCATGTTTTTGTTAATTTGTACAGAAAATTGCAGATAGAAATGTGGCTAATTAAAAGTTTTTTCCTTTTAAATTGTGTTAATTGTAAACCTCATAGCAGTTCATATGTCTAAGTATTTTCAAATACTTTACAACTCTCATATATAATATCTAGAATATCTCTGTTGTCCCATGTTATGTAACGTGGATTATTTTTAATTAGTGTTTTGATTTGGTCATCATAAATGACTGCAGGCTTATTACAATGTTTTTAGTCTTCCAGATCAAAATTTCGACTTCTGAACCTAGTGAACCACTTACAAGCAATACTCTAAGCTATGGTACCATCTCCATAAATGGCAAGTCTTTTTTTGCTGTTTTTTTTTCCTTTCCAGAAATAAGAGTATCAAATGACAAAAATATCCCATTTTCTTTCATTTTTTGCTTCTAACTTAAAAACATTTAAAATCCACAATCCACACATGTATAGAAAAATGCATTGAATTGTTACCTTACAGAATGTTATAAATTTGTTGCATGTGAAATGAAATTACATTTTCAAATACCACCTATTGAAAAATAGCACAAACTTTTGTTCCAACCTAATATTTTTTGGTATAGCCATCATCTACAATGAAGAACTTGCTTTGCTTTTGTTTTTATTTTGAAATTTTTAAAATTAAAATTTAATCTTTTTAAAAACCAATATAAAAGCAAAACAACTGAGAATTATCTTGTGGCTTGTTATAATTGAATTATAACTTAATTTAGTAGCCTTCCATTTGTGTTGCAACCACTCAAGTACCACTTTGTACAAAATTAGTCAAGTATTTTAGCATTTGGATTTGAGCAGGTGCAGAATCATGCAGAGTATTTGATAATGCAAAAGAAATTCCATGGAGTTATTCTTTAAATATTAATTTAAAGAAGTCATCCCTTTGCATGAAGGTCAAATTAATTTTTTTTTTTATTGTCAGCTTATCAAGCATCTGCCAAATATAATTTTGTTTATTATGTCAAAAGGCAAATTCAGTAGAGAGAAGAATGAAACTTTAGTTTCATATTTAATAAAGATGCTCCAACAGATTTTTGTTTAAACACTTGATTGCAGCTGCTTTTGGCTATATGCAAATACAAAGAAACAAAATAAACTGCCATCCTTGTATATTTTAATCTTGGTGCAAATGTATAGCGTTAGAAAAAGACTTGTTCAATAAATCTGAGTTGCACTCAAATGAATGTTCTTAACCCAACAAACACTGCTCATTTTCTAATCTCTCTCTCTCTCTCTCTCTCTCTCTCTTTTTACTTCTGCCTTTTTTTCCCTTATTCTTTCTTTCTTTCTTTTCATTTTTCTTGGTTTCATTTCCTCTCTTCAATTACTCCATTTTTATTATTAGTTTTCTTTTCTTTGTTAAAAATGTAATACTTAAGCTGCTGACTTACGTATCTATATAAATCACTGATTAATATTAATAATCAAAAAAATCTTCTAGGCAACTTTTATATAAGTCTACTGTGTTTTTACCTTCAACAAGTGTCTAAAATAAAAAACGTTTTTATTTTCAACATTTTTTTTTTTTTTTGCATATTATTTTATAAATAATTTTTAAATAATTATGCAAATGAATCTAGATTAAACAAACTCTTGTTCCTTATCCCTATATGAATAAACAGGTTAGAAAACAATAAAAAATATAAAACATCCATAACTTGCTTCAGAATTTAATACTGCCATTTATACTATAATTGTAGCTATTAAGAATTCTGAAAACAAGTGAAAATAGCTGTTTGCTTGTTTTATAAAAATGATACTTGTGAAGCAATTAGCTTTTGTTTTCACTTTAAAAAACATTCATTTTTATTGTCATTAGCATAACTATTATAATGATTCTGAATTGACTTCAGATATAAATTGTTTGACAGTAACTGCTTAAAATTTTTTTTATAATGAACATTCAGAATGTAATGAAAGATACTTTTCAATCAACTTTTTTTTTTTACTAGTTAAATAAAATATATTTCGGATTTAAATACTTTTACATGGAAATGAACTAAAAAAAACACCAAAAAACAGTATTCTTCAGAATATTGGTAATCATAGCTCTCTACAACTTCCTGTACTTTGTAGCTTTTGTCTTTTTGTTATCTCTCTTAAACTTTGTTCTACTATCCATTTACTCAAGCTTCAACGAATATGGTAGCAAAATAAATGAATTTCTCCTAATTTGAGAACACCAACTGCTTTTATCGGCAGAACAATTTTTCATTTATCGACAAGTGGGAGAGGAGAGACAATATTAGCAAATCTTTTATGGCGACACCTGCAACTGACTTGTTTCTAATTTGGACATTCCGTCTTCGGCATATTATGCAGAAGACATGCCCTTTTTCTCAGTAAGTAAATTTCTTTTTCACCACATTTTCCATCGTGGAATACATGCAACATGCTGTCATTTGGTTTGATGAGGTAATTTGCTGTTTTCTTCACTACAACACTTAATTCAGTGGTGAATATTAGTCACATAAATTGACCCCTATTCAGTGAAAATTTTCAGATTAAAATCCAGCTTTTAGAGTAGAATTCAGCTAATAACATGTGACCACATTGGCTAACTTTGTAGTTTTTTTAAGCTAGTTTCATTTATTTTTTTACAAAGTAACAAGTTCTATTTGATCCTTAAATACTATTGTTGAGCTAGCATATTTAATCAATTTGAAATTTTATTGATGAACAACAAATTATAAAATGGCTCAGGAGTATTAAATGACTTTGCTTAAAAACAAAAATAATTTCCACGTTTAACACTGCTGATAATTAATCCTCCTATATTAAGTGCTTGTTGATAGAAATTTAGGTGATTCTGCATTATTGCTCCACCCAATCTTGATAAGCCTGTAAATCCAGAAGTTCTTTTCCCCAGATTGTCTCTTGGCTTCAAACAAACCATTGCTTTTTTAAGTATATTTTTGATATACTCCTGTATTTAAAATAAATGATTATACTAAAGAATTATTCTGTCATAATTTTTATAAATTGCTAGTAAGTTCAATAAATTAAATTTTTCCCACAGCCAGTTCATTCTGATCAATTCTGTATTGTTCTAATAACCTGGTATCACTTAATCATTCAATGTATAATTCACCTGCTGCTTTTTTCCACTTTTGACTGTCAAACATTTGAATCTTTTCAAACATTTTTTGATTGATTCTTTTTTATTTTGAGTTTCAAAATTGGGTTTTAGTAACAATGAATGATTTTTCTTTTATTCTTTTAAGCTTCATTATTATTATTATCTTAAATCTGAAGCACTAATTTGAATTTCCCAAGCTAATTGTATAGCAGTCTCAAGTCATTACATTTATAATTTTACATGACTGCACAAATCTAACAATCCAGTGGTTTGAATTTCTTTTTGCTTTAAATATTTGACTTTGTATCAGATTTATTATGACAATGGCATAAATAATATATAATTGTTTTTTTTTGTTTTTTGTCTTTTTTTATTTAATCGATAGCCATATGAAGACACAGCAGATGTCTATCAAAATGTATGAACCTCCTTAAGTAGACAGAATATGAATCTGGTTAAGATCAGGAGCTTTCAGAAATTTCCATTTAAGATTCAGTTTATTAATAGAAATTTAAGAACAGAGTTCATGGAATGATCACTGACCGGAAGGAGTTTTTATGCTAGTTGACATTTGTAGTAGAATTAGACAAATTTAAGACAACTTTTATATTTGTAGTTGTATTAGGAACTACATTTTTAGAATTGGTTCTTTTTATATTACTGAACTGAAAATGGTTGTTTCAGATAGAAATATTGCAAAACCACTCACCGGTATTAAATGGTGATTATAATTATTCTGTTGAATATTACTGATATGTCCCAGAAAGGGATATATTTGTTTGAAGTAGCTAAGTGGTTTTGGCTACTGTAACCAGGTAGGACAATCTAGCAGGTAGCCATAATGGACTGGTACTCGTCATAGTCGTAGGCAATATGCTTAGGCTATAGGCTTAAGCAATAGGCGTAGGCGATGTACCTCCACATCAGTCTGTATTTATGGCTGACACCAGCCAATGATATTACTGTGATGAGGAACCCAGGTGTATACATATTGATTACATCACCTCCCCCTGAGCTAAATTTTCCCGTGAAATTTAGCTTCAATATTTTCTCTTTTTAGGGTCTGGACTTAATCGATTGATTTTTTTTTTTTTTTCCTAAGTCTTTTCTCCTTGCAGTGATGGCGTTTGACACACTGGTACCTCTGGCCTTGAGGTCGTGGATACCGCCATTGGTGAATGTTGACTTACTGGAACAGGAATTTCACATGTGTCATACAGGACTTCCATTGGAATCTCTTTGGTATTTTCCGTGACCTCTGTAGTGTGTCTGGGTCTCAATTGATTCCAATGTATTTTGCACCGAAATTTTCCCCTTTTATGTCATATATGACCTGTCCAATTCTTTTGGTTATCATTACTTCTTCCCAATACATTTTTCCAGCCCTAAAGTTCTTGAAAAAAAACTTTGTCACCTGGCTTATACGCTTTAGTCATTGTATTTTTCTCGCAAACATTAACTCTGCTGGCGATAACCCTGACGTCATATTAGGGTTTGGTGTGATTCTATATACTGCCAAAAATTTCTGAATGCTTCTTTCATTCGTGTCCATACCTTGATTTTTCTTCAACGGTCATTTAAAGGTGTCCACAAATTTTTCTGTCCATTCGATCTTGGATGATATACTGGCATTGTCACATGATCAATGGACAATGATGTACAGAATTCCTTGAATTCTCTTCCCGTAAACTGCGTTCCGTTGTCACTGACTAAAGTTTTAAGCAGTCCAAAGCGACTAAAAATTTCATGAAGTGCATTTATTGTATTTGTTGCAGTCGGATGTCTGCACTTAAGTTTCTGGCCACTTAGTGAAACTGTCCACAATGATCAGGTAATAAGATCCATTTATGGGCCCTGCATAGTCGATATGCAATCGAGTCCATGGGACATCTGTCTTTGGCCATGGTTGAATCTTTACTGGTGGATCCCTTGCTGCAAGTTGACATCCTCTGCACTGTTTCACCAAATTTTCTATGTCTTGGTCCATCCTTGGCCAATAAGTATAGCCTCTCATTCGAGATTTCATTCTCGAAATCCCTGGATAGCCCATGTGAAATTCTTTCAGAATTTTCTTTTGCAGAGTACACGGCATTACAACTCTATCTGCATATAGTAATACCTGTTCGCAGATTGAAAAAGGTGACACACTAATTCCTTTTTTAGTTTTCTCATTCAACCAGGCTTGCTTTTTCATTTTTTTAATGAAATCATCGTTCTCCGTTGCTTTTTTCACATCTTCTAGCGTAACCGGTAGTTCTCTAATAGTGTTGCATAACAGACCCGACAATTCACTTTCGTCTCTTAGCACCGCTATTACTGTTTCTTACAGTGGTTCTGTATATTTAGGTATCAATCTTGAAAACCCATCGGTGTGACCGAGCTTCTTTGAAGGCACATATTCTATTTTGGAATTATAATTCAATAGAATTACACCCCAACACTGTAGTTGATTTGTTGTGTGAGTTGGTATACCTTTTTTTTTTTTTTTTTTTTTTTAACCAAATATTAACAGCGGTTTGTGGTCTGTTTGCAGAATAAATTCTCTTCCATATAGAAACCTGTGAAATTTTTTTATAGTGTAGATTATTGCTAAACTCTTTTTCGATTTGACTGACTTTGTTCCGCGAACAGTAACATTCTCGAGGCATATGCTATTGGCTTCGTAGATCCATCCTTGAATTTATGAAGCAATATCGCACCTAGTCTCACATTACTGGCATCTGCTGCTACAATGATTTTCCTCTTCGGGTCAAAATGTGCTAACGATAGGTCTGCTAATAGACAGCTTTTTTATTTTTTTAAAAGCATGTTCACATTCTTCCGACCATATCCACTTTGCGCCCTTTTTTTTTTTTCACCAAATTATTTAAAGGATCTCTCATATCATACATTTTTAGGATATAAATGCTATAGTAACTTACTAATCCCAAGAACGCCTGGAGTTTAGCCACATTATCAGGTGCTGGTATATTTTTTTATAGCCTCAGCCCTTTCTGGATCAGGTTTTCTTCCTTTACTGTCAATGATCTGCCCTAAATATTTTATCTTCTTTAAGAAGAACTCACATTTTTCAGCACTCAGCTTGAACCTGTATTCCTCAATTCTCTGAAATACTGCTCTATTATGCGTTTTGTGTTGGGCCTCGTTTTCACTTTTAATCAAAATATCATCCAAGTATGCGATTGCATACTCCATACCAGCCAACATTGTGTCCATTATTTGCTGGAATAGGCTTGGAGCTACCTTCAATCCAAAAGGGAGATGATTTAGTTTAAAAATCCCTTTATGCGTGTTTATTGTCAGGTACTTCGAACATTCTTCACTGACTTTAACCTGAAGGTAAGCCTCCGACAAGTCCAACTTTGAAAACACTCTACCTCCATTTAATTTAGTGAATATATCCTCTGGAGACGGTAGGGGGTACACATGGTCTTTCAAATAGTCATTTAAGCCTGTCGAAAAGTCGGCACACATTCTGATTTTTCGGTTTTTCTTTTTTATATATATGGTTGGGGACGCCCAATCCGAGTAATTGACTTTTGAAATTACGCCAATTTTCTCCAACCTTTCTAATTCCTCATTTATTGTCTAGTGCCAAAAATGGTACTTTTCTTTTTGGTTTAAAGATTGGTTTAACATTTTCTTTCAATTCGATGTTGACTTCTGTTTTTGTGCACAGACCTAGTCCTTCTGAAAAGACGTGAGAGAATTCCCTTTCCTGATCCGTAATAAATCTTTGTTTGCTTCGTCTTATAGTTCTCTGATGTTAACTTTTGTTACAGAAAGAATTTACCAGTAATTCCCATGTTAAACAATATGATCCAGTCTAAACCAAAGAGTTTTACTGAACCAGGGAGCACATACACTTTTGATTTGTAAATTTTTCTCATGAACGAAATGTTACATTTTAATTCACCTCTAAACTTGAGTCTTTTTCCTGACTTTTCCCTGGCAATTTTGTCTGTGTTAGTCAACAGTGGGTAACTGATTTTTTTTCTGTTTGCTCGTTTATTACCGAGATATCACTTCCTGAATCGAGTAATAATTTTATGGTCAGCCCATTTATTTTTACATTGAGGTATTTTCTTCTTTGACCCGCCTTAATTTCATTTTTAGACAAAACTACATTCACCTTTGTTTGAGACTTTGATTTTACTTTTCTCTGTTTTGCCCAACAATGGGAACTTCTATGGCCTACACGCCCACAATTAAAACATTTTATCCCTAAAGAAACAATCCTTCTTTATATGCTGTCCTCCACACGAACTGCATATAATTTTTCTTTATTTTGTATCCACTTCTGTTGTCTTACAGTTTGTACTCACGAAATGCTCTTCTCCTCAATCTGAGTATTATCTTTTTTTTACTGATATTCGGATCCTGTTCTATAATAGTGAGGATTCTTAATCTAATTTCTTTGTCCTTCGGTGTCGTTAGACCCTGCACAAAAATTACACACTTGAACATGTCGCTTGACAATTCCTTTAATTTAAATGCCTCACACTGTGTGTTAACCATACCTGCATACATGACAAAATCATCATCATCCTCTTGTTTTACGATATTTAGACACTTGTATCGTGTAAGAAACAAACTATCTCTTTTATCAAAAATTTTCGACAAAATTTCTACTGTTTTGCTGAATGTAATTTCTTCTGGCTTGTTTGGGAGGATTAAATTCGCATATGTTGTATTTTCTTCTGTTCCCAACTTCTGCAACAATAGTGATCCCCACCCCTCCTCGTCGGACCATTGTTCACATCTTTTCGTAAATATTGTTTCAAACCTACGGAAATAAGCTGGAAACATTGAACCACTGTCAGGGTCGTATATAAATTCAGAGAGTGAATTTGAAATTTCTTCAGAAACTTTCTGTAAGCATTGCACAAGTTTTTCCTTTTCTAACGTTCCTCGTTAATAAGCGTTAAAACAAAAATGAGGGAAAAATTACTTTCTGTAAGCGTTGAACAAGTCTTTCTAAAGTTCTTCATTAGTAAGTGTTGTTGACTGTATTTTTTTTTTTTTCTTTTGTTTTAACTTGTGAGGTCGTTTTGAATCTCATCGCCAACTGATATGTCCCCGGAAAGGGATATATTAGTTCGAAGTAGCTAAGTGGTTTTGGCTACTGTAACCGGGTAGGACAATCTAGCAGGTAGCCGTAATGGACTGGTACTCGTCGTAGGCAATATGCTTAGGCAATGTACCTCCACATCAGTCTGTATTTATGGCTGACACCAGCCAATCATATTACTGTGAGGGGGAACCCAGGTGTATGCATATTCATTACATCAATTACTTAAAAAAAAAAAAAAAAATCAAAACTAAAGAAATTTAATGAATTGTATAGAATATATGGAATGTTTTTTTATTTATTTGAATCCAATTAATGTTATACTTTGATTGATGCAGTTTATGATCAGTATGATTTAAAAATTTAAATTTTTTCTTTTATAAACACAAAATTCCATTAATATAGCAAATGAAAAAAATACTGTAATAGTTAATTCATTCATCTAGAGTGTTATAAAAGTAATAAGATTGAATAAAACTAGTATATATAGTGGAGTATATTAGTATTGATAAGTAGCTTATTTTCTATGAATTCCATTTAATTTAAAGTTAAAACTATAACTAATGATATGTTCTTGCATAATGTTAGCAAGATTCATTAATTCAGCATAAGAACTTTCCTTTACAGGCCAACAGCGTATGCATAGAACTATTCTTTTAACTGATAAATTTCTAAACATTAATACATTACATGCATTTCCTTTCCGTGTGCTTGTTGAACTATTGTTTGGATATAACCTCTGTGTAAGCAAAATAACCTTCCTAGAATTGATGTGAATGATAAAATGTGAAGTCCTTGGAATATCTATCTTGATAGAAATTGGGACATGAGATAATAAATTTTATTTCCAGAGCAGAAAGTTTGGGCTCATTAATCTCAAATGATAAATCACTTAAAAGCTTGTTTAAATTTTTAGAATCTAACAGTAACTAAACATAAAAAAAAACTTCAAGTATTTTGGAAGAATACGAGTAATTTTAAAGCAAATGCTTCATTCATTTTCTATATGCACGATTCCAAACTTGTGTGGAGATGTATAATTTTCATGTACAACGACAGTATAATGGTTTTGCAAGGCAATGAGTTTGTTTTTCTCTTATTCACTAATACTCGGTAACCCCTTACATCTTAGTGGCTTTTATTGCCTTGCTTGGAGTGAAATAGGATATATATATATAATGATGATGATGATCCACTACATCTTCACAGATGATAGCCACCTAACCATGTTTGCCTCTCACCTCTCTCATGCATGACTCAATACCCTCAGCAACTACATGGTTATCACCCATTCAAAGTCGCCACTTCAGCCATTTGTGTTCCAGATGACATTCTTCGAAGAGTTGACACCTGTTTCTTATTTGACCTCTCCATCCAGTTCTACCTAGGGCCATCTCTTCCCAATTGTTGAAGTCAAATGCCAGCATTTTTTAGGTTGTTTTTGATACAGTCCTTGTATCTTTTCCTTGGTTTGTGCTGAGGACACTTTCTGATACTCAGTACACTGTAAAACACACACACACACACACACAATTATTTTTTTTTAATAAATGACTTTCACATAAAATAATTGATCAGTAGTCTATTTTCTATGAATTCCATTTGAATTCAAGTTCAAACTTTAACTAATGGTATATCTTCTTGCAAGATTCATAAAGTAGAAAGAGTATATTGAATCAATTGATAAATCTGCAGCTAGGAAAGTTGGTTCACTGTGTTGTGCTACTTACATATTTATAAGTCTATTTGTCCTTGCTTTGACTATTGCTGCTACATCTGATTTGGTGCTTTGGCTATTTATGTAGATTCTTGATAAAATCCAAGGAATTTACAATGGTATTGGTCTTGATTTGGAATCTCAGCTTCAGTCACTTTTCTACTGTCATAATGTAGATTCTCAGTACATTTTCTGTAAATAATTTCATGGTAATTGTTCCGATGAACTTTTCTCTATGGTACTTAAACTTTATGAAATTAAGCACAGTACTAAATTGGCAACAAGGTCTCATCATTTCACAATGGAAATGGCTAGATGTAACCATAAGTTCCATGCTAACAGTTTCTTCTCTCATACTTCTCATTTGTGGAACTCTCTTCTGGTTTCTTGCTTTCTAGTCAACTTCAAAAAATGTAAATGCAATGTCAATCATTATCTTTTGTCTTAATTCCTGTTCTTTTATTGTCCTCTCTCCTAAGTTATAGTTTTTCTCATATTCAGTAACCCCTTGCATTAATGGTTTTGTCTGTCTTGGGATGAAATGATATATATATATATATATATATATATAAATGATGTATTAATTTTTTTTTTTTTTATTAAATGACCTGCTCATTAAATAATTGATTCATGTGCATCAATGAAGTTCCATTCTCTGTTATTGGCTCATCAAAAATATTAGGAAAAACTAACAAAAGGCAAAGCTTGCAACATGTTTTCTTTTTGAATATTGCTAACAATACTCTACAGATGTATTGTAACTCTACTTCTGTTTGAATTTCAATGTTTTTTTATTTTTCAGATTTTCTCAGCTAAAAATAAATGCAAATATATATTTTTATTTGCAGCATATTAGTTAATATAATCAATATATATTTATTTCTTACTAGATTTGTGTTAAAACTGACTTTTGGTAATTTCTAAGGTTGAGATGGCATCTTTATTCAGTATTTTATAAGTATATTATTATCTTTAAGCATTTTCTATGGTGGAAAGGTTAGTAAAATGCTCTAACTAGATTGATTCCCAATTGTTCTTTTTATTTCTCTCACCAAAGATTTTATTTCTGTAACAACTCCCTGTTAGGAATAATTAGGTCCTTTGGTTGTGGAGAGGGATCTTCAAGAAAGATTTTATGAGTAGTACCTAAAATTCTCTCACTCACTCACACACACACACACACACACACACACACACACACACACACACACACACACACACACACACACACACACACAGTGTGAACATAGTGCAGCAACACTGTATGTGGATGTCACTTTCCATGCAGAGTTTCATCCTATATCTATAAATGTTCAGTCACGAATATTGAGTAAGCTTCTATAAAATAGAGTAAATTGTAAGCAATATGTTGTTTTTAATAAACAATAAAAACTTGCATTGGCAATTTGGATTATAGATATTAACATTTCATTATTAATTTAATAACTTTTCTAGATGATTTCATTATTAAAAAAAATATTTTTTTGGTAATTATTTATAGTTTAAAAGATGCAAAATACATATTTTTGGAGATATTTCTATAATTGGAAATTGCTTTTGTTATAAGCCACAGTCTTGACTATATTGTTTGATATTTCCACATCCCATGATTATTGAAGGTAATTTTTTTTAGATCAGCTGCTATTTTGTCTTTATCAAATTGATCAGATTTACCATTAAGACAAGAGTAAATAGTTATCAGCATAGATACTAAGAAGATCTAGATGAAAGTTAGGAACAAAAAGGATAGAGCCCTGGGGAATATTCACATTAATGTAAAGAGGTCTAAAAAGGTCATTCAAAACCACTTTCATTTCACAACTACATAAATATTACATCAAATCAGATTTGTCCAGAAATATAACCTTTCAATTTGTGAAGACCAGCATGCTAAACCCTATCAAATGCCTTTGAGATATCCAAAACAACAGTCCAAACTTATGCATGCTTATCTAAAACATGAGTGCAGATGATCTAGAGGAATGAAAGCCATATTGTTGATACAGCCAGAAAAAGTGATTCTTGTGGGCTATAGTGGCTTAACAGGAAGATGGAACATAATCATCAATACTGTTATGTGTGTGATAAATAAGATAAAGAAAAGCAAATGGAACAAGACAAGGCTGTGTAAACAAAAATGGGTTTTATTTTAATTTTAGTGATTATGGTCAGTGGCTTAAAAAAAACAACGGCTTACTGGTAAGAAGTTAGAAATACTTCAAAAGAACTTCAGTTAGGAGTTACTGGGTTTTTGTGGTATAATTTGCATGTTGGGTTAGCAAATAGTAGCAAACGAATAACTCTAAAGCAGATTTCTGCAACAACAGACTTTACCATTCAACTTGTTTAATTTTGGCACCAACCAGCGAATATGAATACCTGGATGAAAGACCTCCACTTGTAAGGTTGTCTGACCACAAATGATCCAGAACTTGAAGTTTCATTCATAAAAATATATTCTCTTAAGAATAGCAGGTCTTACCCAAGAAGAAATCTCATTGGCACAACTCTCAATAGAAAGGTTAAAAATTTCACTCCCAGGAGGCTTGCAAAGAAAATTACAAAATGAATCCCATTTGCTATGTTGGTAACAGAAAGAAAAGGGAGTTCATGTCTAATAGATGAGTCAAAAAAATATCAACAGATACCACAATATGATCTAAATTACCAAGAGGAGAGTTGCAATGCTCAACAAGAACTAGGAGAGAATGTAAGGAACAAATTGAGTAAAGAAGTATGTTGATCGTTTTATGTGTACAACATTGGAATTCAATATTGTTTGGTAATTTTCAATGCTAAGGAATATATAAGCTTTTATTTACTCTTGTAAAGATGTACATATAGATCTCCAAACTTAGAATTTCACTTAACATTTATCTATGCTATCATTATCAAGAGAAAGAGAGCAATTAAAATGTTCAGTATGAAACCCTTAAGAAATAACAGTTCAGGTTTGTTCTTATAATCTCTACTTATTAAACTTTTAATAATAATAAATAATTTGATCCAAATAAACCTTTAAACATTACTTTTTGAGACACACACAGTATTATAGTTTTGATATTACCATTTATAATAATAAATCAGTATATACTTTTACTTTTTAATAATTATTTCTTTATAGTTCTTTATTTGATACAAGATGTTTCTGAAATTAGAAGTTTTTTTTTTTTTCGTTAAATAAGCCAAATTTGCTGAAATAAGTAAATCCCACAGCGTTTTAATATCTTTATCGGCTCCAATTTCATTTAATCTTCCAAAATGCTTCATTCAAATCTGCTGAGCAATTCTGAGTAACAAAATACATTTTGATTTTTGAGGTCTCACAATTTCTGGTATATAATTGTTTATTCACCATTTATTGCAATTTGTCAACAATACCATAAGATATAAATCTTATTTTCAGTTTATTTTTAAATTTTTATCTCTACAAATTGAAATCTACTGCTCAACAGAATGTTTTTATAAAATCCATTCTTATAATTGAGGCTTATGTCCATATCATGCTGAAACATAGCTACCTGTACAATCACTGAAGCTAAGCAATGTCAAGCCTGGTCAGTTCCTAGATGGGTGACTGCTTGAGAATACCAAGTGCTGTAAGCTTGGATGTGCAGGTGGTTTAATGGACAATGGCTCAGAATTGTTAATTGGAAATCAGTGTCCCAATTCCAGTTGGGTTTGTTATATTAGCTTATATATAAATACATTTAGAAAAGATAGGAATGCACCTCTGCTTCCCTCAGATATGGGTTTATTAGTAAGACTTGTATCACTAAAATCCTTATTACCTCAAAAAAAAATTCTTACAATGTAAAAATATTTTCCGGCTTTAAATAACCTGCAAAAGGTTGATAAGCCATAGAAAATGAATCGATCAAAATGCAGTCTTATAATTGGTGTGACCAGTAAAATTGCCAATTCCATTTTTGAATAGATCTGAATTGTTGAATTTTCATTGTCTACTATTGTAAACATACAGCCACAGCTCTTAGGCAGTTTTGTACAGCTTCACCCTACAATGTGTTTTTATTCACATTTGCATTGGTGGGAACAATAACTGGGAAAGGCCACCCAGTGTATGATTAACAAAGGAATGGAAGGGGAAACATTGTCTAAAAGAAAACTCAATCTACTAGCTTCTTTATTCATGAATTCACCTGGCACTTTCTGTAGGTGACATTTGTGACATCACAGCTACTTCTGTCATCTCTCACGACCAGATCTTTCCTTTTCTCAACAATAATTCTGACTGTCCAATCTCTGCAACTTGATGAATGGGTCATTATTTCTTCTGACTACTGACTCTCTCTCCTACTGCCCATCTACTCATCGTGTACATGATGATAGATTGCTCCTAAATGTCCCAAGTCTAGAATGCAGCTTGATTATATAAGCACGTGACCAAAGTGGCACTTGATCCCAAAAGTTTTTATTTCTTTGTGATTGTTACAAGGATGTATTTCTATAAAAAGAAAGTCGCAATAAGGTTAAAATTTATAGTAAGGGATTCTACTGAGTCCTACCTTTTAATACAAAATGTTTTCTTTCATGAAGTAGTTGTAAAATAGAGAAATTTGAAATAGAACGTTTGGAAGATGCTAGACCATTCCAGTATATTCAAGAAGAATCTAGATGATTCGAGAAACACCTAGAGATATGCAAATTAGGTATTAGCCCCTATAAAATAGGTTTTTGGTAAAGGGTTGTCAGTTGATGTAAGAAAGGAATTGCTGCCAGTATCAACTCTGGCTTTTGATTCGAGGATTATTATATCCAGCCGAAAGAACCTCTGTGAAAAGTTGCCGACCAACAAAAATTGACGAAACTAAAAATTAATCTTTATTTACACACATTTGTGGATTTCCAGTAATAGCAACTAGATTACCTCGCTAGCCCTAACGTAGTAAAGACACTTGACCCTCCTCCCTCGTAACACTTCGCCAGTAACTCTGTGTTTTCAGTTTTGTATAGTCAATTGTATATATTTTATTTTGTGTTTTTTCAGTAAATTAAATATTGTTTGTGATTTAGCTCTGTGTTTTGGCAAATCATTCTTTTTTTTTTCTTCTTTTATTACAATTATCAACACGTAACATTGATTCATTTCCTTTTCTCTACTTCTAGACAGTGGATGGTTGCTTTTGAAACTATCACATCTTGCTTTTACTATTGGTTGGCATAAAAACTGCCAGTGCTTAAGGCCTAAGTCATTTATAGCTCACTTGACTCTAAGCCAATCAAATGGAAGCACGATGTATCCCACTATCAGGAATACATTTTTCCTCCTCTAAAATCTCAGCCATGAATTGATAAATTGATAACAATAAAGTAAACTGTGTGTGGTGCTGAATTTATAGAAATTTAAAATGAAATCATCTATTTTTAATATATGTTATTCAGGCTTGAATAATTTAATCTTTTTCATACCTGAGTGTCTTGTATGTTAATTATAACATTTAATATTTATATTTATTTTCTTCTTTGTAGTTTTCATAATCTTTTGAACAGGGTTGCTTGGTACAGTTTTTAAAACCTGGAGTTGGCAGCATGTGAAATTTAGCTGATAATGTGTTTTAAGTATCCTCATGTAATTATTAAATTTAAGTAATCTTCAAACTTGTTAGCTTCTTAAATTGTTACTATATCTACTAAGACACCATGAAGACAGTTTAAATACTAGAAATCGATTTCCCTCTCCTACTGGCAAACTTTTATCTTCAGGTAAAACATTTAGTTACTAAGGCAGGTAGTCATGTTTGATAAATTGCCAAATGTTAGTGCAAATATTAGAGAATATTGATACAAAGGAGTTGTACAGATTGGAGAATGGAAACCAAATTCTATCAAAAATACTGAACCCTTACCTCAAAATAAAAACTGAATATTTACTTATACAGGTCTTAGTTGAGTACGAATTAAATATAAAATAGTTGATATTGACTACAGACATCAGATAAAGATTTGATTGCTATATATTAAATTTGTTATAATATCAATTCTAGGTTTCTTTCTGGAAATTGAATGGCATTTTCTTGGGAAAACACTGACTATATTTTATTCATAGTACATTTATACTGATAAATTTATCATTGCTAAAAATGAAATTAAAATGACTGATCATTGGACTTAGATTCTGTTATTAAAAAAAACTCTAGTTCTAAGACCAGAAGAATCAGTAAAACTTTAGTAAACAATTTAGTATTACAAAATACTGTAATCAAATTATCCTAGAACAGAGTAGACTATTAGGATACTTTATGGCATTTTTTTTTTCAGGGTGATGGTAATGCTGCAAGTCTTATCAATTTTAAAAAAGTCTTCCAATTGTTATATATAATGGTATCTTTGTAATGTCTAATAAGAATATGAAACTAAATCTTTCAAAAGTAAAATTGTTTATTCACTTCTGGACTCCATGAGAGAATATCTAATTTTGAGTACCTGAAACAAAATGTTCATATCTTGGAGGACTCTACTTTTCCTCCAAGAAGATAACTAACACCGTTATCCTCAAGGACACATGGCACAGTGGATAAAGGTGTTAGTTAGATCCAGTGACAGGACCCAAAGAGTGTGAGTTCAATACCTGGTTAAGGCAGTGGAGAACTTTCAGAGGGAAATTAACAGGAGATAACTGACATCCATTAAACATGGCATGTGGAACTAGAACAGTCTACCCCAGTGAGCAAAATAAAGGGTTCAGTTCGACATTTCAACCACTTGAAGAAAGCCTGAGTGTACAATGGCCGAAACGTTGTGATAAACATGGCGACAAAGATGAGGACAATAGTCCGAATAATATAAATAGTGATTCCTTCTTGTATATTGAATGTTATAATTTATCATTAAATACAGTTCAATTATGACATGTTACCCAAACCATTAAATATATGAGAGTGTGTTGAAAAGATTAAAAAAAAAAAATCTATTTGATCACACTTTTTTTTAAAGTGAGCCAGATTGGGAATTTTTCAGCATCTCATGTCCTGTGTAAATGTGATGTTAGAACATTTGTGAATCAAACTAAACTTCGTATCTTTAGCAATAGGATAACAGTGGTTTCAAGTTAAGGGACAAAGTATAATTTTCAGTTTGGTTTCATTACAAATCTTATATGCAATTTTTTTTTTTAATTATCAACTAAATAATTGAATTATCAGTAAATACAAAAAATTATAAGGCCTAATTTTAAATTTACATTCTTACTTCTAAATAATATTGCTATATTTAAAAATCTATATAAAGATTGTGTATCAATATTTTCTTTTTTTCGTTGCATTTTTTATCCTATTATAATCATGGTTAGTATTTTCGTGTTGATTATCTGAACAAAAATGTTTGTTAAACCAAAAAATAACTTTATATATTGTTACCAAAGTAATTAGTTTATAAAGGTAAAAGACAATAGGGAAACTGTATTATTAGCCAACACATTTAATCCAATGTGAACTTTTTCAAGGCAAAAACAAAATGGGGGAAAAAGTCTGCATTGGACGAAACATGTCAGCTAATAATACAGTTTTCCTATAGTCTTTTACCTTTATAAATATTGTCTTTTTTTTACAGGTTAAGTCTTAAGTTAGTAAATAAGTTTGAAAAGATTCTCTCAGATTCAGTGTGGTTTTTATCTAGACAAAAAGAAAAAATAGAAATTTGCAATACCTTTTAAAATATTAGAAGACATCCAAAATTGTTTTGATTTTCATGAGGAAAATAAGGTGCTATTCAAATATGCGAAAAAATGTTTATTATTATTATTAACAAGCATCACTACTGTCAGTCTACCATGCAATGTCCAGGTATATACATTTCTTGAGAAAAATGTGACTGGAACAACATTTGGATTCTTAACTTGTATAACTTATCTGTTACAACTTTAAGATATTCTAAAATAATCTTTAAATGGTTGTTAACTTTAATTTATGCTTCATTGTTTTCTAATCATTATTTTATATACTTTCAAAATATTTAACAAATATCTTTATAATAAGCCAAAAGTTGAGAAAATGACTGTAGCCTTTCAGTTATATCACTTCTACAATATTTTTTCTTGAAATCACTGACCAATGACAATCATTTTTCTGATGTCTTGAACCCATTATTTTCTGTCTATCAACTGATGGTTGTTTTTTACTCAAAGGTCAGCAAAATCATTCTCTCTACTTTGGAGTTGCTACACAATTTGATCTTATTTTAACCATTGGATACCTAAGTTCTAATTTGTATGTAATATATCAAATGTTTAAAAAAAAACTCTGGGAAATTTAAAAGATTTTTTAAAGAGGGCTGAGAAAATGAACCATTATATTTAGATGATTTTAGAGAAGACAGTAACCTGGTTGGCCTTTAATTGACTGGCTAGTCTAATTTGGTTCTTAGGTAGACAATAGATGCTGTAGGAAGTAATGTAGTTATTACTGGTTGCTGAACTTGATTGGCCTGGATAAGTGAGCAAAACAGAAAATGAACTTGACCTTTTCTTATTCTGTCAAATAGTTTTAGGTTTGATTATCCTGCTTACACACCAGTTTGTATTTACCAAGATTCATGCTTGTTTTTAATTGAGAAAGTGTTTACAGCCAAATCTCTTTTCTGCTGACAATGTTGTAATGTATATGTGTCTAATTAAAGACTGATGTAAATTATTTAAGCTTTGATAAATATATTAATATAGTCTTGCAAGATTTAATTTCCATGTTTATAAAGGACATCATAATAAAACTAACATTTTTGCAGGTGGCCATTTCGCTTTAAAAGGAGCATGTATTACTACTATTGATGACAATCATGCAAGTAATTTTCTTGGATTTTCATATTTTTTACTCCAGGTTGTATCCACTATTCAAATTGTGCACAAATATTTGCTTTGTTGAATTTGATAACTTGCTCATTGGTGAGGAAGTGGATAGTGTATGCTACATTTAGTCATACGCAGATTAGAAAGGCTAGATTCCCCACCAACCATCTCTCAGGAAAAGGTGGCTGGGAAATTCAACTGACCTCAATCCTGTCAAGAAGCAGAAACCGTTCCCTTGAACTCGAAACAACAATGACAGCATTCTTGACAGTATTGTTCAATTTGAGTGATTGGTAATGTCTGGAAAGAATTAAAAGGTGGACAAATGTTCAGGAATCTTTGTTCATTTGAAACTTGTTTGGATTTCATGGAAGCTTCTGGTGAGAAATCAAATATTGATAGTGATTTGGTGTTTGTGGAAAAAGTTGGGTTTATACCATGGTGTTGGTTCATACCTTTTTATTTATGTGATCAAGAAAAATAGGAGTATGCTTCTGTTTTTTGTAATTTTGAAAGCGATAGTAAAGACAGTCATGTTCAGTATAATAGTTATTTTAAAAGTTTCTGCTGCTTAGTATTGTTTGATAAAGATATCCAGCTACCACAAAGTTTTTTGTTTTTTTTGTTTTTTTTTTGTTTTTTAGTTTGAATTGATTGCATCTATGCAGATAAGTGAGAACATAATCTTTTCTGAAAATTTATTAATTCCTACTATGTTCTTCATGAATCATATATTAAAATTTTTTTCATACAAGGAACAATATATAATTTACAGTAATAATCTCTCTCTCAATATATATATATAAAGAAATATAGTCTTAAAGTGTGCTATGTTTATGGGATAAAGTGCTCAATATCAGAGATACAGTGTGTGTAAATATAAAAGTGAACATAGAAGTCAACACTTAGAGGTGACAGTCTGTTTTATGCTAGATGCAATCATCGGGCCCGATGATTGCATCTAGCATGAAACACTGTCGCTTCTAAGTGTTGACTTCTATGTTCACTTATATATAATTTGCTTGTATCTCTCTACCAATCTAGTGTATGAATAATACTACCTATCTTATTTTCTATTAAGTTAACCAGTTATTCTCAAACCCATTAGGTTGTAAACACTTTGCTGGTCAATGGTGAAAAGGTTTAAGGCTAAACTATAGACATTTGGAATATATTTAGTACAACCAGTATTCAATAATTTTATGCCAATATTTTTTTGCCATTGCCAAGAAATTGTAGAATATGACGGAAAATATAGTTGAGCATAAAAGAATAAGGTATAAAAGTAATATTTTTTTCAAAAATATTATAGTTCTGGAAATAAGGATAATCTTGTTTTTATCCTTGAAATTTGTTTTGCTTCTGAATTTTAGAGATAGCGTAAAATTTCTATAGCTCATATAAAAAAATTGATATGAACTTTATAGATTTAAGCTCTGATCCTATCACCTGAGCTATATTATTATTATTACGATTATTATAATCCTTTTTATCATTATTACAATATTAAAAATAATACTATTGTTACTTTTAAATTTTATTAAATTTCAATATCCTTTTCACATATTTTTTAAACAAAATTGAAAATTGGAAACTTTAGATTTTAATTAAAAACTTTTTACTCCTTAATTGTTATTCATAATATTAATAATCTTAATAATAGTAATATTGTTTATTTATATTATATTCACACTATATTTTGTTTGTTGAAAAAAATGCTTAAATTAATGTCAAATGTTAACAGCCAAATATAAAAATCTGTTTTTTCAAATTAATCGCAATATGCCCATATATGTTAATTTATCCTTCATTTTCCTTTATTTTATCTTTTACAAACTCTTTTCCATTTCTTTCTCAAACCCCACTTCCCTTTCTACTTTCTTATATTTTTTTTCTCTTTAACTTGTTTCCTGTGAGATGACTTATTAAAGAGGTCAATGTCTGGTCCCCTCCCCTTACTCTTAAATATCTTAATAAAAATATTTGAAATTATTCCTATCTCTCCCTTCCCTCTATAATTTTGACTGTCATACTCCTCCTCCTCATCTCTGTATATCTCACCTTACATCAACTTAAAACTACCCCTCAAAAGTGTGTAAGAACTATATGTAAATTTAAAACAATTTTTCATCCTTGGAAGTGCGGTCTGATGAACCAGGTAAAAATCATATACCTGGGGAAATAAATTATAACCAATGGACCCATTAGGTTGTCTGTTTTTTCTATTTAAATTGAATTTATATATATGCGTGTGTGTGTTTATTTCATCTGTTACTGTTAGTTTTTTTGTTTTTTTTTTCATTTCAGGTAGGTACAGTTTGCTTCTGTGCTGATGTTTGTTTTAGAAATAAACTCATCTTAAAACTCAATATTTTGTATGTTTAGTATTGCTATAATAAAAGTATTATGATTTTTTAAAATTAAATATGGATTGAGTGCGATTTAATTTCTTTCCTAAATTAATATATAATCACTTTATATTAGATTTCAGAATTTATACATTAAAATCTCTCAGAGAAATATTTATATATAGTTTAATACCTATTATATTAATAGAAGAAAAATGTTGTAATGCATAAATTTCAATTTCATTGTAGTAATTTCTGAGGAATTCTTTATTTGATTTGTCAGTTAATATATCTGTTAAGTATTATACATCTGAGTAAAAAATCTTTGACTTGAGACTGAATTTCTTATAGAAAAAACTTATGCTAATAATGCAATCAATTTAAGATTGAACATGAGAGTTTTTCATTAAAATTTAATGTTTTAACTTTGTCTTATCTTTTTTATTCAAAAGATTACATATATATTTGTAACAGTTAAAATTTTTAGCATTGATACATTTTGTTACCTCTGAACAAATAATGACAAATTGTTTTCTATGCATGTGTATGTTGAGTTCTTTCTTTTGCTAGTTGCTATAAAGTTAACACTTAAGTCAGTGAATCCATCAAAACCTACTCCAGATATTACCTTTGCTAATCAATGGTTTCATGCTATGTAATTTAGTTTATGATGAGCTGAGATGGCATTTTACCATTGGGAATGTTAGCTACTTCAGCTGTGTGCTGTACAGTTTGCCAAGACTCACATGATTGACAAATATAATCCCCACTTGATCTTATATTTTGCCCAAAGCTGTGCACTCAGGATGAGGTCAGTGCTAAAGCATTAGGTGAAGACAGATGCTCTACTGATACTCAAGATAAAGGAACATATCAATAATTCATACTTGTACATATCTGTTGGTAAAACTGCTTTTTAAGATCATCATAATAACCATAGCCTATGCTAATTACATTGTGTGGAGATTAAAGATTATAATTCATTTTTCAGCTGTTCATTGTGAGTGAATTAAATTTTTGAGGGATTGTTGAAAAGTTTTTCGCTTGATGCACTTTCCAAAATCTAACCAGATAACTGTATTTTCATAATCATTACAATTGGACTTTGCTTATACTTGCATTTTTTTTTTTATTTATTTATTATTTTTTTTTAAACATCTCCTGTATATCTAGAAAAAATTAAATGTAATGTAATAGTTGAAAGGTTGCAAGTGTGGTTGCGTCTAGTTTTGTTTTTATATATTATAAAAATATCATGGTTTGACTAAGAAGAATTGAAAGATTAATTCTGATTTTGGGTCAGATTTTGGGAAGTTGGTCAGGTCAAATTTTCATTGTCCCCTCCTATGAACTGCTATTCATTCATACTGAATTGTACATAAATTACTTACATATCACCCCTCCACAATTTTTTTCTCTATTTTATTTCTACAAATTGACAGTTCACCGCTGTTCTTTGCTAATAAGTGCTAAGCTTGTTTAAACCTGTCTTCAACTATTTATGAAGAATAGTTCCTTGTAATCTTTATCCTTAAATACAAATTTTTATATATATATACACAGTATTCAGTGTTGTGTTTTTCTTCAGTTGACATATTTAATATTAAAATCATTATTATAAATAAATAAAAATAAAATAATAATGAAAATTATAATTAAAATAAAACCATAACATAAAAACGTATAAAATAAATTAAGTAAAAATTAAAAATAACTTTCCCATCATGCAACAAAAACTGTTCCTGCCAGAAATATGGACATCCCGCCAAGCCATTAAATTCAATCTCTTCACCACAAACTTTGGTATGGACAACACGTGTCCAACTTCTCCCTCTGATATGGTGTGTAACCACATGGAGTAATTTCTCCCTTTTATCACATGTAACATAAAACAATTATAACCTAAAAAATACACACTCCCATACACACAAAAAATATAAATAAATTGCATGAAATTAACATACAATTTACCATGCTTTTCCTGTTATTTCTGTATGTTTTATTTTCTGTCAAATATGCTTTCCTCTCTGAACACAAAGCTAATTTCTGTTGCTATGATGCGAGTGAACTCCCACAAGCTTTAGCCTGATATATCTTATTTTATAACACACAATGATGAGTCAAAATATTTACTGCACAGCTCTTACTTGATCAGTCATGGACTTCTATGCCAGGATGTTAACAGCAGATCCTTTATAATGGATGTTATCCAGAGTGAATTTATTGATCCAACATTTCCACAAAGTGCTCAATGGGAATGAAATCTGGAGAATTTAGTGACCAAGACGACAAAGTGTAGTTTTCATATTCCTGAAACCATTCCTGTATAACTTGTACTATGTAGCATGGTGCATTGTCTTGCTGAAAAATGCCATGGCCATTCTTAGAAGACTGTTGACATGTTAAGGTAGGTGCACATGATAAAGTACCTTTCACATGAAGGATAGAACCCAGTATTAAATGTGAATATCTCTAAAATTGGCTTTTCACAGAAAAGATAATTTTAAAACCCTTTTTCTGGCTGTACACAACCCAACAAGATAATTTAAAAAATATTCTTTAATCTCAAACTATTATCCTGCCTTACCCGACTTATTTTCTTAAAGTGCATTCTGGTGTCATGGTTTTTCTAGAATAAGGATGCAAACATGTCATAATTTTGCACAATGTTCAAAGCTTATAGAAATTCTAGTTCCAATGCTTATGTACTCATTGAAGATGCTTGTGTGGCTATGCAGTCTAATACACAAGACAAATTCATATACTATGTGTTGTGACTTATTTCCTCTTTTATCTTGATCAATTTACCTATGTGCTATTTATGCTTCAGTAGCCATTCTGTTTACTTGCTCTCTTCACTTTTTCATTAAGTTATGGTTGCCCAATGGTTTGGTGATAGTTAATTTTTCCCCCCTTCTCTCCTCAGACCACTGGAGGAATGAAAAATAGGTACTTACCTCAACTGAACATGAGCATTTCACAAACCATACTGTTTCAGAAAAAGCTGTTCTAGGCATAACAATTTGGCCCTTATCATAATCGGTCAAATCTTAGCTAGGATTGAGGGATTCAATGCATGAAAATGAAGTATTCCAATCCAGTTTATATACATATGACCCTGACATGCATACTTATTAAAAAAAACATCTTGTTAAATGTCAATGTTTTGGCTGTTTGTAATATATATATATATATATATATATATATATATATATATATATATATATATATATAGTTAAAGAATGACATTTGTTTTGAGTTGCCAATCCTTAATTTTTTTACCACTCCCCAGTTGACAAGCCAATATTTTTATTAATAAAATCTCTGTTCAACAGTTACAATTTAAGATTTGTGTTTGTTCTATTGATTTGTCATAGTCTGTATGCATGATTTTGTATTTATTAAAGCAGATAAAAATTACATATCTGAAAGGTAGGTAGGTACCTCCACAGAAACATTAAGGTTTAAAATGAATTTTTTAAAAAGAAAAATCTTTCTTGAAACATTTTCGTTTTAATTTAAAGCTAATAGTTTACATTTAATATTTCCAATAAGGAAAAATACTTTGTTGTATTTTAACACTAATTTAAATGGACTGGAAGGATTTTTTTTTTTAATCTCTGAAAATCAATGATTTTAGCAACATTTTTTCAGCCATCTTTCATCACAATGTAATTCTTTATCAAAAGATCTTGCAAAAATATATTTTTCTGAAACTGAGGAAGATTAGCTGATTTAAAGTTTAATTAATCAAATTTGAAACAATATTTACTTTAAGTTTAAAATCTCACAGAAATGCATTTTCTAACACTGAAATAGGTGTTTACTTAAGGTGTTGACAGCTTGACTGACATAGAAATTATCTAATTTTTTTTTCCTACAGTGGATATATCTAAAAAATTATTTGAATATAACTGAAGAGTGGACAGGTCTGTCTACAAAACTCTGGCTTTGGGATGTTGAAGGTAAAATTTAGCTAAGTGACAAATTTTTACTTGTACTGTTAGTGGAAATGATTTGGTAAATTATTGATAGTTAATCTGTAATAATCCAGACATTAATGTCTTAGGGCTTTCTCATGAGATATAGGATCATAAAAAACCAAAATAAACATTTTTTTTTTACTCTTTCATTTAATGATTTTTTTCTACTGTTAAACATATTTCCACAGCTTTTACTTTTAAATAAAAAAGCTAAGAGCATTTAGTTTACTACTTTGTTTCCTCTCTCTGTGTGTGTGTGTGTGTACATTGGAAAGACAAAACTCATTAATTCTGAAGATATTATGGTTCCTTTTTGAAAAATAGAAATTTTGATTTCCTTAAACTTATGGTTTAAATTTTTTTTATCTTTCTTTATTTGTGTGACACAATGGAACCAGACTGTTATAAGAATGCTCACAATCAAGTGGTCCATAAATGATTTTATCAAATTATGAAGTACCTGTGTTTTTATCAACAGGAGTAAGATCTTCAAAGTGGTCACCCATTGGCCATAAGAAAATAAAAATTAAAACTTTTGGGATCAATTACCAATTGGCCAAGGAGCTAGGAAGTTCAGTTTGCAGGCTTATATAAGCAGTCACACAGTTAATATGGAGGGTAGTTTTGGGTCACCTGTTTAGTTTCAAACTATCCCTGGGCAAGTTGTAAGCAAGCTGCACATTGTGATATAGAGAGGGACAGGGGTGTGGTAGGATAGAGTTCTTGTTCACAAAGGGAAGAGCTGATCTGTCAGATTTCTCAGAAGTGGCAGAAAATGTCCTAAGTATCACCTACCTACCCTCAAAAAAGTGAATCCCTGAATAAATAATCAAATACGTTAGAAATGATTCTCCTTTTCATTTCTTGCCATGTCTATATTTTGATCCTTTAATTTCCCTTGTGTAAGTACACCAGTTTCTGTGCATACCAACACAAATGAGAATTGAAACAAGGTGTGATGATTTGTCTAGTTGGTGAATACTCCAGGTATGTTTTATATTTGAACTGTACATATTTTGTATTCAACTCTCACACAGGTGCCAAGAACAACACATTCTATTTCTTTTTCTTTTCTCAATTGAATTATTGAACTGTATACATTATTCTCAAAACACAAATAATGCAGCAGGTATCATAATGTAGAATATTTAACACATCTTTATACAAAATGAATGCAATTTATTTAGAACTTGTCATTCTTTTTATTTTAATATGTTCATTCATTTACAGTATCTTCAATTTTTTTCTGGTTTTTCTTATATCTTTTGTATCATTTCTTCATCTCTTGTAATAGACAGAATATGATGACTTAACATTCTCAAATAAATACATACTGCTAGAATTCATTTAGTCAATAAACCACAGATATTAAAGTAACCGACTTAAATGAGGCATGGCAATGATGGCAGTAAATATACTTGAGCATGAATGAGAGAAAGAAAAAAAAACAAATCATGTATATAATTGCCTGCTAGTTCCCATTTGCTCCCACTGTTGTTGCACAACATACAGCAAGGAAGATTTTATTGAATTGGCTCTCGCTTTGATTGTACATGTCTCATTTAGGAACATTTCCTCTTTTCTGTAATATATTTTTTTGCCTCTACAAGTAAAATTGACATGCCACTGACTTCTACATGAGCAGGCATCACATTGTTATTTATTACATGTATTTTTCTTTCTGTAAAAATATCACACAAAATTGTTCTGCATCATACAAGCTTAATGATAGCCTGCAGACCAAAACCAACATTCTGGCTTTTGATTTGTAACATAAACTATACTGTTTAAATTATATTTTTAGCTTCATTCATTCCAATTCTTGTGGATACACAATTTGGCCTGCAATAAATGTAATATTTTACACATAATATTTACAGAATGAGGCAGATTAGAGAATAGCTTTTATTAGTAGTAAGAATCTTCAGTTGATTTTTTTTAATCATCACTAAACACTATCTGTTATGAAACCTTACATCATTGCTATAGACAATTATTTATTAAAGATTCTTTCTTTATAATCCATATATTTTTAATAATACCTGGTAAGATTAAAAATATTGTTCTATTTCTTTCTATTAGTCATTTGTTCTAAAACTACTCTGAGTTTGTGGATGAGAACTATGGTTATAGAAAATTCTAATACCATTGTAATATTGGGTGTTTTCTTTCCCCCCCAAGTTTACCAAGATCGGATGTTGCTCAAAATTTAAACTGAAGAAATGAAAACAGATTTTAAAAAATTAAAACCATATGCCAATGTATATAGACAAATTTTATTGGCAAAATAATAAGCTTATAATTAATTTGATTAATGTAATATAAGAACAGTTTACTCTAATCTAAAAATTATATCAGCTTTGATCTTCACTCCTTATTTTTTGTTATTGCCTTTGCTTCAATCATGAACTACCGAGTTCATGATTGGTCTGAAAACAGGACTGTGTTTCTGTATCTATTGTTTAATCAAATACGTTTATCAAATTGTTAAAATCAATGACAGATAAGTGAAATCTTAAAATCAATTTTATTACCTCTAGCAATAAAACTGAACTTAAAAAATACTTTTACCAAGACAAAAATTAATGAAAATTTACTCAAAAGCAAATATTGGACTTAGTTTGTTCTCACTTTTGGTCAGCTCTCTTGTAAAATCATTCTTGTACACATAAATATACAGGGATATTTAAAAAAAATAAAATAAAAAATAATCATTAACACTTTTTTAAAGCTATCTCCATAGAGGTGTTAATCCTCCACCCTACCTATGGAATGCATTAACAGGGATGGTAAACAGATAGATTGTTTAAAATTATGACATTAGTTGTGATTTATTAATAAAGATATTCTTACACAGATGCTAATATATATTTTTGAATCACTCTTGACTTGTTGGTGCATTAGATTCAATATAAATTTCATTTTTTATAAGTAATCTGTTACAACTTAGGGATGCCATTGTTTTATTTTCAAATATTCATGTACAGAAGGACATTGACAGCTATTTTTTTTAATTGGGAATAAGGTTGCACTTCATGAAATTTAAATACCAAGAAACCCAATAATATGAATAGACTCAACAAATAGAGGAGTAATATCAGTTGCATAAAACAACTTTCAGTTAATTTTTAATCAAAGAACTTTATACAACTTATGATGGGGTGAGATGGGGGAGGGGATTTTACTCTCCTTATTTAAATATGCAATTGTATGGATCCATGCACATTAGAGTAGAACAGAAATCTCTCAACAGATAATAAAACAAGCAAAACAAACTCATAAATTTGAGAACATCTTTTAACAGTATAACAGTAACCAAATATTTTAGATGCTTGGTCAAATATAATTATAAAGAATGACAAGTAATAATCAACTGAAAAAATAGGAATGTTTTAATAAAAATTACAATAGAAAATGATAAGTTTTACTATCTTGACATTGTGTTATATTGTAACATTACAACATTGAAAAATGGAAGCATTTCAACCAGTATTTTCTATCTGTGGCTTTCTATTTGAAAAAAGAAAAGGCAAATGTGGATTGCCAATAACCAACAGAAAACTGAAAGAATCTGATTGACATTAAAGTTAGTGTTGGTGATACATTGATTTGTTTTTAACTAGCTTGTCTGAAGTTTTGCTTCTAGTTTTGTAGAGGAACATTATTTGTTATGCATTTGCTTTCAATTGTCTATTGATTTTGTTTCTAGAGTGAAAAAGGTTTTACTTGGGATTTAACTTAGCTTCAGCTTAGGATACCTAGATACACATAGATTATTTGACTTAACTTTTTATTCTTGATTAGCATGGAAGAAAAAGAAACCTAGAAGAAAAGAAACAACTAAAAATATTCACATACTCTTTATCAAGAGATGATTTTAAGCCACATGAGTTATATTTGCATTCTTATTTCTTCAATATTGTTTCTATAAATCTAATTTTTTAAGTTATTTTCCTGTATTCTTGAGATCATTTTTTTTTTGCTATACAAAAACTGAAATTATTTTTAAAATTACGGATTCATTGATTTATGGAATAACGAAGAAAACTGATTAAGTTTAAATAATGTACTTTTTTTTTTCTCGGATTTCATTTATGGTGGACATTTTCCAGTTTCATTTTTTTGCTAAATTCACTCAGGCTAGGAATTGAAACATAATCATTTCAATAACAAGAACAGATATTTATCTGAACTTTAGTCATAAAATAATTAGATTAGCAATTGACACATTGGAAAACGGGGAAAAAAAAGCTTTATATTTGTTCTAATACTATTAAAGTAATTTAATATTTGTGTCCTCATACAAAGATCAAGCAAAAATATTCTAGTTTATTTTGAATACACAATCTTAACAAATACCACAAATGGGGGGAAAAAAATGAAAATATTCATAAATATAATATTTGAATATTCATCTTTGGAAAGAATATTCCAAATAATTTCCAAATCAATCCCACCACATTTGTTTTTATCAAGTCATTCTATAGACACTGACAAAACTGATTACAATTCACTGCTTCACCATGTCTTACCAGCATTGAAACTTACAATCATGACAAATTCAAGTGTTGATATTTTTTTCCAATCGTACATCAGTAGATTCATGGCCAAATGTTATCTTGTCAAATGCTGATTTGGTGACATTATCACTAACCCAGAAGAATTGGAAATTTTAAACTAAAGTGCTATCACCCTTTCACTTCATTTAAAGCTATCCAACATCTTTTGATCTGAATACCAATTCATCATTGCTAATAGATTAGGTTGATTAAAAATATAATTTTTTTGTATGTTAACTATATGCTAAAATGTATTATAAAGTTATCTTTTTATTTTAGATAAATTTTTATAGTTGTGAAAAATTCTTTTGCAACCATTTAATTTCATGTTTTCTCCTGAAAATTATTTTTCAAATATAATTTACGTTTTCCTTAAATGAGAACAAGACATTTTTATTTATTTAAGCTTATGTTCATAAAAGATTGGTGTAGAAATTGTAAAATGATCCTCATTACCTGGGTTTTTTTATTTTTTTATTTCCTTTTTCTTTAAATATTTTAAATATATGGTCTTAACTAAAGACAAACTCTATAATTGAAAAAAAAAAATAGCCACATTTTTATCTGTTTTAGGTGATAATTCACACACTAGAACTATAATCCTCTTGACTGAGACTGGTAGATTTTAAATTTTTAAAAAGAAAAACTAATTTCTTCTAGAATGATTAAGAAATCAGGACTAAAAATAACTTCATTGCTTTAGTTAATATATATATTTAGCATTCATGATATATTCATTTTTTCCGATTTGTTTTTATAACTAGAGCGAATTCAAATTTTGTACTTTTATTATATTTGAGTTTTTTCTTTATTCTAAGTGTACACAATATCTTTGAAACTTTATAGTTTTGTATAATCAAAAGTTAATTTTGACAAGAATTTTGTTAACCTTTTGCTTAAAGTCACTGTATAGTATTGATCCTTATTAAAGTTTAATGAAAAATGTTTTATTCAAATATTAGTTCAAAACATTTAAATTTCTCAAATAGATGTCTGGTAAACTTAGAATTTTTATTAGATTTTCTCATTTAAAGTTTTACATTTATAATAATTACTGATTTAAATGATATTTATCTTAAGCAATGCAAAGAATGGAACTTTATTATTTGGAAGAAGCCTTGCAAAAATAATTAAAACCTGGCTATTAAAAAAAATTGAATTTTTTGTACTAAAATCCAAACCATGTTATAACTGCACTTATTTATTTCTGTTTGGTTCATTTTATGCAACTCAGATAACATGTATCTAAAATTAACAGCAAAAATGGAAAAAAAAAATTAAGGAAACTGAAATGTTGCCAAAATAAATATAGCTGCCAACCCTGATCAAATTAAAGATGACAAGTTTTCTTATCCAAACTGAAGATATAATGTAAAGTTAGGTATTAAAAAAGCTAAAAGTTTGTTTATTCAGTTAATTACAACCGTTATTATATCTAAAAGTTTACAGCAATTAATTCAACCTGAAAGTAAAGCTTTGAAAAGTTTAAATCTTATGTGCCATGTCGATTCAGCATTAGCTCTCCATAACTTCCTATCCATTACAATCCTCTAAGCAATGTTTGTCTTTTTACTATCCCTCTCATTCTATTCTGATATCCATTTACACAAGCTTCTTAGGTTATATAGCAGAGTTATAACTTTGCGTAAATAATTATACCCCCCCCCACCAACATCTCTATATACAAAAATACTCATAAAAATGAGAAACTGAAAAAACGTGGAAACAATAAAATGAGTATTATTATTTACTTGTGTGGTGTTGGAGAAATGAGAAACAATAATACTGAGTAAAATTGTGAGTTTGGGGGTCAAATGTAGATTAAATATGGATTGGAATCTGACAGAATAAGAAAAAGAATAAGTAGAATTCAGTCTTTCTTGTATGTTATGAATCCAGATAATTTAGTTGGAATTTTTCTTACCTCAAAATTTTGTTGAGTGCTAAAAGATAAATATTATGGCCTGAAAAAGGAAAAGGAGATTAAATTTTCATTAGTACACATGTTAATGACCTGTCTGTGTGAATGTCACATGTGTATAAAGGAGAAAAGTGGAATCTATTCTCATTGGTTTAGAATGAGTGAATTAATGATAGTTATAATTGTTATAATTTTATTATAATTAATTTTTTGACACTATAATTAATTTTGATTTATTTTTTATTGGCATGACAGTTACTCTGTCCCTTTTATCTTCAGTATGTCCTGTGAGTGTCAAATTCTCCAAGCTCACTTTGCTTATGTGTCCCAGAAATATAAAATATATATGATTCTAAGTGTCCTTTTTTGTTTCCATTTTTTCTTTAAAACTTACTCATTGTATGGTATTCTTTCCCAAATCTAGTTTTCCTCACAGTTCAAATAGATCTTTTAAAGTTTAGGTGCATTTTCAAGATTACCTTTCAATATATTTGTGCATTTTGTATTAATTCAATGTTAAGAGCATAAGTATTATCTTACAACATTTTTGTTAACAGTTTAAGCAAGGATTAGAAGAGAATGGAAATATTTTAAGGGAAAAGAAAAAAATGAAAAATTAGAAATGTTGCAAGGGAAACAGTGTAATAAATTCTGGAGTTTTAAATAAGAACTAAAAATGGTAAATATTGAATAAGTCTGAAAAGGACAAAATTAAAATGTTAAAGATTACTAAATTGGAAACAATAAAACCAACAGAAAAACAATGTAGAAACTTTTTTTTGCTCTTCCCTGGACATTTTAATTTTTGCCTTTTTCATATTTCTCTTCAACATTCAATCTGAAATGTTTTAATTCCATATTCTGGCTGTTTCTTTTTCTTAGAAAAAGGAAATCAGATAAATTTTCATTCTTAAAATGTTTTCATTCTCCTATTATTCGGACCTACCAATTTTCTGAACTTTGTTTTAGGAGGGAATTTTCTTTATTTATGACTCCATTGCTGCTGCTGCTGCTTTTGCTTAGGAGAAATTTTTCAATCTCTGTACTCCCAGATTGCTCAAAACAATTATCAATATGTTTTTTAGTAAAATGTGTAAGATTCATGAAAATAAGCTGAAAGCTGCTACTTCCCTTGCCAAACTTGAGTGGGATCAATCAATTGAATTAAATATATTTTTAAGAATTTTCTTAAGATAATCATTTTTTTTCCCAAAATGTTTTTTAAATTCTGTCAATCTGATTAGATATTTATCCATGAAATTGATACATTCACTGTTTCACAGTTCTTTGTATGAATTCACTGATACAAAATCTAACCTGAGACTTATACAAGTCATGCAACTGGCATCAAAATTGTTGTAATGGTTAGTTTACAAGTATCAAGTTTCTTCTGCTTGGAGCTTTTTTCTTATGTTATTCTGTTGAAAACTCAGTTTGTCTCATATATCTTGATTTGTCACACTTTTTAAGTATCAGTATGCATGTTTTGTAAGAGCCATTGAAATCTAAATCTTTCTTGCATCTATAGTGGCTACAGTGTCATTGTAGGGAAGGGTTAGTTTAGCATTGCAAAAGCAGTATTGATATTTTACCTGAAAATCCTTTCTTATCCTTTGCTTTCTTTTTTTTCGTTTTTTTTTTCGCCCTTATCTTTGCCTTCATCTGCTTTATAGAAGTTTAGATAAATGTTTAACTTTTAGTCATTTAGTTGCATAATACCAAAGCAGTTTCTGCACACTTCATGTTCATACAACTTTTACCAATTCTTCATTTCCAAGGGAAACCTTTCAAATATTCAAAAGTGGCATTTTTTGTGCCCTCTCTGATTTGATCCTCCCATCTCTTAGGTGGTATACCATATGGTCATTTGTCAGGGGAATTGTCTTTGTATGATCTATGCACAACACTTCATTCTCCTCTTCTGATTACATGGCCAAACCAGTTCCATCTGTTATACTACTTTCATCAAAATCTTTCTGATTCACAAATATCTTTCACTAGACATGTGGATGAGATGTGAGCATTAAGAAAGCAAAACCAAAATAAAAAAGTTGTCTTCTGCATAGGGATCTGAGCATCACATCCAACCTGTAAAACAAATCCCCACAAAAATCTAAAATACAATAGCCAATCACAAATGGTTTGCCCCCCCCCCCCCCCATGTATGAACCTGAGAGCCTGCTCTAGTTAAACTACAAACAAAGACAGCACAAGCACGCCAACAACAGTCAATTCAGCTCAACACCTTGATTTGTTACACAACCTGCTGGCTTATCCACACACCTTATCTGTGTCAATTTCAACCCTGATAGATGGATCAACCCTGCCAAAGACACTCCACACTTGCTACCATGCAGCTTCACTAATCCACTTCAGGCTTCTTTCTTGACACCAACCGTGACCTCAGTCAACCAACCTAACAAATCCTTCAACTCCTGGTCTTACTAACACCACACTTACACCTAATTATTTCCCTTACCAATGACAAAAGGAACCACATAACAATTTTGTCACTGTTTTACAAGACTATGTATATATCCTGAAAATTGATCAATACACGCTGTTGAAATTTTAATCCTTATTTGTTCTTTACTTTACAACCATATGCTCATTATAACACTTTTAACCAGGGTAATTATGTCAGTCTTCACATCTAGCATTTTCTTTATGGCAGCCATTCTGATATTTATCTCGGCCATTATTCTGAAGCAATTGTTTTTGAAGACTGATAGCCTAACATTAACTTTTCACAAAATTAACCTAATTAATAATATTGACCAAATTTTTTTCTCGGTTATTAATTTATTTTCTGAGTAATGTTCCTCTCTTGACTAGTCGCTCCATTTTCTTATCAAAAATGGTCTGGACAGATGTATTTAAATAATATTTGTTCAGTATTATCAAGACTGTATCCTACACCAAATCTTGCTGCCAAATAAAAGTAAAATATAATGGCAACTAGTGTATTTGGCTGCATCTAGTTCTTTCAATTTTATATTGTTTACAGAAGATGCTATTGTAGATATTCTCAGTTGGATTGTAAAGTTTCCAGCATTGCCTTTGGTGTGGTGCCATTCTAAGTCTGCTGACCAATTATGGTAATGATTTTAGAGTCACTATCTGACTAGTCTCTTTTGAACTAGTACTGTCTGTGTTGGTTGGAAATTATCACCAACAGTTAACATTCACCTCTATGCGATGTGTGAGTGAGACTAGATATAAAAATATCTACATTTATATATCTGTATGAATGCCTCAATGAGTGCCTATACAAAGTATACCATTCAGAATGTATTATTATTATTGGCAGGGTAGATGTATGATCATGTTACAGTTTTTATAAACAAGGATTCTGTATAAGGTGTCTATTCATTTTTAACTCAGCAGGTTTCAGAAATATAAAGAACCTTATTCCTGAAAAGTTAATTAATTTTGAATATTAAAACCTTATTAATAGAAACTCTTTTTAGTAAAAATTGACTTTTAGTAAATTTTGCTTCATGCTTTGATATCTGTATGCTTGGAATTAATCTTAATCCATACCAGGCATAATTTTTCAACTTAATTACATAACCACTGATATACTTTGAGAATAAACAGCTTATGAACTCTTACATATTTTACAGTTGCTTATATCTTGAGTATTTGGGTGGGTGAATTTTTTTTTTTTTTTTTTTTTTTTTGGCTGGAATCCAAAAGCTATATCATGAAAGACAGAAGACAAGTTATTTTTATATATTTGTCACTATTTTTGTTTCACGCCATTAATTTCAAGCTCTTGCTATTCTCTTCTACTGAGATACCTCAAAGTAAAATGTGCAAACAAGTTTTTGTAATTCAACTGTGTGTTCGTAAGAAACTTTCTAATGAAGTAATCATGATTTATTTATTTTTTTTTAAATCTGTATCACTCCATGCAAAGGAGTAAAGCCACTAAAACACAAAGGATTAAGGGGTTAAGGGAAGAATTAAGAACAGAAACTTTTTTATAATCATTTCACCCCAAGCAAGGTGGGAATGCTACTAGTACAAACAAAGGGTTACAGTGTGTGAAGGTGTGAGAAAAGACTGTATATGGGGGGGGGGGCTGAGAAAAAGATAAAAGCTGAATGAGGTTCAAGATGAAAGATGGCAATTGACATTGCATTTAAATTTTTGAAGATTGTAATTACCAGGGAAGCAAAGAAACAGAAGGGAGTTCCACAGACAGATGGGAAGTGCAAGAAAAACTGTTGGAGTAGATGTGGCAGTTACAGTATCTGTCTATATTTCTGGGATGAGATATTATGTACATTATTTACATAAATTTGGACTATTGTTCTCATCTTTGTCGCCATATTTATTACAACGTTTCAGACATTGTACACTCCAGCCTTCTTCAGGTGGTTGGAATGTCGAGCTGAACCCTTTATTTCGCTCACTGGGGTAGACTGTTCTAGTTCCACATGCCATGTTTAATGGATGTCAGTTATTAGTTATCTCCTGTTAATTTCCCTCTGAAAGTTCTCCACTGCCTTAACCGGGTATTGAACTCACTCTCTGGGTCCTGTCACTGGATCTAACCAACGCCTTTATCCACTGTGCCATGTATCCTCAAGGACGGATTTGCTACTGAAATGTGTAAATAGTAGAGTGTCATCAGCCCAAATGCCTACTTGGGAACTGATGATATCAGGAAGATCATTAATGAAGATCAGAAACAGAATAGAGCCTTGGGGAAGACTTGCGTTCATGTGAAAGGATCTGGAAACGAGCCTGTTCAAAACTACCTTCATTTCCTGATTTGATAGGAATGATTGGATTAAATCAAACAATTGTCCAGTAATACCATAGCCCTGGAGCTTATGCAGAAGACTAGCATGCCAAACCCTGTCAGACACCTTTTGAACAACAGCTTCAGCTTGGCCGTTATCATCAAGAGCTTAATATACATATTCATTGATGGCCATTAGCACATTAGTGGTAGACCTGGCAAAATGGAACCCATATTGTTTGTCAGAGAGTAGAGGTCACGAGAGGATAACATGCTTAACCACTCTAGTATTGATTAAAGCCTCAAATACTTTGCCAAAAAGCAGTATGAGGCTAATAGGGCAATAGAAGGGTCAGAACGTTCTCTAGAGTTCTTAAAAACAGGAACTACAGGAGGAATTCCAACAAGCAAGAAGCAGCAAGCAATAATTGTATGTTTGGAGAGAACTGGTGCCAGTTAGAGAGCACATTTCTTTAGGACAATGGCTGGCATTCCATCACCTTCACTTGCCTTATGGGAGTCTAATGTAGAAATAATGTCCGAGACCAAAAAGTTTAGTAATAAAATATCTGCTTCTCTAAATGTTTATTTCACTTATTTTTATTAAGATAAAAAGGTCTGAAGAAAGACATTTTTTTTTTGTAGATTATAAAATAAGTAATTGGATAATAAAGCTTTTTAATTTGAATTTAAGTTATATAAAGGAAAGTATATAATTGGTAAGAGGCAAAAATTATTTTATTCAAAATGTTGATCATTTTATACTTATGTATGTTCGAGAAAATATATGCCTCTAAAATTAGTATTTTAGAGGACTTGAGAATACAACAGGTACATTTTGGATTACCTGTCACAAGAATTTGTAATAAGTGCCTCCATGATTCTAACACTTTCGCCCCAGCCCCTCAACCTCCAACGTCTTACTCTCTGGGTTGAGGTGTCTACTCAGTCCTAACCGAACTTAAGGAAGTGGCCGTAGGTCCCCTGAGCATCCGTAGATTATTCGACTCGCCCAGTGGTTTAATCCTGCTTCCTGCCCATGTTGTGATTTGTTTGATCCGGAAAGCAGAAGTGATATTCATCCATTCACGGTTGACTGAAGATATAGACACAGCTGGAGAGTCTGTGCTAAGAAATTTAGAACGCAGCAAAAAAAAAAATTTATCTGCAAAAAGCTGGACAAACAACTATTCAATGGTTGAATTGTTAATGTCTTTTATATAGCAGAAAAGAATAGTATAGAAAAGAAATGGGTTACAGAAAAGAAAAGTATTTGACGTAAAAACTCATACACTGAATTCTAGACAGAGAGTGAGTGTATTGTGATTAACTTGTTGTTAAATTGTCCCAGAATGATGTATGACTCTTGCGATGGGGGAATAAAGTTTTCTGTGTGGGGCTTAAAGTTTATAGTGTTGTTTCTCCTCAGCAGTAGTAACAGTAGTAGTAATATTCGTGGTAGCAGAAGCAGCGGTACTTATATCAACAGCACATGTTAGTGGATGCTTCGTTCCAATCTCTGATGTCACTTCCTCTCCCCCTTGAATCTCCAACTCGACTCTCCAATGTCTCTAGCCCAACTCTTGACGGGCTGATTCTCTTCTCCAGTCTCGCCAAGAATTTTCTCCTGTCTCTCACTTTCTCAGCATAACTATGCATTTATATAGAAAAACCCAGCTGGTCATAACCAACCCTTGGCCCTACTACTTTGCACGCGATTATCACAGGGTTCTGGCTGCTTCAACCAAAATTATGTGAATTCCAAAGTTCTTTAGCTTACTAAGCTCTTTCAATTTTTACCCGATAAAAATTATTTCGACCATTTCCATTGTCTTCTAATGACCCAGATCCAATGGGTACAACTTCTGCCCTAGATCAGATTTCCCATCAGTAAACAAAATGCTCTGATCTAATTTTGCTACTCAGATCTACTCCAATTTCAATAAAAAAAATATACGTGTGTGTTTTCCAGACTCTCTCTCTCTCTCTGTCACATGATGAGTGTTGGCTTTAGTGCAAGAAAGTGATGGTTGTTAACAGGATTATGAGTGAATGAAAAATATACCCCACTAACATTAGCACTTAAACAGAATTTTAAAATTTTCACTAAAAATCTCTTCAAGCCATTTGTAGTTCAAAGTGTATGTTTTGCATTAAAAATCAAGGAATTGTCAGTGAACAAGAATTAATGCAAACATTGATAGGATATGGTTTTTTTTTTATAATCATCTGTAGTATCCAGAAAAATACTTTTTCTTTTTACTGGATGACAAAGTAAATTTGTTTAACCAGAGTTGTATACAGGGTGATTGAAAAATAACTCCCCGTTTTAAAATACTTATAATTTATTTATTAACTATAATTTTTACAAGAAATAGATACGAGACAAAAGTGTTTAGCGTGAGGTTTTATTTGAAGTTTGATATGGGCACCAGATTTCACTACCAACTTCTAAGTTCTTCCAAAGTTTTGGTTTGGTATAGTAGATTTGCTCCTTTAACCAAACCCGAAGGAAAAAGTAACAGGGTGTTAAGTCAGGACTCCTGGCTGGCCACTCATAAAATATTGAGTTATTCTTCAATCACTCTGTGTGTGTGTGTGTGTGTGTGTGTGTGTGTGTGTGTGTGTGTGTGTGTGTGTATGTATGTATGTATGTAAATAAAATGTGTGTTTATATAGAAATAGGACTTGGTTGATTTGTAGAAAAAATGGCTTTAAATAAGCTTTGTGCGATTGTTTTTGATTTTATTCATACAAAAAAGAAAATTAGATTTTATACCTTTTCATAATGAAATTATAAGAATTTTTTTATATATATACATTTTTCTTAGAAGGGTTTATCATCAAATTACTAAAATTAACTATTTTTATAAAAATGTCGAAGCAGTTCTCAATTTACTAAAAACAAATTGATAGACCACATTTGACTTTCTGTTTAGGAAAGTAGTCTTTTTTATGTCAGAAAGGGATTTTTACTCCACCCCAAGATGTTAAAAATGTTATAATTTTTCATGTATACTTTACAATTCTTTAGATTGATAAAATTGTCAAGCGATATGAAATTCCATATTTTCTGTTTGATTACATTCCATAAAGTTCACAGTAATTTTCTAAGGTCATTGACTTGTAAAAATTTTTTACTTTAATAGCCACAGCATCTTATGAATATTTCATGCATGAGCTGACTCTTGTCACTTTTTGTGTCCAATAAAGTTACAAACAAATACATTCATGTCTACATGAATGCACATTCTACATATACTATTTCTTCAAATAGCAATTATCTGCAGAATATTACTTGTTTATGGAATGTTAACGGTTTTTGTTTTTTGGCTACCTACTTCAATACTGTACTTGTGTTTAAAGAAATGTAAGTGCAGAAAAGAAATCTTTCTCTATGTGCTAAGTGTTAAGGAACAGCATAATCATTACTGGCAGTTTCTCTCTAGTTTACTCAGACAAAATATGAAAAAGGAGACTATATTTTTAATTTATACTTATTAAAGAATATCCAAAAGTGCCTAAGAATTTAAAGAAAAATGAGATGAGAAAAACATTTCTCACTTGTAGAAAGATTGAATTACTTTATTAAAAAAATTACTAAATTTTCTTTTACACAAAATGTAAAATTATAAAATTTATATAATCCTTTTTGAATATATGTGTGTGTGTGTGTATATATATATATATATATATATATATATATATATATATATATGAGGTCTGTCTGGAAAGCATCCAGCTATTTAATATTCATCATTTGACAATCTCTTTCCATATTGCTTGGTCCTGCATTGCCGTCCCCCAGCTCCCCTATGTCCAACCCCGAGTCCCAAGCTATAGTATCTGGGAAAGTCAATTTTCGTGAGAAGACTCTTCCAGAAGGATGCCATAGGAGCAAGGATGAGACGATTTCCCTGACCACTCAGTGGCAGGCAAATTTAATATTAAAATTTACCCTTACAAAGTGTAGTTAAATGAGTCCCTATTTCGCAGATGTTGTTTGTACAATACAAAATACTGTTTGTTCAATCCACTGTTCTTGAGTTTCACTTCATATGCTTTTTGAGTATTCTGAAGTTCAGGAGGGGTTATGGTCTCAACACCTCATATACTGGTATGGTACCTATGAAGTGATCAGCTGGTGTCGAAGTAGGCTATCTTTAGGCTTGACTTTGTATCAGTAGACTGCCTCCGGTATAGAGCACTGCTTTCTAGCCACAATGATTTTGATGGCTTCTTTCCTGGCAGGTGCATAGGCACATCGGAATTGCAAATGTACACCCCATTTACTTAGAAAATTCTTAAAATGGTTGCTTGTGAATGCTGTATCATTATCAGTCAATATCTCAAGTGGTGGACCCCAATCATAAAAAATTGTCTCCAACTGACAAACTACAGTGGTAGAATCTTGTTGACATAGTGGTCACCATATTGCAAACTGAGTGGGTCCACAATCAATGATTGTCAGGAAATGTTTACTACCATGGTGGGTGATGTCCATTGCTAACCTACTTCAGTTATCCCTCACATTCAGCTTTCCTTTTCACCAGTGCACTGGAGCCAACTCAATGGATTGGCAAGCCTCACATTCCTTGACAACAACTTTTACAACTTCTAGTGATACTGAAGGGTCTACCAACCTAACAAAGTACAGGGTGCTTTTTACGCGTGTGGTGGCACATACTGACTGTATTGGCTCCGTTCCCTCCTTGTGTAGTTTTAACCACCTCTGTGGCACCCTAGTAAGACGGTCCACCTGATTCAGATTGGATTTGGCTAGTGTTTCAACTGTTCAACTGTTTCTGTACTAGCATTTCCCCAGACGAACTTCATATTTATTTGTGCCTTGCCACTTAGGGTATTTGAAATCCACTGATGGACACATGCCGAATTGGTGAAAAGATGTAATGCCGACACCTGCCATCAAAGAGCCAAATTGACACCCTTTATCGTTGTCTAGCTCAGCCAAATTGATGTTCTTAGCATCTCCAGCCAGGTTCAGCCAAGATGCAAATAAATGAAAACATAATTTACTTCTAGTACCACTCCTGTGGCTACAGAATTTGTATCTACCCACACATTCATTTTGCAGCCACTCACACACCAGTCTCCTCCTACGGGACTGGCCTTGTATATTGTGGCTATTATATCAGCTAGCATGTAATTAAGAGAGGCATCCTCAACTTCATCATCCCATCCTGTGGTTAGGTGACTTGCTTGTCGCTTCACAAATGCAGTGGCCACTTGCAGCTGGCTGCAAACAGCAAAGTGGTCCAGAAGTCTCCTATATAAGAACACATGTCAGTGAGTAATCTTCATAGGGATATCGGGGATCTCTCCACTTTGCCTCCATCAGAGAGTGCCATTATTACTCCAGAATTGCAAGCCCAACACCTTAGTTCCATCTTCTAATTTTGCCAGCTCCTTGCATACTAGTCCATAATTGGACAGGTGCTCTCTCATATATGTGACGGGAATCAAAATTTTGTTGACATAAATGTCATCAATATATGCCGACATGGCATTCACAATTACTTCATCTTGAGACAGTACTGTGTCAATTACAGTTTTCATGATGAGGTGCCACATTTAAACCGAAGCCCAGTCAGATGAGGCTGTGTCTTTGACTCTTCAATATAACAGTTTGATAGGGCCACAGCACCTTCAAAACATGTATCTGCAGATATGCCCTTTGTAAGTTCAATAAGGATACATTAGCTCCCAGTCGCGGCCATTTCTGCAACTTTTGTGCACACACCTCCAAATTAGCGGTATATGGTTCCACAAAACCATTTAACTCCTGGTGATCCAGTACTGGATGTACCTTCTGCTATGCTCTCTTGTATCACTGCCATTAATGGGATTAGACACTTAGGTGGGCCAAGTACGTTTTTGGGGTATGGCCACAGTCATCATTATCCAGCCACAACTGAAGCTCCATCTCATATTTGTCCCATGCATAGTCAGGTACTGAGTATTCTGACATTCTATTCTTTAGGGCTATAGGTGGTTGTCCATTTGTCCACTTCCATAAGGCTGTCCATACATTTTTTTTACAATGGTCAAACTCTGCACTAAAGTCAGGAAATAGGAGTGGGGGCATGCTTCCTTCAAAAAAGTGAACTTCTCCTAAGTGAGTTATGTGCACCCCTCCTAGTACTCTGATTGCATCAATCTCAAGAAAATCGGACCCAAGTAGTGGTTCGTCCACAATTAGGGCATCAATGTGCACAGGTTGAGCATTCTGGATGATGGTCGGAGAAGTTGCTTCACTTGGGTAATTTGCTACCAACCAGCAAAGCTAGCTGTTTTAACTCTTGGTGAAATCATTGTGACACAAATTGATCATATGCAGTAAATGAATCCACCGCATATGCAGTTATAAGGGCTTGCTTAATCTGTTCTGCCTCTGACCTCTGCTCATTAGTCAGCTGCTGATACATGGCAAGAGCCCCAGCTCGCAAGCGCAGTGGTAGTATCCACTTGACTTTCTTCATCTTGCTGAGTTCACAAACCAACTCCACATTTTCAATCAATTCTACAATTGGTAGGTCGGTAGCAGCCCCATTGAATTCAGGTATTATCTGAATATTGAAACTTCTGTCTGCCATGATTGGGAGGAAGGCTAAAATAGCTTGTAGCTAAATGAGTCTCTATCCCCCGGATGTTGTTTGTACAATACAAAGTACTGCTTGTTCAATCCACCATTCTTCAGTTGCACACCCTTCACCAACGTAAACCCATTCTCCCTCTCACTGCTTCAGCCCTCTTTTATCAGGCCAACACCATGGTCAACTAACCAATTAGCATTCTTCACTTTTGTCCTCAGTTACCCAGGCAAATAGCTTCCTCTCATCCGACTTGCTCTTGGTTGCACCATGCTAAGCTGTATGAAAGCCACCATTACAGCACATACTGTTGGAACAGTCCAACATAAAGAGTGGAGATTAATGCCATTTTCAAGGAACAAAATGCTGGTTCTATGTGCTGTATGTTGAGGTAAGGAACTTATTTTCCTTTGCACCAGATGCAAGCCACTCTGACTCACTTGCTTCTACATAATTGTTCACCACAATGGAGTATTAGACTCCTTTAGCACTTGTCTTTGAACTTTGCAAACATATACCATCATGTCTTTCTTTTTTCAAAGTAGTTGATAAAGTTCTCTTTTAGGATTGCCATCAGTTATCTTAAGCATACTCATTGCATTTTAGAGATCATTTTGGCTTTGAGGAAAAGCCAGGAATTCCAGATAGTCAAATTTGGATTGAGGGGTCAGTAGGCTGACAAACTGGCTTGGTATGAGGATTCGCAAGAAAACCTTGGAAGTGGCATAAAGAATTTACTTGCTCTGTTATGTGACACTCATGCAATAGAGAAGCAAACTCCATAGTGTCTCATTACTGACTGAATAATCTCACTGATGGAGTAGTTTCTACTGATTGGTTGCCAATTTACATCAAGGCTTCACAGTTAGTACTCAAAATATTCAAAATGGCTGGATACATTCTGGACCTTGTCTGAAGTATAACAAATTGTAAAACTTTACTTTTTTTTTTTATATCTATTACCATATTTTGAAGATGTATTTTTAAAATTTGAGAGAATCAATGGACTTTTTTTGTTTTTATCAGTGAGATTATTCAGTCAGCAATGAGATGCTATGGAGTTTGATTCTAGGCAAGAAGAGGAATGGTGAAATAGCTGGCAAATTTGGACTAGGAACCTGCAACAAGAAAAATGGGTCCAATAGTGCACAAATATGTTGAACTCTTCCACAATGAAAGAGAACAACTGACAATACACAGAAATATTGACTGACTGTAAATATTAAAAACTGAAGTGGAAGCTGCACTGGCGAAATTGAACAGAAACAAAGCAGCAGGGCCAGACGAAAATGTAATAGAGATGCTGGCAGTGTTAGATGATTTTGGCATCTCCAACAGTGGTGACATACTGGAAGACCTAATCAGATCTATTTTCATAGCACTGTCTATGAAACCAGGCAAAAATGAATACAAACTCCACTGGACAGTCAACCTAATGAGCCACATAACAAAACTCATCATCTGAATTCTGATGGATACTGTGTGCAGTAGAATTGGGCCAGAGATAGGACAAGAACATTGTGGGTTCCTTAAAGACACTGGATCAAGGAATGCAATATTTATGCTCAGAATATTATCATAAAGAGCAATACAAATGCAGAAGGATTTGTTCCTGTGTTTTATACAGAGTATGTCAAAAAGATCTGTTAGAGCTGCTGAATAAGCTTGACATATTCAGGAAAGACATTAGAATAATCAAGAATATAGTGGCAGCAAACCACCTGCATACAGATGGAAAATAAGTTCAGCAGATATACAAAAATAGAAAGGGGTGTAAGACAAGAATGTGTCTTCTCATTGGATTTATTCAACCTATACAGTGAGGCAATTGTAAGAGAATTAGAAGTTCTACCAGGATTCATTATTGGCTGCCACAATCTTAACAATATAAGATATGCAGATGACATAGTGCTGATAGCAGACACAGAAAGGAAACTACAAAACCTCCTACAGAAGGTAGCAAAGGAAAATGAGAAGAAAGATCAAAGCATAAACTATAAAAAGATATATCATGGTTATAAGCAAAAGGATGAGCCCAAGATGCAAATTACAGATCAGGAATGCTAAAATGAAGCAGGTACAGAAATTTAAATATCTGGAAAGTGTTCTAATAGAGGAAAGTGTGACACTGAGATCTAAAGACTTATTGGTATGGCCAAAGACACATTCCAGAAGCTAAGTAGAGTATTAAGAAACAGAAAAGTTTTGTTGGAAACAAAGCAGAGTACTGATCTGTTATGTGATATCCGTCCTCCTGTATGGAAGCAAATGCATAACAATCTCCTCAAAGATGAGGAAGAGACTTGAAACAACAGAAATGTGGTGCTACAGAAAGATGCTGAGGAAACCATGTGCTGAACATGTAAGCAACAATGAGGTTTTGGAGGGAATAGAAACAAAAAGGAAACTTATACTTAACATCAGGAAGAGGCAGTTGAAATTTTTGGAGTACATAACGAGGAAGGAGGTGTTGGAAAATCTAATATTCATGCGACAGATTGTGGGGAAAGTAAACAAAGGAAGCAGCGCATAACAAACTTGATAGGCTTGAGCAAATAGATGGCAGAACAGAGTTGGGAAATAACAAAGACAAAACCTATTAAGAGCCACAGGGTACAGGAAAATGTAGAGGGCCATGATCGCCTACATCCTGCAGGGACACAGCACATAAAAGATACAGTCCTCTCTGCAACTGGTCAAGATCCAGGTCTTTGGAAGATGCCTCATGCCAATAAAAGCAAGGGTAAAACCAGCAGTTGGCAAGACACGGTAGCTTGTAAAGTTGGTCCCATGGGTATTTTTGTTCCTCAAGTTGCTGTGGTTTCCGAGGCAGTATTATTTTTGTTACCTCATGTCTTTTTTCCCCCTCTCTGCCTATTACCCCCATAGTTGTTGGGAGAGTAATTGGTTAGATATTTCCCCCAACATCAACACACTCTTACTGTACCTTACAACTTCATCCCCATAGCTGTTCATTTTCAGCTTCTGTAGATTTCCTAGTCATAATATTAGTGCATTAGATAGTCATATTTGCATATTTTTTTTATTTGAATTTGTCTGACTTTCTGGCAAATAAAGTAGTTATCAAGAACTAATTTTATATAAACTGTTATGCTTTTTTTGTTTATTCCTATTGAATCTTAAGTGTCACATCAACTGAAGATAACTAAGTTTTCTTTGTTTACTTTTGCACAAATAAATGACAGGAAACTTATTTCTATACCAGTTTTTTTGGTAAAGGTAATTTTGATGCTAAAGGGATTAGAAAACATTTAATTCCACATTGTAGTTTCAAAAATAGTAACCACTAATACTGCATGAGTGCACCTGAATAATCCTTACCTGTGCTACATTTCAGCTCCTAATTAGATAAATACCAATCAATTATCTAATTAACTTTGAGGTGACTGTTCTCAATCTTTTGGTCTATGATTATGGCAATTGTTCGGCTTCACCCCAATCCCAGCTTGTATTTTCCAAAGAGATGTACACTTAGATAAAAGCCAAAAATTAGCACTTGTCTCTTTGGTAAGAAACAGTTACAAAGGATAACGGCAAAATAGAAGAATCTATTAAATAGCAAGACTGGTTAACTCATGTTATCAACATCAAATGGTTTGTATAGCAATTTAGGTGTTTATAACAGTTTCATTTGTCAAAGGGCAACATCTTGAAATTCCAGACTTCTGAATAGTTAATTAAGACTTAAGAAAATCAACTATATTTTATTATTTGCCAATAAAATATTAATTACATACAATGTTTTTAGTAACAGGAGCTGCTTCAAAATTGTTATATTTGATTTTCATCCGTCATAATTAATAATAAATATCTTCAGTTTCATAGCTAATTTTAAATGTTCTGTTCCTACTGTAGTGCCATGTTGATTCAGTTGTTTTGATGGACATGACTAGGAGGTAATCCAGAAGGTGGTGCTTGATGAGGAGCCGTGTTAATAGACAATGAAGAGCAGGTATATTAGCAACCATTTTATCTTCATAGGTAATAGAACCAAATAGCTGCTATATCTATTGCTAATAATAGTAAATAAAGACAATTGGATATAAAGGATCTACAAATGAACTGTTTTCGCCTCAGAAAAAGTTGTTAAACTAAGGTTACCAATCAGTTAAAAATATTTGTGTTCATAAGAGTATTCAGACTAGGAATAAATTTAAAGAGAAGCTATCAGGTCTTTGTCAGGATAGTCACACAAGATTTACGCTTGCTTACCTGGGCTCATTTTACTTAGGAAAATATAAGATATTGTGAATACTGTTTTGAAAGTTTTTTTACCTGTTCATTTTTTTTTTTTTTTTTTACTTATTTCTGGTTATTTCTAAAAAAATATTTCCGATTCATACAAAATGTTCTTGCTTTTCTAATAGCAATAAAAGTATTAATGTTTCTTAGAAAAAACAATATGAAAGCATGATACCAGATAAATATGATAATTTATTTGTTATTCTCTAAGTAACTTGGTATTTCATATGATCTGTGCTTTTGATGAGTATTTAGTGAAGTATGTTATCTAATCCTTTTTGCTTAGGCTATAGGAAGGATTCCTTTTCTTTAATTGCTCAGAAATGTTATTTACTCAATATAAATGCACTTTAGTTGTACAAATCGGTTTATATATACTTTAGTTCACACACACACACACTAATTATTTGATATTATCAGTAGCCTGTTGTAAATATTTTGTAACTGCTTTTGTAATATTTTTATAATTTTTTGAGAATTTTTTCCTTTAAAGAAAATTAGAATGTATCATTCTTGAAAGAAATACTAAACTCAGTCTGGCTCAAGGATCAAGAGCCACTCAAAGTAGAGGGTTACTGAATTATATGATATGTATATAAGAGGAAATGAAGATTATGAGGATATGGTGGATAGATAATGATTGACCCTTGTCTTGATGAGGATTGTGGTGTTCTGGTGAAGCATCCCTGCAGGAATCTGTTCTGCAAAGTGGCTGTTCTTGGAAAGAAGCTCTGAATGTGGAATGCCCTTCTTACCAAAGGAAAATGTAAGGAATGAAGGTGATTCAAATCTGCTTTGGAAATCAACATTGAAATCCTGTTTTTTACTGGACTGGAACACTATTGGTGCTAGTTGAAATGTACAACAGTTTCAGTTACCAAGTTGGCTTCTTTAAAAATAAAAAAATTATGGAAAGAAGCAATTATAAAGTATAAAATTTGCATAGGAAAGAGAAATGAACAAAAAAGAAGGAAGCAGAAATGTAAGGTTTACATTTAAGATACTTGAATAATAAATAATTTAAGACACTTGAGTAATAAAGATTTAAGGTTCTTGAGGAATAAATAAAAACTGGGACAAATTTTTGATAACAAAATATAAACATTTTAAACCAGACCATTTAACCTGTCAATGCTTCAAATTTAATTTGACTGAGAAAAGAAATAAATTGAACATTCTCGGTTTCTTTATTTGGCATATTATAATAAGACAAATTGTAAAAGTTGATTTGAAATGATGTTATTATATTGCAGTTTACAAATATATTGAATGTTAGCAAACATACTATTCATTTTTTTATATTCTTTAAGTTATCATTTTTATTTCTTGAATAGTTTTAATGTGATGCATTGTGTAAAAGTTTTTAGTAATCTGATACAAAGGAAAAGAAACCAAAAACATCCTGTTGAAAAGAAATAATAGGATTATACAAGAAAATGTCTGTTCGATTCAGCCAATGTAAAAAAGTCACTTGAATGAGTTTCTATTTTTATTTGTTAGTCTTAAGAATATTTTTCTTATTGTGTTACTAGGACTCTGGATAGATATATTTAACAAGATACAAACTCTAAAGATTATAGATAGCAAAACCTTTAAGGAATAAAACTATTCTCAATTGTGCACTACAGCAGTTGTTTACTATGGTCAATAAATATGTGGGTGTTATTGGTATGTTGACCTGATTTTGAAGCCACTTCTTTCTAGTCCTTCACCAATTGTTCAGTCTTTTTATACTTTCAAGTTGTTGCTAAATGATGATCAACCATGACTGAATTGTAAGCATGTTTGTTTAAATTTAAAAGATACTAGTTAAAATAAATATAACATTTAAAAACTAATTGAAATCATTATAGAATTAGCATATGCAGGATCTTGTGTAAATTTAACATACAAAAAGATTACATTAGTATAATTTGAATATTAATGAGAGTAGAAACATCTTTGTAAATAACTTTTGAGCTATTTTTTCTCAACAGAAGTTAAATCTTTGATATGTATAACCACAATGACAAAGTGATTTAGCCATTGGCAATTATTTAATAAGCTGAATTAGATTGGTTGGAAACAATTATACTTCTTGATATGTAGAATGTGATATTTAGAAAATTTTAAGACCAAAATGTCTAGAAGAATTTCTTTCCTTTTTTAAGTTTTGTTTATTTTAAAGGTCAAGGAACAATAATAAGAATTAAATTAAAAAAATATTCTTTCTTATAAAAAATACTTTTGATTTTGCTTGATGAAAATTCTGTTTTTAAAGAAAATGGAATTTGGTCAAAACAGATTAAAAGTAGTACCATTAAGAAAAAAAAACTTGACTATAGATCATGCCCTGAAATACTGATTCAACTTGTTTTTTTAATTGAAAAATACCATATATTTTTAGATTTTTTTTTTTTTTTGTCACTGCTACAGGTTTTAGATAAATTTGTGTATAACTTAAGCAATTGTTACACACACACACACACACACACACACACACACAGAGGATGTTCCTAAAGTAATGCCTCTTATTTATTTTCATGGAAATTTCAACAGATACAGGAGACACAATAATACTTTTCAGCTACAGAGCACTTTTTGTAACCACCATAATTATTTGCTATTTTCATTTTCATCAACCATGAACAAGAGCCTGTATGCCACCCTCATACATATCATTGATGAAATAATTTACTCACTGCCTAACGGTGCTCACATCCATCATTTGGTTTTTGTAAGTGTCAATAGGTGCAGTTTTTCCTGCATGGAGAAATTCAGTGATACTCTCCTCCATACACACTTTCATTTCAGGCAATTTTTGCCAGATTGCTGTTCAGCTGTTATCTGTAACAAGGTAACACAATTATGGTTAATTGATGGGAAAGTTTAACAGCTAAAGTTATGCCACCAATGTCCACTATTGATATCTATCATTTTTGATAGCATTAGTAAACTAGTTGAGATATAAATCTGCTGAAGAGCAAATTTATTTTTCCTTTAGTCATTTTTATAATCACTGTATTAGGGTTAAAAAGTTTTTAATATGGAACTATAAAGATTAAATTTAAACAAACCTACAATTTCTGTTTTTGTCTAGAAGAAAAATGCATTTTACATTGAAAACAAAAAGGCTCTTGTAATGTATGTGGATAGGTCTCTCTTACTTTTTGATTTTCATACTATATAAAATGGATGAAACTGAAATTCACCATATGTACATGATTATATGAAAAGTCCTGGTATCCCCCCCCCCCAAAAAAAAAACTTGACTATTATTTTATACAGTTGTGAATTTATTTACTCGCACAGATGTGAATCCTTTCATATTTCTATTTACCAATACTGCTTATTATATTTCTAGATCAATTGAAATCAATATGACAAAGATCCATGTTCTTACAGGCCAATTTAGATTGTGCCTGGCCTCACTACAAGCTAAAACTGAATCTCATGAAATCATGCTTAGGAGTTGCTGGTTGATGGCAATGGTAGTAAATGTGAAATGCTGCTGATGTTTTCTTGATGCCTGTTAGATTTCTTTGATGTGGATTTCTATTGAATTCATTTCTGATGAAACTGACCATATGTGCATTCATGGCATATTATATGAGAAAAGCTTCTGTGCATTTCAAAGATTTCAATTACAAGTTATTCAATTTTTTAACAATTTCACTAATTTTCAGATGGCAAAGTTTAAATTTCCTGCCAAAATTGAATGAAAATCTGAATTTGCTCTCTTGAAATACCAAGAAAACATATCTCTGAATAGTATATTATACATCACCATTATTTGGAAAGATAATATCTACTAAGGAGTCTTGAACAATAAAAATATAAAATACTCTTTATGGCCAGTTATATTTTTCACTTTAAGAAATATTGCATCATAAATGCATTAAGTTCCAAGTATTTGAATTTAATATTTATAAAGCTGAAATATTTATGGTAGTGTTGCATGTTTATATTATATATTTCTACATTTTGTATGTAACTCTGGGGTGCAGGTGGGAGATGGAGTTATCGATGCAGAAGGTGGAACCTGTGAGCCAAATTTAAATTTTGTCAGCTATTTGCATTCACTTTGCACTAATGCTATCCTAATTTTCTCCACCCCAGCTATGGGTTTTTTATTTGTCCAAACTGGACTCTCTAATCTTGGGTGTCATCACGTCTAGAAATAAATTTCTGAATTGAAACTAGTTGGTTGTACATGTGCTGTGAAGCACGAGAAAGATGTTCTTTGCATCAAAGCTTGGTCTTGCCACTCACTGATCTTCCACTAGCTACATCCTGGTCTCTACCTTACTGCTGGATATATCAACAGGCTTGATCTGCACTTGGTACTGAAAATTTTTTTTAAATCCACTTATGCAAAAACTGTTCTTTAAAAGGACTCATTATCATCCATTGTCATTGATAACTCTGAAGAATGGAGTTAATAAATATTAATTAAATAATAATTGTGTTTTATTAATTAATATTGAATGTTTATTCACATCGTCTTCAGGACAATTATTTTATTGAGGCTCACCTAATAAAGTATCAGTGAGCATTCTTGATAACATATTCTGGTGTCACAAGTTATTGAATGTGAGTTCAATCCCTACTTAAAGCCCTAGAAATGCAGCCACATTAAAATAATTTAATCCAGCAATACTTTAGTATAAATTCTTTATGAAAAATAAAATTATTGTAGAGCTTTTAATTATAAGTTTCATTATGAAGTGAAAGAAGTTAAGAAAAAATGATTTATGGCATTTCATTCATTCCCAAAATCCAGTGCCTCTTGAAATAAAACCAAATAATACACTTGTCATCAATTTTCATCAACTATTTTTTGAGGCAGTGCTGAAATTATTTGCTCACCACACTTCCCAAAATTTGACCAAACAGAATTTAGTAGCACCTCCTCATACTCTATAATAACTAATCCAGATTGTGTATGTACATGTGTGTAACATATTTTACTGATGATCTTAACTGATTCCATTACATATTTAATTGTTATTTAGAAATCTTATAGGTTTGTAATTTTTTTTTTTAGTGTCTGAAATTACTAGTTTGAATTGAAATTAGATTCTTATAAATCAAGAAATGAAGTTGTGGATTGATCAAGACTTTGAAGATATGTCATTATCTTCACGCTCCACCCACCCCAACAAAAATGCATATGGTGTAAGATGAAGTCGTGATGTTCCCATATTTGTGATTGATTGCTTGTTGGGTGTGGAATGTTGATCATTGTTGCATAAATACTTTAAAAGTTACATTTCACACTTGTTGCATCATTCTTGTTTATTTGTTACCCACATTGCTTTGGTATAGAAGTACATTGATTTATTGACTGACAATCAGATTATGCTACCTTATTTATATATAATATATATATATATATATATATATATATATATATATATATATATATAAAGGAGTAAGATTATAACATACATAGGACAACTTTACAATCACTTTCTTTAATACGAATTACCTATGCAAAATAATCAAAGAATCCATCACCAAAGCTTCCAAACTTAACAAACACCCTCCTCAACTATGTAACCATAAAAGAATTATTCCAGAATCCCCATGGTCTTTTATTTTAATCATAACATCCACAAACTTTCCCACACATTAACTAAAGATTTCCAACACTTAAAATTAGACAATACTATTAATAATCTATTTAGTAATACCCCCCACACACACGCACACCAGGTGACAGCCAAACCCCTCCCTCCCCCAACCTCTTCAGACTTTTAACATTATCAAAATTCTGCAACACCTCACCAAGGGAATATCACCTGCAATAAACCCAGGTGCCTGGTCTGCAAACACATTGTCACTGACAACATTTACACACTCCCTGGTACCCACATAGCATTCAGACAAGCTGCTCTAAGCTGTGACAGTTCCATTCTTGTATACTTAATTTTCTGTCATAAATGCAAGAAGGGGAATTATGTGGGAGAAACCAGAATAAAGTTCCGTTTACAATTCAATAACCACAAGAAATGCATCAAAGACAACAACAACAATTATTTCCCAGTCTTTGTACACTTCAACCAACCTGGTCATAGTATGAACAATGTCGGGTGTGTGCTTTTAGCATCTGGGTTCCTCGGCCGGGAGGATAGACGTAGATTGGAGTTGAAGTATATCCTAAAAGTAAATTCCCACATAAAGTGACTAAACAGATTTGGGTCTACTCAGAGAATGTAATTTCTACAAGGAAATCCATTATCAGCAACATCACTCCTTGGATGAGTAGGCCCTCCACCCACATTTTAACTCCAAATTTTAAGTCATCACCTACCTACTATATTTTTTACAGGCATCTCCTACCTACTATATTATGTTCTGCCACCTATGATTTCCCTCATTACACACTATTCAGTAATGGAAATATTGCCATGTACACTGAAGGCACCCTCTTTTATACCATCTTTGGTTCTGTAACTCTAGTTCCTTTACTTATAAGCTTATGTAAGGAGTGTGGAAGGTTAGTGTATTAATCTTGTATATGTATTCATATATTTACATGTATTGAAATTAATAAGTTAGTGTGGTGGCCTGTGTATATTTACACACTGCTATGTGCACTTATGTACACATGTGCATCCATACATGTATACTGTTTCCTCATTTTTTTTCTGCACCCCCACCCATTTTTTTTACCATAGGCCATCCCAAAGTTTTACCCTTTTATTTGTTCCTCCCTTTTTTCTTTTCTTTTTATTTCTTTTGATTATATTTTATTACTATATATTCCCTTGTTCCTCCTCTGTCAGATGCTCTTTCGGAAATCGACAAGATATCTTAACTACGGCCGTTTCTCTGAAATTGACAATTTTCAGTGACACTGGCTACACACGAGATGTCTTCCCCCACTTCGCAACCTATAACTCTCTTTGTCTGTTTACAATCTTACTCCTTACTCCCCCTACTACTAATAATGGACAGGCCTAACACTCTTTTATAAAAAGCTTCAGAGATCGGGTTTTTGCTAATAATGATTTCCACCAGAAAATAAACCATCTAAAAAAAAAATGTCAGTGAACTCTCTCTCTCTCTCTCTCTCACACTCACACACACACACACACACTTCCAGACTTGAAACTTTTTTTTTCTTTGCTTCATTTCTGCCATATGGTTAATTAATATTTAATAAATGTTTTTTTTGTACTGATTACATTGGTACCCTTTCATTTGTCTTTGTTTTATTAACTAACCTATCTATTTTACATACTACAAGGAGCACACATTGACCCTTTCTTCTAATTCTATATATGGTAATATGAAGATACTTTTGTCTTTATTTCTTAGCAATTTTAAGCCTTTTGGAGCAGTGCAATGGAAATTGTTTGCTAATTGTTCAATTTTGAAATTCTTTGTATAAGAAAACTAATTTTATAAAGAAAATGTAATCATTTTTAAATAAATTGATTTAAATATGAAAAATAGGCCATGTCCTGAAGGAACATGGCATATAGAAGTTTAATATTTTCATATTCACATCAGCATTCTAACAAAATCAACTTTTGCTTTTTATTGATCACCTATATATATATATAATTTGTGTGTGTTTTCAAAAACCATTATAAATTGATAGATTGATTTAAAAATATGCTTCCATTGCTACACAGGAATTACCATGTTTCAAAAACCGAAGCTAAAAACTTCAAATTTAATTATATAATTAAATTAAAAGCATTAGTTCTGTTTCATCTTCAATCAAATTTTGGAATAACTTATTTTTAAATTTTCTGAGTTTTAAACACACATAAAATTCATAATTTTTTTGTTTCCAAGGATACAGAGAAATCTAATCATTTAGACAGGGATGGTAGCATGTTCATTTTTATTAACTATTATTGTATCAGTTATGAGTTATGTTCAAAAAGAGGTTACGTCTAGGTAGGGTAGGGGTGCATTTTT
>OZ038502.1:42114849-42547349 GCA_964036315.1 Acanthosepion esculentum | reverse complement strand
TGAAGGGTGTAGTTTCACAAATTATCTCTTCTAGGAAAGTCTGTATACTTGGCAACTGTTTACTTTCATTTTTACCTGAAAGATTTAGATCTTATCTGAACAAGATTTGTGCTTTAGTATATATCAATTCAGGTAATATATAAAAAAATTTTTTCCTATATATAACTATGAATGGAACCTGATTTTAAGAATTGATTTGGAGATCTTCACAAATTGTCAAAGACATTTGAATAACAGGAGAAGCAGGATGACTCATGCAGATGTGTTAATGATTATACAAGGAAAGAGTGAAGCTCTGTCTGGAAAGAAACCAAAATAGCTCTGAAATACTTTTGTTGGAATGGATAAATTGCTACCTCACAAAAATTTTCTAAATATTACAACTTTACAATATTACAACTTGTTTTTGTGGAAGATTAGGCTGTAAGTACTCATTAGATATGTCTAATGCCTCTATTTTTTTAAAAATAAGATAAAATTGAAAGTTTTACATTTATCTTCAGTTTTTTTATATAATTTTTGCAATGGACATGGAACTAATGAAATTAAAATACATAATGCTTTCACTTGAAGGTCATATATTACTAAAATATTTTACTTTTGTGATCATTAAAGTCTTTTTCCTTATTTGGAAGAGATTCTCAGAAATTATAAAATGTACTTTTACTTAATTTATGTATTCAGTACGTTTAGAATTTATGAACAAATATTTAAAAAATAGCTGTAAAATTTGATATAAATTTTCCAGCTTTATAAAATTTATCTTTTATCTCATCAAGCAATATTGACAAAATTAGTTTTAGTAAAAGCTGGCAATATTATTTGTCAATATTCTTTGAAAATGCATGTCTCTTAATGCCTCATCTTTTTTCTTTTCATCACTAACAATTTGAGACAAAGATGAGAGCAAAGATGATACAAATCTTACAAGTTCAAATTGTGACTGATATGATGCTCTAATACACTTTACACCAAAGATAATTTTGTACCATGTTATTGATTTGATTTTTTTAATCTTCCAAATATTGAATACAGAAAACTTGTTAGAGGATAATACACTATCATATATGAGACTAAATAGACTAGTTTGTTTGTGTCATACTACTGACTACGTTGGCACCAAGTGCAGACAGATTCACAAGTGTAGTAAGTTTGCTTCTAAATCCATGTCCAACTACTGTGAACTTATAGATTCAGATAAGTTTAGTAAATAACAATATTATTGGTTACTTATGGGTGTGTTACTTGAGCAAGGTGTGTTACAAAGACAAAGTTTTATGATATCAATAACACCTGCAATAACCTGATAACTTGTCTTTTAAATAGTATTTGAATGGCTTTTTTTCTTTTCTTTTTTTTTTAGTATTGGAGCAGATGGCTACATAAAATCAACTAATTGATTAGCTTTATAAAAAAATTAAGTACAGCAAAAATAAAATTTTTAGACCAGCACAAATGTCTGCTGATAAATGCTCAATGATAGTGAATAAAATGGTTTGAAATTTGTTCCTATGAAGAACTGATAAGATAATATTAAATAAAATGAATAATGAAATAAGCTTGAGTGTATCAACTATCCATAGGTTTGAGTAAGTTCAGAAGCAAACTTCTTATTGCTCAGTCAGTACAGTATTTACTCAAGAAATGTATAGGATATTGAAAATTTCTCAGCTTGATCCATTTCCCAAAATAGGTGGTGGTGGTGGGGGGGACAAATGTATTTTTTCTTTTTCTTTTTTTTTTTCTCCTTATTAATAGTTTTTGATCATGTAACAATTTTAATGAAATAATTCTTTCAATATTTTATTAAGATAAAATATTTGTTGTGCTTTTTAGAGAATTTTTTTTTTTTTTTTTAACTAAGAGCAATTTTATCTTTTAACCTAATGAGAAAACTTATTTGAAATTATTTGGTCAGGTGTTTACTTAAAAATTCTCATTCAGCAAAAATCTGTCCTGTGTGCCTGTGCTATCAAATTTATTTTTTTTTAAACTTGGGTATATAAGATTTAGTGTACTAATTTAGACATCTTCCATCTCAGAAGGTGTTTTATTTTGCTTCCAAATCGACTCTTGTTTGCAACATAATTGTCCTAAATTGAAAAACCAGAGATTTTTATTTTTTAAAGATTTCTTTCTCCAAAACAGTTTTATACATTTTTAATTCAGTTATATTATAATTTTTCTTATATATTTTTTTCTTTTTTTTCAAGGTGGGTATTCAGTTCATCATCTATCCAGGATCTTATAAAGAGAAGACTTGATGAACGTATGCTAAACATAAAACCTAATTTTCTCAGTAAGTAATGCCATTATTTTTCATTTTCATATTTACTTCAGATAAAATATTCCTGTCTATGAGGTTAATTTGACTTTGTTTTATCTGATTTACCAGAAAGAAATGAAATTTAATTTCAGAATGATGGATTGAAATACGAACCTCATAATGTCTAATGCATTTTAACTATTTAGTTATACCTTCAAGTGAACTGGTAATTGTATTAACTAATCATAGTTCTAGAGTGTTTAAATTCCTGTTAAATGTCTAAGCACTCTTATTATAACACTTTATATTGATTTTTCCCAGCCTAAACAATGATCATAAAAATTTCTAAGAAATCAAAAAGAATGAAGGTAATCTTGATTTAAAATAAGAAAAATGTAAACTGTTGTAATAAAACTTTGACCATATATATATATATATATATATATATATATATATATATATATATATATACAATGACTAACCAGCTTGAAATTGGAAATTGACATGTAAGCTCCAAAGTTTACTATCTGATCATTTAACCATACATACTGATTTCTTTTGTGTGTTTACAAGTTTCCAGAAAATATTAAAACACAAATGTTTTGCATAATTTGAAGTCATCTTTTAGACAAATTATAGCATCACTATTAAGTTATACTGGTTTAAACTTTTTGCTTTTTAAAATTTTGAATAAGTAATTTGATATTAGTTGATTAAAACACTTCATATATCAATTCTATTAATCTATCATGTCACCCAGTTGTAATGAAAGTCTATGAACTCCATGACCCTTTCAATGGCTGTATAGTATGTGCTTTGCCAGGGCTACAGACGGTTTTGAATTAAGTCTTTTTACTTAGACACTTTGACAACCACAGCTAGAGCTTAGTCTTCCTTGTTATTTAACCTATAATGAGAGAAAGGAGAGATCGAGTCATACTTTTCCCAAGGATATTTGTACGAAAGTGAATTTGAATTTGGCTCACCAATTTGTTCTGAGCTGCTAACCATTACCCCACCTACACATACAAAATACAGAATCATCAGTCACATTTTGTCAATAATGCCTTCTTTTGCTAATTGCTGTAAATGATTCTTGTTGGAAATGTGGCTATCAATATATGCATTTTCTTCTTTAATTTCTTAGTCACTATAGATTTCTACTCACAAAGGAAATTATTCTTGTTATAAAAAAAACTGTTCAGATAAAGCATTCATTCTTTAGTAATACTAAAATAGCAATCTTTGCAATGGAGATTGGATTCTAAAATTATACCATTTGATATCCTAATCATTATATTGTTCTTTCAAGGGCATTGGCAATTGTTTTGGTTTTTGTTATTTCTCCAAACCCAATAGATTTTCCATAAACCTCTTAATACTTAATTAGAACAAAATCTTTATTGATTTTTTTCAGTCTGAACAGAAAATTGGAGTGATCAACCAATTTTCAACAATTTCTAGTTTTTAGTTTACTTAAATGTATTAAAATATTGGCATTGGTTTCTGATAATTAAAATATTGATTTATTTTCTCCAGCTTATCAACCCTTTGCAGGTTATTTAAAACCAGAAAATATTTTTAGATAGTAAGAACTTTTTTATTTTTTTATTTTTTTGATAATGATTTAGTAATACAAGTCTTACTAATTAACACATAGCTAGGGGAAGAGGTAGATTCATACTTTCCCCAATGGTATTTGCATGTAAGTGAATATAATGAACCCAACTGGAGTTGGAACACAGCTCTCTAATTAACAAATCTGAGGCATTATCCATTACATAACCTGTACATCCAAGCTTACAGCACCTGGTATTCTCAATGAAAATATTAATCAAACTTAAAAAAAATTTTTTGGTGGGGGGTGGGGGGGATATAATTGCAATGTTATTTGCCCCCTCTTCCAATAACTATTAAGTTTTGAAAAAAACAAAAACAATCACCCTCACAAATTGTGCCAATTGTTTCTATAAAGTTTTTTTCATTTTATAGCTGTTAACAAAAAAGGTCAGATAACTTTTTTTAATAAACAGGATGTCCTTAACTAAAAGTTTTATTGGGTGTTGCCCATGTTACTTTTTATATATAATAATTCTGTTTTATTTATTATATATATATATATATATATATATATGAGAGAGAGAGCATGTGTATAGTGATGTTATATATATCAGAGTATGAATTTGAGTTCTACATGGAAAAAGCATTTAAATTCAGACAATAATTCTAAAGTTTTCAGCTTGGACATTTTTTGCTTTGCTTTGACATTTTGAAAATGCCAATATTTTACTACATTCAACTATGCAACCAAATGTTAAAAATGTATATTTTTGATTATCTGCTTCATTGTGCTATTATTTTCTGTCATGATGCACAAAATGATATGGGCAAAGAATGTCATAGAAATCCACCCCAACTTCTCATTCTGGCCTTTTTTTTTTCTTTTCAGATCCTTGACATTTGTTTATTTGATGATAGGATTACAGAAATGAGTGAAAGAAATGCAATTACAACAATTTAAATTTATGTATTTGCTGCAAAATCATTTAAACCACTTCATTGATATATGATGAGTGATTTTCTCTGAAAAGGAAGTGTGGCAGTTAATTTTTGATAATGTATATATACTGCAAAACATCACAGACACAGCATTTTAATTAGTCACAATATGTTTCACTTATTTGTTTTTGTTTGTTTTTTTTTTCAATTTTTTTTTTTTTACAAAGTTGAGCTTTCAATTTTTTTTTCAAACTTTTATATATTTTTTTTAACTTTGTTTATGAACAAAGTTTAGTATTTATATTTTCATTATTGCCATCATAAATACTGGTATAAAATCAGGTCCTATTAGTTAAAAATGTGCATATTGCTCAATAGTATATATTTAACTTAAATATTTTGAGTAATTATATCTAAAAAATTTTAAAATTCCAGAATGTAATTTTTTAAAAAGTAAAAATAATTTGTAATAAACAAGTTTTTTTTTCTTAATCAAAAACTAGTAACAAAATAATATTCACTAATATGCTGATGAACTTTTGGCTTGACCCACTTCCCAAAATCTGAACTGATAGAATTTTTTATAATCCTGTTTTTGGTCAAACTGACAATTTTTCAACACTCTGTTGCATATCAGTAATAATTATGGTATGGGTATAAACAAATGTCTATATAATTATTTTGGAATATCAAAATATTTGTACTTTTTTTTTTTTTTTTTTAAATTCTTATGAGTGAATCCTCATTTCAGTTAAGATTTGTAGCTAACACCAATGGATCTGCAAGTATTGATATGTCACTTATTACTTTCTTCATTTCCTTAGTAGTCATTTTTTAAATGTGTCTTAAATAATACCATTTATAAAACTTGTATATTCTTTTCTGTTTTGTTAAAAAAAATACTTCTACAGTTTTTTATACTTATAAGATCTTTATTTTAAAGTATAATGTTGCAAGCATATCTGTTATAATTGTTTTATCAACCATGTTTGAATTAAAAATAATTGCTGGCAATCCAAATTTAACATTTAAGAATGTGAGTGCACATATTTACATATCCATGTTCTTAAGTGGATAAGTAATATCAATTAAAACTTAAAAATTAAAACACATCTACAGAAATACTTTTACATTTATAAATACAAAGATTGATGTCTCCAATCCAAAAAAACAAAAAAAATGTGTTTTAAACCAGATAGAATGATAAAACTGATGTAAAAATGAAGTAAATTTATTTTTAAAATTACAAATTTAATTTTCAACTTAGTCACCATTTTTCAATCTGTTCTTGAAGAAAACTTCTGGTTTACTTATGATCCAGTTGCACGCAACCTTACCATTAAATGAAGAGAGTTGACATTTCAACCTTTATTCTCTAATTTAGGTATCAACCAGAAGTCCCAGGGTACTAAATTGTGATTGTGTGGAAGATGTGATTTCCAGGCTTCTCAACATTTGAAATGTTTGTTGACTGCAATATGAACTTGCATTGTAGTACCCCCACCCACACACACACACACAAATGTTCTCTCATGTGTTGTGTGTGTGTTAGCAAGCTTTCATTGTTTTCATACATCTGTGAATTTTGATTAGGGTGCAACTTACTAGTACCAAAACTTTTATCACTGGTTGCTGCTTTATACATGTCAGATATAATACTCATCACTGAATTCTATTTCTCAATTCCATCACACAGTGAACTGATGTGAAGCATGTTTGAACAAAACTTCATATATTACTGAATATGTCAGAAATCTGTTTCAATTTTCATTATTATTGAGGGGACCTTATTCCATACTGTGTATTGTTCTATAACATTAATGACATCTAAATCAAATCTTGGTTATCATCTTCTATCATTACTGTAATGTCTTCATTTTCAGAGATAGCAAGTGTATCTGGAATGATAGAAGTATGAATTAGCTTCATGTAATCAGGGACACTTTTACAAAATGACTAAGTAGTTTCTGTTTGTCTTTTGAAGTATTTAGGGCAGCTAATTTTATCCACTCTTTTGGGTTACTTGATCTTGTTAGTCTATCTTAAATATATGATTTAGTATTCTTGTTGATAAGCTAACAACAATACTGCAAAGATGCTAGCACCCTCCTATGCTTATTGAAGTTATTTTAGTCTTAGAATTTGTTTAATAACTTCATTTTGTGAATTGGATGAGAATTGAATAGGTTACAAAAATAAATGCCTGTGAAATGTATTCAGTGTTTTTTAAAAGATTTTAATATTTAAGGATTTTATGATAACAAAAACAATGTTTACGAAAGCAAATACTAAGAATAATTTATCACAATTTATTCATTTAAATTCACAAGTTTTATTTTTGCCAGTGTAATGATTTAGCTTCATGCTTTCTTTTTACTAGATGTAGTCACACACACACACACATATATATATATATATACATATATATATATATATATATATATATACATATATATATATATATATATATATAAAATACCAATTTGTAATTGGTAGGAATTAATCCAAGAGTAATATGATGATAAATCAAGAAAAACCTTAAAAATTCATCTCGGTTATAATTTATTTAATAAATATTTCCATATTTATCTCTTCATATCACAAGTTTTTTAGAAATGGAATCAATTCAACCATCCAGATATATCGGGATAAAAAGGAGAAAGGGGGGAAAAGAGAGAAAAAAGGGAAGAAAATTTTAATAATGAAAAAGGAAGAAATAAATTTTAAAAAATTACAAATATAAAAAATTTATTTTAAATTAAGGGAAGAAAAAAGAAAGAGAGAAGGGGAGGGAGAAAGTGGAGAGAGATTAAAAGAAAGGAAAAAAGAATAAATAAAATGAGTCAATAGCAAAAATAAAATAGAATGACCTAGAAAAATTTTTCTTTAAAGTGTTGAACAAGTTAATATACTGGAGAGAGAGGGTGAACCGAAGTAAAGGAGTTGCAGCAAATTTTCTAATAATCATGTCATTTTAGACAGCAATCATCATCACATAATAATCGTCATAATTTTAAACTAATAATAATAATATCCAACATAAATAAAATAAATCAATCAATAGATAATTTTAAAAAAGAAATTTAGAATATAAAAACTAGATAAGGATAAAAATAATAAAGATAATACTATTAATAACAGTAAAATATAAATTAATAAATTATTAAATGAAAAATTATAAATGATGCCGGCATCAGCAAGACAATCACATAAATAACTAAATATATCTACAGACCTATTTACATTGTTCAGACTATCGTCCTCATCTTTGTTGCCATGTTTATAACAACGTTTTGGCCGTTGTACACTCTGGCCTTCTTCAGGTGGTTGGAATGTCGAACTGAACCCTTTATTTTGCTCACTGTGGTAGACTGTTCTAGTTCCACGTGCCATGTCTAATGGATGTCAGTTATCTCCTGTTAATTCCCCTCTCCAAATTCTCCACTGCCTTAACCATGTATTGAGGACACATGTTCTTTTGACATTCCAACCATCTGGACAAGGCCGTAACATATAATGGCTGAAACATTGTGATAAATATGGCAACAAAGATGAGGACGATAGTCTGAACAATGTAAATAGTGTACATAATACCTCATCTCATATAGGTCTGTAGATATCTACAGACCTATATATAAAATTGTGTGACAAGCTATATAACTACACATACATATGAATACACGTACACATGTGTTAGTACTCATATCCAAAAAGGAACCAACACTTCAAGTGTATATCCCCCAAAGTCAATGTTTTTAGGGAATTTTAAATTTTTAAATATGTCTACATTTGTAAATAAGATTGTTTCTTTGATTCATTTTTATATTTAATTATAATCTTCTCTTGTATACATAGACTGCATCTGTCCTGGAAAGGTTTTTCTTGATTTATCATATATATATATATATATATATATATATATATATATATAATTTGATCAAACATTGTATTTGTTTAGTAGTTTCTTTAGTAGACTATGATAAATAAATGTAATCCCTTTTTTTCTGGTTAGATTTAAATAAATGTAGAAAAATTAACTATAATTGTCCAGAGTTTACACTTTTGTAGCTTTGCTTTACAATGTTGGATAAAAGTGTTTTTGTTTCTAGCTATATATTGTGTAGTTATTTGTATTTTTGAAACTTTATACTTTGATTACTACCATTATTTTCATAATTTCAAGAACAATGGATTGATCACAAACTTAAGACTTATATTGATATGCTTTAACTTCCGCAACCTTTACTTTATTAAAGTGCTATATAAATTTTTCTTAATGTGCCCATTTATTTTCATGAAAACAAGACACTGGAAGCACAATAACACAATAAATTTTCATCATCTACCATTGGCCATGCATTTTTCCAGTGATGGACAATGCTGTCCTGATCAATAGACACCTGAATCAAGCTGGAAGGCATAACAGCCAAAGTACTGTAGCGACAAACATGGAAAGATTAGTCCGAATGTGATTAAGAACACCTCATCCCAGAAATTCAACCAGAAAAAAAAAACTCCACTTGATTTAACTTAATACATCACAGTATTATGGAGCTAGGCTTGGTACAAGTAACAGTAGTAAACATTAGTGTACCAAATATTTCAGCTTTGCATATAAAACCCAGGGAATTGTACTTTTTTGGGGTAAGGGTTTTAGATGTTATCAGATGTGGTAATGTTTAATCTTCAGTTGAGATTTATGGACTACTAGACTGCAACCTCCACCTGCACTTGTGTGTCCCACTGGAGGGAGATTATTTAGTACAGTGTATGATAGTGTCTTTGGGAGTAGAATGTAACTCAGACCAGTGAGGAGGATTTGAAACCAAATATCCCTTTTCTGAAGAATTAGTTTACACATGTTAACATTTCAGAATTTGCATTGACAGCCATCAATTTCATATGCTGCAACTCTGGGATTTAGTTAAAGTACTCCTTAGTGCCATTTAAAGTACTCCTTAAGTATTGTAGATTTTTTTAAAAGTATCAACATGAACATCTTTAATTTAGAATTTTTCTGAATCGATATTGATACACCCCATCATCTTCTTCATTTAGATAAGATAGTCTTAGCAACACCTGATACTGAAATAAGACTTCAACCTTCAGTTCAATGCTTTAACCACCTTGAAAATGGATTTTCTCAAATAACAAACCCTGTATAAACAATAATTAGCTTGTTTAACAGCCAACAAACACTATTGTCAATATGAGAAAATTTATATTAAGAAATTAACTCTTTCTTTCACCATTTTCTCTCCTTTTATCAAGTCAGGAATGGATGCTATTTTGATGTAAAATTTTTTGATTTTGCACCAAGCAAACTCTGAACTTTAACTAATGAATCTTGTTTGGATTCTTGCTTATTTTTGCATGTTAGCCAATAATCGCCTGAGCATTTGACAGTTATTTACTATTGTGTTATGTGATGTCATTCTGAGAAGAGTCCTGTAAAAAGGAAATTTTAAATTTACTCAAAATTAACATATGTGATTATAAAAAATCTGAATCACTTTTCTGTTTTCTAGAATGTATATCCTTTAATTAGATGTTTCTATCTTTGATGATATTGTTTCAGGTTCAGTCAAATAAGATATTAATGAAGTCCATTGTCAACATAATGAAAAGAAATTTGAGATTTATTCATATATCATTTTCTTTCTATGAATATCATCAAGTTTCCCATAAATTATTTCTACAGACTCTGACAAAAAAATTCAAAAGCTTGCCATAGAGTTTTATTTTATATTTTTTAAGTAATAATCTGATAGAATTAACATAACATTTTCAAACTTATTCTGAAGAAAGTTAACCACATGAGGTTCATGAGAATTTGGTAAAAAAATTAGCTTTATTTTATTTTATTTTATTTTTTTAAGTTCTTGTTTCTTTAAAATATATTTTTCACCAAATGTATTTGCTAAATTTAATTTTCTGTAGTATTCATTGTTGATGACATCATTTCTGCAAATTAGATTTATACAAAAAAATGAACCAAAAATAATTTTAAAAAAAATAGCAAAGAAAGTAAAACTGGATAAATATTTATTTAAAATGAAGTCTTTTGTTTTGAAACTGGCTCTTCAGGATAAAAACTTATTTATTTATTTATTAACTTGTCTTTATTTTTTCATTGCCAGGACACAATCAAAACCAGTTTTGTTATTGCTAGATAAAAATATATTTTTAAGTTGCATAACCTAATTTGCAGCTTAGTTTATTGAAACATGTCAAGATAAATATATCTGTAGATTTCCATTTGCTGACAACAGTTCTAATTCTCAAAGTTCTGCTGTGTTACTTACTTATATCAGATAATTAGTTGGATAAGTGATAATTATAAAATATGGATTTTGACTTGTATTTGCCAAAGACATGACTATTTGAAAATACCTATTACTCTAAGAAAAATAGCTATTGTATTTCATATCTCTGAATAAATAAGACATTTATTCTGACTTTCCTTTTGTTGCAGATTCTTACTGAAAAGTCAGTAATTTTTACATTTTGATTACTTAATCATTGTTTTTTAGAGGATTTATTAAAGTAAAAGAAATTTGTGGGTAGATGATTGAACAGAACATTGAGATCTTTCAATACTCAGTTCTTGAATACACAAGTTTTTGATTTCTATAAAATAATGAAAAAAAAAATCAATATAATGTAACTGATTATCTTATGCTTTTTTGCAAGTAGAACAAAACACTTATAATTCTTTTTGTGATGGGGCAATTACCAATATTGTTTTTGTCTAAATGAGATATATATATAAAAACACTCTGGTTTCAATGGGATGATTTAAAATCAAATGGGCAGGCAGACCTTTTGATTTTAGGATGTGATAAGGTAATTTGATTTATGGTCCCCTTCTTATCCTCATATCCCAATGCATTTGCCTTGCATACAGTTTTCTTTCATTCTAACTTGAAGAAGCCAAAAGCAGCAGGTGTTTTTTGGCAAAACACGTTTATATCTTTCCACTTTATCTCATTACCTTCACTCATGTGAACAGATATTTCACAGTGCAGTATGTCATTGCATACAGGTTATGCAGACATACAGTTTCTTTGAAAATTATGGCAATGAAGTGTCATTCAAAATTTATTTACTAATGAAATTTAAACCTATTAAAATAGTTGTTCTGAAATTAATTTTGTGGTGTATTTTTCTTCTAGAATGATATTACCAAATACAGCTTATTACATAATCTTTTTATATCACTTCTCGATATTTGGGTTCAATTTTAATATTAACAAAGAAAATACAAAATAAGCATTTTTGTTATTCAAATGTAACTTACTAATGCCTTTTTTTTTTATACTAAACCAATTTTACCACAAAGTCACATTTATGGAGTAGCCATTAAGGATCACAATCACTAGAATTGGTTTACTTGACAGTCTATCTATTACTTTGATAGACTAGAATTAAATGTTATAAAATATATCAATTAATATTTATGATAAAATATAGTTTTACGGTATGCTATATTTCTGGGTTGAAATGCTCAGTATCCAGTATAGAGCATATGTAAATATAAAAGTGGATATTAAAGTCAACAACCAAATCCAAGAGCCTGTGTCATGCAATCATCAGGCCATGTGTGTTTTTTCTTTCTCAACAATTAATATTTAGGTTGCTATGTTCATGCCATAGTACTGCCATAGTTTGTTTTTATCATTATTATTTTGTTATCATGGCTCTCTACAGATTCCCTTTCTTTATTATTTATGAATTACTATGATTTCTCAGGAAATATAGTAGAATAATTTTCTGTTGTCTTCTGCATGGTTTTGAATTTAAAATTGGCCACTCGCTTGATTAGCTGTTATCGAAGACTAAAAAGCATTGTCTACCTTACTATTTAACTCCTAGCTGGGAAGAGAGTATGTTAATTCCTTTCATGAGGGCATTCGTGTGATATCAACACGAGACACTGTTTCCACTTTCTGTGCTGACAACGGTTATGCTACCTCAACATTTAGAATAACTAGACCTAAATTTTTTTTTACCCCCACCCAAGCTCGTGTAACTGTTCCTAATGAAAACCCTAAAGTAATAAAAACCATTTGTCTGGGGGGGAAATGGATTATATGTTCTAAATTTTCCCTGCATCTTCCTTTTCATCCTGAAAGTGATCAGATCTATTTTACTGGCTTTTAGAAGATAGTGTTCCTTCTGTAAATGTATAGCAAAATGAACTGCACACACAAGCCTCAATGATACTACCTTCCTTGACACTTAGATGTAACCATTTTTTTCCAGAGCATACATGTGTTCTGTGTGTTTTGTTTGACTATTTTTATTGCTACAGCTTGTGAACAAGTTTTGTTGTCTACAGGTGTGTAATTTTTCAGCATCTCCCCACACTTTTTTATTTCATAAAGAATTGTTAATGAAAAACATTGAATGATTTTTTTAAAATATTTTGATTCCAAATTGTAACCACTTGATAAGGACTAAGATAACTTTTCTAATTATGCATTTCACATTCTTAATGAAGATAATTATAGTTAGACTTGTTCTCTTTAATTACGAAATAACAAAAAAAGTTAAAGGTCAGGGTAATTTTCCTATTTCTACATTTTATATTAAATATTGGGAAATAGCCTTGTGTGTTATTGTTTGTATTTTCAAGCATTGTTCACTTAAAACAGGAAATGTAATTTTAAAGATGATAAATAACTTGTTTGACTATTTCTCATAATTCAATAAATTAGTAATCTCTTTGTAACCAATTAAAATGTCAAGCCTTGATGGCTACAAAATCAGGTAAATAGAGAAATTAAGAGAAAGGAAGAAAGTTACATGACAATAAGTCTTTTTTATGTGTTTTTGGAATTTCTTTAGTTTTTTTTTATTTTGTTTTTTTAATCACTTCACTGCTAAATTAGATTTATGCAATGAAATGAATCAAAAAGCAAAGTAAAACTGGATTAATATTTGTTTTTTTATGTGATGTAGGACAAATAAAGGGATTTTGTACATTTGGATGACAGAGAGCCTAAAGGGAGATTTGCTAATAACCCACCATTTATTGGGAAGAAGCAGAATGACCTAGCAGGGTCTTCATCCATATAGGAATGTAATGTTGTAGTGATCTCACTCTCTTTCTTACATACGCACGTTTCTGTCTGTCTGTCTGTGTGTCTCTCTCTCTCTCTCTCTTATGTTTGCTTCATCAATTATGTTTCGAACTAAGAAGGGGTTTTGATTGACAAAATAAAATCAAGAGTTGCAAGATTTATTTCGCATTTTTATTCCAGTAAGTGTAATTACATCGTTCACAAGTTTTTCCATCCATAGTCTTTTCATAAATCTGTACTGCAGAACTTGGTAAAATGGATCTTGGTAATTATCTAATCAGACTCCATATGCCATCAGAACTTTTGACACAACTTCACACCAAATGAAGTGCCACCTCTGTGAATGCAGTATTCTTCATACCTTAAAGAAAACAAGTGTTCATTTTGGTGTCATGTTAATTCATCAGTTAATTGTGAACTTTAAATTGTTTTACTAAAGCTTCAACACTTCAGAGAAATCAAGAAAATATCATCTTAGTTGAAATAATTTATAAATTTGTTATGAGATACAAGCTAAGAATTTTAAACACCAACACATATAAGCAGTTGCATTAATTCTTGATTGTTGACAGTAGTTTTCTTCCTGATTTTCAATGCATTTATACAGTAAAATCATTGGTAATGCCTTTACATTATATATATAATAGACTTATTTTGTCAGCAAACACTTGCTTTAATTCCTGACCAATGACAATCATTTTCTTACTGATCTTTAATGCACAACACATAAATTGGGTGCTAAAACATGCTGAAAAATATTTTAGGTAAAAAAATACAAAATTTGATGGTTAAGTCATCAAATATCACTTGAATCTTGTTGCTATGACAATTTTCAATTATTTAAAACAATGGCAATGAAGTTCACAACTTGCTTTCAGAGCATTTCCTTTTTTCTTTCTTTTTTTTCCATGCATATAAACTAGGATGATTTTTTTTTTTGTGACATTAAAAATATTTAAACATTCCAAAAGACTCCAATTTAAGCAAAAATATTCAAATTTTGAATCATTATATCCACTTGATCTGACCACATACTGATTCCATTGTACTGTGAAAATTTTAATCTATTAAATTTCTATATAGGCTCTTGATAATTGTTTCACCATTATATAAAATCATTAGATTGAAAGTTTTGATGTATTCATTTAATAACTCCTACCTATATCAAGGGCAACAGGCTTTGCTAACATATCTATTTATCTATCTTAACATTTTTAATAGTCTGTTAAACATTTATTATAGTTTACATATCTCAAAATGGAAGCAAAGGATTTGACAAGCCCTTTGTACAAAGCTTAAGTAACTGTGTGCATTAAATATTAAGATGTCATCAGGTAAAGCCCCTGATAATATTTTGAATTGCCAAAGGTTTTGCATGTGGTTCTGTGAGAGTGATTAGCTAAGATGGATTCAGATACTGATAATTATCCCCCCCCCCCCCCGGTGAAGATTAGCTGCCAAGAAGAGAAGCATTTATTCTTCTTATTTACTATAATTGAAGAATGTACATTTTTCTTGTAGATATTAATAGTGTCATTACTTCCAGCAGAGGACAATTAAGCTTAGCTTTCAATCAGTGCTAAAAGATGCAATCTGAAGAACATACTTGAAGAATGAAAAAAATTCTGAAGTTAATTATTGGAGGGGGGTGGTAATTACTTACAGTCAGACTAATGTCCTCAACTTTATAATCAGAAATTCAGACAGAAAAGAATTTCATTAATTACATTCTGGGCTTTGCATTTCTTTTTAAACATCTATTCTAATCTATATTTAAGTAAAGTTTAGAAGAATACATAAAAAGTGGGGAAAGTTTGGAATCAATCAAAATGGTAGTTATCTAGTATCTTAAAAGAAGATTCCAAAGAACCACCTTTGGTTCCTTTTCATTAAATCATCTATATAAATATATTTATGATTGTTTGTATGGCTAGTTATAAAAGTTGTAATTAAAATTCTAAAAAGAAAAAATTGAATAAATTCAAAGGATTTTTAATTGAATTTTTAATTACCTTTGTCCTAATGTTATTTATATACAGGCCCATTGCTAGAATCTACCTTTAAGTCAGTAGAGTTGCAAGTTGAAGTGTTTTTATACTAAACATTTATATTTATCTGAATTCTAACATTCAATTTTGGGTAACACTGACTGATTCCCAGATTGGAGAAAGTCATAAATAAAAAAAACACTTTCTTTGATTTACAAGGATTTTCTTGACAAATATCTACAGTGGAAAGTGAAATGGTGTAAAGTGCTGGAAACATGTTCAATAAATTGTGTATGTTGTAAGAATCAGTTCACATAATTTTCACAAGTGGTGGGGGATCCAAATGACTGAGAGAGCATCTCCCACCAAACACCTATTGGTGATGGATCTGCTTATATGACTAATAAGCATTTTTTCCCCCATTTTGGATGTATACTATTTAATATTAAACTGATCAGTAATGAAATTTTGATATTGAAACTAGCATCTACATTTATAGATAACCAAACTGATCATTTTTCCTAATGGTAGTACTTTATCTACAAGTAATAACAAATATTAAAATAAATATATAGATCCTAATTAAGTTAATTGGAGAATTGCCTCTTGCAGTCAAAGTACAAAATACAATATATAGCAACAAGTAATATTAGGTTTTACTAATTAAATTTCTATTTTTATTGTTATTTGTAAATTTTGTTATGAAAAGGTAAATATTTGATTATGAGATCATGACATGATTTTTATGTGGTATAGGCTAAACATTTAACCAGCATTAAAATTATATAAAGTTCATTTAATCTAAAGTCATTTTCTATGCTTAACAAGAATCTTATTGGTTTCTTATTAATCGGAAAAGAAATAATACTTCAGTCCTCATCATAGTCTTTGCACTGTTCACTATCAGACAAGCTCTTCTTAATAGGCATATATTTTGACATATGAGTCATGCTATCACTCCATGATATACAAGACTCTTTTTCTAATTATATCTTCAGCCACATTTCAGGTTTGAAATTTCTTTTCTCCAGGTGTTCATGTTAACATATAGGTAGGATTTTTTTTAATTTTTAAGCAGGTTTCTTCTCCAGAGCCTAAATCACTCTTATATTGGATTTGAAACCTATACTGCTAGACCCATTTGATAATGTTTTACAGCTCTGTATCTTTATAAACCAGTCATTCTAAAATGTAATTTAGGTAATTCTAAATACAAAAATTGGAAAATTTCATTTACCTCTCAAAATATTGTATCTAAGTTACATTTTGAAATTATTATTCTTGAGATTATCTGTACATTTGGTTAATTTCTTGGAGGGTTAGAAATAAAAAGTTTGGATCGTTGCGATAAACATCTATTTTGAATGAGGTCTCTTTAAAATCAGGTATGAGTTAAGCTACAGTATAACTTCTCTTCATTTTCCAAGCAAATCAGCAAAACTCTGAGATAGTGAAAACGTTTGATCAAAACATGTTAAAAGCTTTTCAAGAGTTTTTTCTCTTATTTTTTAATGCTTTTTGTAACTAAAGACATTTTCTGTTTTGAGCAGAGCAAATAGATCTATAGTTTTAAAGTGTAAAGGCTGCTTTGATGTTCTTTTGTAATCAAATCTGGTCTAAAAGTAACATTCACCTTTTAGTCTTCATATTTCTTTTCAAATTACTAACAATTGCCATTTGTTTTAAAGTAAAGAAGTTTGAATACTATATCTCTGAATAATAACAACCTTGGTGTATCCATCTTACAAAAAAACCTTTCTAAAGTTATTTTCTGTTTTCTGTCATATGACTTAATGGAAAACATTAAAAATGTATAAAGGTAAATTTTTAATAGCATTGACATGTAGCTCTTTATTTTTATGAGTTTGAAAAGGCTGTCAAATACATTTTTAAAGTATGCTTCCTTGAAGAAACAAAATTTCATAAATATACAAAAAAGTGTACAAGTATTGAGCCATTTCAAGAAACATCAAAGTTTAGTATTTTAAACAATTTCTCAATTATAAAAAAAAAATTAATTAAAAATGGGGATGTATAATGCAACATGAAATTTGAACCAAGAAAAAAGTTCTCTGAAGTAATAATAATTGTACTTGTTTATTTGAAATAAAATTTAAATGTCTTTCACAATTTTGTAAACAATGCTTGATTATTCTTTCCATGTGAAAATAACTTCTTTTTAAAAATATTTGTTTAATCAATTTTAAATCTGTTAATTCAATTTTCACCTGCACTCATCTTTCTTTCTTTCCTTTTATATTAGCTTCATATTAAAAATGAGATAAATCAATAAATTTTGATATGAAGTTTTCACTATATAAAGTTTAATCTGTGATTAATATTTACTACTGAATTAAGTGCACTAACAAGGGAGATTGGCATAAATTGAATATTTCCTATAAAATGAATATTTTCATCAGGTTATTAATTTATTGATGTACTTGTGCATATATAAAATCTTCAGGCCACTTAGTTTGAAGATCTCCTTGTGTAAAATTGACCATCATGATGCAGTATTGATTACATCTGCACTGTCTATAGCTATAAAACCTTTCTCTATTATTGAGCACACTTTCCCTAAAAATATAGCAAATTTTAAATATATATATATGACCTAGTCTTAACTTAGTTTGGCACAAGGACACAAGTATGGAACACCAAATGATGATCAAAATTACTACTAGTAAGTCTGCTAGACTAGCTAATCATTTTTTGCTCTCTCTCACACAATTTGACAAGTAAAATGGCATTATTGAAAATGATTTATGTATTTATGACTTCTTGATTGAGAAAGCCATTAGATGAATTACAAAGCAGTGAAAACGGTTTCTGTTGGGCTAAAAGATTAAAAATGACGGATTAAGCTTTAAGGAAATGAAGTGGAAAATAGAACGAAGAACACAAAATTCTAGAAAATATGGAAGGTAGAAAAATGAACATAGAAAATAGAAGATTGGGAGAAAGAATACAATTTTTAAAAAGATTAAAATAAAAATAATTAAAAGTGTAGAAGAAAAAAGTGAAGTGAAACAGGTTGTAAAAAAAAAAAAAATTAGGCATTTGCTATATTTAGTCTGGCATAAAGCCTCTAGTATGGGACACCATTAATGAAGTAATGATCTGTGTAAGCAGTTTGTTCATCCTATAGAAGCCTCAAAGTGATATAATTAAGTCAAAGAAATAGATTTTTAAAAATACCTACTAAATTGCTATGTGTATTCTATAAAAAAAAAGATTGATTGTAATATTTCATTGTTTTATTAGACAATATCAAATTTTCCTGATGACATAAAATGAAAGATGTGTAAGTTTTTAAAAAAAAATTTTTTTTCATTAAACTGCTTGTTTAATTAAATGTTATAAAAAGAGTCAAAAATTAAATCTTGTCACAAGAAACATAACAAGCAATGTACAAAAGATCCAAGCCCCCCAAAAATGACTTCCAAATCACAGATAGCACAAAGATTAGCACAATTTCACAATACATCACAAAGAAGCAAAAGGGTAGCAATTTTTTTTTTTTTTTTTTTTAAATTGCTAAGAATCAATGAGTGAACAAACAAAATATATAATATTTCATTATTCAAAATAAAAATAAATGGTGGGAAAGAATAAGATGGTCATTGGTAGCTTGGTTCAGTAGTGAAACCAAACTGAATGGAGGTTCCTGATTCAATTGTATGCCCATCTGCTTAATTATATCTAAATACAAGGCTTACAGCATTGAAAAAAGTAAAAGAAAATTGTAGAGAAATTTACAGTAGTTGTTTTTTAAAGATTATCCATTTATATACCATTTAAGACATGGTAGGTTGAGATTGACTTGTGAAGAAAAAGTTACTTGTAATATGATATTAGTTATGATTCCAAGAGGAGATTCTTCTGCGCTTTTAAATGCTGGAATCTTGGAAAGCTGAATCCAGATTCCAGGTATGACAAACTTTGGAAAAATTCCCAAACCTCATTTATATCTTCTGGTAAGTGTTGAATACTTTCAGCAATGTAGACCAAATTTAACATGCACACTGAGTAAAAAAGAAGCTGTGAGGGTAGATAATCTAGCATCAAGTTGAAAATAGGTCAGCATTTTATTACAGCAAAAATATATACAAATACATAATGAATATTATATAAATAGATAAGATTTCAATTAATATACCTTAAATTGCACCAAATATAACAAAAGTAAATGGTGCCATTGTGATTGTGTTTAGCATATAATGTATGTATAATGACAGATAATTTAGTAAAATGATGTTGAATTGTGTTAGATTGTAATTACCAATTGTGTTATTCAGTATGTCTGATTAAAGCATGAAATAATGAAAACAGATTTATTCTTTAACAAGAATAATTCTATATTTTCAACTCTTATGATAGACATGAGATCAGTCATTAGAATGAATTAAAAAAAAAAAAACAGATTCATTTACAAGACTGAAATTGTGTAAAGTGTTTATCAAATTATGGGTTGGAATTTAGAGTAGTGTTTTATTTGTTGAAGCAGTGAGGAGAAAACCATATAATTATGTAATGTGCACACAGGCATATAGATAATTCTTTTTGTCTCGCTACAGCAGAATATTCATTACTTTATATAAGGAATTACAGAAGTGATGAACTAATTTTATCAAAGTAACATACTGAGAAGTGACATCATATCTACAATTAAAATTAACGCCTTTTATTTCATCTAGTCTTCATTAACCATCACACATATTCACTTTTATAGCTCTCTTACATGGATTATTTCACATTAGCCTATTAATACACAATGTACATCATACGTTATCATTGTCACAAAGTTATTAAAATGTAAATTTCTTTTTTTTCTTTTTCCCAAAGATGAAAAAAATATGAGACCGCACAGTCATTAATTCTAAGCAAAAGTAATTGATTCATATGTAAATAATACAATAATACTCTGTGGTATTATATACAATATATTTAAAAGCATACATGTGAAAGCCTAATAATTTTTTGCAGACTGGATAAACTTTATATATATATATATATATATATATATATATATATAGCCTTAAACAACATGGAAGTCATACCGTAGGTACCTTTTGGCCAACACTTTTCCAAAGGTATTCGTTGGCGATTGGGAATACAAATGAAGGCACACTCAAAGTAAATGAGGAGGGAAAGGTGGAACACAATTAAAAGAGAAATTTTAATTACACAAAATTAAAATTGAACAAGGGGAGATGAAAATAACCAGTTCCACAAGAGTATAAAATAGAAAGAGGAGGATTTCAGACTCTCTTTTTTTTCCAGCTTCATTAGAGGTTTGGATATTCGATTTGAGGATAAACTGATATATATATATAGTGTCTGTGTAAAAATTATATCAAATGAAAATGTTGATTCAAACAACTCCTGATAAGAACTCAGAATCTGCCTGTATTTCTCAACTGCAGAAAAATCTATCCTTTCTGAATTTGGTAAGTCAGTCAAGTAAAAATAAGAAAAAAAAATGCCTGTGGATATTGTTTTTAAATTTATTTACATTATACTGTTTCTTCATATTTTTTTCTTGTTAGATGATTTTAAAGATTCAGTAATGATTTCAAAATCTCAGTAATTGAACTCTTCATAAACTCCAAGATCTGAGATTAAAATTCTATTTGTTGGACAAAAATATGATAAAGCTGAATGTAGAATGATTGAAATGTTAGACAAATTCAGAAAAGAGTGAAAAAGAACTGAGTACCATGCAGTAAAATAAGATTGAAAGACAAGTGTATGTTTTCATGCTAGACACTAATGTAAGCTAAGAATAAAAAAATAAAAAAACACAAAGTACACAAAAATAAAAACAAAGTACTCAAGCAATAAGTCTGAGTACCTCTATGCTATGGATAATGGCTTTTGTGCATGTGTAAATGTATGAGTGATACAAATTTATCAAGGTTAATGAGTATAACAGATTTTACTGATTCTATTGCTTGAGTGGTAATATAGTTATGGGAAAATGATTTTCCTACTCTTTTCTCCATCATCCACCATGGTATATCAGGAATAGATTTTTTTTTTATGATTGGATAAGCATGGGAATTTTTTTTTTTTTTTTTTTTGTGATGGGACAAAGCTTAGATGTATATAGCTATAATTTTCTCAATGACATTAGTGCTAAGAGAACAGCAAAATTTGAACCTGGTTTTGAGATGTGTGTGTGTGTCTGTGAGTAAAGTTGGAGAAAATTCTAGTGAAATGGTAACTTTTATAAAACTATTTAGGAAACTCTTTGAAGTAGCAGGTTTCATTGAACTGACATTGTGTTTGTGCATGTTTACAGGACTAAATATCTATACTTTTATAGAGGGTGTGTTGGGTAAATTGTCGCCATTTTATATTTTTTATTTTGTGCACGCACATTGTTTTTGAATTTGTCAACTGCACAGTATAGGAGGGTCAGTTAGACACCCTCTGTGAGAAAAAGAGCAACATGACACAATTCACTCCACCAGAAATTCTGAAATGGTATGCTGTACTGTTTGGCATTCATGTTGGAAACTCCAATACGAATATTTCAGAGTATTTGGGTAGGATTCAGAAAGAGTTAAATGAGTTTAATGGTGATTACAAAGAAAAACTCACTGATAATTCTGATAAGAAAAAAATCCCAAATTTGTTAGTGAGGTCTAGGCCATGATTGGCAACAATCTCTCCAAGTCAATCAGGTGTATAGTTGGGGACACGCAAGTAGGTAGTGCATGAAGACTTTCCTTATTTCTCATAAAAGATGAGAAAGGAAAAATTTTTATCCCAAGCCATGAAGGACAAGAGGAAGTACCGTTATACAAAACTTTTGAACAAATTTGTACATCCCCACCAACCAAACATACTTTGGTTTTTCTCAGACAAGAAAACTTTCTGTCAGGATAAGATGGTGAACACACAGAACAACTGTTGGCTTGCTGTGTCCCCAAAAATGTACTGAGAGTGATGAGAACCAAATATCCATTTAACATCATGATATTTGGAGTGATTACTACTGATGGCAACATTATGCCTCCATTCATTGTGAATTCTTTGTTAAAACCATCTTCTTTTATCAAATAATTTTAACTTTTTGTAAATTTAAAAGATTGAATTTATTGTATCTATTTATTTTACATTACAAATAACTTATTTGCTATATACAGCCAAAACCAGTTCATGTAGAACCCTCAGATTTGGTATGCATACTTACTGCACTTGTTTGGTGAGGTTTTAATATGAAAAATTAGTCTGCTTATCGGGAAGGGTGATGTTTATTTTTACTTATGTGAAGGATTTCCTTCACATTAATAATTAGTGCTTGTATTAATGCCTGAACAAGAAAAATATTTTGTCTGCTTTGAAAAAGAAATTTCAATAAATAATTTTTACACAAAATATATATTCTACTTTTCATAGTATATTTTTAATTGGAAATTTATCAGCAACAAATGATTTTTGTAACTAATGTAAGCAAAAACACTATCCATGATCTCTTCATGTGAATAAGAGTAATAAAGATTATAAAATAAACTTTTTTTTCTTTTTTATAGTTATAAATTTATAAGTTATGTGGAATTTCTTTTTATGACTAAGGAATTGTTGTCATTATAGCCAGTTTGATCAATTGACCTGTTGTAGGCAAGTACTTCAGCTAGTTATATCATTATATATCAACTTGACAGAAGTTGTTTTACCTTTGACTGTAACTGATATAAAATTTCAAGATATAAATTTAATTGATGACAAGAATTTATTTGAATAAATGAACATAAGTATAGAAATACAAGTGACTGTATCATTGAAATAAAAATGAAACAATTCCCTTTTTGTTTTTATTGTTGTTGATTAATTGTAAAAATAAGGATTTTTTGTTTTGTTTTTTGTTTGTTTTTTTGGAGTGAGGGGCTTTCTTTCTTGAATGTACTCATTTTTATTACTTTTTACATTAGTGTTGCCATATATGGGCAGGAGTTGCTAAGTTTTCACATTCCAGTCTTGATAGTCTAAAAATGTCTCCATGTCCTCATTGGTGACAAATTATTTTCCACCTTACAACTCCTTTCTCCCAAATGAAACATTGCAAGCCTTATGTTGCCCTATTGCTATTTCCATGGAAAATATTTTAGATAAATTATGTTCCTCAGTCTTAACCTTCACAGCTAAAACCCACCATGCTACATGTTATAGTGAACCACCCTTGTATCCCCTTCATATTGGTGAGATATAAATGCCACTTAATCGGCTTCTTCCCATGAACAACTGATAAATGAAACTTCCTCCCAAGAGGATGCTTCCCCAATAACTACAATCTCAACCTGTTCAAATCTACAGTTAACCACCATCTTCTCCACCTGTCCACATAAACTATGCTTCTTACTCTGTAACCCTCTACTTCGAATGGCTCTTGGGCCTTGTACTGGATGAACATCATTGTTAAAAGAAAGTTAAATTTTAACTAACAAGTCTATATTCATTTTTTAACCTTTTGCAAAACTTCTTAGTAATAAACTGTTATGATCCAAGAAAATTACATGCAGCTGAAAATATATAACATTTGTGAAAATTCCCAATGACATCTGTTTGTTGAGGATATTTGATCTTAGCCAATCAATGGATTGGTAGTAGAGATTAGCATATGACTCTCTTTCCAGGAGATTGATTTGTTGGATAATAATAATTTAGCTCTTTCTATTAATGCAGATAAAATATGCATTAATAACCTGTTGCAATAATTTTCCTCAATATCACCAATTATCTAGTTTCAATCTCTCAAAGCAGTGCATCACTGCATAGAAGGAATGTTTTTATCTTTTCCAAATTAATGTTAATGTATCTGACTTTTATTTGGTATTTGAATAACTTTTTTCTCTAGTGAATTTCTCTTATAAAATTATCATTGCTGGTATTTCAATTAGTACTCCTCTTTTTAGCATGTAGGTGTGTGTACACACACACACACATATATATATATATATATATATATATATATATATATATATATATATATATATATATAATAAACACCATTTTATTCTGTATCCATAACGGATCTTTTCACTTCAACTTTGATTTGCTACTCTTAAGATTAGCTTATTTTTATTGATCTTTTTTTTATAACAAGCTAAATATTATATTTCTAATCTGTTTGTACTTATAAAGCATAATAGTAACTTGGTTTTTGCTTCAAGTCGGCTTTTTCACTTTGTTATATATTTTCTGCTATGTCTTTTTAAGAACCCAACACAGTAGTTAAACTTAACTCAGATGAGTTCATAGGTTAAGTTTATTAGCTACGAAAAAAGATTTAAACTACATTTTGTAGACAAAAATTCAAGTATTTGTAGCAATTAAAGATTATTGCCCACATTTCATCTTGATGAGGGTCACCTCCTGATTTTACTTAAAATTAGCAAAAATCAATTTTGGGGATTAGAACATAATAGTCTTGCAAATGAAGATACCATTTTGAACTTTTAATGAGTTCAACTTTCAAGCTGAGTTTGTTGCATTCACTTTTGCACAAATACCCTTGGGAAAATTTATGAATCCATCTCTTCTCCTTCCAGCTATGGGTTAAGTAGCAGAGAAGACTGGACTCTCTATTTTTTAATGTATAATATATTTTAGGTGAGAGGCTGAGTGGGAAGACCTGTTTTATATTTGTATATATATATATATATATATATATATATATATATATATATATATATCAAAAAGTAAATAACCTTTGCCCCCCCCCCCCAAAAAAAAACTGAACATCGAAAACATATATGCATTATCGGATTAAATTTGAAAATCCATTAATTATTTCGAAATTGCTTTGTTTACGTTTGCATTTCAGATGTGAAAAAAGCGAGGCTTTCGAGAAAGAATCTGAACGAGATGTGCTTTAATGTAAATAAAACCTGGCTTTGCTGCGATTCTCACCGTAGCTTCGTGTTTAGCCTTTAAAGTCAACCAGTCTAAGAAGAGAAGAAAAAAACGCTAAATTCTAAACTATGACAACAGGAAACCACTCCACTATCTTTCCAAAGAATGCATGTCAATTTACAAATAATAAATGGAATCCATTTCATCATTTAAATCTTAATGTGTTTCTGGATTTAAAAAAAATTCAACAGCAGAATGAAAACTTCAAACATGAGAAAGTTATTCCAAAATAATAACTGCCAGTATTTCTTTAAGAGAACAAATGTTTTCTGGTCTTTGACAACATACAGACATTTTAAAACTACTCTCATTTATTAAAAAAAGTTTTTATATGAAGCTTGATTTTGGTTAAATTTTTAATGATGAAATTCAGTTTCCCTTTCTAATTTCTGCATTAATTTCTAAAGTAAAAGTTATAAAATTATATGAATATGTTTTTAATCTTATTTACTGTTTCAGTTTCTTAAAACTAACATCTGTCCCATTCATTCACCTGGTTTAGTTTCCATTAAGTAATTAAATACTTAATTTATCATCAGATAAATATTTTCTTTTCTCTAGTTTTCTCTAGTTTTCTCCTGCTTATAACTTCCGTTTTTGAAGTTTTAAATCTACGTATTGTGTACTCCTGATTGGGTGAAATTAAGATTATATTTTAATATCTAGTCAACAATTTTGTATGAAATAAAAAATGACTTTCACATACATTTAATGTGAAAAGTCAATGCGGTGAAATGTTTTTGGTCAACCCACTTCCCAAAATCAGTATTTTAATGACCAAATATCAGAACACTAATTTGGGAAGTTGGTTAGATAAAGAATCTTTCAGTATCTTTTTGTATTTCTTAAAGTTTTAAAACTCAAATGTTAAAAAAAAAATTGAAATTGTGTTTACATGATAAGTTAAAATCAAAATATTTATACAGTGAATTAATAAGATGTTAGTACGGTTACTACACTAGGACTTCTACTACTACTACTACTACTGTTGACATAATACAGCTACTACATTCCTTATTACACATTCCAAAATGCATTAAAAAAATAGAACTACTAGAGTATCATGGATGAGACTTATTAGTATATTAAGTGCAATATTAAATTTAGTATTGATCAATATTATAAAATGGTGTAAAGTTCATACAAGGCCTTTCATGAGTATAATTGGATATAAGTGAAACATGCAAATACTTCAAGTACAACTGAAGTTAGTCATTGAGAGCAGTAATATTGTAAGTCAGTATTGAAAATGTGTGACCAACAGAACAATTTGGTGCACTGAAGTGTAACAACTCAAAGTAAAACTATAAGACTATAATTTCTCACCTGAAAATATCTGTGGCAACTTGTCCTGGCCTAAAACAAGTTGACATGTAACTATTGTTAATGACGTATGTCATGATGCAAAATAAGGTCAAAGATTTTTCAGTTTTTGTCTTCACTTAATTGTTTTCACAATGAACTGTTCTTTTTAGTCTTGTTTATATAGATTTTGTCTGTCAAAGCAAATAAAATTAATCTGTAATATATATGAATTTTTCTTTAATTATTGCAAGATGTAATACTTTAACTTATAGAATTTTAAATACAACTACTTCATCCATTCAAGTTATTTACCAAGAAAAATATGTCAAACATTTTTAACCTGCTACCAGGATATTTGTGGAAAACACTTATTTCCATTATTTCATGAGGAGAAAATGTTTAGTGACAGTGTGGAGTTGGATTGAGTCTATTCAGTTTTAGTGAAGTGGATCAGAAAAGATGGAGCTATCTTTTATGAGTGAAACTGGAAGCATCAGTTAAAACTCTGCATCAAAGAAGGTGATTTTTAGCTATACTATTATTGAAATCACTCTGAAATGTCCATCATTGTTGTATCCATTCAAAATCTGGGCAATCATGGCTCTCCATAACCTCCTGTTTTTTGTTGCTCAAAGTAACTTTTGACTCTTTACTGTCCCTATTCTGTCATCAATTTGCACAAATTCATTAAATAGTTACTTGTCTCTTCCTGCTTCTCTAACCTTCAAGGTGTGATAAATTCTCTAGGCCCTCCTTCCTCATGTCTCAGAAATTTCAACCATCTCTTTTTGATTGTATGTTTCCTTATAGTTCCTATTTTTCTCATGACTTCCCCATTGCTTACATTTTTCTATCCATGGTATTCATCTAATGAATCACATCTTTATTTCTTCGTCAGAGAACCAGAAATAAAATAAATCAATAAGCTCTTTAAAATAATTCAACTATTTCTTGAATAATCTGAATCATGTAGAAAAGTTTAAACTTAAATGACTCCTTTGTTGTTGAAGTTTATTTAAAATTAGTTGTTTATGTAACCCATGATAACAAATATGATTTATTAACCAAATACAGCAAAACTTTCATTCACTTTAATGAATGCACATATAGTGATACAGCAAATTATGATTGGGAAAAAAAATCATGGTTGCATTTAAGTGTTGACTTTGAATGCAGTTTTGTAGGTAATATTTATAGCTTTCTTATTTACATTATTCTGACTATTGTCGCCATGTTTATCACAATGTTTTGGCCGTTGTTCAGGTGGTTGGAATGTCAAACTGAACCCTTTATTACGCTCACTGGGGTAGACTTCTAGTTCCACGTGCCATGTTTAATGGATGTCAGTTATCAGTTATCTCCTGTTAATTTCCCTCTGAAAGTTATTGAACTCACACTCTTTGGCTCCTGTCACTGGATCTAACCAACGCCTTTATCCACTGTGCCATGTGTCCTTGAGGACATCTGTGTATGAATTTCTGGGTATTATAAACCTAATGTCTTCAGCAACCATTTTTACCAGTGCTCATATTGCAATTTTTTGCTGTTATCATTGCATGTTTTACCAGAGCTCATATTGCAACTTATGTTGTTATTATCGCTTTTCTCTAGCACTCCTTATTACTGGTTCCCATATTGTATTAATTTCTATGCTTGGTCGGCTCAGGAGATTTTTGTGGCCTAGCATATGTGCTGATTCCTTAAGTTTACGAATTTTCCAATGGTATTCCTTGTCTATGATCTCAACCTGATCTCACAGAGGGCGGTGATCTCCCTTCTCTCTCCATATGTGGTCAGCCACGCCTGATTTTTCCACTTCCCCTCGTGTTACAGCTTTCTGGTGCTCTTGAAGCCTCACCTTAAGGGGGCGACTTGTCTCTCCTGTATATTTCTTTCCGCAGCTGCACAGGATAGCGTACACACAGTCTTTAGTCATGTTCTCTTCTATGGGGGGGGGTCTTACTCGGGAGAGATATCTGCAAAGTGTCGTCAAGCTTTTGAAGGTTGTCCTGATGTTATATGGACTGCAGATCCTTTGTATTTTCTCTGATAACCCCTTCACATTCATAAACTTAAGGAATCAACACATATGCTAGGCCACAAAAATCTCCTGAACCGACCAAGCATAAAAATTAATACAATATGGGAACCAGTAATAAGGAGTGCCAAAGAAAAGCAATAATAACAACAAAGTTGCAATATGAGCTCTGGTAAAACATGCAATGATAACAGCAAAAAATTGCAATATGAGCACTGGTAAAAATGGTTGCTGAAGACATTAGGTTTATAATACCCAGAAATTCATACACAGATGTCCTCAAGGACACATGGCACGTGGAACTAGAACAGTCTACCCTAGTGAGCGAAATAAAAGGTTCAGTTCGACATTCCAACCACCTGAACAACGGCCGAAACGTTGTGATAAACATGGCAACAAAGATCAGGACAATAGTCAGAATAATGTAAATAATATACATAATACCTCATCTCAGAAATATAGACAGTTTTCTTATTGTTGCTAACTGACTTAGTGCTACTCCATCATTACCATGATTAACTTTATTCAACACTGATTGAAAAAATGAAATATGCCAATTGATTTGCAAATTTTTTTTCTCTTAACTTTTTGTATTAGTTATTTCATTGAACTGGTGACACCAGATGACACTGTTTTTATGACATTATCAGTGTGGTCAGAAATTAGAATAAGGCTTTTATATATATATATATATATATATATATATATATATATATATATATATATATATATATATATATATATTTGTGTATTTAGGCAGCAATCCTTCTTTCATGCACATTTCATTGAAAATGCCAGACAAGGTGCTTTTATTTAGTTTTTTATACAATTTCTTATGTGATCTAATTTTTTTTCTTTTCGGATGATAAATTATATAAAAACTGTCTGAATGTTCTTTTTATCTGAGCGCTTTCGGCTATACATTTAGCCATTTTCAAGGATTATATTTTAACTGTTAAAATAAATAGTTTGTATGTTTTATAAAATGTTTTGTTTCAAAACATGGTCAAGATATTATGTCCATGTTCAAAGTTAATATTATTAAGTGTTGGTTTGTTTGTTTTTATTAATAAGGCTTCCATTATTTTTAGCCTTTTTTTGCATGTAGATGATGCTATTATATTAGTGTTGTCGACAAGTATGTTCCAGATAGTGTCCGGTAGGTTTCCATGAATATTTAAATAAGATCTAATTGAGCTATTGTCAGAAAGGTGTAGAGTTAGTCTGCATGTCAAACATGTTGTAGTGTGGCCTATATAATTATTTACGAATTTTGATTGATCAGGAATACAATTCCTTAATGGGCATTTAAATACATAAATAATATTTGCCCTATTTAATTTTGTTCTAGGAGGTGAATTATTATTTTTAACTATAAGGTTAGAGGTTTTAAATTTTTTATAATAAATAATTAATCTAATTTTTTTGCTATTGTCAACAGGTGTTCTGCAGTTTTTTATAATGTTCTTAATTCTACATTCATCCTGTTTATAATTTTCGTTCATCTGATTTTTATCAAAAATATTAATATTATTGTTTATGTTTCTACTATAGATATAAGAAAAATGATCTGTAAGGTTTTTTTTTTTTTATGGGATATTTGGAGGAGTCAATTCATTTTTTTAAGGAAGGTTGCAGTTGTCTATGTACAGTTGGTTAAAATAGGGATTATTACAATTATTTATCAGTTTACTTTAAATAGTTTGTCTGTAGACAGTCCAGTATAAGACTAAATTCTTCATTAGTTTTCATGTTTGGATCTGCTTTAATGTCAAATTTTATTTCTAAATATTTCTTTTATTGAATCTTAATTATAATCAAACTTTCCTCTAATTATAACTAATAATGAGAATAGAGAAACTATTCAAGTGAGCTATTTTATATGAAAATGGCAGTTACCGAAATGTATATTTAAAAATCTTTCACTTTGAAATACTTCTAAGATGGAACAAATAATCTCAATGATTAAAAATATTTTAAAGTAATTATTCTTTAAAACTACGTAATTGACATTTATATCATAGAATTAAAAAAATATCTTGCTCTAAAAATGTTTCTAGTCTAAGACAAAAAATGCCTATATGTTGTGTATATGTGCACATACACACACACACACACACACACACATATATATATATATATATATATATATATATATATAAAAAATTGATAAATGCATGACATTTAAGTATATACATATTTTCGAATGAATATATATATTTTTTTATTTATGCATGTGTGTATGTATTGTTAGATTAATTTCTGTAGAGCACTTATTGCATTTTGATGATTTAGAAGACTGATTGGATCCATTAAAGCGTTTTGAAGGAAGGAAAGAGGAGAAAAATGTCTAGATTCTACTTTCTCTAATATCTTTTTGCTCACAGCCAAATTGCAAATGTCAAGAGAACAAGATTTCTACTTTCAAAGAAAATGAATTTGTTCTTTTAATACACCTTTTTTCTTTTTTTTTTTTTAAATCCTGCTTTAATGCCAAGCCATTCAACTGATTGGCCTATGAAAAAGAAGAGAAAAATTTCTTTTATAAGCTAAAGTTCTTATGAAATCCAAAGAGAAGGGCAATCTAGAAAAGACCTTGCAGAGTGAATGTAATATGAATTTGGAACTGAATTATGAAAAGCATTATCTAATAAATTTTCACTGTTCATACCAACCTGTTTTTGTAGAGAGCTTTTGGAAAGTGACTAGTCAGACATAAAAGTATTTTTTCCATTTCATTTGGACTCATTTTTCTCTTCGATTTTGGCTGCTATATTCTCTGGTCTTTTTCAGGTCTCTTCACACAGGAAATTATGATTTCATTATGATGTATTCCTATTTTTTAATTAAATAAGTTGTAGTTGCAAGGATTGAAATGAATTTTGACAACTCCTATTTTGATAAATTATACTGCTCAATGTCATCAGAAAAATGGATTTTATTTCAATGAAATCTACATTGGGGAAACTGAACATGATTCAAATTAATCATCTGAATGCTGGATTCTTCAGTCTGTCTTACCAATGTAGATTTGGCTGAAATCTGTTTATTTCAAAACTTGTCAAAATCAGTTTTCCAAATGGTCTAATGTTTAACATTTTGTCTGATTCTTACCCAAATTTAAATGAAGAATTTAAATACAATTATTTCATTATCACTTATGATATAAATGCAATTACAAGAAGATAAATCTGCTGATTCCTACACAATCACAATTTATGTTAGAAAGAAATGAATTTCAGAAATTCAATTTCATGATTCATTCAAACTAGCATCCTCTTTTTTTCTTTTTTTTTTTCCAATTTTGGTTAGTGTCTACTTTGGCTTTCTTTAGTGAATAGTAACAAGTTATAATTTTTGCAAAAGCTCAAATCAACAATACAAAATACTAACTTTATAAATTTCATGTGCATATATGAGGGATGGGGTGTCAAGAAACAAATTACCCAATTCTCATTATTTGCACAAATGTCAGTTTTTATAAACATACTTTAGCTTTGGAGAAAAAACCTACCTTAACAACATTAACCTTTTTTCTAAGTTTGACTTTATAATTTCAACATTTCTATAATATAATTATTAATTATGACTTTTATTCTGTATTTAGTGGAGTAAGTTTTATTTTCAACTGTGAATGATTAAGGAATAGTAAAAATGACAGGATTTTATGGATTGGCAATTTGTCTAAGACTAGATTATCTCTGCACAGGATCTGTGTAATATCGGTGCATGCTGCGAAAAGTGCTAAACACACAGGAAAGGCAATTGCCTGTTTGCTTATTTCCATAACAAAATAGAGAAAAGCAAGAAAGAGCAGGAAGTAAGAATCTATGAAAGAACAAAGGTAGAGAGGAGTATAAAAAAAGGGGAGGAAGTAATGAAGATAAAATAAGACAGAAAAAGTTGCTCTTTTGGGCTTTATCATTCTTTCTTACTATGTTGATCTATAAATACTTTCATGGTAATTGTTCTGATGAACTTTTCTCTATGGTATGTAGACTTTATGAATTTAAGTGCAGTACTAGATTGGCAGCAAGGTCTCATCATTTTATAATTGAAATGGCTAAATGTAGTTCTATGCTCACAATTTCTTCTCTAGCACTTCAAAAATTTAAATGCAATGTCAATTGTTATCTTGTCTTAATTTCTGTTTTACTGCTCTCTCTCCTTAATAATTTTGTTTGGTTGATTTTATTTTTCCTCATATTCTCTCACACTCAATAACCCATTGCATCTTAGTGGCTTTATTGCTTTGCTTGGAGTGGAATAATTAAAAAACAAAAAGAAAACACTATTAAGAGAACAATTAAATTACATATTTTCTATGGAAAGAAGAATTACTTTTTGAAGTTTTTACTCATTGGTCAATGTTCTTTTTCCAGTTTATTTTTGTTATGTAACAAGACAAAAATATAACAATTTCAACTTGGACCAACCAAATTCTGTTACAATATTATTCATTCTTTAAGTGTTTTTACCAAACTTTGGTTTTCATGTTATGTTGAGAAATGATTACTATTTTTTCATCTGTTTTTTTTTTTAAAGTATCTTCAGCTATTTCATGTATTTCCAACATGACGAATATGCCTGAAGCTGCATTCACTGGTCTCAGTTGTTGAATAACAAAAATTTAATGCACTATTTTCTTTCTGGTTGAATGGGTTTAATATGTGAGATTATCCAACCTTACCTGCTAGATGTTGGTGGTATATAAAGCATTATAAAAGGAAAGGGGACAAACTCTTCTTTTGCCCTTAAGCCACATGGTGCCCAAGGAACCATATATTGCACTCTCCTGTTAAACAAAAAACACTCCTGCAACCACATCATTTCCATTACAACCTGTCACATATATATATCGCCCTCCAATACATGAAAATACCTATAACAAATGAGACAATATAAACAAATGTCTAATACATATGAAAATAGAATTACTTCACTGGTCTATATTCATACATGAATATAATTCAGGTTTATTTATAAGTATACAAAAAAAGTGAAAGTCCGATTTTTCTAATTTTATGCAACACTTATACAGTTTGATGTAGACTTAATTTATGGCACGAAAATTGACATCATTTCATCTTGTATCAAAAACTGCTTTTCAAAAATAGAAATATTCATACTTAAATCTGCAATTCTTCTTGATTTAATGACTTTATTCTATGTTTTAATTACAGCAAATTGTCTTTATTTTTTTCCTTCCAAGTGATTTTTTTCTTACATTATTAAATCATTGCAAGTAGTTAGAAATATTTATAATTGTGTGTCTCTTATAGTTACTGTTTTGCCTTTTATATTCATTTTCTGACCAGTCTCTAAAAGTATTAACATTACTTTTGTGTTTTATATTCACAAAACAAGAAAAAGCCTATATTGATTTTGGGTAACCTAAAACATTTATTAAACTACATTTTATTCATAAAAATTGATTTTAAAGAGTGATGGAAATAAATTGTAAAAAAGAATCCCCTTGTGCTGAGCATGAAAGAAATACTAGATAAATTGGGAAGTTTATAGAATTTTTATAGATATAGAAAATTACCACCAAAATCGTTATGGTTTTTATCTATACTAAATTGGCGAACCCTTTTAGATTATAAAATTTTTAATTTAATGTTCTACGTGTGTGTGTGTGTGTGTGTGTGTATATATATATATATATATATATATATATATATATATATATATATATAATATATATATATCAGAGAGTATTAGTCATATATTAGTTTTTATAACGTTGTTTAATTTTCATTTTAATTATTTTGCAGAACAAATTGAACTCTCAACATTTACACTAGGGACCAATACACCAAGCATTCGACATGTCCGTGTCTTTGAGTATGCAGAAGGAATTCCCAGGGGTTCTAAAACTCTTGCATGGCTGGATGTCACGAAACCACCTCCAGGTTTGGAGAATAAATCTGAATTCAAAGTTGTCGTGGAAGTTGATGTTGACATGCTCTGTGAGGACTTTCGGATGGTTTTCAAAATTCTTGTTGGAGGGAAAAAGTTAGTAGCATTTTATTTCTTTCATTATTTGAAAATATAAAAAGTATGTATATGTTCATTTAAATGAAATATAACTCTCATTTTTTATTTTTGGTAAAACTGAATCTGTGGCTAATTTTTTATAGAAAATTTGTGATGTAGCTTTAAACTCTTAAAATGTTCTCATCAAAGAAAAAACATTAGCATTATAATTATCAGAATTTGGTAGGTCCAAGTTGAAATTGTTATATTTTTGTCTTGTTACATTGTATATAGAATATAAGAATTATTACATAAATGATTTTTTTTCAGCATAGGTTTTAATGTTGCTGTTGAAGAACTGACTATTAAAGGAACTATGCAAATAATTCTGGACATGTCAATGGATGTTCCTTTCCCTCATTTTTCCAAAGCCACTACTTTTTTTACAGAAAGGTTAGTTAAACTTTTTATTTTCTTGACACCCACAATTAATTTTCTGTTTTAACCTGCCTTATTAAATAAAATTATCTAAGATGTATATGTACATACACATTACACTAACCCTAATTATTTTGAATCACTTTTCCTGATTGAACAATGGTGAATTATGCATAATAGCAATAAGTATGTTGAAAGTAAAGGTATAGTTGAAAATCTTGTTTTGTTTGTCCTTTTTCAGTTATGTCACCTTTCTTGTACACCAGAGCTAGGACAGAAGAGACTACTTAGACAGTCATATTATTTTGGTTTTAATGATTATTAGTTGAAGTATTGTCAACTATTATTAATCTTTGATTAGTATATCCTTCATAATTTCACATTTTTTTTTATCACAAATATTACACTCACTCTCTGGTTGTGGAACAGGAAATACAGAGAAAGCTAATATTTAACAAACATCTTTTAATTATAGTACCCTAGTACCCTTAGTGTATAATTTTTAAAAATGACAGCACCTAAATCTGAAGTTACTGGACTAGTGTATTTGCATTAATATGGTTAAGTTAGATAAACTACTTATACAAAGTAAAAAAAATCTTAAGTAAACATTTTAATTTATATTAGCTTACACACATTAAATAAACTTATTTTTATCTAAAACATGAATTGCTTGATCCCACCACCATTCAGCAGATTTAATCTTCAGTGAGGCCATAGAGCATCTAGTTATTCATATGCGCATATTATGTACTGGAAATGTTTAACACAATTGTAGAATAATCCCAAATATAAACCTTGTTTATCAATCAAGTGTCATCTAATATTGAACCTGAACTAGATGAACAGAGGGGTTTGTAATGTGCTAGTTGGATATCACTTCCTATCATTGTGATCATACATTGGAGCATTGAATTACAATTGTTTGGAATTTACATTTTTTAAGCTCTTTAGGAGTTAACCTTAGTGCTTCAAGGAGCTGCTGTGCATACTTTGGGAATCACAGAAAGCTCTTAGCAAAGATCACTTACATCCCATTTAGCTATATTGAATAGCTGTTCTATTGAAAATTAGCTATATTGAATAGTTGTTCTGTTGAAAACCATTAGCTGTATAAGATTTATTCCTTATTTTCCTCTGAACATCTGGTGCCCTCATATTTGATGTTTTATAAATTAATGGATGTAAAGTAAACATTAAATATAATAGTGCTAGACGTTTGGTGGGAAAAATAAGAATAAATCTGTATGGTTATATTTGATATTGGCTTTGAAAATTCAATTATTAAAGCAATTGTCATGCATGGAGGCTTCACAAGGAAAACAGGTGTTCAAATCTTGCCATGAGTACACTTTTTTATTTTTAATGCATGCTGTTTACTGATGGCATGAGTAGTTTGATAAAAAATCTCAAATTAAGTTGATTTGGTTGATATCAGAAAGTGTATCAAAGTACAAAACTATAAAACTGTATTAAATATGTAATTCTTCTTTGGTTCTTTTTGTCCATGTATAACAAAAATTACTTATTTATATTTTATCTTTTTACAATCAGATTTGAAAAATATTTATTACTTTGGGATTTGTGTGCAAAGTAGGGATAAAAGTTTGAGTTTTCTTCTTTTTTTTTACTTTAAAAGAACAAGCGCTTTAAACATTAAACTTGTAAAAGAAAATCTTTGTAAATTTGGGCTAGATTACATTTTTAAAATTACCCTACATTAGGTTTAACTAGCTTGATATTTATAATGTGATATAGATTTTATAATAACTAGAATAACCACTTGATTAGAAATCGAACCTTTGCAAGCTGATATATTGTAATGAGTATCATCAATTTACAGATAAAACTTAAGAATACCATGATGTATATTTTGAAGTCTACCTACATTTGAAAAGGTAGTAATTGTTTCATAATTTTTCAAAGCACATGTACAAGGAAGCAATCATTTTTCCAGCTAAAGATGTTGCAAAAATTATCAGTTCCTTGTAACACTCTAGAAAATACCCGGTATGTAAGAGCTAGATCAGACCAAAAATGGAGTACTGCTGGCATATTTAGGCTGGAGCTGCCCAGCCCTCACTTACTGGCTTGAATAGCTTAAAAGCATCTCTGACCTTGTGGGTGATGATTTTTACTTTGTGGAACAGACTCTCAGTCACTACAACTTAACCTTTCCAAGAATATAATTAACATATTCTCATAATCAGCACTTACCTATTCCTATTAGGCTCATACAACAACCTCATTCAGTAACCCTCTATCTTGAGTGGCTCTTAGGTTTTGTATTAGGTGATCAATTAGTTAAAAGAAAAAAAAATAATTGTATTTAGTAGCACAAGAGAACAAATGAAACAAGCAGAGCCAGTGGGAAGAAAAGAAGACAATTGTTAAGATAAAATTCTTTATATACATTCTTTTGATACAGAGGATTGTTATACTCCGTTGCATTTAGATCTCATTCTGATTCATTCTAAATGATAGCCAGATGTGAACGCTGTGAGGGCAGAGGTCAAAATAACAAAAGTTATTTCTGCGCATTGGGCTCAGCACATGATCCCATCACCATGACAACAGAGTGGCAGACCAGCCACCATGCAAAGTACTACTACCGCCACTACTCAACATGACCGCACATTTCAACGACTGTTACCACATCCTGGCTAGACCTACAACCTCGGCTATCCAATTTTCGATTAAACATCTCTACCTCGAGGCCTCCTAGCTACAGGCCTCCATCAATACCAACACCTGCCATCACCTCGACCCACCCCAACATACCTCAACTCGCTTACAAGGCATTCCGTTCGACATCCATTCCACACAACAGCTCTACATTGACTCACTTATGAAGCACTCTTTGCAGTTGATGCAGCTACCTCTGTTCACAGAATTGACCTCCCTAAACCCACCATCACCTCTGCCTACTTCAACCTACCTCAACTCACTACAAAGCACTCCCTTCAAAGTTGATGCAGCTACTCTCATTCCACAGAACATTTCTACCCCAACTCGCTTACGAAGTACCCTTTGCGGTTGACGCAGCTACTCTCCATTCCACAGAATAGCTCTACCTCCACTCACTCACGAAGAACCCTTCAAAGAACACTGCCCTCCTGAAACCTGTCGTCACCTCTGCCTACCTCGATCTACTTCATCCTGCCTTGTTAACAAAGCACTTCATTTGCAGATGACCCCAGCAACATCCATTCCATGCATCAGATCTACCACAATATAATGACCTACAACTGTGACCTCAATCAAGCAAACTTGTACTAACTGTATCTTGTGACCCGGGCCATGCCGGCATCAGAAATGGTTCAATCCCCAACATTACATGTACACCCGACCATATTCCTGTACTATCTACCAGCAATAAATGTCGTTTCACTCTAATCCTCGCTATTCCTTTTTCTCACTATCATACACTTTATATGTTATTACATATATTTATTTATTTTGTAAGCCAGATGTGATGCTAGGAGTCCCCCCCCCCCCGCATAAGGGTGACATTTTTATTTTTGGTTTTGTTTTCTTTGCGTTCACATCCAGCCAACAGGTTTTTGTGTAGAGTGAATCAGAAAGTGATCTAGTTTGAAATGGAGTATAACAAGATCTAAACATTATTTAAGTGTGATGAATAATTGCTGGTCATGTTTTTAAACTAACCAGTCATGCAAGAATTGCATATGAGTAATTTCAGGTCACACTAGTCTTATTTCAACTATAGCTAGAACTTGTTTCTTATATGTGATATAAGTCTATCTACACATGTTTAAGAGGGAATTAGATGTTTACACTTTGATATGACTCATGAAGCTAGACAAAATGATTTCTTACCATTATAAGTAACCAAATAAATTATCCTTTGGTCTTTTTTTCTCCCCCCCCCCCAAATTGTTGTTTTGGTTTTCAGCCAGGTGATTGTTATAGGTTGTTTTTGATAATATTGCAGTGCATTTTTCTTTATTTACCCATTATTGACTGATCGTTTGGGTTTGTTATTAAAACACTATAATAGTCTTTGAATTTATTAAATAAAAAAAGCCCCTATTAACTTTTGGACAGTATTTCTTTCTATTGCTTTCTTGTTGCAATACTGTGTTATTTTGTAACCAATAAGTAAGCAGCATGAATCGGAAATAATGAATAAGCTTCTGGTGAGATTTGAACTTGTCCTCTATCATTCAGAGCCTTCCTGCTTTACTAAGACAGCACCATACCAATTAGGCTACAAAGTAGGCATCATTCAAATAAACTTGATACATACTTTAATCTGAACTAGGACACTATTTTATTTACATTTAAGAGTATCAGTTAACAATTTTCTTTGATTTTATTAAGACATATATTACTATTATTTTCTTGATTAGTTTTTGATTCACTTTTGTTACTTTTATTGGAACTTGCAGATCTTTATAATAAACAGTAGGGATTGGAAATAAAAATAAATCTTCTTGCAAGATTTAAACTTGTGCAGCTTAACCTGATCCAAATGTTTGCTAAATGGTTATAGAATGTAAAAATTATCACAAAAGCAACAGAAAAAAGATTAAAAATACTGGTCTCAAATTAATAACTATAACATTGTTTTTCTTAGTTTTTCTTATTTGTCTTATTAAATTATTAGTAGTATCAGCAACAGTGAAAGCAAAAACTGATTATTGACAAATTGTTATAAGAATGTTTGAATTATACCAGCTTGTCTGAGCATCGATGAAAAAGTTTCTGTATGCAAATTGCATATTATTAATAGAGAAATTCAGGTTTCACTTGGTTTAATTAAATTCCTTTTTATTAAATTATATTAGGAATGTTTTATAGAATGTAAAGGTCCATAAAGACAACAAGAAATTATTTTTATTAATAGAGCTGAAGCCATTTCCCTAGTTACAAATAAAGACGAGTAATAATATTAATCATAATGAAATTAATACAAAAAGTTTTACTTTCTGACAGTTTTAAAGTTTTGACAGATTTCATTAGATCAATCAAATTAAAGTATACAAAATTCAATAATATTAAAGTCTATCAAAAGTATTTTCCTTAATTATTGAAAACCCCTGCACATTTTTTAAGCTTATATAATAATCTCTACATCTAGTATCTTTCAATGATCCTAGCACTTCTGAAAGTTTGCATGTGCTGGTTGTTGACGTCTCCTCTACTTTTGCATATTAAAGCATCATAATCAACAATTGATGAGGTATGTATTTCTGGGCTTTATATCAAAAGGACAAGTCACCACCCTTGAAAAGTTTAACCCTTAAATGGTGAACATCATCAATTGACGTTTCACTGGAGATCAGCAGATATCATCAATTGAACTCTGATTCATGAGGTTACTATTTATTAGGATACATTCATTTAATTACCTGAGTAATTTAAAGTAGAACCGGTCAAAAACAGTGCTATAGCTGCATGCATACTTCTCAAAGAGAAAAGAGGTGAAAAATGGTGACAACTATGTGTAAAGAATACAACTTGTGCATGAGATGCTTCAAGGAAGATTATGCTGTTAAAAAAATTTAGGAACCTGAAATTCTTTCTGTTTCTTTTTGTTTTTATAATGTAAAAAAAAGAGTTAAAATATCATTTTTATAGTTTTTGTATACAATTAAAGCAAGTTAAGCATAAAAACTATCCTTCAAAAAAAAGTTTTCTCATCCCCCCCCCCTATTTGTCATGCACATTCATGCAAACTTTTCTCAGCGTCTGAGGGTTAAACCAGTTTTAGGCAGTACTGTTAGACATTTCATTATTTTTTTTTACTTACCAAATTCAATAATAGCCTCAGTGACTTTGAAGCCCAGTTTAAAATAATGACTCAAAATTGCCAGATTCCCAATGCTTTTATAACAACTGAAACAAAAGGTACAGCTATGTAGCATTGATAATGATATAGTGAAGTTGTATTTTTAGACATGTACATGAAATAAGTTTTATAGTTGTTGTGACCAAGTAATTGGTTAAGGAATAACAAAAAAGGGGTTGCAGATAGTGTATTGAACAGTAAATATAACAGAAGTGTGTGACACTACTTGGGAGTGTGTATTGGTTGACCAGTCTATATCACTGTTCCCCCGATGCTTACTTTTCCTACTACTTTATGGTTAGTGGAAGAGTCCTTATAATAGACTCATTAGAGGGAAGACACTACAATAATAGTAAAGGTCTGTAAAAAGAAAAATGCTTTCGATAGACCCTAATATATTTCTAATATACTATTCAGGCATCATTCTAGTCAGAACAATTGCCAATGACTCTTTGTTAAATGCTTGTTCTGAGTAAAATAATGTAGTCTATTTACATTTGCCATGTTTGTTTATTACTTCTCGTGTGTTTGTAGAAAAAAATCTCAGTTGTTGCTCATGTAAAATTTTATTATTTTATACCTTTGTTTCTGTTATATCAAAAATAAATTATGAACCAATAAGTGTTAACTTTACCAATAAGTTGTCTTAAAGCACTCAGCAATTTAGATATCACAGACCAACTTATTTTGTCATTCACATCACCATGGACACTTAAATCACATGTAAATTTCTGAGTAAACAAAGATTTTAAAGTGTTTAAAAATTGAAGCTATGTAAACTTGAATGGCATTTTGTGGAAATCACAAACAAGAGTGTCTATTGACTGATTGCTAGAATAATAGTTTACATGCCTTTGAGAAAAAAAATCAATAATTTTTTTTTAAATAGTATATATAACATATTCAATTACATAAGTACATGACTAATTAAATTTCAGAATTTTCTTGATTTGTTTCTATTATTCAACTCTCGTATAAAACAGGAGGTTGACAGCTCCTGTTTTATATTTGTATGTTGTATAGTCATATTATTGAATTTGCACATTCAGTGTAGCTCCAATGAAAGCTGTGAGGAGAAAATAGATTATAGAACACAAGTCTTTGTTTTTCTCTGTCCAAAGCTATTTTTAGAGATACACAATATCCATTCCAATTGAGGAATATATTTGTTTTTGTAATTACTTAATCAGTGACAATTTAATAATGAAGAAAATGTATTGTATTCTAATCTTCTGCTAGTTCAAAGTTGAAGTAATACAAGAATAAAACCTTTTTATATAAAGACCAACACATTGCTATTATATTTTTGTACTTCTTGATTGCATGATTTTTTTCTTTTTTTTTTTATTGGTTATACAAGATGAACAAATAACCTCAGTTGATTTTACATATTTTTTTTAAATTTATAAATTGGTAAAAGTTGTTAATTTTATCAGAAGAAATTGGAGCTAGTATAGTTTTGTTCAAATTGTAGAAACATATTTAATTATTACAATTTTATAATTATTATTTTGACATTTTACCAAATATAAAAATGCAAAAATAAAAAGTTTTAGTAAATATTAATATTTTGTATAACGACTTAAACATATTTGGAATCTTTTTTTTAAGATTAAAAGAACAGCTGATATGAAATCTGAAATATGTAACCTTACTTCCATTTAAAGGACAGACACCTGATGAATGACCAAAACATTCTGAATGTAATAATGATAAATCTTCACCACAGAAATTCAATGAAATTGACATTTTTGTTAAACTATTTATAAAGATATTGAGTGCAATGATTTGAAAAACACTAACCAAATTGTTTGTGATCTTATTTCATAAGTATTGGCATTGTTATTTTAAATACATGACCATAAAAATAAGTTGATTTACCTGGGAAATCAATAAAATAAAAATTTTGGTTTTCATTTATTTTATTTAGTGTTAGTAAAAATATTTTTTGTGTCGCACATAAGTTTATATAAAAGTAACGTAACATTACTTCCATATTTATCCTTTGTTTTTTACAGCTATGGCAGTACATGAGATAAAATTTTCCAATTACTGTCAAGATTTCATCTTAGCATTTTTGTTATAACATTATGAACAACCAATATATCTATAGGTTTTGCTCTTACATCCAAAGGATCATGTATGCTTTAAAAAGATTCTATTTTGTTTTGTCTACATTCTCTAGTTTTGTAAGTAACAATAAGTGAAGTTTTATCTTCTTATGCATTTGTTAATGGAAAATAAATCATGTTTGGTTCCGTCAATTGATACCAATAGGCCAAAAAAACCTTAATTTTTTTTTTCTTTCAGCCCAGAAGTCTGGTTCAATGTTTGTGTTCTTGGGGGATTCCAGATTATGGAGGTTCCTCTTTTGAAAACTTGGATTCACACACATGTTCTGGAAGGAATCACAAAAGGTAAAAAAATAAATCCTAATATTATAGGCATAGGTAAAGGATTTAAGAAATCTGTCAATTCAGTAAACAATTTTATTAGAAAATATCTTGCCTATTTTTTCATACTCATGATGTTAGCCAGGTCAGGTGACTTATAAATGTCTCATCATGATGTAATGATTAGATGAGTTCAATCCTCACTGGATGTTCCATATGTGGGCGTTTGGGTGGGAGGGGGGTTTATAAAAATATGGGGGTGACAAAAATAAAGAAAATCTAATAAACTGAGAGGGTGGTAAAATCAGAATCTAAGGAGTCAGGGCATTCAATAAATAGGATGGTTGGGATTTGATTTAAAAACAAGTTTCTCAAACTATAGCAGGACCTCAAAGAAATGAAACTAAAACTAAATGTCCAATGTCTTTCAGTAAAATGCTTTAACAAACTCAAAAATTATTTTCATTTTCCAGTAATCTATTGAGTAGGATGCCTGAATAGTCCAAAACTAATTGGTGTCCTAAGAAGCTTGGGTGTTGGGGAAAAAATCTAAAATTTAACAAGTGGCACCTGGAGGGATATCTTAAATGCTTTGTAAGCTAATCTTGCAGATCATTTGTACTCAATGAAACTTGATATTTACTGTGGATATCACACTTGTAATCTTTTACTTAATTTAGTAAATATAAAAATAATTCATTTTGTATAAATTTTAAAGCACTAATTATTACAATAGATATTGTTTTATTAATTTCTATTAGTTTTAGTCAAATTGTTCAGTCAAATTTTATTTAAAAATTACAAGCATAGTCTATTCCACACATTTTTTATTCATTTTTTAAATTTTTTTTATCACAATATATTATATATTCTTCATAAGAAAGAAATAGTTTCAGACAAAATTTGAGCTTTCATCTTCAACTATGGGAAGTTGCCTCTATAAATTTGTATAGATTGAAAAGAAAGAGGAGGAATAGTCTAATATTCTGTCAGGAATCTTAATGTTGTAAAGACTTTAAATCATTTTTATTTGAAAAGGTTAGACCAACGTTACTCATAATTATATATAATTACAAATCTCAATTTTCAAATCCTGTATATTATTTATGTATTAAAAACAATGCTAGATCCTCAAAAGTTGTATGAAAAAAATTCATTTTTTATATTTTGAATTATTTTGTGTTATTTAACTAAAAAGTAAATAGTTTACTTTTTTCCTGTATAACAGAGAATTGGGTCAGACCAATAAAAGACTCCAAGTTGGTTGTATATGGTGCTGTAAGCATCAGGAATTGTCCTCTTCCACAATGGCCTGTTGAGAGAAGACCTTATACTTAGCATATGTGGCACTGACTATTTGCATATGAACGATACTGAGCAGGTATTAGCAAATAGTCAGCATGGGTCTGGGACTGGGAGAGCTATATAATACCAGACGTGCAAAAACCAGACAAGACAAATACATGCTATTTCAGCTATTGACGGATAATGGCAGATTCCCGGGTTTGATGGACCGGCGTCCAGCCTTCCAGTGGTTGAATGGATAGCGAAGCTGGAATTTGCAGGCTATGTAGAGTGAAATCTTTGGAGCATGTGATCCCTTTGAGATGTATGGGCAGAGCATTTGCAGTTTACCAACAACAGGATGACAAAGCAAAATACAACAGCCAGATAAAGACTGCCTTAGTTAAGCCTTTGCTATGGATTTGTTCATGGATACAAACAACTCATCGAGCAGCACAGTGAATCTGTGGTTGTATACCTGGCTGAATTGAAGAAACTTGCATTCTTGATGGGTGGGATGAGTGACTGTATGCTGGCTTGCACATTTGTGCATGGGTTGCCAGGCAATGTCTCTTTGGGTGTTGTCTAGGATGGACATACTGTCTATTGACCAGCTACTTGCCCAAGCCTGGGTGATTATGAGAGATGAGGAGATGGAGGAAGTCATGGTTGTGAATTTACTCCTTCCACAGACACCCAGTCTCAGCTAAACCGCCATCTTGTCAAAGGAAACTACAACAACCACCACTGATCACTCAAAACAGACTTCCTTTTATCCATAGACAAGAGGAGACAACTCAACAGTCTTAACTCAGATTAACAATGGTGGCTGCAGTGGCCCAGCCAATGCAAAGTACAGACATTCATGTCAGAAAGTGCTTTAGATGCAATGGTATTGACCACATGGCAAAAGCTTGTTGGAGCTGAGAAAATGACAGTGGACGAGAGGGAAAACAATGCAATACCATGTGCTGTTACCGTTGCCATATCGTGGGCCATATGCCTCAAATCTGTCAGAGAAAACATGAGATATGTCAGTGCCAGTATCTTCTCCAGCCCAGCACTACTTGTGATTGGGGTCCAGGTTGATAGAACTATCACTATGCTGGTTGACACTGGTTGTTCACTGTCTATAGCCAGTAGTGAGATATGCCAGTCATGGCCGAAAGGGCCTGTATGTGTAACAACAATATACAGGTAGACCAGAGCTGCTTGTGAGATTGGAGTTGTTGCTTTCTGGTTGCAAGGTGAAAGTCCTGTCAAGATTGACATACTGGTGGCTCATGAAAAGCCACTTGGTTTCGACCTCCTGATTGGGATGAATGTGATCAAAGAACTAGGGGGAGTAGAAATCACTCCTTTGGGTGGAGTTCTTTGACAGAAAACCATCCCCGTGTGTGGCTTTCACCATAGAGGAACCAGACTTTAGCGTCAAGTTCAATCAGAAAAAGAAAGTGTGGACAGTGTCATGGAAGTGGGCTGAAAATCGGGCACCAACGAGCCTATGAAACAAGATAGCAGAGTATCCTGTGTCCGAGCTAGCACGTAAGGAATGTAATCAGGAGTTAAAAACATGGTTAGATAACAGCTGGCTCATACCATATCCTGAGGAGGAGCTTGGACCTCACAAGGATCTAGTTCCACTGATGGCCGTTATCCAAGAGAGCAAGAAAAAGGTGCACCTTGTAATGGATTACAGTGTGTTAAACAAGTACGTAGACACATTCACAGCAAGTGCAATTGTTTATGCAAACAAGCTAAGGGAATGGCGACAATGCAGGCGCAATGTATCACTGTTGGACCTTTAGAGTGTGTGCCTACAGGTCCACATACACTGGTTGTTGTGGCCTTTCCAGACTGTCTTACTGAAAGGGCTGATGTACTGCTTTACATGAATAGGCTTCAGTCTCAATGTGGCACCTCTTATAATGAAGGCAATTATCAAGACTGTACTGCAAGATTAAGCCATCCAAGATGCCACTTCGGCATACATAGATGACATCTTCATCGACAAAAGTGCAGTTTCCATGGCGTGCATCAGAAAGCATATATCTGACTTTGGACTGATCTGTAAGGACCCTGTGAGACTGGATGATGGTGCAAAAGTGCTTGGTTTGCAAGTCTGGGGCAAGCACAATGTGCTTTGATGGAAATGAGAGAATAAGTTCCCAGATGCTCCGTTATCACGCATCGTAATACATTCTCTCTGCAGAAAATTTGTAGGCCACCTTCCAGTATGTGGTTGGCTGAGAACAACTGCAACATTCTTAAAGTGACGGGCCATTGCAGTAACCAAAGTTTGGGACAACGAAACATGTGAAGCTCCAACCCCCTGCACATGATCCACAAGATGGTGATGAGAGTGCATCAAGTAGACCTTGCAAGAGGAAGCTGGTGTGTGAGCAGCCAGGAAATGACAGTGTGGGTGAATGCAAGTTCCCTGGCCACTGGGGTGGCACTGGAAGTAAATGGAGTCATTGTGGAGGATGCCTGCTGGCTTTGGTATGACAGCAACACTCAATATATTAGCTGAGCTCGATGCAACATTAATGGGTATAAACTTGGCCCTGTAGTAGAACTTGAAAGTGTTGCATCTGGTCTCTGATTCCACATATACCAGATCAAAAACACCTTAACTGGAAAGGAACACCTGAAAACAAAGGCAGCATGTGAGATGCTCATGCGGAGACATCTGGGGACCCTTTGGGTGCTAATTGCAAAGTATGGCCTCAGCTTGAATGTAAGGCTGGCAAAATCCGACCAAAATAAAGCTGATGAACTTACCAGAGTTCCACAGAGGTGGTTAGATTTGTTGAAGAAGGACACTGAACCTCTCTTCTCAGCATGTGGTGCAGCCATAGGAGAGTTGGGACCATGCTCTGCTGCAAGTGACACTGATGATTCATCCATGTGTGATGGGGAGTTAGAAGTAGATTCCCAAATTTTTGCTGCATCTCCTGCCACGGTGGAAATGGTTAGCAACAACACTGAGGATGAAGTACCACCTCCACATAGTGACAACAATGAGGACAAAGTACCTCCCCTGCATAGGATCACCAGAAGGAAACACCTACCCCCTGCATGTTAGTGCTATGATCAGATCAGTGGGGAGTGTAACAGAGAATCGGGTCAGTCTGAGTTGGTTGTATTTGGTGTTGCAAGCACCTTGAGCTGTGTCCTCTTCCACAATGGCCTGTTGAAAGAAGACCTTATACTTAGTGTATATGATGCTGACTATTTGCATATGAACAATACTGGGCAGGTATTAGCCAATAATCAGCATGGGTCTAGGACTGGGAGAGCTATACAACACCAGTTTTTCTCTCAGTCAAGGAGTCACTCTCAGCATGCAAAAACCATACAAGTTGAATACATCATACAAATATAAATTTTTTTAATATTGCATATTATTTCTTCAGTGTTTTATTATTATACATTTTAGCACTTGTTGATCCTGCAAGACTGGACATGAGTTTATCTTCTGCTGGACCAATTCGAAGTCGTCCTTCCCTAGTCAAAGAACAAATTGGTAAGTATTGCTCTATTTTTGATGCACTTGGTCATAAATTTCTGTGTACTTTTGGTAACACAATTAGCTGCTTCATTGTGTTCTGCTTAATCTTGTCAATGATCTGATATCTCAATTTTGATGATGATTTTTTTTTTGTTACTTTCCTTTGTCCCTCTTGCCTTCAATATGTCCTGTGAGCATAAAAATTTTCTACAAAGTTATATTAAGGCTACAAATAGACCTCATGCATATTACAAGATTACACACGTGTGTGTATAATATATATATATATATATATATATATAGGTACTGTTTTCAACATATGAGTGTACACCAATTCAGTTCTTAGAACTGCACACCCAAACTACTCGCACATGATTTAATTATAGTGGTGAAAGCTTGTGCAGAACCAACCACAATTTTTATAAGAGCTGAATAGAGAGAACTGTATTTTGAACTCTCTTAGACCAGTTGCCACCCAAGACTATAGGACCCAGTCTATCCTAGCCGGGGGGGAAAAGATTGATTCAAACCTTTCCTAATGGTATCTGCATGTAAGTGAATGTAACAAACTCTAATGGAATTTGAACTCTGCTCTCCGATTCCTCAATTTGAGCTACTATCTATTATTTCACTGTAGCATGAGTGGTTGTGTAAATCTCTTAGTAGCACTTGTTTATATTTTGAGCATAACATATCCCAGAAGACAAATGCACTAAGAACAAGTCCTTGTTTGAAAAAATATATACAATAAAAAAAAAAATGTAAAAAATTAATTTACTCATAATTCACAGAGCAGAAAACATTTCAAGAATTAATCCTTAGAACCAGTCAGGTCATTGCTTACCCTGAAGATACTTGTGTACAATGTGTGCAGTTCATCAACTTGGATTTATATTCGTAGGCCAGAAGTCTTATCTAGTTTTGGTCAACCATTAGATGCAATGCTGACTCCGAATTTCTAGCAGCAGTTGGTCCTCCTCAGTTGAACTGATTTTCATTAATCTTAACTTTATACAGACCAAGGTGCAAATTGGTGAAATGCAAGATCATGTCAAAAGACTCTACAAAATGATTCAAGTGATCAGCATTTAAAATCTTCACTTTTACCCCTTGGATAAACCAGATGCCAGTGGCAGTGAATTAAAATGAGACAACAATTTCAGTAACAAAGCTGGCCCCATACTTCAAACTTGACTATATATGAATCAATTCTGTCAATATTGACAGTAGGTGTTGGAGTTCTTTAGCAAGAGCTGTTTATCCAAATGCTTACTTATCCACTCTCTTTCCTGTCAACTATTGTGGCATGTTAGTAATAAAGCTTCTTGTTTTTTTTGTGTATTTTTAAAAATCTTTAATTTAGTTTTCATGCCGTTAACCGTTGTTTCACATTTCCATGTAACTCATCGATATCACAAAAATGTTTATTTTTCATAAGAATGCAGTAAATGTCATTAAAATTTACATTTTTGTCCTATAACTTTTGTCTAAGGCAGTTTCAAGTGAACAGAACTTTAGTGTCAAGAAATCTTTAAAACATATTTTGTTCCTCTAAGCAAATCTACTTTATTGCACAATCGTCATTTTGAAATATCCTATTATTTTATTGTATTTAATTCAATATGTTCATAGTTATGTATAATCATACTTGTAAACTAGATTGTGGGTAGAAAAAAACATAACATTCTGACTCTAAGGTAAAAAGAATTGTCAGAAGATAATCAGTTCAAGCATTTTATCTGTATGGCCAACAGAAGTTGCTCTTTTCAGAATGAAGACTAAATTCTTATGTAACTAGCAAAAGTTAAAAAGATCACTATCTTTAGCATTTATTGTTGAATTCCCATCAGTAATTCTTTTATGTCTGGTGTTAATGAAGAGTTTATATAACAGAAGCTAGTAATTGCTTTTTTCTTTTCTTTTTTTTTTTTTCCACACAATTCTTATCAGACAGGATTTTAAAATATGTCACTATTTTCTGACATCTTTTATGTTGCTCTTTAAATTGATTAAATTTTTTTCAAGTCAGGATGATGATTGAAATGTAAAAAGACTTTGTCTTGATTGATTTATTGGTGTAATTATTTTTCTAAGGTTAATTGTTTCAGTGAAACTTGATTAACTTTTTGTATTCAATTTCAACTGGTTAATTCATTTCTAAAAAAAAAAAAAAAAAAAAAAAAAAAAGCAAATATGAATTTGATTGAAGTCACAATGCTGATAAGATTCCATTTGTTTTGTACTGGACGAATTTCTAAGTAAGAATACATTAAACTGTTGTGTAAGCATGTTTTTGGAGACATGAAAAATCTTTTTTTCTATGTAATTTTTGTTTAACCTTCACACTTTATTTTTTTCTTTATTGCTCAATGAAAACCATGACAATTCAGATTGGTTGCAATTAGGGGTTTTGATTAAAAGATTAACTGTTTCTTTATTGTACCCTTTTTTTTTCTCTCCAATGTTCAAATTAAGCATTTATTTTCTCTCGCCATGTTAGAGCCATTAAACTCCCTGTGGAGAATAGGGCCATAGCCTCACCAGACTAAGTGTTGCTGCCATGGCTTCTGTAGCAAATAAGGTTTTACAGGGTGGAGCTGCCAGCCCCATGCCTAACAGGTTTTGAATTCAGAGTTGTCCTTCTAGAGGGCCTAGTCTTCCTTGCTATTTTAACACACAGCTATGAGGAGAAGAGTTGGATTAATACCATTTCCAAAAGATATCAACTCATCCAGAATTTGAACTCTGCATACTGATCCCACTCCCAGTTACAATGACTATACTACACACATATTTTTGCATAGTAAATATTTATTTACAGCATAATTACCTTTGTCAATGCACTTAATTTGGTATTGAATATTAATCTCAGCTCAAACATTACACACTGAAAAGTTCAGATCAAAACTCAGCTCATCACTGTGCTAGGGAGTTATTAATCCACTCTTGTATATAACCTATTTTGTTTACAAATGAAAATATTTTTACATTATATTACTTTTTTAGCTAATAATTTGATCTGATTCTGAAAGATTTTGTCCCTTTTATGAAAGCAAATATTTATTTGAAGGTATTCCATTTTCTACTCTAAAATTACTAGAGCAAAATTTGTCCTTTTTGTATTTCCCACATACCCATATAAACAGCAATAATCACATTTTTATTTATTTTGTTCAATGATTTTTTTTTTTTTACAGCCCAAGGTGTGCTAACGGTCAATGTAAAAGGCTATGGAAAGCCTAACAATGGTAAGAGTTCTTTTGTTACTTCTCTTTACAAGAGGCTACAAAAATGTATGGGACTTAAGGCATGGAATTACTTCCTCAAAAAAAGAAACAGATTGATAGGAAATAAGAGTTTATTTCCTGGTGGAGTGATTTTTGAGATATGTGAAATGTTTGGCAACACATGGGAAAACCTTAACAGACAAATACATTGCTCAGTATGTTCAAATTCCCTCAGATTTCTCTCACTCACTCACTCACTCACTCACTCACTCACTCACTCACTCACTCACACACACTAGCCTGAATATTGCATTGAAGCTTGAAACTGTCAGTTACCATACTGTGTTAACTCATGTTCGCACAGCCTATAAATGGTCTATCTTTGATATTAACCAATCATCCTCTATAAATAACACATTTTACACATTCTCTCTATCACACACACACACACACACACACATATATATATATATATATATATATATATATATATATACACACACACACACAGAGAAACCCGGATATAAGAGACTTCTTCTCCAGTCCCGACAATTCTCTTATATTCGGGTTACACTTATAACTTATTTTTCAATCTGATATTTTTATTACTTTAATCATTATAGCAGATACAATATAGCATATCCACTATAATGATACTTGAAGTAATAAAATGTGGCAATAGCTTCAACATGTAGCTATTCAGTATTTGAGCATTAAATAAGATTGAATTGGGTGAATTCTAAAATATTTTGGTATATTTTCATTTATTATCTATTCATAATATTCTGAGGAGGTTGTAAAAATATTAAGTTATTAACAAAATTAAGTATTGATTTGTTTATCAGTTTGATTAGTTAAAATCATGCTTTTCATTTCATTTTTGTTGGACAAGATATATTTATGTATGGGGGGTTTGCTAATTATTGTAGATCTTTTACATCACTCTGATGTGTAAAAACTGCAATAATAAATTCTACAACTTCTATTGTATTTCAATTCACATATTCAATTAAGATACTTCATTCTTATATTCACTGAGAATGTGTAATATATACCTTTATACACATTTGAATTGTTAGATTTAATCATAAATCATTTTACCAAAGTTATGTTGATCAACAATTATTATTAGTCCTTCACCTGTTACTAAAAATTGAAGAATTAATAAAATGTAGGCATCACTTTTGTGAAGTAAAAGTGGCAATATTCTATCAAAATTTAACCAAATTAACATGTATACCAACCTTATACATTGTTCAGAACTGATCACTCTTTGCAAATACCATTATTTAGTTTTAGAAAATTTGGATTGACTATCATTACCAGGTTCACAGTCTTAGAGAAAGACAACAACTTTAATAAAAACAGTTGACTGAATGGAATTGATATAAACACATGTAAAGTGTGCTGACAGTTACATTAGTGAAGAATGAATTTAAATAAAATCTAATAACAATCTAAATAAGAGAAGACTGTGCTAGATCTGCCTTCAATAAGCAATTCAACCAAATTACAATTAGCGGTACATAAAATAGTAACAATACTTCACAAGATGGCAAATATGTTAGTAGCTGCTTGAAAGTTCTCAACCAGATCAAAAATCTCTTTAAAAAAAAAAGTTAATGTTTGATTAAATTTTGGCAAATGGCTCAGGCTGAGAAATTATCAGCACCTCCTTTTATTTATTTATATTAAAAATAAGGTATGGTATAATCATTTTTATCCTTTTAATACATGCCAACGTTTAGCATCTTTTAAATAATTTTACACTTTTGCAATATAAAGGGATTTTTTTTTTTTTTCACGGAGAAAATTTTAATCCTGAATATTGTATAAGGTACTTATGAAAACAAATAAAACTCAAAACAGCTATTTGAAATTTGAAAGAAAAAATATTTATTATAACGATATAGAAACAATAGAACAATACAAAATTTACAAATAAGTTTTGCACAAAATTTTCCTTTTGTGCACTTTATTATTATTAAGGTAAGATAACCAAATCAAAAAAATTACATATGGCTTATAAAAGCTGATATAAATTTTTAAACAAAACTTTCATTTTCAACAATTAAAAAATCTTTTGAGAAGTTACAGTACAATTCCTTTCAGAAAAGATACTTATTTGAAAGTTGAAATGGAATTTTTCTTTTTTTTAAACACAGTTCGATTATTAATTTCATAAAATTTTCACTTTTCTGGTTTCTTTTAGCTTGTGCTTTGTTTCTGTTTCTTTTGCTTTTTTCATAAGAAATAGCCTCATTCATGTACCAGTGACAACCAAAATTCTTTGTCCTTCTGAAATCCTTCTCTAGCATGTGCCCTTCTCAAATTCTTGTATCCTCCTGATTTCTTGTAACCTTCTCGACTTATATAGAACTCAAATAGGCTCCAGATAATCCCCAAATTTTAAATTTGTGTGGGAGGAAACCACCGATCTCATTGGTCAAAGAATCTAAATGTGTATCTCTTTTTGAAATTTGAAAATTAAATCTTACCAGTAACCATCTGGCATTGACTGACTTATTTTTTGCGTCCTATTTTTAGAAAGTTTAAAGGACAGATGTTCCATATCAAATTTATTAGTTAATTTTTTATTAACTGTCTTTATTTCTTTTAATTATTTTAAAACACTTCTAAACAAACCTAGTCTATTATAATATTTATTTTTTATTAATCATTTATTTAATTTACATTTTTTTATATAAATTTTTGTTATCCGCTCAAGAGAAATAAGCAAACTTAGTTTATTGTATTTTTTTTTATTTTATCATATTCACCTTTTAATTATTTTATATTACTTTCTTATAAAAATCTATCCAATTTAAGTTTTCTGTAATAATTTTATAAAACTTGTTAGTTGAAATTCTTACTTCGCTGATACACTAGTGACTTATAATGATTTTTAATTCTACTTTATGATAAAATTGTTTGTCCTAAGATTCAGAATTATGTCTAAAAATACAGATACATAATCAGAGAATTCACCAATCATTTCCACGATGGGTTGAAAAAAAAAGATCTCAGTGCTATCTTTTGCACATTTTAAAGAAATCTTAGAAGCATATTTGAAGTTTACTCAGTTCTTTATTGGTTGTATAAGAAATTATTTCCAAGCTTTAGGAGAAATTCACCAGTTAGGAAAATGGGTTTCATTTGACACTGTAATATCAGTAAATAAGTCATGATAATGAAAAATGTATTTATTACAAGAATGAAGAAAATTGTAGCTAGATTCAGAAGAACCTCCAGCATCTAATTGTAAAGAGAATTTACTGATGAAAATGTTGTGTGTTTGGTAGGATTCACTAGGAATTATTTAATGCAAAATCCTAGAGCCTAGACAAACTGTTACTGCACACTTTCATATTGGACAATTGGTTATATTGAAAGAGATTTTTTTTTTTTTTTTTCTTCAGTGCAAAGAAATCATACAGGGATTTTCTTTTTTTTTATTATACTGCCTGAAAACATCATGTGTCATGTTGCAAATGCAACTTGTCAAATGATTTATGGAACCGGGTTAGGATGTTTTTTTTTTCCTATTCTGCATATTCTCCAGACTGGTCTTCTTCAGATTGTCACTTGTTTCACTTCTGTTTTGATCAATGATTCTAACCAGTTCATCAGAAAATTCCTTCCAATAAAAATGGAGTTATCTATAATGGAATACACAATTTATCTGGAAAAGTGGGATATGGTTATAAAAAGTCAGGGAAAATATTTTCATGCAATGATTTCACATGAATAAAAGATTTTGTGAAAAAATACAGAAAATATTTACATTAATCTAATATTCTGTTTCATTAGTTTCTTCACATTAAATGAAATTAATTTCATTAGTTTTTCTAAATCCATTCTGTTTCTTATTGTAGATGATGGTCTTGAAGATGTTGTCTACACTGTGATACGCTTGGGTGATTGTAAGCGACAATGTCCAGAAGTTTATGACACACAAAACTGGGAAGATATCTGTTCTTTTCTTGTTTATGACTTGGCCAATGATAAAGTAAATATTGTTTCATTTCATTGGTTTATTAAATGAAATACAGGGATTTTTTCCCTTTATTCTTGGTGTCCATCTCCTATTCATTGTACTTTTTTTTTATCCAAGAAAACAAAATACCTTTACTTTGTACATATATGACCAATACAAATCTAATACATAAAAAATCTGGCCAGATTATTGAAATTATAAATTTTACTTTAATCTAATAATTTTCCTATTCATTATTATAGAGTACAATGTCTGATGCCAAAAATTACGTTAACTTTTTCCAGTCAAATCTAGTTGGCTAGACACACACTTATTTATTGGCTAAATTTAATGATAGCAGTTGACTATAGAGAAATATGGCAGCCTCGAAGAAATGGTGATGGGATTCAGAATTAACTATTGAAATACATTGAAAGGAAATCTTTCTAAAACCATTAGAAACCTGTTTATTTGTCACTGATCATAGTAAATACTTTTCTTGTTTTGTTTTTTTTTCTTCAGTATAAGTATGTTAGTGTTTGTATCAAATCAACTTAAAGTAAGGCATTGGTTAGTCTACATTTTGATAACTTATTTAACCCTTGGGCTGGATGTAGAGTATCAAATTGTAACTGCCAGGTTAGTTTTTACTTTTTGGTTATTATACTTTGACAAAACATTGAAAGAAAACCTTTTAACCACTTAAAACAGCTAATGAGATATCTAGACAGAAAGTTACTTTGTCCTGGGTTGTATTAGTCTGGTAGTGATTTAGATAGTTATTCAAGACAATTTGTAGATTGTAATGAATCAGTAAAAACAATGATTGTCCTGGAGACAGGATATGTCACTTTAAAATATCTTTGTCCAAAGTTTAAAGATTTTAAAAAGTGCTTTTATAGTGTAATGATTTTCCACTTATGTCAATAATGTTCAAGAATGCCATGACTTTTATAGACTTTAAAAATACTTACCACTAATAATTTCTTTCTGTATTGTAAACATCAAACATTTGGCCAGTTTTCTATATTTTGAAAATGCTGTTCCAAAGCCCTATTGGGTATAATCAAGTAATTCTGGTTTTGCAAAATTATAATTAAGATCTATTGACAAAATATTTTATAATGTTTATAAATCAAAATAATTCTTCTGATACACTTAATATTTATCTTCTTTAGTCAAAGTAATATTTTATTTTATTTCTTAAAGTTGCTGGTGAAATACAAGTGTAAGCGTCTACTGACCAGTGTGACTCTGGAGCAACAAGAATTACTTTTGTCTCAGTACCCATTCCAAGTAAAAGGAGAGTAAGTTGACCCTCTTTTATCATCTAAACAGATTTAGTTATAATTAAATGCATTTAGGTGAATGGTAATAAACACATCTAGTGTAGAAAAACTTATTGAAGTTAAAGAAAAAAATCCTTTTATCTAAGAATCTTGAATAGTATTACAAATTAATACCTTTTTATAACTGTTTTTTTAAACAAAAACCATACAGAAATTCATTTTTCTATTTCTAACTTGTATGTATATTAATGATCATTCTTAATAAAGTAAATTTTCTTGATATGCATTCAGTTTACAAACCCAAGCTCATGAGTTGTACATCTACATAGTCAAAACAATTGACTGACTCTGATGGATGTTTCTCAAGCTTCTGCTTTTATACATCATTAAAAAAAAATATGGATATTACAAATATGTATATTTGTTGACAAGAAAAAAAAATCCAGAAAATTTAAAAAATATTTTTCTCAAAACGATATTAAAACACTAACTTGTTTTCTAATGTGACAAGTAAACCTACTAAAATTAACAATTGTTAGTGATAATAAAGTATTTTATACAGGTGTGAAATCATTTTGAAATTACACTTTTCTAAAAATGAGCCTCAGTTCTCTTTAGTATTCTCTGAATACATCAGATGTTCTAAATTTAATAATAAAGTTTTTCAAACTTACATTATTTATATTCAGACTATCTTCATCCTATATGACAATGGCCTAGTAGATTAGTGGAAATGGGCGAGTAATAACTGAGCAATCCTAAAAATAAGAACTAGACGAAATCCTTAATCATGAGCAGTGGAATGAGAACAGTCATAACCCCCACCCCACATGGATTAAATAAGAGATTCGGTTCAGAATTCCCTGTAGATCGATATGCAATGGAGGGCACAAAGTTGTGATAAAAAACAAAGATGAGGACAATAGTCTGAATGTAAATAATGTAAATAACTCCTAATCACAGAAATTCAAATAGAAAATTTCTTTAGAGTTTGCAAATGAATAATTGAATAATTTCTTTATATCTAACAAATAATGCTCAAATAACTTTACATGTCAATTATTCTTGACTATAATTAATCTGATGGGGACAATTTATTATCATTTGTTTTATAAATACAATTTCAACTTGAGTATAAGTCTGAGCAGAATATTGTAGAAATGGAAATTTCGTAATGCACAAAGTCATCACTGCTACTTTTAATCTACACTATGAATATATTGTCATAATTCAAACTTTTTGAAAATAAGAGTTTCCCAGTAAGAAATAGGATTTTAAGTTAGGAACGCAAACTAATTGGATTCATATCATTGTAGATATGTGATCTCATTTCATGGAGTTTCATCAAATTAATCTGGTCTATCAAATATGGCAATGGAATTTATTTTAAAATTGTTCAGCTATAATTTCACTTTTTATTCATTTTTAGATGATATTTTTAATTATTATATGTCCTGGTCAGTTATAAATGTGCTCTGCTTAGTAAGCATTGCAAATAGGTGCATTTTAGATATTTATAACACTGAATTTCATATTCAAGTTGCAACAGAAATTGAAAATTAAAAGTAAATAAATTTTCACCTCCTCAATTCATGCAGATGATTTTTAGATGATTTCTATGATGACTCAAGAAAATTCTTTTATTTTTGTTATTCTAAAGTTTTTGGTATTTTTAATGTTTATGCAGAGTGGATATCTCTCTTGACTTGAAAAATGGAGGCAAACTTTATCTGTCTCTCCAGTACACTCCATTGCCACCAGTCAAACTTGACATCAGTTCCAAGGAAGAACAACAAACAGGAAAAGATGGTAAGTTTTCATCTGCTCTGTTTTACATCAGATTTTTTTTTTTAATGTTTCATTTATACAAAATTTTTACTGTCTTCGAATGGGCAAAATTTCTAAATTGTTGAACTATTCATCAATTTAGAAATTTTTAGAAAAATTTTTTTCTAATCATGAGATTTAATAATTGATACTTTGGGTTAAATATCTGATCTTACAGCTAAAATCTTTCTACTCTACAACTGAGCTTTATTCACAAATTATATAAATTAAAAAAAAGTACAATAAACAAAAACATGCAGAAAGTTTTCAAGCATTCACAAAATCAAGCTGTTTTATATAAGATTATGGACATAGTTTCATCATAATTAATGTTCTTTACACTAGATGCATACTATTGTCCTCTTGTTATTACCACATTTCAGTAGTGCGCTCTGGCCTTCGTTAGGTGTATATCGATCTAGGTAACCTACAGGGAATTATGAACTGAACCATTTATTTAATCTACAGGGGTAGACTGTTATTGTGCTACTGCCCATGTCTAGAGATATCTTCTAGTTATTTTTAGTACTGCTTAGTAATTACTAGCCCATTTCCATCAAGTCCAAGTTCAGACTTCCTGGCCCAATTACTGAATTAATCTGAAAGAATCAGTGCATATGCTAGCCATGAGGAACTTCTTAGAAAATATAATTGAAATAAATACAATATGCAATCTAATGATAAAGAAAGAAAACAAATGACAAGTCTGCAGCAGCAGCAGCAATCAAAACCTGACAAGCAACATCACTACTCAGCAGGAAGGTTAGGTTTAAGGCTCCAAATTCACTACAGAGAATTGTCCTATGAGACAATAGTCTAGTGAATTAAAGTGTTGGTTTGTGCATTTGGTGACATAGTGATTGTGAATTTAATCCCTGTGTACTAGGTGAAAAGAAAAGGAGACATGTTAAAATTATCTGTATTGCCAGTATAATGGATCAAGGAGAATGTCTCTTGTTGGCCAGGGAAGCAGTTTGAAAGATGGGAGAGTTGCCTGGTGTTGAAGTGCGTATCCAGTCAGTTGCTTTTTTATGAGCTGGATGCAATGCTCCTGTGCAGGGAGTAAACTTTTTATTTTATTTTTTATTTTTTACCATTCACATCCAACCGACAGTTTTTGATGTGGAGAGAATCTGAAAGAGATCTAATTTGAATCATAACATGCAAAAAAAAAAATCATATTTGAATATTTATAAGTTCTTAAAAGAAACTGAGTAATATATTTGTATTATTTAATATATATATAATTCTATTGATATAATATATTGAGTAATATATTTGTATTATTTAATATATATGTAATTCTATTGATATAATATATTGAGTAATATATTTGTATTATTTAATATATATATACTTCTATTGATATAATATATTGAGTAATATATTTGTATTATTTAATATATATATACTTCTATTGATATAATATATTGAGTAATATATTTGTATTATTTAATATATATGTAATTCTATTGATATAATATATTGAGTAATATATTTGTATTATTTAATATATATGTAATTCTATTGATATAATATATTGAGTAATATATTTGTATTATTTAATATATATGTAATTCTATTGATATAATATATTGAGTAATATATTTGTATTATTTAATATATATGTAATTCTATTGATATAATATATTGAGTAATATATTTGTATTATTTAATATATATGTAATTCTATTGATATAATATATTGAGTAATATATTTGTATTATTTAATATATATGTAATTCTATTGATATAATATATTGAGTAATATATTTGTATTATTTAATATATATGTAATTCTATTGATATAATATATTGAGTAATATATTTGTATTATTTAATATATATGTAATTCTATTGATATAATATATTGAGTAATATATTTGTATTATTTAATATATATGTAATTCTATTGATATAATATATTGAGTAATATATTTGTATTATTTAATATATATGTAATTCTATTGATATAATATATTGAGTAATATATTTGTATTATTTAATATATATGTAATTCTATTGATATAATATATTGAGTAATATATTTGTATTATTTAATATATATGTAATTCTATTGATATAATATATTGAGTAATATATTTGTATTTAATATATATGTAATTCTATTGATATAATATATTGAGTAATATATTTGTATTATTTAATATATATGTAATTCTATTGATATAATATATTGAGTAATATATTTGTGTTATTTAATATATATGTAATTCTATTGATATAATATATTGAGTAATATATTTGTGTTATTTAATATATATATAATTCTATTGATATAATATATTGAGTAATATATTTGTGTTATTTAATATATATATAATTCTATTGATATAATATATTGAGTAATATATTTGTGTTATTTAATATATATATAATTCTATTGATATAATATATTGAGTAATATATTTGTGTTATTTAATATATATATAATTCTATTGATATAATATATTGAGTAATATATTTGTGTTATTTAATATATATATAATTCTATTGATATAATATATTGAGTAATATATTTGTGTTATTTAATATATATGTAATTCTATTGATATAATATATTGAGTAATATATTTGTATTATTTAATATATATGTAATTCTATTGATATAATATATTGAGTAATATATTTGTATTATTTAATATATATGTAATTCTATTGATATAATAATATGACAGTTATTCTCTTCAAGTGACACTAAGCATCCTTCATAATAACAAAATTTTATAAATTCTTTTTGTTTTGTTTTTGCTATTTTTTTGTTTTAAATTATTTAATTGAAATGTTCATGCCTTAGGAAGGCAATGAATAAACCTTGTGTTATCTTTACAACAAATTATCTCATTACTATTTGTGAGACTAGATTGCTAATAATTATTTGATAGCCTATTGTTACAGACAGAAAGTCATACTGTTCATTTTATAACATATATATAATTTCCTGTTTAGGTTCACTGATACTGACAATTTCTTTATTTATAGTAGTATCTGGAGTTTTATATGTACATATTCATGGCGCAACCAACTTACTGGCCAGTGATAAGAATGGCTCATCAGATCCCTACTGTGTAGTTTTCTCTGAGAGGAAAAGAGTAAGTATTTCAATAAATTATAGAGACGTTTTTAAAAGATCTGTTTGAAATTAGCCTAATGTCTTAATTTAGAGGAAAACTTGAATTGTTAATATGCTACCATTTTGATCTGTTTCTCAAATTTTATTAATGTGACAGTGTTTATTATGAGTATAAATAAAAATATTGTTTTCCAAACATTTAATAATATTTAAATAATATTTAAATCTGTTGTATAGAGATGTTAATGCATGTTAGATAAATTTTTTATTTTTTAATACTTGAAAATTTGTGCACCCTTTATTGTAACTATGATGGTGTATTTTGTTGAGAAAATCTCGACCCAAGGGCCAGGGAAATGATCAAAGGTACTTACCTTAAATTGCGAAAAAATATCCACTTCCACAACATAGCTTCTCCATCAGATAACTTGCATCATATAACAAAAGTAAAAAAAAAAAATGAGGAAAAAACATTTCCTTTATATAACCCCTTCAGTGATCATGTGATAACAAGTAATGAGATCTTGTAATTATAAAAAATTGGTAAAAAGAAGATAACAACTTTTAATGTCCAGAACAACAACCCATAAAAATAAAAAAGCAGATAATGTTTTGGTTATATTTTTTCTTATAATGTGTCCTCTTTATTTGGGGAGTAAACTGGGTCTGCCTCAACTGTGCTTAAAGGGTGCACAATCAGGACAGTACCATTTTTTCCTTGTGGCAGAGGAGATTCATGTTACTGTTTCCAGCCCTCTCTCCGTAGATTCTCAATAGGTTAGGGGGCGATTATTAACAGCCCTCTGGATGTCAGATAAGGGTTAGTAATGAGAAATAATCTATTTTCCCCCTGTCCCACAACCTTGTGGAGGCAGGTTTTGATTGTTTGCATACTTCTTTCCCAGATATCTCCAACCCAGGGAGAGAACAGCAGGGTAGGGTGGAACTTAATTTGGCAAGAGTCCAACTTCTGTTGGAAATTATGGCACAACAATAACTTCCTGAACAGCTAACCACCACCCAAGAAGGTCTTAGCATTATCGCTGTAGATGGCAACCGGTATACCATACAAGTTGGAAGCTTGAAGGAAGGACAGAACACTTGTCTGGCACCACCTCAACGTGTACGGCTCTGATGCTAAGGCAATTGAAAATCAGCAAATACATTTTCACCTCCCTATCACTCTCCCTAATCCAAAGGTGCTCAGTGTAGTCAATTCCTGTATTTTGGTTGAGGCGAATCCGCCATAACCCCTTCCAACTCCATCAGAAGTGAGGCTGTCCTGGAGATAAACTCAGTCAAAGATGAAAAAGACTTCTCTTGTTTAACAGAGAAGTCCAGTATGTCTTTGAAAATGTTGTTGATAATTTCATCTTTATCCAGATATTCATCCTTCAGGATATCAAGGGCCATTCGATAATTCTTATTGCTGATATCAAAATGGTTGATCAGCAGTAAAGTCTTTCTAGAGAGTGAACATTTTAAAAAGTTTGCCTCTAAGCATCATTGGCCATGCCTGCTACACAATTCTTAAAACTCATCCGGTCAGTATGCATTTCCTGGCCACTAAACGTAGGGCCAGTAATCTGGATCTGTGGTGGTTTGACAATGAATGAAGACAGGCTCCTATCCATCTCTGGGGGGGCTGCAGATGATGACTTCAAAGAATCAGTTACAGTAGGGAGGAATTTAAGTTCCAGATCCTCGAGCTCTCTCCAGAACCTTAATGAATACTTCAAGGATTCCTTCTCAATATCCACCCAGTCTTCTTCAGAAGACTGCAGTTACAATTTGTTAACGCAGATCTCTATCTCCGTTTGAAGAGCAAAAAAATCTTCATGGAGAATTTGTCCTCCTGACTAGCAACATCCAGATTTGTCCTGATCTTTGATCATAGTAGAGAAATCCTTCTCAGTAATTCATCCCTGCTATTATCCATATCAGATACAAGTGAGATTAATATAGTATTTTTTTTTGCCAAATGTTGAAAATCGCAACCCAAGACAAAAAAATCCATGACTGTGCAGGCCAGGGAAATGGACAAAAGTTTTCATCTTAAGTTGTGGAAAAAAAAATATCCATTTCTGTGGCATAGTTTCTCTATCAGATAACTTGTCATATAACAAAAGTAAAAAAAATGAGGAAAAAAACATTTCTTTTATATAATACAGTAATCATGTGAAACAAGTAACAAGAGCTTGTAGGTATAAAAAATTGGTAAAAAGAAGGTAACAACTTTTAATGTCCAGAACAACAACCCAGGTAAATACCTTACTCCTCCCACTTCTACCGTCAATTTTGAAATAAAAGAAAATAGTTAAAGAATTTACTTAATGTCTTTCTGATTAAAATTTATATTGTAAATATTAATTTCTAAAAATTAGTGGTAGCTTTTATTTGCTGATCAAAAAAAAAAAAGTTTAATGTATTCTTCACAGATGTATAGAATTTAATATTACTTTTTGAATATATTTGTATTTTTTATATGTACATACATCAGTAAGCCTAAAGCCTTGTGATGAGAATGGAATTTATTTTATACATTTTTCAACATAATCTCCCTCTTTGTTTATTCTTCTATTTGCTGTTTCCCTTCAGGATGTCGGTGATAAAATTATTTTCTTATATAAATATCTGAATGTAATTGTTTTTATACAAGATTGATTTACATTAATAATTATATAAAATAATAAAATCAATAGAAATATACTATTTGTTTTTTATAATAAAAATAGTTTTTTTTATTATTTTGTTTATTTTAAAACTGAAATAAAATGTAAATTATTTTCAATATGCAGTAAATATTGAATTATGTCTAGCTACTTTTAATCTACTCTTTACATAATTTTACTTTTTTTTTCACGAGGCAACTAGTATGAAGCACTCATTGAGGATTGAACTCTTTACTAATGATTTAGATTTAATGAGGTGCCTCATAAAACCCAAGTTTTCTTTAGTGAACAATGGGAAATAACTCTGTTTTACGCATTCCAAAGTCAGTTCATAGAGAAAAAGTTCCTATGAATTGAAATCATTGGATGATGGTGAATGCGCAGAATGTGAAAATCGTTACAAACTTGAATACTATTGAACACAGAAGGAGGTGGAGGAAAGACGTTATGTAGATCAACTTTATTTTGATGAAGGAAGAGAAAAATTATTAAATGGTCAAATTGATGTCTCTATAATATTATTTACCTAAGCAAAAAGTCATTAAAAGAACATTTAAGTCTTGATTCATGATTTGCAAACCAACACTTTTAAGAGCAAATCTTATGGGTTTGTGATTTTAAATTAGTTAACTATTTTAAAATTTTCATATTTGTATTTTAGATTGTAACAACACCTTATGTATCGCGATCTCTAAATCCCAAATGGGAAACACATGCTGAATTCTTTGTTAAAGACTACACCAAGGTAAGAATAAAATATTTGCTTTTTCTTTTTATGATCTTACTTCTCTTAATGGCATGTCACAATAAATAAATAAAAACTGTTTGCCATATTTATCTTAATGAATATCACTTTCAAATATTGCTTTTAAATCCATTTTGTCAATGTTATTAAAAAATATTGACACTTTAGCTTAAGATGGAATATTTTGAGGGTTATATTCAATTTTTGATAAGTCCTGTAAAATTATATTTGTTTTACTTTCATTTTTCAGACCAAATTAAGCTTCTATGTATTTGATTGGGATGGAAGGAATGTTATTGATGATGACTTTCTGGGCTGTGCATTTTTAGATGTCTGTCAAGTAAGTGATTCTTTTGGTTTTTTTAAGAATGTGTTGTTTAAATCTTAGAATTAACACAAAATATTAATTATTCCTTCTCTTTTAGCCTTAGTATGAATTTTACAAGTTTTAGTTACTCCTAAATTTGTGAAATGATCTGAAATCTTTACTATTTTACCAGTGGCAAAATAAAATAGTTACTATTTGTTGCTCTAAAGCTATGGGAATCTCAAAAGCAAATGATTTTAAAGTAAAAATCTTGTATCCATTACACTATCTTTTGCATTTACTGAAATATTAATATAAGAAGCCAAAGATATATTTTAATAAGTATTTATATATCTAGGTAAATGACACTATATACTTTAGATTGAACTATCATTCGCTCTGTGGTTGTAGTTGAATCATCAAATAATTTGATCCTTTTTAGGTCATATGAAATGAAGCTTATCTGAAATTTCTAAATATCCTTTCTTATTAGGTGGCTATGAATGTTATGTATGCATAATATCAGCCTTTTTTGTTATATTCTTGCTGTGATTCACTTATAGTACAATTTTTTTCAAATTTTCTGTGACATGTATATTTGTATATATTATTCATAAAAAATCATGCATCTTCATTTTCATTTTCAGCTTTTATACTCTTGTTAATGTTTTGTTTTTCTTAAATTCTTTTTAAAGGAAACGTGGGTCCGAAATGAATTTGAGGATTGGATACCCCAGGTGATTTCTACTGTAACCAAAAATAGTTTTTTGCCCTGCCAATTAAAAAGAAAAAAGTTAAAAACTTAATATTTTCCTTTTTTTTCCCCCTATTTGCATTCCAACAATTATGGTTTCCTTGATTTATCTGCTTATCTCATCACAAACATCCATTTTATCATCAGCAAAAGTTTTGTTTGGTTTATTTATTGATTTGGTTATAAACATTTTAGGTAAACCTTAATTTTTGTGCCCACAAAAATGTCCTGTCAAAAGGATGTTTTTTTCCCTTGACACCAATTATTTTGTACTACCTTCACTCACTTGAAATATTTAAATACAAGAATATAAAAATATGTGAACCAAGTACAATGCAATATTTATTATTTACCTTTTATAAAGATTTATTATTTACCATTTTATAAAGAAATAAATGTGAAAAATCGTTTTATTAAAAAAAATTTTTTAAATTATCAAAATATGTAAACCATCTACAATGCAATATTTATTATTTACCATTTTATAAATAACTATGAAAACAATTTTCTTTATTCATACTTGTATAAAAATATCAATGAAAGAAATGCCTGGAAAGTGCATATTTTCAAAAGTTATAATTACACTTATTATGTTTATTTAAATTTTCATGTTTGACATATTTTATAAATTTATGAATAAAAGAATTTATTTTCATATTTATTTCTTTATGAATTGATAAATGATAATCACTGCATTGTATTAGTGGATTTACATTTTTAGAATGTAAGTATAAAATTATTCTTGAGTGTTTAATATTTTTGTTGTAAATTCTCAGAACGAAGAAAATGTATAAATTCACATATGTTTGGGTTTTATTGAAATTCTAATCATTGCTTTTTTAAAATGGACATTGCTGAGAGAGTGAATGTAGTTAAAATAGCGATATCAAGGGAAAACCGATCCTTTTGACACTTTTTTGTAAGCACGAATGTTAAAGATTGCCCATTTTTCTTGTCTATAAAAGAATACAACTAAGGATAACTTTTTCCTTGTCTTTTAGTTTGTAAAAGGTTACAAAAATAATGAAACTATGCTAGTATTACATTGAAATATGATGCACAATCTTTAATTAGCTGTCAATATGACACATATTCTAAACACTATTCCTATTTTAATTGATTACAGTTACTGTAATTGTTGGCTATACTATTTAGGATAAATTCATTTCATAAAACTATGTACTACTTTTTATTAATACTCATTAAAAAAATTTTTAATTATTTTTTTTGCTTGGTCTTTTTAGAGAAATGTATAATTCCTCATTTTCAGATCAGGAGTGATTTTCTTAGAAAAACTGCACATTTATTCGAATCCTTATGAAGAAAATTATTATTGCTAAAGAAACTGAAATGGTTTTGTTTCTCTTATGAGCATATTTTTTATGATTGTTTTTAAAACTTGTCTTTACTGATGATTCTTATTGAAACTGATGTCTAGGATAGTTAGTAAGCTAATCACTGGTCATATATAACAATTGATAAATAATTTGGAGAGATCCATGACCCAGAAAATTATCTTTCTATGAATATTTCTTGTTTCTTTTTCTGATATTAAAATGAGATAATTTTAGAACACTATTAATCAAAAATAATACTTACACAGTAACACTGTCTCCTATACATAAAATATTGTAACTATTTTATTTATTTCTTTTCTTTTTTTTTTTCGTTTTTTTGTGTCATCCAATCTAAGATTGCTGTTTGAACTGATAAGAAATATAAAGTTGTAAGTATTCTGCTTTAACTGGAGGTAGAAAAATCAATAGCATTTAATTCTAGTTTGTGGTTCTCTTAATTAAATGTCAAAATGATGTTAAATGTTTCTTCAATGGATGTCAGAAGGTTAAAAAATTGAATTCTATAAAGATAACTATGTATTTAGCAAATCATTAGAAGCTTTATTATTTTCACCATTCCCATTCCATTATTCTTAAGCTTTAAATTATAAATTCTATCAAATTTTCATAGTCTGCTTTGCTTGATTCATTTTTCAATCTTGCCCTACTCACTTGAGTTGATATTAAAAATAATACTTTTAATTTTACTTGTTGCAGTAAACACCTGTTCTATATTCTCCCATTAGAAAGAGTTACTTTTGAAGCAACTGCATGTAGCTTATGTACTTAGACCATTTATTAGTATAGTAAGTTAGATATTCAGTGTTATAATGAGCATATGGTTGGAAAGGAACAAACAAGGATTAATATTTCAACATGTATTGGTCAAAATTCAAAATATGTACATAGTTGTGTAAAAGGTGGCAAAAGTTGTTCATATGGGGTTCCTTAGTTTCCATTAGTAAGGAAAGTGATTGGGTGTAAAGGTGTTGTTGGTAGGATTGGGAGTTGACCGATTTGTTGGATTGGTTGGCTGAGGTCACAGTTGTGGTCAGGAGATAGGTCTGAAGTGGATTAGTGAAGCAAAGTGTAGTGTCATTCACAGGGTTTATCGTATACATTTCTTCAGGTTTGAAATCAACACTGGTGAGGTGTTTGATGGTCTGGTGGTCATGTGATGAGGCTGAAGTGTTGAAGCTGAACTGTGTGTTGCTGGTAGGGATGATTTGTGGTAAGGCCTGGTAAGGTGCATTTGGTGGGTAGGTTGCCAAGGTTACGGTGGTGGGGATGAGAGAGGCCCAGAGTGGTTAGCGAAGCTACAAATCTGATACAAAGGATGCAAGCGTGATGAGCCAGGAGAAGTCATTAATCTGACTTTGCCAATACACTGGATGCGAGCTTCAAGAGTCAAGTGAGATTGAAGTTTGGACAACGTACCTGTGGTAACAAGAGAAAGGCTATCATGGTGGTGCCTGTTACTGTGTTGGTCGTTTATGAGGGGCTTTCTTTTTCAGTGGGCTATTGTATTTTATTGTGGGGATTTGTTTTGTAGACCTTATGTGATGCTTGGAGCCCCTATGCAGAAAACAACTTTATTATTTTGTGTTTTGCTTTCTTAGCATTCACATCCTGCCCGGCATGTAGAGTGAATTGGAAAGAGATCTAATTACAGCAGAGTGTAACATCTGGGTGCTCTACTAATGTAACCTTGTGCCAGTAAGGTAATCTTAATAAATAATTTTTTTTCTTAAACCAGATTCCAGTAACTCAAAGTAAGCAACAATCTTCTGATTGTAATGATTTGTCAGTTTGAGACTAGATCTTCCTTTTTGTTAATTTTCTTGTTACATTTCAGTTACATTTTTATAGCCTTTTTTCTCCTAAAGGCATTACCTATGTGTTGATGTGATCCATTTTACAGTCCCTTTTTCTAAATGGGATTTTCTATGTGTTGATGTGAGGTTTTGCATAAGACTTTGGTGCAGTCAGTATATTTGCCATCATTTTCTTGCTTACTCTATCTAAAAAGACTTTGTTCTTTTTATACAGATTCTACAATGGAAAATGGTCATGAAAAGGATTGCTTAAAACATTTTTAATAACAAAAGTAATAAAAAGAATGAGAACTGAAGAAGTCTTGGAATTTTCCAAATATTTATCATTGCAATTTTTTAGTCAAGTAGGATAATTTTAATGAAATAATTTAGAAGTAATTTTTGCTAAAACTTTGTTTGTTTCCAATTTGTCTACAAAATATATTCATTAAAGATATAAGCAGTGAATGCTATTATTAATACTTTATTAAGAATATTTTTATAAAGATAAAACTGAAGCTTGTATTTGTTTCTGGGTTTGTTTTTGTTTTTTTTACTTTTCTAATAAAAAAATAATCAAACTTTGATACATTTTCTTATTTAATATGCAAAATAAAGGAAAAAATAATATTTATTATTTACATAAAAATATACATAATGAAATTCTTGAATTTTGTACTTCTTGTTTGAGAACTAACTAATTTTATAACTTAACATTAAAAATGATTACCAATTTTTATGTTAATAATTATCATTTCAAATTATGCTCTCATATCAAATATAAATGCCTCTTAAATTTGATTGATTTCTGTTTTACTGGCATATCAATTCTGTTACTTTTTTAATACTAAAAAGATTTTTAAATATATAACTTGTAAACGATCCTTTGGGTTGTTGGTTTTATCACTCTCCAGTTATGCCTCTACAATGGAGTTATTTAGTGCAAAATTTGTGGTATAGACCAATCTCCTTCAAGTAGGCTAGGATAGTCTCTACATTTCTTGTCTTAAAAAAAGTTCCTATTGATGAATCATGTCATAAAATCATTGATATATAGGGGCACTACAATCAGAATATGTTTTATAGTATATACCTCCTTACATGCTGTGCATTCAAGAGGATGTTTACTTTTTTAGGAGAAATGAGTGAGTGATATAGGTGTGTCCTTGTAGTGAATACAAAATAACTCCCTTCACCCACTCCCTTCAAATTTGGGTGAGCTGAAGAAAAAGACGGAAAGGAATTTGTGAGCCTTTGTGAAATTCCTTTTGATATAAAATAAGGATAAAAATTAAATAAATAAGAGAAGTGTATCTGAAGTCATGTGAAAGGTTTCATTTCTGTTCATGTCCAGTGTTCAAGTACTGGCCAGTGTAAAATTACTTGCCAATTATATTATCAGCCTTTACCAAGCATGCAGCACTTCAAAGAACTTTCTCTCAACAATCCAAAAAACCTAAGTGTTTCAAACCATCTCTTTTCATCTACTTTTGAATATATGCAGCTATATAACCCTTATGTGGAAAATGAATTCTCTTAATTTGTTTTAAACAGTTTTGAATATTATTTTATGTCAGATCATTTAATCTGTTGTATGAACATTTCCTCTTCATGACAATTTGTTAAAACTATGGATTTAAAAATTTCTGATTTATTTTCCTGAAACTGGCTACTGACAACTTCAAGCCTGTAAATTTGTAAATAAATTCCTTATCTTGGTTTGTTAAAATTACCTATGTGTTTCCTCATTATTATCCTCCTTCGTTAATCTTCTTGGCATAGGTAAATCAACTATTCATATTCAAAAAATGCTTGTCATAACAAATTTTAGTAAAATGGTTATTTATAACTTACTAAAAAAGTTTTTCTGAAAAGTTGTATCCCTTCTGATTTGTTTTTAATCTGAGATACCTCCAAGGTTATTTGCAATATGGTCTTCCTAATCTTGATAGAATTCTAACAAGTGAAAAATTGATTTTCTTTTTGCCAATAAATTTTATCCATATTTTATTATCTATTTCAGTTCAACATTGCATGCAATTTGGTTATAAGTTACACATTTCTTGATAACTTTTCTTACTTTATAAATTTAGTTCTTTTCTGTACAAACTGTTTTAATTTTTTCTATTCATATTCACCGTCAAAGTTGTTGCCAGTTTATAAGTAACATTTTCTTTTACTTATAGTTAGATAATGATTTATTTTTGCGTTACGATTTGTCATTCTTTCATTTTGTCAGTAAAAATCATAGGATCCTCAGCTTGCTTCATATCCTGACTAACCTAAAAGGCCTACCACAGGTTTAACCTTTTCTTTTTATTTAAAAAAAAAAAAATAAAAGGTAAAAGTAGATATTGATTGAACAAGCATTTTCAACAAGTGGGTAGGACTGGCTTACCTTTTATTTTAAAAAAAATATCTTTTGTTTAGATATTTATTTGCTTTTAATTCCCTATAACAGTTTGCTTCTGATAATTTATTAAAAGTAACAGCATTATTCATGTTTTCCAATAAAAATACCCATGCGTGTGTGTGTGTGTGTGTAATATATATATATATATATATATATATATATAAAATAACTATATAACAATTATAATTAATTATATTATACTTAGTGTAGTTTCTTTTAAAACTTTGACAGCACTAATTGTATTTTTCAATACTCTTCAAAACAAATATAAAACCAATTCAAATATCCTCTTTGAAAATTTCTTTTTCAGCTGTGCTAAATATATTTTTCACTTTGCAACTTAATTTTTTGAGTAATCACAAGAAATAAATGTACAATATATGAGTGACTGTAACGTTCTTTCCAAAACAGATTTTCTACATTTTATTACTGGAAATATTTCTTACAGATTTTTTTTTTTTTGTCAAATTTTCAGAAAGATGTTATAAAATCTGATTCCCTATTATATGGTTCTTATTTATGAATTGGCTGATAGTTTTCTCTTTTGGACATGATTGGAGGATTTAAAAGAAATATTTAATATGTAGAAAAAGAAAAACATCTTTAAACAGCTCCATTTATTTCTTTTACCTTTTAGTAATATTTTAAACTTTTAGCATTGACAAATTTATATTTGGTTGTGAAATTATTTTTAAAAATTTATTTTGTACTCTCTAAACCTTTTCCATTGGTAACACTTTTAAAAAAATACATTTTGCAACACTAAGTTTTGTTAGCCAAGCCAAATTGATTCCAAATGTATATAAAAAGACATAATGATGAAAAATTTAGCTAATAATTAAATAATGAGAAATTAATTACACTAAAGTATCATGATGTATCAGTTTGGAAAGTTCTTGTATTGTTGGGATTTTTCTAGGTTGCATGTGTTTGTGTGCTCAGCACTGTATAGAATGGAATGAACAAACCCAAAGCTCAAAATAACTTTAACAGCTTTCATTTGTGGTAGAGAGTGCAAAATAGTGGTGTTGTGTTTCCCAGTTAACAGAGCTCTTCCCTTGAGTAGATGTTTTGAAGAGAGATTTCTCTGCTTGTGGAATGAAAAACCTCTAGGTTCAAGCTCCCTGGACCAATATGTGTTTTTTGCAGAAAGGGTTGTGAGTGGTTCTTCAAGCTAGCCTTGAAGGTAGAAGCTGCTGAAAAGGAAAAGTTGAAAAAGAGGCCAAATATGGCTCAGTCAGCATTTTTATGAGTTCTGAGATGTCTTTTGTTCCCTGCTGGTTACTTCTGTTGCTGCTACTGCTGAAGCAAAGTAAGGAAGCCACAATAGCCAACAAGTGAGATAGTTATTATAGTATAGATAAACCTGAGAAAGATGTTCTAAGCAAATTAGAGTACAGCATAACCTAAAAAGTTATTCACATTGTAAAATTAAAAAAAATAATGGAAAGCTGAAAGAAAAATCAGTCTGTTCTTATAAGAATAATCACTAAATTTTGTAGCAGAAAGTAATAGTTAAGGGGAAAAGAAATAATCTTTAGTAGTTTCGAGAAGTCATTACTATTGTGAGTAATTAAAACTATTTTTCTCATTCAATTTTGTTATCACAAACTTTCTCCTGGAGAGTGAAGAAATTAAATGAAGCTTTATACATGTAATGTACATTTCAACACACTGTAGCTTGAAGATCAATTCCACATATAAGATATAGAAACTTTAGTTACTCTTGTTAATTTGGAATTTAGCTTAATGATTCAGCTTGTCAGTATATTTGCCACTATTTTTTTGTTTGGGTGCTGTTTTTCTTTTTAATAGTATTGGTGGACACTACCTGAAGGCCAAAAAATCATGTGTAATTTGTACAGACTAGTCTTGATGAAAACATTAAAATGATTGACCAAAATGTAATAGCAAAAGCATCAAAAAGAATTAGATCAAGAGTCAGAAAAATTTTTAGAATAAAAAGGAGTTCTATTCTAAAACTTTTTTTTTTTTTTATGTAAAATATTCCTTTTTCATTAATGCAGATTAAACTACAGAAAATGTTAATGTAAGATACCATAAAATCTTTGATTGTTATGAGTGTTTGGTTGCAAAGGAAAGGGCCAAACAAAGATTAAATTTTCAATAGTATGTATTAGTCAAATATACATAATATATACATAGTTGTTTGAAATTTGGCAAAAATTGTTAATAACATTGTTAATGTCGTTTATCAGTTGCTGTTGGTCAGGAAATCGATTAGGTGTTAGGGTGTGGTCTGTAGGACTAGGAATTGACTGATTGGTTGGCCAAAGTCACAATTGGGGTCAGAGGATAGGTTTGGAGAAGATTAGTTGTTGGTGGGTTTTGATATGTGCCTTCTTCGTGGTTAAAATCAACACCTATGCCTGGTATGGTGGATTGGTTGATTGCAGTCTCGGTAGTGGGTTGATTCATGGTAAGGTGTTGGTTGCCAAGGTTATGGCAGTGGTGATGAGGGAATAGGTGTCAACATTGATCAAGTGGGAGGTCTGTTGGATTTTGGTCAAATCACAATGGTCACAATGGGGAAGACAAGGGAGGCCTGGAGTTGGTTGGATTCTGGTCAAATGTGGTATCAACAAGATGGCGAGGGAGGCCTGGAGTAAATAGTTGAGGTGTTGAGGGGTGGTAACAGCAATCCTGACAGCAACAGTGCACCTGTGTTCTGATATTCTGGTGGTCCCCAGAATCCTCTTTTTTCCAGTGGGAGCGTTCATGATTGACTATTGTATTATTTTTATTGTAGGGATGCGATACTCAGTGCTCATGTGTATGTTTTGGGTTTTGCTTTCTTAGCATTCACATCCAGCCAACATGTAGAGTGAATCAGAAAAAGATATAATTGCAGTGCAATATAACATGAGGATAAAGTAAAATTTTCTAATTCAAGTTAACTTCAATTGAATATTCTAGCAATTGATAATCCAATGTAAAAAGTACCTGACCCTTTTAACAAAGCTTAGTTTCTCTTTGCAAGTAAAAGAAATTCCTTCTATTTCAATGCTTTACATTATTGAATTAATGAAGTATACTTTTAAAGAAATATAAAGGGTGTTGAAAAGTTCTTGGCCTAACCAAAACAAAATCTGATGTTTAGTCAGATTTTGATAGAAGTTTAACCAAGAACTTCTCAGCACCCTCTTATATTCTATAAATGTTTATTTATTGAAAATATTCAAGTAGTTATAGAATCGTTAAGGTTGCAAATTTATATGTGCTATATGAATTGTATATATTTTATAAAATGTATTTTAAAATTCTTCTCTCCATTTATAAAATAGGAGGAAAATTAAAGTACATTCTTTTTCTTCTATGCTTATGGCATGAATTTTACAATGGAATTTGTTTCTTTTTTTTTCTTGCAATTATGATTTCCATAATCTTCATTCAATTTTTTAACTATTTTCTTACTATACAAAAATGTAATGTATGTATGTATGTATGTATGTATGTATGTAATGTAATGTATGTATGTATGTAATGTATGTATGTAATGTATGTATGTAATGTATGTATGTAATGTATGTATGTAATGTATGTATGTAATGTATGTATGTAATGTATGTATGTAATGTATGTATGTAATGTATGTATGTAATGTATGTATGTATGTAATGTATGTAATGTAATGTATGTAATGTAATGTATGTAATGTAATGTATGTAATGTAATGTATGTAATGTAATGTATGTAATGTAATGTATGTAATGTAATGTATGTAATGTAATGTAATGTAATGTATGTAATGTATGTAATGTAATGTATGTAATGTAATGTATGTAATGTAATGTATGTAATGTAATGTATGTAATGTAATGTATGTAATGTAATGTATGTAATGTAATGTATGTAATGTAATGTATGTAATGTAATGTATGTAATGTAATGTATGTATGTAATGTATGTAATGTAATGTATGTAATGTATGTATGTAATGTATGTAATGTATGTATGTATGTAATGTATGTATGTAATGTATGTATGTATGTAATGTATGTATGTATGTAATGTATGTAATGTATGTATGTAATGTATGTATGTAATGTATGTAATGTAATGTATGTATGTATGTAATGTATGTATGTAATGTATGTAATGTATGTAATGTATGTATGTAATGTATGTATGTATGTAATGTATGTATGTATGTAATGTATGTATGTATGTAATGTATGTATGTATGTAATGTATGTATGTAATGTAATGTATGTATGTATGTAATGTATGTATGTAATGTAATGTATGTGTGTGTGTGTATAGAAGTCAACACTTAGAGGTGACAGTCTGTATCATGCTTCATTGCACCTAGCATAAAACAGACTGTCGCCTCTAAGTGTTTACTTCTATGTTCACTTTTATATTTACACATGCTCTCTGATATTGAGCACTTTATCCCATAAATATAGCACATCTTAAGACTATATTTCTTTACACACACACACACACACACACATTTACATTAAGGCCAAAGAAATGCATAGTCTTAACAAAAGTACAAATCTCCTCAAAAAAGCAAAACAAAATTTATAACAGTAAATGTACTTAATGTGGGTAAGCCTTTATTTTCTCTCTCACTCTCAATGTTTTTAATGTTGCTTGTAACATGTTTTGGTTGATTGCCATTATGTGATTATTTTATCTGATAATCTTTATCTTCATTAATCTCAGATTTTCATGGATTTAATGAAACTGAATATTTGAAACTTTCATATTGTGCATTTAAAAAACAAAACTAAAATTCTTATATAAGAATTTTAAATCCGGTTAAACATTAAGAAACAAAAATTGCCACTACCTCTTCAATCTTTACATACATGATTTAAAAAAAAAATAGAAACTGCTGTTTTGTAAGTTTGAGAATCACTGAGTTCAAGAGAACATTCTCTTCATTGAATTATGTTGCAACTCAAAATATTCCAGACGTTATTTAAATTTTAGTTATTTTTAACTACCTGTTTAGCTTCTATGTTGAAATGCTTGCAAATCACACTGTTTATATGTTTTAATACAAATGTATGAAATTTTCTTATGGTTATATTTTTGCATGTTGATTAATTACATTTTAGATAACATAAATTGTTTCTAGGCATGAGATTTTTGTCTGTTCCCCTATTTTTTCTTTTACTTCTTGCAAATTTTAAAAACCTTTTAACATTATCATCAGAACAATTTTTTTTTTATTACTGGCTTATTGAAAAAGCCTGAAAAAAAACAAGATTTTGATAATTCAAAATATTCATTAAAGTCAATTTCATTTTGTATTAAATAAAACCAGGGACAGGGGATGAAATGTGTTTAATCTAATTAATATGAAAATAACTTGAATGTTTTTTGTAACATATATTGATTTTTTTTTTTTTTCTTATGATACCAATGAGAATATTTTCTTATTAAATGCCAGACATGCATGCAAATTTTCATTTTTTATAATTTTCAACTCCATTTTCTGTCTAATTTGACTGTTGTTGTTGGAGGTTATTAAAAATTTGGGTGGGAGTATCATTAGACAAGCAATATTGTTTCTTTATGCAAAGTATATGCTTATCTTGTGTTTGAATCTACAGATAACTGGAAGATATATGAAAGACACTCATATTTACAGCACCATTGGGAAATGCCCCCAGAAGCATGCCATGTATTGACCTAAGCCTTGTGAATTAAGTTAGGGAAGCTGTTTGGAAGCTGTCAATGGTTGTGCTACTAACAAAAAGTCACAAGCCAAGGGTTTGAGCATACTGGCCTTGTTTGCACAATATTATATGATCTTTCCTAAAGGAAAAAAAAATATGTAACTAATGTTTTGCTCAATATAGTTGCAATATAAAGTACAGATTTGCTGCGTATTGAAAAAACACAAATGTACCTGAGCAAGTGTCTGCAACAGGGATTAATCTAAGCATATTCAGAAATGAGCAACCAGCTGTTAATTTTGGTATACTTGTCTTTGGGAGTGACACTGAAACTGATTGACTTTTTTAACCATAGCCATTTTTGTTAACATGTGCTGATTATCTAAATATTTTATGTACAAATTTGTTGAGGATTAATTCTCTTACCAAATTGACAGAATTTGCTATTTGATTAAATAAGTGACATAAATTACTATTTATGTTGTTTGTACATAGCATAATGATAACTTCTGGGTATCTTACATATATTCACAAGTTCATTAGCAAAACCAGTTTTTATATTAAGTACTGGTACGAACTCTGAGGGTTGTAGTCGGCCTTATTCTCCTAAAAAGTTAAGCAAAAATTTGATTTAAATACATATTTGATTCTTTATTCTGCTTAAAAATTTCTCATGTTTAACTGCTAAAGTATATTAGGAATGTTCATTTTTTTTTTTTTTTTTTTTTTTTTTTTATCCAAGTGAAACTGATTTAAGCCAAGAACCAAATAAATAATGGGTTGGAACAAAAGTTTGTATTGTTTTTTTAATAGGTGGCATTTGAACATATGGTAATGAGAGAAAGGAATAATGAGGATTAGGGTGAAACAAAGTTTATTGTTGGTAGATAGTACAGGAATATGGTCGGGTGTACACGTAATGTCGGGGATTGAACCCTTTCTTATGCCAGCGTGGCCAGGTTCACAAGATATGGTTAGTGCACATTTGCTCGATTGATGTCACGGTTGTAGGTTGTCTTGTTATTGGTAGATCTTTTGTATGGAATAGTTGCCACCAGGTTGACTGCGAAAGGGAGTGCCTTGTAAATGAATCAAAGTAGGTCAAGGTGACGGCAGGTTTAAGGAGGCCAGTTCTGTGGCACAAATGTAGCTGTGTCACCTTTGACAGGAGAGCCTTGTAAGCGAGTCGAGGTAGAGCTGTTCTGTGGAACAGATGTCACTGGGGTTGACCACAAAGGAAATACCTTGATTTGCTTACAAGGCATGTTGAGGTAGGCTGAGGTGATGGTGGGTGTTGGAGGCCTGTAGCTAGGAGCAATTGAGGTAGATGTTGAGTTGACAACTGGATAGCTGAGGTTGAGTGGTGGCAGTGAAGGCAACAACTGTAGTGGTAGTAGTACTTTGCATGGTGGCCAGTCCACCACTCTGTTGTCATGGTGAGAGGGTCATGGTGGTGGTAGCAGCAGCCGTGCCAGCTGCAATTGTCTGGTCATCTTCAGAGCCTGCTTTTAAGCAGGTCTGGTAATCCCAAGGGACATCTTTTTACTGGTAGGAATGTTCATGATTGGCCACCACCAGAGTTCACCTTGGGCGCCACATATGGTGTCCGGTCTACAATGTGCAAAAAATGACTTTTGTTATTTTATTTTGTGGTGGTCACATCCGGCCAGTGTGCAGAATGAATCAAAATGAGATCTAATTAGACAGAGTATAACAATATCATTTCACACGTGACTGAATCTTATGATGTATATACATATTCTGAAAGGTGTCATTTCAACATGTCTTTCTATCTGATTCATGTGTGGAGGGTGAAATGTAAATATTTTTTACATTAAAAGGGAAAATGAATGAAAATGAGATGCATTTTTGTTATTTAATAGTCTCTCAGAAAGAAAAAAAAAGTTGTACAAAAAGTTAAAAAAAAAATATGCCTTTTATGGAGAGGGTGCCATAGCTGGAAGTACTATTTATAAATGGTTTACTAAGTTAAAAATGGAAATTTTGATCTGGAAGACCATTGTTGATAATCAAAACACTGAAGATGATTCAGGTCACGCAATATGGGACATCAGTGATACTCCACATCTCATAAGCATTATAAGCCATTTGAAAACACTTTGAGATGTGAATCACTACAATGTTTGGGTGCCTCACAATTTAACAAAGATTTAATGAGCTATGTTTCCATCTGTGATTCTCTGCTAATAGGCAACAAAAACCATTTTTTTCTCTTTTTTAAGAATGATCACATGCTATGAAAATTAATTTTTTACAACAATGTTGAACAAAAAATGGTTCTGGAAAAAATAAAATGAACCACCATTGACTACTCCAAAACCAGTCTGCAGCCAATGAAAGTAATACTGTGTATCTGATGGGGTTGAAAGGGCACTGTCTATTGGAAGCTTCTTTGGCAAAATCAGACAAGTTCTGTTGCCAATTGGACTGCTTGAAGACTGCATAATGCTCCAGAATTGGTCAATTAGAAGGGCATCATCTTCCATCAGGACAACACCAGAACTTGCATCCAACAGGTGTACCAATTTCTGCTGGGTCTGCAAACCCACTAGAAATTGGATACACCTGCTGTACTCACCTGACTTTGTACCTTTGGATTACCATGTATTTTGATACCTACAAATAGGAAAAACTACAATTCTCTGGAAGCTTGTGAAAACCACTTAGACCAATTCATCATCCAGAAAGATGCTAAGTTCGGAGATGTAATCATAAAGCTGCCACAAAAGATGTTGAAAGACAGAACAAAATGGCACATGTAGTTTAATAACTATGTACAATTATATAAATAATTTCTCTGAAATTCACTTTTGTTCTGACCCAATATTTAATGAACAAGTTTATTAACATAGAATATTCAATTATATATTGTCTTAAGCTAAAAAATTAAATTGTCTTCAATAGAATTCACTATCTCTCCAATAATGTAATCTGTTGAGAGTACAAAGTTTTGAATTTACCAAAATAATTGACCATTGTTTGAACAATAGAACTTATTCCACATTTAATCCAGGTATACTAGTGTTGTCATATTGTTATCTTACGAGTTTAGTAAAATTTGAATTCAATTTTATGATTTCTGAATATTTCAAAATCCATATAATTAAAACATTCTTTATTTCAGTAAGTGCATTCACAAAAAATGTTAAAACTGATCACACAATGTTTACATTGTATTCTATTGTTTTTGAATAATGTTTAAATTTTTATTATTTTTTTAATCTATTTTTGTTCTTTGTGTTACAAAAACTAATGAGTATTTTATACTGAATTTTAGAAGACTGGTGATTTTCTTGAAGATATCTTTTGATGTATTTTTGTCAAAAATATAAGTACTTTCTTTTATGTAAGTGTTATTACAAATATTATTGTATCAACTTCTATTAAATGCATTCCTCGCAAAAGATAAAATGATCTAAATTTTTTTCTTGAATTGGGAATAACATTCTTTTATTACTTGAATTATTTTTCATTTAAATATTTTGATTATTTCTATATTTTTTTCCTTATTTCTTATGCTTAAGTGCCATATCTTAAACATAAAAGTAGTAAATGGAAAAAACAACTTTTTCACATTTGTTCATTTAAAGGATTTAAAATGTATGTGTATTTCTTATACAGAAATATAATTTTTCATCCTTGTGATATTAAACTGAACTAGTTCTTCACATAATCATTAATCTTATATATAAAGTGCAGTGTGTGTTTAAGCGACTCCTCTGCTCCCACTGGTCCGATTTCAATGATTCATAGTCATTCAAAAGCTCTAGAAAAGTTAGGTGAAGGGAATGATTTTCGTTGAGCTCAGATTCAGGGTTGCCAGATTATGCAAGGTTAAAAATATATATTAATATATTATACTAGCTATTATTGTGGCTTTCATGGTGCAAGGGGAGTAACTCTCTTTTCATTTTGTATCCAAAATTGCAGTGCACATTTTATTATAGACTAGCTTAAAAGCCACCCTACAGGGTAGCATTTAAGCTAGCTCCTGTGGAGGACTCTTGGTTTAGCCATCATCGCAATAGCCAGGGAGGAGTAGATGCGATAGGCATCAATAAAATACAGAAGAACTCGAAATTGATCGCTGCATTTAAGTATTGAATTAATGTTTAAGTTTTTAAAAGTTCAATGATAACTCTTCTGCTACCACTTAATTTAAAGACGATTTGATGTACGTAGATCCTTATTTTCCGTATAAACAATTATTTTTATTTCATGGGTGAAAGAACAGGGGCCATTTTATAAGATAAAATTAATATAGTGTAAAGATGGGAAAATAGAAATTAGAATTACTTACATTATACATTCAACATTTGAAGAGTTAGAGAAACATAATAGCTAATTATGTAAAACCTACATTAAGGAATCTATATGAATAAATTCAAAATTGGAGCTCAATTCTCCTACGAATACTGAAATTAAGAACCCCCAGCTCTACTTTATAGTAATTTGGTATTTACTCGACCTCCCCACCCTTTACTGAGTCACGTTGTGACACAAGGTCAGTTTAATGTGGGAAATCTAAGTGCATACGCTTGGGCTAGGAACAAAAATTGCCCGAGCCCCCGTAAACATTGGTTGTGCTGGCCTCGGTGCAAGCACCAATCCCTCTCTGGTGCAATGAGAGGGCATAGCCTTGGACAGCTGTTCCCCAAAGCTGGGCACCTCTCATTATAATTTTCCTCAGCTGCGACTCTCTCCTTTGATGTAGCCACCCCTGAGCGCACTCTGCTCAAAGACAGATATGCAACTGAGAGATGATAAATAGATGTGTTACAAACTACTCGTGAGATTAATTTGTATTTACTCTCCTCTCCCCCCCCCCCCCGGTCAGGTTGTGACAAGGTCGGTTTAATGTGGGGAGCCCGAGCATGTACACTCAGGCTAGAAACAAACATTGCCCACATCTGTTGCACTGGCCTTGTTGCAAGCATTGATCCCTATCTCTAGTGCAATGAAAGAGCAGCTGTTCTCCAGGGCTGAGCAGCTGCTCAGTAAAATCTTCCTTAGTTGCGATAGTCACCCCTGAGTGCACTCTGCCCAAGGACAGCCGTTCAACTTAGAGATGATAAATAAACGTGTTACAAACTACTTTAGAGTAATTTACACATGGTATTTACTCTGTCTCCCCACTGAGATGAGATGTGACACAAGATCTTTTTTTACGGTGGGGACCCAAGTGCGAACACCCAGGCAAGGAACAAAAATTGCCCACAGCCCCCGCAACTATCAGTTGCACTTACCTCACCATGAGTGGATGCGGCTTTGGACAGCGTTCCCCAGGGCTAGGCACCTCTCAGTATAATTTTCCTCGGTTGCAACTCTGTCCTTTGACAGAGTAGCCCAAAGATAGACATAACTGAGAGATGATAAATAAATGTGTTGCAAATCATTCCAAGGAGTAATTTACACACTGAAAGCTCACTATCTGTATTATATATTATCTACTTATAGGCAATATCACTCTTCAGGTTTAATTTGTGTATTGATTTTAAAAAGGTTATTTCATTAATTAAATGTCCTTCATTCTTTTATTTGAGGATTTTTTGATTTTCATATCAAAAATAGTTTTGTTTAGGGATATCGTCTTATATAGTGCAGAAAAGTGTTTGAAATTTGCATTTTACTTGGCCTTCAACAAGTTGGCATCTATTTGTAAAACTTTCCTTAACTGTAACAAGCCAATTTATGAATGAAATGTTCATTTAAAATTTTTGTTTCAAAGATTTCAGGTAGTGAATATATCTTACTTTGCGAAGTGATAGCGAGTGGGCAAAGCCTGCTAGTTTAATATAAGTACCTCCACAAATTCACTAAAAAATGAGCACACTGATGAAAAAAATGCTCTAAACTTAATAAAAACTTAGTTTTATTATCAAAATTATTAAGAGGAAAAAAATCAAAGGATTTTTTGATTATTAAATTTTTTTCTTTTTATATTTTTATATTGTTTTAGAATGTTGTAAATTTTGTTTTGTTTTTTTTTTGGAAGGAACCAAAGATTAGTATAGGAAATTTTAGCATATATTTTTTTGTGGTGAAAAACACATTGATTTGGAAATTCTTGCAAAAATCAAATTGTCAGATTTTAATGAAACTTTCAGGACTGAAATTATTTATTTTGAGAAATTAATTTTTGTCCCATTTAATGTTATACATAGAACTTGTTGGAGAATTTAAATCTTCAAATTTTTTTCTTTTTGTAAAACAGGATCCACAGTTACTGAAAATCAGCTCTGAATTGTAAAATAAAAAATGCAATAAAACTAAGACGTGATTTAATTAGAAAATCTTTTAATTGCTTTTATGAAGATATATTATGGACACTATTATGTACATATTTTATTTTAAATTTTTTTTCATTGAATAATGAATTTTGATTTGTGTGTGTGTGTGTGTGTGCCAATTTTTGCAAATACAGATGTATAGCTGTCCATAGGTGACATTATCAGAAAATGAGTGATAACTAGTAAACTTAAAGCCAAAATACCTTAAATTCAATAAAACATTAGATTATGTAGAATATTTTCGTAAATTTTAAAGATTAGAGTACTTAAAAATTATATAAAAAAAGGTGCTCATGTTATATTCCTCAAGCATTTTTACAGATATGTCCACTGTAGAAAAAAATTAGATAAACTCACATCTGTCTGTTAAGTTGTCAATACCTTAAATAAACACCTACTACCATGTTAAAAAATGCATTTCTCCGATATTTGTTTCAAATTAGATTAAACTCTAAATCAGCTAATATTCCTCAAAGTTTCAGAAAAGTATATTTTATTTTTTTTATTTTTTAATAAAGAGAATTACATTGTGATGTAAGATGGCTAAAATGGTGCTAAAATTAGCAATTTTCAGAGATTTCAAAACAAAAACTACTTTCAGTCAATTTAAATTGGTTTTGAAATACAGCAAAGTATTTTGCTTATTGGACATATTAAATTTAATCTATTAGCTTGAAATTAAAACTAAAATAAAAGCTTTAAGATTTTTCATTTTTAAAAATTCATTTTATCACATTTCTGTGGAGATACCTAATTTAACATCATATACTGTACAACATGTAATCTCAAAGTTCAGGTGTTTACCATGAAAAACGAAACAAAAATTATTTACTTGAACATCTAGTTTCTCTTTCAAAGTAGTTCTTTCTTTGTTTGCACATTGGCTCACAAAGGGTAGGAGGAGATGTCTGTACTACAATTGCTTCATGTACATTGTGCAAATTCCCAGAGTAGCAGCACACATGTCAGTTTATTCTAATTTAAAAAATTGTACAATTTCTTCATTTTTAAAAATATTTTTTTGAAGCTGAAATATATATTATAAACCCAAATATATTTTTGCTTGTAAGAAATATTTAATATATTTTTTCTTTATTTACAGAAAGAATCTATGTTTATCCGGAAAGCACTCCCCTTGGGCCATGATAAACCTACTGCTGGGCATACTCCTGACAAAACATTAGGACATGTCATTATCTCTGTGATATTTCGTTCTGTGCTGTCAGTGGCAAAATCAGGTGGGTAATCTCCTCCTAAAAATCAGTAATCCTTCTCCTGATTGGTCTAAAAATTAAGAGACATGCTTTGAAATTGGGAACAAATAAAAAATTTTGAGATTAAACCAAATTTTTAAAGATTTTAATGTTGAAAATTATTAGAATAACTGTAAATAAGTTTAATGTGATTTAATCTGTGCATTTTTGTGGAATAATTAAAGCCAGGCCAATTAAATCCTTGTCAGTCCTAGCAGAGCATCCATAAATAATACCACTTAACTTGGTAAATTATATCAGATATGATCACAGAAGTTCTTGACTATACATTTTTTGGACGTGACAGACTTTGTGAACATTTATGTGGGTGGAGCATAGTTATAATCTGAAATTTTCACTGTATAATGTTCAATGGATATGATTCATATTTACCACTAGATTAAGTGCATTGATAAGGAAGTAGATTATGCTGAAAAATATTTTTGTAAGATAAAATACTTTTTTTTGTCATTAGACAATGAACATTGATGAATCTGTCTATTTAATTATATTGCCATTAATTTATTTTCTGTTCTGAAATTTTTCTACTTATCAAATGAAAAGCTAAAACTGGATTAAAAACCAAAAAATGACCAATCCAGGTTTTGTAGGTAGAGCTCATGATGTAAGGAAACATTTTTCTTTTTTATTATTCAGCAGGAATTAAACAAGTGTTCATTGAAGATAGATCTCAGAAGTTATTATTTTTATGTTCTGTTTCATTAACTTTGATATCATTACAATAATATTCTTGGTACATGGTAAAACTCTTAACACCGGATAGTCCATTTGATTGATGAGGATTTGAAGTGCTTAGTTATTTTATGAGCTAAAATTGTTTTAGAAGAAATGCTTTGTGCATACATTTATTTGAGAATAAAACTTTAAAGTATAGTTTTTGTTTTTTTTGTTTTAAATACCAGCATCAATATGTCGGTTCTTTATAACAATACATTTCTTAATTCTGTTTAATAAGTCATTTCTACTTTTAAAATACATACACAGTGACATGCAGAGGCCTGGTGATGCCCAGGCTCAGCTCCTTGTTTGTATGTCCCTAAGATTCAAGTAGGGGTGCCTATAGGGCCTAATACTGAGAAATGTGAAAAAGAAAAACATTTTAAATATGTAAAACAGATGAAACATGAAATAAACACTTTATTCAAATTAAATATAAACTAAATTTTTACTTCACTCTTTGATTGGATGACCAGGGCCGCACCCTCTGCCCCATCTTCTGTACATACTACTTTTTAATATTTGTACATGCCACATTCTTCAAGGAGGGTATTTATGTGATGGTACAGTAATGGGAGAAATGTATCGATCTCATTACTGACTTCATTGAAAAGTAGCATAGTAATGCTATAGGCAATGTTTTATTTGTATTGTAATAAAAAGGTTGGGATTAGTAAATGTTTATTCCTTGCTTTTTGTAGTTAATATTATCAATTTATTATATTTAATATTTATTGCAGAAAAATTCCAGCAGTTCCAGTCTGGGTTAAAGAATGGTTTATATGATGAAGACAGGGTTTCACCTCAATCTGTTGTAAGTACGAAGAAAAGATGTCACTTTTGGGCATCTGTGAAAACATCAATCGCTTAGCCCATTGTATCAAGAGGTGTTGATAGAGGAAAGAATAAGTTATGTCCATCCAGGTTGATTGCAAAACTGACATCATTCCTATTTAAAAAAAAAAAAAAAATGACAGGTCAGTACTTCTATGATTAGAGTGTAGTATCTGTGCACTCTGTGAAAAGTGTTACACACAAATATGATGAGGTGCTGAAAAGTTCTTAGTCTAACCCACTTCCATAATCTGTCCAAATTAACAAGTATTTTAAAAAAAAATACATCTTTAGCAATAATAAATATGCACACATTGTTTATATATATATATATATATATATATATGTATGTATATTCAGGCTGGTAAATGTAATTAATACTGTTTGTTTAAAAAATGGAGCATTTACTTAAATAAATTGTATCTATTACAGAAAAAAATTTATATATATAATTCCACCAATGTTGTTCAAAATAAATACAATCAAGATCCTTTATTTAACTTTTCTTTTAAAATAAAATGTTTTACGGACAATAGGTTAAAGTGTTATCATTTCTGCTATAAATTTATATCAAAATATGATTCATTAAATATCACAATATTGTGATCCAGAAATTTTTCTTTTTGTTTATTCACTATACAAAAAAATATCTGCTCTTCTCAAAAGTTGTTTGCTATACCAGATGATCAAATAAGTTGAAATGACTCTTTATATTCAATAAATTCCTTCTCATTAAATATCTTAGTTTGAATATGAGTTTTGCTCCCTATATATTCATCAATGGAAAATGGTGTTGGTACTATACAATGTAAAATAGTGTTAATCTACCTGAAAATCAAAAAGCTATGCTTTATACTTTTAAACATTTAATTATGGAAATTTGTTAGTTTAATAGATTTTGATTTATTACTGTTCACTACATTTTCTGGTCTCTTTAAAGGCTTTTTGATTACAATAAAAATTGCAAATATAAGTTATAACCTCCATTACTGTTTGTATAATAGCTAAAAAGATCTTTGTCCAACCAAGGAAAGATTTAAAAAAAGTTTATTTGATCAGATGTTGGAGGTTAGCTGAGAACATTTCTGTCCTTTGTGGGGAAAAAAAAAGTATTTCTCTTCTCTTTGTTCTTATGCCCAAATGCATTTTCATTTTCTGTATTTAAGGGAATAGATTAAATTTTACCATTTGAAAATGTATAAAACTTTTCAATATGAGTAATAAAAATCCACAACCGTGATATGTGGCAGAGAAATAACTGTTTTCTTTGTTATGCAGCTAGTTTGTTATTGCTGCCTTACTGATGTTTGGTTATCAAAAACTGTACTTTATTTTACTGATCTGACTGTAAATGTGAACAGATGACTATTTTGCAAGACATTGATATAAAAATATTTAAACTAAACCAAAACATAAATAGGAATAGATACATTTGACTATCATATGCTTCACATTCCTCCCCAGTTTTTTAAACTGGTGGAGAGGTTTATTTTTTGTTTCCTGTTTAAGATTGATTTTCTGGTTCCTTCTAAAGTATTTTCCATCTCTTTCACTTCCAGAAGCCCCCTCCCTATGTCTTTGTGACATTTACACCTTGCTTGGGCTAAATTCATTTAAAAAAAATAAATAAATAAAAATGCATAGCTGTTATTAAACTTTAACCAGTATTACTTTCTTCTTATTTTGTTGCTTTTTATTGCAACTTCCAAATCGATTCCAGTGTGAATAAATTAAAAAAATGTCTGGCAATGCACATCCCTTATCTTTTGAGAACAATGTCTCTCCATGACAGCACCTTATTGATTAGGCTAGAAAAACCAACCAGTGGGAATCATTCAGGCTATTGAAATGTTATCAGCTTGACCAGCTTTCAAAAATCTTACCAATGACCAAGCATCATCAGGTTTCTTTTTTCTTTTTCTTTTTCACCATCTTAATTTAACCATGTTGCAATATTCTTTACTTCTCCAAATGCCATACACTACCATTTTGCTTGTTTATATTTTTTCATATTTGCCTTAAATATAAATGTACACTAATTTCTTGGATGAAGCATTGTAAATTATTATTTTTGCTCATCTATATATAAAATGGAAACTGATTCTCTGTCCATCACACACTGTCTGCTGTGCCTTTACATGGTGTATGTGTATATCAATGCTACAAATGACTTGTGTTTGTGTCATTTGAGGTACACACAAACAAAAGTACACATGGATAGACACAATTTGAATTAAATCAAAATGACCATCTGTGTCACTAGGGACTAAATTTCCCTTTGTGTCTGGCTAACAGAAAAATCCATTTAAAGCCATTTTTAGGACTCCTCCTCTATTCAAACTAAATATATTTTCTAATAAAAAGAGCATTTTAAATGGACAAACAATTTAGATTTTAAATTTGATCATCATGCTGTCATCAAGCTGCTGGATGAACTTATTTTTTTTTTAAATCTTATTTCATCATAACTCCCAGATTGTTATTTTCTGATCAACAAGTAAGCAGTGTGAACTGGAAAAGAAAACTCTCAAAATAACAATTAATTCTGGTAGAAATTAATAAACTCATCTTTGTCATTCAGGTAGCCCATCCTGAGTAAGACGATAAATTACATCCAGCAGCAAGGCTTCTGATCAGGAGGTTTTGAGGAGCATGGAACCACCACTTAATTGCTAATGTTCCAGGTTCACCCTGACCCAGGGGTGGTAGCACCGGTTAGGGTCCCAGCTATGGGCAAATAGTTAACCCCGAAACTGGGGTAAAAACCACTATGAAAGTGTAAAAATAGGTTTTAATACCAGAAATACTTTAAAAATTATTACCAGCAATACATTTTTGAAAAAAAATATTACCAACAATGTTTTTTAAAAAATAAATATTACCAGCTATACATTTTTGAGGAAAAACTATTACCAGCAATACTTTTTTGAAAAAAAATTATTACCAGCAATACATTTTTGAAGGAAAAATATTCCCAGAAATAGATTTTTGACAAAACAAAATATTACCAGCAATAAAAATTGTCAGTATTAAATAACCCTTTGAGGTTGATATGCTGTAAAACAAACCAAACCAATCATTCAGGTAGCATAAACCAGCATTGTTTATATTGTTCACATTTATTTGGACTCTCAAACTTGATAATATAAGAATTTTAATGTTTAATTAGATATTTCCATGATATTTAGGGTAATCTCTGGTGTAATGTAGATGAAGCCATAGTTTATTCTAAAGAAAATATTCAGCTAATTGTCTAATATTCTTCAGCTTTATTTATAATATCTTAACACTTCAAGATGTAAGAGGTGATCATGGTTCTTGTTTACAGGTTAGTTTTTCTTATCTCTGAAGTGATATGAATTTTTTGGAAATATAGTGAAGTAGTTTCCCATTACTTTTAGTAGCAATTGTATATTAACAAAATACTGCTATAATACTGCTCATACAATATCTACTAGTTAATAAATCACAAACTGTTGTTGTATAGTAATCATGAAATGTACCAGTATAGTCTAGTTGACTTTTTAGTTTTACATTTGGCCAAATTGTAGCTTTATTAAAATTCCTTGCTGACTAATGATACCCTTTTCTTTCTTTTTTTTTGTTCTTTTTTTGTTTTGTTTTTTAAAAAAAAAGTTAAATAAATAATAAAAAACTACCCATGTTTTTGCCTGTGCAAATTAAGCAATAAAGATAAATCTCTAGCAGAAGCTGTTTTTCTTATTTTAGAAATCTTAAAATATGTACAAATAAAATTTTAAACATGTTATGAAAGTAACTTGAAATTATTACTAAATATGATGAAATAAACACTTTGAAGAATAAAATAAAAGCATGGAATTAATAGGAAGCAGACAAGTCACAACAATTAAATGATTACAAACAAATATTTGCAATCTGAAGCATCCATTAATAAAATGGTTTAATCTTTTTTTTACATTTAAGGTTTAATAAAATTTAGGATCAAATGCATGAAATGCTAAACTTGGATGTTAAAAGATGTCTTTGTTTTTATGTTTATATTTCTCGGTGATGTTAGTTTTAATTATTTCTGTTGGTGAAAAAAAAAACTTTGAGAACATGTGTGTCTGAGAAAGAAAACCTCTAATATCCCTTCACGTGTGTTTAATGTTAAAAAAAAATGTATGTGCACTTGCGTGCGTGCAAGATATTTAAAAAAAAACAACTTTTGCCTAACTGATCTGATTTTTTTTTTAATAAGCCCCACCAAATTTTTGCCTGTATATGCTGTGTTCTTTTTTTTACGACTGTCCTGAGTTTATTTATGTTTTTTATTAGTCCCCTGTTCAGATCGAGCCATTTGACAATGTCAACACAAAAGAGGTATTTTCTATTTGCTAAATTCTTTTTATTTTTTCTTTAACCAATTCCCTGAACAACAAAAAGTTTGTCACTATTGATTTTACTGGAATCTTCATTCTTTACCTCATTAATGCTGAAGCTAGTTTTGTGTTAAGGTACAGAAAAGTTTATCTCTAATGAATAAAGCGATCTTTTGTATATTGTCTAATATGATGTAAAAAGCAAAACAGTCTTTTATTCAAAGATACAACCAAAATAATGACTGCAGAAACAATTTTTTTCTGGTCTATAATTTGGATCTATTATTAGAGAGACTTGCGTATAAGGCTTCATCACCCTGTTTCAAGTCCTCTCTTTCATTCTTACATGCTGTTATATACTGAGTATGGTTGTAAGATTGACTAGCGAAAAACAATGCTGGTGAGGCAGAAAGAAAAGGAGACACAATATCTTAAAATAAAATTAAACTGTCTATCAAGGTACAAAACTTTATTAATGCTACAAAAATGGATATATTGAAATTGTATATAGCTATATACAGCAATGGATATAAAGAAAAAAAACATGTTTGTCCTCTATTGGCTCTGAAGGGTGAGGATTAAAAACTGGTTATCCTCTTTTTTGTTTTGTTGATATTTGTTTTAATTCACCTCTTCATTGCAATTTATTTTATTATCCTTGCTTTTCTACCTCCTGTTTGTTTTCATATTCATTACTGTATATAGTTATATACAATTTCAGTATATCCGTTTTTATAGCATTAATAAAATAATCTGTATTACCAATGCATACATTGGATCAAGGTAGAATGTCCCTTGTAGGCAATTTAATTGATGCTTGTTGATAAAAAGTCTGATCTTGAAGGAGAGTTGGTTGTGTACTGGCCTCACATTGAAGCATATATATCAGGTCAGTTGACTGAGAGGCTGCTATCAACTGCCTTGAGAGTTGCCAAGTGGCTCCTTTTAAGCACTTAGGGCAAATAAATAACTCAGCATTTTTGTCATGTTTTTCCTTTAGGGACAAGGTTAATGATTGACTTCATTTAAATTTTATTTTTTGGGATTTGTTTTGTGAACTTGATGTGATGCTTGGAGCCCCTATGCAGAGAGCAATATTTTTTTAAATTTTGCTTTCATAGCATTTACATTCAGGCAGCAGGTTTCGATGTAGAGTGAATCAGAAACAACAATGCTACAAAATTAACCTATGATGATTCCTTAATGGAGGTACCATATTTTTCCCTGAAAGAGACAAATTGATTGATTTAATAATACAATCATTTTTTTTTGTTTACTTTGTTCAGAAGTAAATGGAGCTTAATTTTTTTTTTTTTTTTTTTTTTCTGTAAGTTCATTTTTCTTCTCTTTCTGAAATACCACATACAAAATAGCAATTTATCTCTAAAATGTGTTCATTTAAAATATAACTTAAGAGATTTTTTCAATATTTTTATTTGATTATAGTTTAATGTTTGCTTTTTGTAATAATGATAATTGTAATAAAATTGAGATTAAAACAGTTTTCTAGTGAACATCAGCATTATTGAGTGTTTAGGAAGTGAGTAGCCAGTAAAATTAATGTAGCCTCAGACAAAAATCTTCATCCATACTCCTGAGTGCCGCTGTTGCAATATTAGTTCACAGTTGGTATTAGACTTTTTTTTTGTTTGGTTATCTTGCCTTTTCTTTTGTTTTTATTTTTATTTCAGTTTCATTTTCTTTTCCTTAGCTACTGGATGCACTACAAATTGCTTTCACAGCTATGACCCTTCAGTCAATCTGTTTTCTGCCATCTTAGAGTTCTCTCAATACCTGCTTGCTATTTTATTTTGTTTTATTTTTTAAAACTTTTTTTGCTTTTTTTTTTTTTTTTTTTTTTTTTTTTTTTGCTGGTCATTTTTGTTGATAATCAGTCTGTTATCTGATAACAATCTTAGATTTCAAAACCCTATTAGTTTTGTAAAATAAAATGAAAAAAATGTAGCTTTGCTTAAGCTATTAGCTTCATAGCATTTAAAATAAATTCCTAATATGCCGCACCATATATATATGAAAATAATAATGGCCCAGATATTTACTTGAATGTTTAAAAGGTTTAACACTCTCTCATTAAGTTTATTTCTCTAGTCATTCTTTCATTTTGTTCCATTATTTCAAAGGCAAGACATTTTTAGATATTTCTTTGAAGGAGCAGTAGCAAAAAATTTTCATTGCTTCTCCATCAAATGCTTCTTTGAAAATATTGGAACACTTTGCTTTTTAAAATGATATACAATATGGTTTTCTTTTTAGTTAAGGTTCAAATTTTATGAATTATGGAACATACACTTTTCAAAATTATTGAAAATAAATAGCAACCAAAACTCAAATTCAGTGAAAATTAGCTTTTTAATGATCCCATTTTGACGTGTTGCCTGTCACAAGTTTACTATGGTAAAAAAATGTGAATGATTAGGTTCACCTTTTTGTTAGCACTTAAAATGCTTCTTTCCATATATGTAGGTTATATAAACTTGTTTTATTATAATTTAATAAAGATTGATTTTAATCAATACAGGAACATAATACTTACTGTTTTTTTTCTATGCAATCTTAGTTTTCTTTTGATAATAATTTTGAAAATTTTTTTGTTCCTAGGCTTACAACTTGCAACAAGGATGATTTAAAAAAATTCATTATTTACTAATATCAGGCCATCACCAATATCAATGAGAACTATAAAGAATTGAATGATCAGCACTTAACAAAACATTACAAAGTATTAGTAAAAGCACCAGTTATTTGAGAATTGCTATTATGAATGTTATCCCTAATTCTTGACAAAAGAACAGCTTTGCTTAAAGCATAAATTGTTTATAAAGAAAATTTTTTAATCTTCAACAAATAAAGAGTGAATCTAGATACATTATATTCTTGTAAGTGTCTGCATGCTTTTATATATATATATATATATATATATATATATATATATATATATAAGGGTTTCCATTGAAAGAAAATCAGTTTTACTGATAAAACATTGTGAACTTAAAAGGTAATTATCATTGGTGGCATAGCTGATTGAAATGATCAGATTTCAAAATTGCTCTTTACTGTGGAATAGATTATAATGTCCTCCACACTAACCACTGGATGTTTGTAAAGCATACTACTTACAAAGTTTAAATATAAACTTCAGATGGGTAGCTATCCTTATTAATAGCATTATTTAAATTATTATACACTGATTTATTTAAACTGGCATCATCGTTTTGGTTGTTCAATGTTTCTGCTCTTGTACCCTTCAATGAGGATAATACTTTGAATAAATCATTGTATAATAATCTTGGAAATTTACACAAAATTTAGCCCTGTTGGCGGGGCTTCAGAATATGTCGACTGCACCTCTGCAGAGGGTAAAAGTCCCTCAATGGGGCCACCTGTTGGCTGTGGATGGCGACCTGTGTCGTCTGGGGACAGGATCCTGGTGATTGAACAGGCCATGGCCTGGGTGCAAAGAGGTCATGGTCATGCAACACATCACTTTGGCCCTTACCTGGGCTAGACGGGCGGTCGGAGAGACCCGATCCGATCAATTGGCTAGTCACTTCAAGAACTAATACTTACCCACATAAAAACCCAGCTATCTAAAAACCATAAGATGTTACACAAAACCTGTCCGACTCTTTACTACAAACAAGAGATAGATCATAAGTAAGTATTAGAAGGCGGTGACAAGGGTCAATCTACTAGTAAGGAAAAGCCGTTACAGATAAGGATTCTAACTGACTTTTTCATCAAAAATGGGTCAGGAAAACAAAGTGAAACCTGAAATGCTAACAGCCACTTACTAGTGCAAGTATACATTTCTTGTATCCCTGGGATAATAGGGCGAATGGGTTTCTCCCCTAACATCTCCCACTGATGGGCTCTGAGGAGGGTGGGGAGCAAGGAAGGTGAATTTAAAAAAAATAAAACTCATGACAACAAATAAAAACAAAAGACCCCATATTGAAGACAGTTTGGAGAGCCTATACTCCGAAACCGAGTCGGACAACAAACATGATCAAAAGCTATTCTCTAGATTTATTGTCTTAGTCAATAGAGAACATCCCAATCACTAAGTTGTCTCCCTTCATTGTTGAAAAAACAATGAAATCTTTAATAAAAACATTATCAATAAAAAAAACTAAGGACCAACACCATTTTAGAAGTTCCAAATAAAATTTCAGCAAATATGTTACTGAAGCAAAACAATTTTTCTAAGCTTAAGATAAAAGCCTACCCCCACACTTCCTTGAACTCCTCAAAGGGTGTGGTAAGAAGCCCAGATCTCTCACTCTGCACACTGGATGAAATAAAAAACAACCTAAGGAAACAAGGCGTCACAGATGCCCAAAGAATATTGATAAAAAAAAAAACAACCAAATGACTCCAACAAACACTTATATTCTAAATTTCAACACTCCAAAACCTCCTACAGAAATAAAAATCGGATATATGATAGAAAAAGTGGAAGTATACATACCAAATCCTCTGAGATGCCACAACTGCCAAAAGTTCGGGCACCACAAGGAAAGATGTACCAGAACACCAACATGTAAAGATTGTGGAGAAATCGGGGATCACATTGACTGCAAACTCCCATTAAAATGTGCAAACTGCAAACAAAATCATGCAGCAGACTCAAAAGAATGTGAAGTCTGGAAGAAAGAAAAAAAAATATCCTCAATTAAACACACAAAATACATATCATACCTGGAGGCAAGAAGGATATTTGAGAGTTCTCAGAATGCATCAACATATGCAAATATAGCCAGAATGACAAGCAACTTGATTCAAAAACAAGAAACAACACAAAACAATCTGTCCGATCTGGTAGAAGAATTAGTATCACTATTGGAGATACTAAAGAAAAATTTAATCAGTTCAACAACTAGATCCGATACTGAATCGGATGTAAAGGAAAATCCCCAATACCAGATCAAAGAAAATTACAATCCAAGCAACAGCAAATGCCAATCCTCCCCATCACCACTAACAAATTTAATAACTCCTCACCTCCAAAAATGAAATCTCCTTTGAAGAATCAACACAACAAAAAGAAAACAGAAATTGTCTTAATTGAAAATGAAAACAAATTCGAACTGATGGAAATCGATAGCCAAGAAAGACAGTCAAGACAGAAGTTCAAAAAGTCCCAACATAAACAAATCAAAAACAATCATCCCATCTCAAACAAGGGAACGGTCTTCATCCAGACAAAGATCAACAAATGAATCAAAGGAAAAAACCAAAGGAACATCCCTCAATAAACAAACAGAACGAAAAGAAATCCAAAGGTCAAAACATAATAAAATGCAAATAAGACAGAAAGCATAGAAAAGATGGACATCTCTATTGTCCTCCCGAATGCATAGCATGCCAAGAAACTTATACTGTAAAACACTTCCTACTCGATTGCAGTGACTTAACAGATATTTGGCAATCTCTTTTCAATGTTAACTTGAAAGAACTTTTTGAAAAAACAAACCCCAATACAATCTTAACCTTTCTTAAAAAAGTTAAACTATACAAAAAAATATAATCCCAATTAAATGATGATAAAAAAGGGACCTCTGACACTTACTAGGCGAAAAGTTTCGAAAACAACGCAACTCTGAAAGCAATGGATATTTTTAAAAAAGCAAGACAACCCGGAAAAAAAAAATTTTTTTGAAAGCGATTCAACTTTATCCAAAAAGAAACAAAAAAACAAACAATTGTTTTGACTTTAAATGATCTCATAAAGATTGATAGGTCGTTAAACATTAAACAATTACACAAAATTATTCAAACTCGTATAAGAAATAGAAAATGATTTTTTCAAATCATATCAAAAAGCTATTGTACTTCTACAATCCTCTTTATTCATTTAGCATAAATAATTCTGTCATAGATCACCCATTTAAATAGTTAAACTTTTGATAGCATTAATTTCAAATTTGGGAAAAGCAAATTTAAAATAACTTGGACCATTTTGATGAAATGCTAAAATTTCCCTTGTGAATTTTATAAAATTCCCTTTCCAAAAGGCAAAGAAATTTTTGCTATCTGCAGAAGAAAAAAAAGAATGCATTTTTTTAATCAGACTGCATTGTCATGCGAAAATAAACTCGGTAATTTTTTGGGGGGGGGATCTGTTTTTCTTTCTTATAATTCTAATTTGTATTTATACTGTGAGTAGGCTTTAAATGCTGTCAAGCTAATAAATAAACTTACTTTTAAAATTTGAGCCCTTTTAGGACTTGATGAAGAATATATTTAGAGTTCATTTGATGAAGTAATCTTTTATTATAGATGCTGACTGTTTAAACCTGGTATTTTATCTTGCAGTAACATGGCTCAGTAAATATTGTTACAAAAAAGATCCTAACTAAAAAATTGTTTTCTTAACTGAATTGATGCATGATATATTATTAACTAATGTTTTGCATTTTATAAATTACTTCCTGTTTTGTGGTGTGTTTCAGACAAATGGATAAAATTTTTATTTTTGAACTTTGTGATGGTTTTAACTTTTCAGTAAATATTTTTTATTATTTTATTTCAGCATGTATACCAATTTTTTTTTTTTTATGGATAATACTTTTTGCTGATCTGGACTTATTTTAGCATTCTGCATATCAGTTGAAAATGAATACAATATAAATATTTTTTTTTTTTTTAAATGAAAAGTATATCTGATTTGATAGTAAGGTTTAGTAAGTAGTCTTTAGTGTACTAATGATTTATTTTTAAACTAAAAATTTAACAAAAGTAATTTGGCATTTTTTATTTAGAATATTTTGTGTACTTTCTGTAACTTAGACAATATTGAATAAAATCCTTAGGTTATCTGTGATAATTTTCTGTGTAAACAAAAGTTTGATAAAGAAATTTAACTTAATCCTTAAATGCAATAAAAAGATGTCAAATTAGAATTTAGTTCAGTTACATGATTGATTCAAATAATGGTTATTTCCAGATCCTTGGAATAGTTTGACCAAATAATCTATTGTATAAAATGCAATGTGACTTTATATATTTATTGGTCAGACAGGCTGATCTCCCCATCTTATTAATAAGATTGTTCCATTGTTAACAGGATGTCAATAAGTAAACATACATCCTGTTACTATAATAACAGAATATCTCATTAGGGGAGATCAGGTTCTTAATACATTGCTTTTTCTTTGTTTTTTGTTGTTACTTTTCTTAGTATCTTTTTGATCCTTCCCCAGCATGTACCATGTAAGTATCAAAAATATTAAGCACAAGCACCAGAGGACACCCCCCCCCCCCCGCTACCAGGTAGTACCTCCTCTTCAGGAGGGGGCTGGGTTTATTGCCCGGCACTTGAGGCATTTCCTAAAAGGTGGGATGGGGGCTTGGGCAGTTTTTCCATGCTGTTGCCATTAAACCCCACTTTAAACCTCAACTTTATGTCACGTTTGGTAGTGAAGACGGCACACTACAATGACAACCATTAAATTAACAAATTTCCAAAAGGTAATCATGGCAAATGACAGATTTTAAAATCTTTCATTTTCATTCCAGTTTGCCAGATTGAAATACTTTTGAAAAACCAGGGATACTAAATTTTGAATTTTTCTATTTTCAATTTCTGGGGCTGCCAATTTAGTTTGATGTCATTTATTCCTTGTTCATCATAAGAACTATACATATGAATTGTTTTTGTCGAATTGGAATTAATACATTTTTAGTGTCCAAGTTTGTAACAAGTGACTTAATGCCAGTAATATTTTCTAAAAATAATAAACTATGCAAAAAAAAGTTTTTATCCTTTTCTCCATTTTGATACATTTTCATATTATTTTTGATTTTTAACAGTCACATTTTTAACATTATATATACTGTTTTTATTTTTATAGTTTAACTTTGTTATATGTAAACTGTAGAGAAACACAAAACATATTACAGAATTTATTTCCATGAAAGTTAATATTTAAAAAAAAGAATATAACATTTTGTTTAAGAAATAGGAACTATTCAGTTTATAAAAAACAAGCTTTATTAATAATGCACAATGCTGGACAACTTTATATTCAATAGCGCAGACGTGGATGTTTTTGGATACAAGACAATATATAATGAAGATTCTGCAATTTGTGATATATTTTATCAGATAAGTTGATCATTCAGCAAAAAGTATAGTTTTGAAAAATGGAAATAAAACAAATTAAAATAAATAAATATCATTTCAAACATTTCTTGAGTTTTATCATAAAAATCCAACCATAATTCTATTATATAGCAGAAATACAAACTGATAGAAGTAACAAGTGAATGTTTAAAACCATTTTGTTTTCAATATTAACATCAACAATACAAGAGTTGGTATTTTGAAAGAATTGGTTCTAGTGGATAGATTTCATGTTCATTTGCACACAAATTGAAATAAAGTTGAAACCAAAAATACAGATATAAATATAATGATATCATATTAGAAGAGTAAATTACCTACATAAGTACCCTGAAAATCTGTCAGGAAAGACAATGCTGATTTTCATGTGACGTTTGATGACTAGCAAATATGACACAAGATATAACACCCTCCCCACATATGTTACATACAAGCTCAAAATGAATATCTTCTGGGATTAAATCTACATAACCTTTTCTAAGAGTTCTTTTCAACTTCAAATGATCAACTCTTTTGACATCAAAACGATTGCAACCATCAAAAACTTTCTCCAACCAGACCCATTCTCTGCTTCTTCTTCCCAGTCTTTGACACTGATTTCAAGATTTTTCAGGTTGTCTTTTAAAATGCTCCTTGGGTTTGTGTCTTTGCTCCAAGAGCAAACTCTCATAAAACAAGTGCTTAGGTAATCTATCATCTTTCATTCTCCTGAGATGCCCTGCTCAGCACAGCTGGTTACAAATGAGCAGTTTCTCTATGCTAGGTGTTGTGGACCATTGCAGAAGAACCGTGTCTGGTATAAAAGACTGCCACTTGATATGTCTAAGGCTCTTTTGATAAAATCTTTCCAAAGTTTTGATATGATGGTGATCTCCATGTCTCCAAAGTGTACATGAGAGCAGTCAGGACACACTGATTTTAGTGTCAAGTGAGATGTCTCTGTCTGACCAAACCCTGTTTTTCCTATTTACAGAAGGCTTTGCTGGCTTTTTTTAAAATTCCACAATTGATTTCAGGATCCAAAGAACCATCCTTAGGGAAAGTACTTTCAAGGTAGACAAAGGTATCAACAAACTCAAGCCTCTGACCCTGAACAAAAATGTTAAGTTCAATATAGTGTTTTCTATGGGGGTGGGTGTACATAACCTTAGTCTTTTAATGTTGATACAGTGCATGCTCTTGAAAAGAAATAGTTCATTATGGCTTGCATGTCCTTTTCCCATTTTATATATATATATATATATATATATATATATATATAAATAAAAATGCACACACAAATTTTTGAAGACTGAACAAAATTTCAACAAATTTTAATAATTTTGATCCAGTATTGGTGCACTTTTCTATTTAAAATGAAGCATTTTGGTTTCATACTGACTGCTGAGTGACTTCTTAAAGACTATGCCCCAACCTGCTTGTTGATTTCAAATTTGCATATCTTTCTCAAACTTCAATGACACATTTTGAAAAAGCTGAAAGCAGTTACCAACAGTATTCATTCTGTAGCTTGCAGAAGTCTATCAAGCAATTATATCAAAACATATTGAGAAATTATATATAGTCATATTCTTAACTACAGTGTTAAAATATTTAAATAGTTTTGTAGAAAAAAAAATATTAAATAAAAATATTTACTAAAATAATATTTATTAAAAACATCTCTTAAAAAAAAAAACCTCTTTAAATTTATGAAAATATCAACAACTGCATGTTTAATCTGTGTTATGTCATTTCATTCTACAAGGAATCATTGATTTAATGTGATAAATGGATGATCCCTTAAAAATTATTTTATTGGATCCAAGAAATATTTTAAAGCATTTTCTATTGATATTCTACTATTTAAGTTTAAAAATAATACTTTGACTATATTTCAATCATTGTTTAAATAATTGAACAGTGTTTAAAATATAGTCAAACTGTTTTTAAAATGCAGCTTTTATAGACATTTTTGTTTTGGTCTGCACTATTTTTCATTTTGATATTGTATGTTTTATAAAAAATGTCCTTAATTTCTGTTTAATCATTAAAGTAAAATATTGTATAATTGCAAACTGTTTAATTTCAGGCAAATACCACCAATTCACGACAGTCTACAGCTTTTATTGAAAAATATTTAGAAGGTAAATATTTTTTATTTTTTCTGATATTATATATTTATTGGATTGCAATATTATTGATTAGTTTTCCAAATTCAAACTGCAAATGTCACATTGATTTTACCCAGAAACATCTCTATCAACTTCAAAGTGATTATTTATGTGACCATCTGAACATTTTACCTTTTTAAAAAAGTAATGAAAAACTCTAAAAAAAAAATTCAATTTCTATCAGTTAAAGTTTTCCAGCAATATCACTAAATGTATTTTGAAATGAGAAATTATTGTATACCAAAAAGAAATCCCCTGTGAATTATGCAAAAATGACAAAGGGATATAAATATAGTTAGAAAGGGAAAAAATCTCATTTCTTATTTTTAAGAAATGGTTTTCTGAAATAAATGCTTACAGAGGTGATGAGGTCTCCCATCTACACACTCCCACACAAATATATACACATACATACATTACACACACTCTCAAAAAATTAAAAGATAACATACACATAACACCCGCATCTGCTTCCCAGCATCCAATAAAGCTGTCAAAATGTCTAAAGAGGTAAATCTGAGACTCTTGGGTCTCCCAACCTCTTCATTAAAAAAAAATCTTAAAAAAGATCTTTGAACAGTCCCAGAACTGACCAAAAATAAACTATAAAAATGTAAAATGAAAACTACAGGGCAAGTTCAACTTCCTCAGAGACTGTCATTCACCTAGTTCACTGCTACTTACAAGCATGATTTTTTTTTCTCCTGATGATGACAGTGCTGGCTGAAACCAGTTGAGGAACCTAATTAAAAAATAAAACAAAAATATTAATATACAACCCAGTGTGTTTGAAATTTTGAATAATTTTTATTGTTCAAGATATATATATATGCACACACACTGCAAATTAATGTAATTAAAAATTAAATAATATATATATATATATATATATATAATATATATATATATATATATATATATATATATATATATATATATATATAGAATGTTTTTATTCCCAAATATTAAGAAGTTGGATATTGTTAATGTTTAAACAAGTTCATGAAAACATTTGGATTGTTCTTAGACATACTAATTACACCCTTATATTTGTATGGAAACAACTTCTGTATAAAATTTAAACATTTTTTTTTATTTAAATATGTGTATGATAGAATAAAGAACAAATAGGAAATGTTTTTAAATCTAACATGTTTCAAATTTACTAAAGCTTCATCAGAAAATATAAAATGGGAATAAAAAATTTTCTGTTATTTTTGTATTTGTTTTTCATTGTTTAAGCAAACTTCACAGGTATTTGACTTGTCAAGCAATGTTTGTGTGTAAGTCTGCAATGAAAAAACACAAAAATGAAAATACCTGAAATTTTTTTCATATCTCTCATTTTCTGTTGAAGCTTTAATAAAAGTGAAACATGATAGTTTTATTAACGTTTCCTATTTGTTCTTTATCCTATCATTCTGTCGGATTCTGATCCATATTTGATCCCGATTTACATGTATGCATATATCTCTGTAGAGATATGTTTTGCCAAACTAACATTAGTTTCTTTTAATTACAGGGAAGACTTTTGTAGATTTCAAAATTATACAAGCAAAGAACTTGGATGCAAAAGACCGGAATGGTATTTGTTATTTTAACAAAATAACCATCTTTTAGTAATTGCACTTTCAGTTTATTTACACCTATTTCTGATGCATTTTTACTTGAATCGAGCTATATTTTAACTTGGCATTGTTACATTCCAAATCATACTATTTATTTTCTTTCTTTTTTTTTTCTTTTTTTTAAGAAAAAAATTCACAATTCAATTTTTCAGTCTAGCTCAAAGCAAGATCTTAATTTCTGTAGTTTCAAAAAGATGGAATTTCAAATGAAATAAAATTAGTTTTCTATAGATTTAGAGATATAAATAAAATATTTATTTACTCTGTATCTTCTGTAATTAATATAAATACAATGCCTAAAAACTGTAGAGAATTAAAAGTTGGTATTTAACTTTTTTTAAAAAAAGGCATTATTTGCTTTCCATACAATATATTTATATATATTCATTTAAACACATGTACATGCTATGTAGATCTAAAACAAATAGAATGCTTAGATAAAAAATGAATGACAAAATCAAACAAGAGAATTCAAAAAAAAAAAAAAAAAAATATACATAGTGGTATAAATCATGAAAAGCTTGATAGTCCAAATAATCTCAACCTAGTTTATAGCATTTTTTTTTTTCCAGGTTTCAGTGATCCATTTTGTGAGTTGTTGTTAGGAAAGAAGAAAGTATTCAAGACAACAGTTAAGAAGAAGACACTGTTTCCCATTTGGAATGAAAGTGTCACTCTAGAACTTCCTGATGATAGCAATGCAACTGTGGAACTTGTAAGTACATAGCTATTCATAGAGATTTTGCTTCTTTTTTTTTCTCTTCTATTATTTTTATAGATTTCTTAAAGTATTATGTTTATGGTGAGTAAGAACAGATGAGAATTTTTAAATATATTTTTTGGCACTCTCTTGTGTATTTATGTGTGTATGCGTGTGGTTTGCCTTTTGTCAAAGTTGGCTATGGCATTAAAAGCTTTTTGCTGGTCTTGTAGTTTGCCTAAGTGCTTAACTTAATCGATTTAACTACACTGTTCTTTGTTAATCATCATGGCAAATCAATAAAACATTTTGTCAAGATATATAATGTTAAGACAGTGCAGGGAAAATAGATTCCTACCTTTTCCATAATAGAGTAAAGTGGATATAAGCAGTTTCAACTGAAATTTGTGTTTTCGATTCCATCTAATGTGTGTGTGTGTGTTACTAAACATTTCAGTGGAAGTATACTTGATTATCTAAACTGATTAGTATTTTTTTTCTTTTTGGAGAAGAAATATATTTTTTATTTTAAAAATTATCTTTGTATCTTCAAATGAATAAATAATAAACAAATCACACAGCAGCCATGTGTGTTAATCACTGTCATCTGTGATAATCCAAGACTTATTTTTTTTAATTATGGAGAAATCTTACCTCCAAAACAATCAACCTTACCTGCAAAACAATCAACCTTTTCCCATTTCAATGGCAGATGATTACACATATAGCCTTTTGTGGTGAAAATGGCTAAGGCACTGTCAACAAAAAAAATTACATTGAATTTTTTTTTAGTAGTGTGGCCAGCTTTATAATGAGCCATATTTGATGCAGCCCACAATTCAAAATAGTTGCCCATGTCTAATCTAAATTATTAGCATTTAAGTATGAGAAATTGAAAATTCTGAAAGTGATCAGGAAGCAGTGGTAAGCTTATAGGAATCCTTCTACTCGGTTTTTCGTTGAATGTTAAAATTTGGAGTGTCAATTCGATATACAGTATTAACAAAATATCGTTACAGGGTCGCTCATAATTTGACTGTCTGAATAAACACATGATTTTCATTGAAGGAATAAAATTCAGTAGAAAAGACAACGTAGTTTCAACAAATAAACATTAATATAGCGACAAGAATACAAGTAGTTGATGATACATTGGAAAGCAATGTCTTTTGTTTGGGTTGATAAAGTTCTGAAATAAAATATAAATTCTCTTTGTGTATGTATGTGAGAAATAATAAAATGTTGTGATATATGTGTTTGTATGAAAAAGTCAACATGTGTGTGCGTGATTCATAGTAAAAGCGGATACGAGAGATAGGAATTGTTTCTTACTGTTGGCAGTGTTGCCGTAGTCTGGAGTTTGTCAACGCTATCGTTTTTAACATGAGGTCATGAAGGTCATCAGCGAGAGGTGTGTGTAGTTTGGTGACAGCCGCATGTATATTGTTTGGGAACAGATTTTGTATGTTTTTATACACTTTTTCCGAACAAAATTGGTTCCAGAATTAAATTATTTATTTATTCTTAATTGCCCCCAAAAGGGCATGTGGTATGTCTTCTACTGCATCCGTACGATATTTGGTCGGTATCTACCTAAAAATAATGATGACTAATACAACAAACATTCTGATTTGTAAACTATGATTTTATTGGTGTGTTTTAAGATATGTTTTCTTGAGTGTGATTGGTTTATAAATATTGTATTTGATATTTTAGTGGACATGACAAAGGCCCCCTCCAGAACATTAGAAATTTATTTATAATATGTAGGAAACAATAATTTAATATCTCGGGTATGTTTTGTAATGTTTTGGCCAATGCACGTGTCTCTCAGATCTTGTAACATTCTTCTGTTATTGTCTCTGGTGAGGTGTCATTTGTTTTGTTGGATGTTTGTTCATTTGTTTTTTTGTGTGATATTTGAGTTTGATGTTTTTCTTTTTGTAGTTGCTGTAAGAATTGGTTATCAACATAAGCTGGTTTAATCCAATCGATAGCAATATTGTCATGTTTTCCATCTTTCATGATGGTGAAATACTTGTCCTTTCTGTTAATAACTTGGTATGAACCTGAGTAGTTTGAACATAAAGGTTTTTAACACCGTCATTTCTTATAAATATATATGTGCAAGTGTAAAGGTCATTTGGTAGGTTTATATTTTTGTTTGCTTTCCGTGTAGGTGTAAACGTTAATGATAACATTCTATGTTTTAATTCCTGTACAAAATGTCTGTGTTGTCATCACAGTATTGACTCTGTAAAGTCAGTGATATGCCAAAAACCATTTCAACTGGTATACCACCCAAATCCTCTTTTACAATGTTTCTGATTGATAAAAGTATCAGTGGTAAGTTTTTTAACCAATTAGTTTTGCTTCATTGCTAGAGCTGCCTTCAACTGTCTGTGGAAACATTCTACCATCCCGTTTGCACAAGGATGATAGGCTGTAGTTTTTATGTGTCGAGTTCCAAGTAGGTGATTGAACTCTCTATGTAGACTGGAACTGAGCTCCTCTGTCTGTTGTGATTACTGAAGGTACACCAAATATTGCGATCCATTCAGTAAGGATAGTTTTAGCTATTGTTGTGGCTGTAATATCTTTGATTGCTATTGCAGAAGGCCAGCGAATAAACCTATCTATGATAGTAAGGATATATGTATATCCTTGAGAACAAGGTAACGGTCCTACAATATCAACGTGTATGTTCGTGAATCTTGCATCAAGTGTGCTGAATGTGCCTGTGGGTGATTTGGTGTGCTTATTTATCTTCTTCTGACATGATAAACAAGATTTTATCCAATTTCTTATGTCAGTTGACATATTTGGCCAGATCAAACGTTCAGTAATTAACTTCACAGTTGTGCGTTTTCCTGGGTGAGACAATGTATGGAAGTGTTGGAATACTTGCTGTCTCAAACTTGGTGGTATGTAAGGTCGTGGTTGAGTTTGTCAAATGTCACAATAAAATTTAGTATCACTGAATGGAACAGGTAGTTCAACTAATTTTAGCGATGTGCTTTGTTGTACTTCTTGGAGTGTAGTGTCTGTGGTTTGTTCTTTAGCGATTAATTCGAGGTTCAAAGAACTAGAATCTAAAGAAGCAATTGTGGCACATGATAATGCATCTGCCACTATGTTTTCTTGACCTGTCACATATCTGATATCTGAAGAGAATTGGGAAATGTAATCGAGGTGTCTGATTTCCCAAGGATTATATTTGTCAGTATGTGTGTGTAATGCATATATTAATGGTTTATGGTCTGCGTATATGGTGAAATCTCTGCCCTCCAGGAGGTGCTGAAAATGTCTAATGGAAAGATATATTGATAACAGCTCTCTCGAAAATATGCTGTATTTAGTTTGTGCCTTATTCAGTTTAGCGGAGAAGAAAGATATAGGTGTGACTTGTTTGTCCAAGATTTGGTGTAAAACCGCACCTATAGCTGTTGATGAAGCATCTGTTGTGAGGGTAAGCTTAATTTCCTCGCTATCCTTGATGTAATTCAGCTTAGTAAATTTAGCTAAAGCTGTTTTGGCATTGTTGAATGCTTCTAGAGTGTCTTCTGTAACATAATTTTTTTGTTCTTGTTCTTTAGTAGGTTCGTCAAAGGTGACAATACCGCTGAACAATTGAGTATAAAGCTCCAGTAATAATTGATAAGGCCTATAAATCTTCGCAATTGTCTTAGTGACGTTGGTTATGGAAGATTGGTAATAGCTTCTAATTTGTCTGGTAATGGTGAAATACCTTCGTGGTCAATTTCATGTCCGAGGAAATTTATTTTTGGTTCTCCAAAAACACACTTGCGGACATTGATTTTGAGTCCAAAATACGAAAGTCTTTAGAAAGCTTGTTCCAAATGCAGTTTGTGTTCTCGTTTTTTTGCTGGCGATTAAAACATCGTCTATGTAGGTATATATGAAAGGTAAACCTCTAAATACCTCATCGATTAGTCTCTGGAAAGTTTGAGTGGCGTTATGTAACCCAAAAGGCATTTGCACAAACTCGTATAATCTGAAAGGTGTCGTCAGAAGTTTTGTGAATGTCCTCTTCAGCAACTGGTACTTGGTAATATGCCTTTAACAGCTCTAACTTTGAGAAAATGTGTGCACCTTGGAGACCCATTGCAAAATCGTGTATATGCGGAATTGGATATCTGTCAGGGATGGTTTTGGAGTTCAATCTGCGAAAATCGCCACATGGACGCCATACTGTCGTATTGGATTTTTAAACCATGTGCAATGGTGATGACCATGCACTCTTGGAAGGGCGTATGATTCCCAACTGTAGCATTTGCTGAAACTCTGCATTTTATATTTGTCCGGTTTTAATCATCTCGGTGTAGAGTGTACCGGTTGTCCTGTTGTTTTTTATGTAGCGTTTGGCATTGTGTCTGTGTTTTTAAAAGGTTGAGTGATTGCGTATTTTTGTATTAATTGCTTAATACCGCTAACTTGTGGTAAAGCAGAACTAATTCCATTTGACTGGTATCGGGAGCAAATTCCTTTCACAGAAAGTTCTGTCAGATTGTCAACTAAGGAATGAGTGGTCATGTTGACTGATAAATTAAATTTAGCTAGAAAGTCTGCACCTAATATTGGTGTGGTAACATTAGCTTGAGTAAAAACCCATAGAAAATTTCTCCGCATACCTGGGTCGATGGTTACTGCTTTCTCGCCAAAGGTATCAATTTTTGTACCGTTAACAGCTTGAAGTTTGTAGAGACCTGGTTTTAAATTTTGCTTTGAATCCGGTAGTAAAACACTCACTTCGGCTCCGGTGTCTATTAAAAAAATTATATCCATGATTTCTATTAAGGATATAGAACAGATGACTCTTTTATGAGAGTCCAACAACAGTCGTCGTCTCTACTGGCTGGAATTTAAGTTTTCCGATGCCGAGTCTACAAAGGCACAAGGTTTCGAACAGCATCTTGCCTCTGCACCAAATCTATGATGATAGTAGCAGATGTTGAATTTTCGTCTTCCTCTATCATTGCTGAAACTCCTGCTGTTACTCCTTCGTCTATATTTAGGTCTGGTAGTATTACGAGAAGTTTGTTGTTGTAGGTTCAAGATAGACTGCATCTGTTTGGCTAAACTTGCAACCGTTGCTTGCAGTTTCTCAATTTGCTCGTTTTGTTGTTGGTTTGTATGTTGCGGTGTCAATGTGTTCACTTCCCTGTCTCTAAAACCAACATGGATCCGGTCAGCAGAATCCACAAGTTTTTCCAGTTCTGTTTCCTCTGCCATGGGTGCTAAAATTTGCGTCATTGTGCTGACTAGTTTGTCCAACCGCAATCTCCGTAGAATATTTTCTGCCATGACATTAGTACTTAACAGAGTCTTCATATGTCTTAATAACTGGGAAGGAGTCCGGTCACCTAGTTCCACTCGGGTAAACAAATCGCGCAGCATTGTCTCATTCGAAATTCCAGTTCGTTTAATTATGGCCAATTTTAATGTATCGTAGGGGTTTTCTTCTGGCATTGTTTCCAGTAAGTCTGTCACATCTTCTACAAATTTGTGTTGGAAGTTTTTCTACTAAATAACAGTATCGGTCTCTTTGCAAAACAATTTTCTTCACATTGAATATGGCCTGCATTTGTATAAACCATGATTTAATGTTATTAGGGTCATATGCAGGTAAATTCACGGTGACTGTTGTCAACGAAGCGTCCGTACTATTTGTGTTTTGTTGTTCCTTTTTTTTAAAAATTTAATTCTTCTTTTAAGCTACATATATTTGTGTGTTCTATTTACCAACTTTCATGTTTTCACAAGGTAATAGTCGTGGTCACCATTTGTAGGAATACTTCTACTTGGTTATTAGTTGAATGTTAAAATTTGGAGTGTCTGGATTCGATACATTAACAAAATATCGTTACAGGGTCACTCGTAATTTGACTGTCTGAATAAACACATGATTTTCATTGAAGGAATAAAATTCAGTAGAAAAAACAACATAGTTTCAACAAATAAACATTAATATAGTGACAAGAATACAAGTAGTTGATGATACATTGGAAAGCAATGTCTTTTGTTTGGGTTGATAAAGTTCTGAAATAAAATATAAATTCTCTTTGTGTATGTATGTGAGAAATAATAAAATGTTGTGATATATGTGTTTGTATGAAAAAGTCCACATGTGTGTGCGTGATTCATAGTAAAAGCGGATACGAGAGATAGGAATTGTTTCTTACTGTTGGCAGTGTTGCCGTAGTCTGGAGTTTGTCAACGCTATCGTTTTTAACATGAGGTCATGAAGGTCATCAGCGAGTAGTAGCAGTGTGTGTAGTTTGGTGACAGCCACATGTATATTGTTTGGGAACGGATTTTGTATGTTTTTATACACTTTTTCCGAAGAAAATCAGCTCCAGAATTAAATTATTTATTTATTCCTAATTGGCCCCCAAAAAGGCACGTGGTATGTCTTCTACTGCATCCGTACGATATTTGGTCGGTATCTACCTAAAAATAATGATGACTAATACAACAAACATTCTGATTTGTAAACTATGATTTTATTGGTGTGTTTTAAGATATGTTTTCTTGAGTGTGATTGGTTTATAAATATTGTATTTGATATTTTAGTGGACACGACAAGCTTTAATTATAATGTCTTGGTGGTGGAAACATGTAACTTAATCTAGAAGTAGACAAAACTATAGAAAACTGTTGTAATCCTAAAAAATAGCTAGGCTACTATACTAGGATAGCTAGGATCAAACATCTTAATAACTTAAGGTCATCTAACTGATGTTATATAACACAGCCAATACTATCATCTTACTAGATTTCCAATTTCTTTCTTTTATATTTATTACAGATTCAGAGTAGATTCTAAATTGTTTTCGAAAATGTTTTGTACAAGTATTTTACTTTATTGATTTTTTTTTTTTCCTTTTGTTCTTTGTAGATTGTATCTGACAAGGACATTATTTACAATGATTTCCTTGGAAATTTACAGTTAACGATGGGGAAGATGAAAGAGATGTCAATGAATGTTAGTAGACATTTTTTAAGAAGTGATCTCTATTTTTTTTCAATTGTTAGCATCAGGTGAGCACCTGGTGAAGTATTACTCTGCTGATAATGCATTAAAAGATTTTGTTTCACATTTCAGGGACATTCAGAGTGGTTTCCCTTGTCAAAATGTAAATCTGGTTCAATCCAAATACAGTGCACTGTGACATCCAAAGACACTGTGGTATGTTTTTCATATATTCAAAATTCTTTTCTTTAAATTACATTGTAGCAATGTATGATTTTTTTTTTCTTTACGCCAGTAAGGTAGATGGTCATAGGCTAGTAAAACTTTGGATGTAGGAGTAGTTTATTTCAGAATATATCAACTATGGTCATAATGGCAAAATGTGAATCCTGTTCAGGAAATTGACTCAAAGACTCTGGTTCTGAGAGTCTAACAAGTCTCAAAAGCAAAACAATACTAGTGCTTTGGTCCAATTTAATTATCTATCCCTTGACTCAGCTATAATTTATGCACATGTCAAAAGGTAAGAAATGAATTATGTAACAGTCTGGCAAAAGGTATGAAATGTAAGTCACTTGATGAATTGATCAGCAATGCCAGCCTTCCATTTTCTCTTGCTATCCATAGCAAGAGAAAATGCTGATGTTAGGGTGCTAAGGTAAATTCATCTCTAGCAATCATTCCAGTAGAGCTTAATCCGGAAACCCAATATGTAATCTTTAGAAAAGTATAACAATATCTTTAGATTTACAAATCAATAGACAAGATAATTAAAATTTCACAAAAGTGGGAAAGATGACTGAGGTTTAAAAAACAAATTTTTCTTGTCATATTTGTTTTTAAAATACTTCTTTAAACTATTGATAAGAATTTTGTTTTGATTAGAAGATAATTACTGTTATTGGTTTATTTTGTATTTTTCTATTTCAAGTTGGGTCTGTGATTTTGTATTTCAGCAATCTAAAGAGAAAAACAATCATCCCCAATTTCATAATGAAGAAATTAACAACGAGGCCTTAAAGACAAAATATACAAAATCACCAGCACAGTCCTCATTTGTAAGTGATTTATTTTTACCCAAATAAAAATTTGATAGACAAAATAAAATGTAAACCATAATAAATCCTAATTAGTAACTGTTTTACATTTTAAAATGACAATGCTTACCATTTATTAAAAAATACAGTTTTTTAGTTTTACTATACAAAAATATAAAGAATGTGTGTATTGCTCAAATCAATTGGTGTATTATGCTAACAGCATAATAAATCTCTAGATTTGATTGATTTGTTTTCTACAGCTTATCAACCCTTTGCAGGTTATTTAGAGACAGAAAATATTTTCAGATTGTAAGATTTTTCTTTTTTTTTTTAGATAATGATTTAGCAATACAAGTTTTACTAATTAACCATATCTGGGATGGAAGGGAGGTGTGTTCGTACCTTTCCTAAGGGTATTTGTGCATAAGTGAATATAATGAACCCAACTGGAATTGGAACTCAGCTTGCTGATTAACAATTCTGAACCATTATCTGAACCTCCAAGCTTACAGCACCTGGTATTCCCAAGTAGTCACCTATCTAGGTACTGACCAGGCTCAATTTTGCTATAACTTCAATGACCATACAGGAACCAGGGTTTCAATGTGATGTTCCATAAGCCCATATTGTCTTTAGAGCTTTCAACCTTGTGCCAAACTAGACTTAGTAAATCACTATAGAGCTTGTTACTATTTTAACATTCTTTTCCAACAATGAATACAACTTAGAATTGCTTTCTTTCAAATGTTTTAACATTAAGTTCTCAACCTCAAAATGGTAAAGAGCACTTGAAAGAAAAAGTGGTGGGGTGTATGTGTACACACCCACATGTATACTATTTGTATAATTTCTTTATTTTTGCAGGAAGAGTCCGTAAGAAGCAGTCCATCTGACATGCATCTACCCTCACCAGGAAGGTCTGTGAGCAAGCCTAAATCTCCACTGAATGGAAAATCTATCCTAACCCGTTCAATTTCAGATGCTAACGTAAAGAAATCAAGTTTCCGACGCAGTATCAGCAGGTCCATACTTGGCTCCTCTGTTGTCACACGTAATGGGCATGGAGATAATCTCCATAAAACTGTCTCGTGAGTAATGAAAACTAACGTTTGGGTACCATTAGGAAATCCTCTTTATTCACTCAGTAATGAAAAAATAAGGATCTTTCCCAAATTCAATTTTGGGATTAAAATTAAATGATTATTTTGCCACAACTTCATTTTATTTTATGAACAATTGTATATCAAAAAAATGTTCTGATGTTGTATTTAAAAAATCAATGAAAACTTATAATTTTTTCTACTTTTGAATCACTTACTCATTTATCTGGGAAAAGCTATTTCTAAAGAATACAATATGATTAGAAAATTGTCGATTTTTAAAATGAACTAAAATAAAAGGTATTTTATTATATATTTTTATTAATATACAATGAAATTTGAATGCTAATATACTAATATTTTAATCTAATCAATTCACATGTCTAGTGATATGTAAATGAAAGCCTAATTAGCATAGCTAAGGCATAGTTACTATACAAGTTCCAAGCAGTAAGAAGGGGGAGCAGAATACAATACTGTAAACTGGTTGGTATCTATAACACCGGTACCTTGTGGGGATTGATGCAGGGAATCTATTTCAAATCCACAACTGACAAATTCCAACACTGCAATCTGCCATGCTAGACACCTTCTCCTATCTATTGGCCTGTCTATTTATCTACCTCAGAGTCCACACAGCTTTTTGTACATCCAGGCACCTGAATCAAATCATGCATCGCACATCACGCTTAAATCATGTTTTCTGCATTCCGAAAGATGCGAGTTTGATCCAGGCAGGCAAGACACAACCAGATTCTCCTCTGTTAAACCAGTAAGTTATTATTCTTGCTACACGCCCCCTGGATCTCATTATTTTCACACAATTGCAGGGCAGACATGGCCTCTTGTTGCAGGCACTCCTCCAAAGGGGAACAGGCTAGGCCTCTTCAGAAGAGCTCTTGGAAGGGGCATATGCAACGTTTATCTCGGTAGTCAGGCTCTTAGGTTCGTGCTGGTGTGGTACAAAAATAAGTTTGTTCTCAAATGACGCATTACTACTGTCACTCATTGGTGGTGTTGTGTCAAGGACAGGAGAGATCCTTTACATGGTCCAGAGTTCCATTGACCATGACAGAATGTTGGCTGATAATGCTGATGATATATCCCTTCTTGTAGCTGGAGGTACCCCTATAGGAGCTTTGTGCCTGGATAGAGGACGGCTGGTTGATTCCATACCCAGAACATCAAACTAGGTCCCTCTAAAGGTCTGATCAATAAATATTATCTTTTACACAAATACAACCTTGAATTATTTTACATCTGATTGGGTGAGATTTAAGGGACGTAACTCCTACTTTTTAAGTATGTAAAGTAAGGATTTATTAATTTAAAGCAATCTTTAAGTACTTTTGTTACTGACATTTTACTTTAAATGTGGCAACAATGCCACTCACGTTGATTTAGTTGATAAATAATTAAGCACCAAATTGAAACAACTTACTGCAACTTATATATTCAATATTTATTTGGAGATTTCTCTTACTATTGGCCACATTCATTTTTGTCTTTACCTTTTAAATGGTGAATCTTTTATTCCAAATTGTTTACCCATAGCAACTTAAATTTTCACTTGAAGTAAATAAGAATATTATGCATAAATACAAATTTTTCTATATTATTCAACTGCTTTATTGTCTTTAATTTTGAGAAGTCATTAACATTCCAACATTTATTTTGATCATTGAACTTTTTCTTTGTCACTGATCTGATGTTGCCACTACAATGTTTCAGATGATCCATTTTGAGCCTGTCCTGTCACCATTTTGTTCTATTTAAAAAAAAAAATACTCATTCTTTACAGATTCTACACAAAGAATGCTTTAACTGTGATACTGTGGTAATAACATCAGCAGTTCATTTAATGAATCAGAACATTTCTTAGAATCTTTGATTTGACCAAGACAAAACAATTATTCCCTTCACTTTTTTAACATTTAAAAGTTTGGAACTGCAGAAAATAAATAGCATATAATAAAATATCAAAACTTGGATTCTTTACATCCAATAATTTTCTTGGTCTTCCTATCATTAATTGTACAATAAGATTTTCTAGTTTTATTCATTCATTTGATTTACAATTGTTTCATTAAAATAAAACCTTAAGTAGACATGTATGCATTTGGGTTTTTTCTTCAAATTTCAATTTCTTTGGTTTGCTTTTTACTCACTCTATTTTTATTTTCAGACTCCAAATTATTTTTCTTTCTTTCAAAATGAAAGCTGTTGATTTAAAAGTAAAAAACCTGTTTTATCTTTCCATGAATATAATCTATTCAAAATCTGAAGAATTTTCTTTTTACTTGTAAATTTATTCATTTTGCATTTGTATCTCATGATGTAAATGATCTTGAAATCCTGACTTTTTCATTGTTAAAAAAATAGGTTATTTTTGTAACCAATATGATATAATTAACACTAAATCTATTCTAGTATTAAAGTACCTTAATGCTATCTCCAGATTTTTATTCAAAAAGACACTTTATTTTTTTGATTTAAATACTAACATAAATACTCTGTTAATGTTGTTTTAAAACAAATCAAACTTAGATAAAAGTTCATTAACCTTTTTCAAACTATTATTAATAAAATAGTAAATAAACTTAAGATATATTTAAACATTTAATGTAATCATTTTCAAGCAAAAACTATGTGAGACTTATTTTGAAAAATAATTATTTACTATTTATTTTGGAGGGGAATAATTTAGATTTTTTTAAGTAAAAGTTTTACTTTTAAACATTAATTACTATTTTGATAGAGTAGAAGCAAGATACATTGCAAATTAAGTTTTTAAATTTCAAGTTGTATTTGAAAAGAAAAAAAACTTTAGTTAAATAAAAATTAGCAGAGACAGACATATGTTTTATGAATTTAACAATATTTTATTTAAATTAACTTTTGAAAAAATAAGGCTCACTATAGTTTTTGATTTAATAAAACTTAATTTAAAATTATTTACTTTTTATGTTAGTTACAAATCAAAAAAAAAAAACAATGAAGATTTTTAATATTTCCAAAAATAATCGTAGAATTCTGCCTTTAAATATGTGCTAAAGAGAAGCACGAAAGTAACTTTTTGCAGAATATGTTGCATAAATTTAGTAGATTGTGTTACCAGATATTAGTGAATAAAAGTTAGCTTCGTACAGCTGCAGTATTATTAATAAAATCAGCATTTCTCGTTATACTAATGGGGGGGACAACTAACACTATTAAAGGTGTTCCAGTCAGCTATTAAATTAAAAACACTGTACTTATCTATGTAGCAGCAAGTTTGCCCATCTTGTATTTTGTAAAAGCAAAGACTTAGACATTTCTGCTTGAAGAAAGTTAACATTTTTGTTTTTCATCTTTTATCACATAGTATTGCTTAATCATGTTTTCTGAACTGTAGAGATTTCTCCTTAAGGCCCTTTCTTTGTGTCATTAGTTAAGCCTTCTTTCTATTATAAAAAAAATATATGCCTATTTTAGCAAATAACATGTAGTACTCCAAATTTTTGTTACACTAATTTCAGTAATTTAATGTCAAGTGGTCACTTAAAATTCACTTCATAAATGTTTTAACCCTTTCAAATATTTTTTTATACAGAACATTCTTTGCTAATTTAAATTCTGATAGCAATAATTTTTTTCAAATGAAAGATAAAACATGTTTCCTTTAAAGTTTTTCATTATGGTACCTGGGTTAGTGTTCAAACTTATGAAATGCACCACTGTAGCATGCAACTGTCCATTAATCATGATCTACCCTGTACCTACATCCTTTTATTGTATTACCTTCACATTACCTTCACCTTGTAACTACTTTGTTTCCCTTGTGCTTTTCCCTTTGTATTCAGGTGAAAAATATGGTTGCTTATTTTTTATTTTGAAAATTACATTCATCTAATAAATGCATTCTCCAAAAATTAAGGTATACAGAAGTATACTTGTTAAATCCAATTTATAATTTCACTAAAACTGATAGCTTTATAAAAAAATTACCAAATGCATTTTTAATGGTGTAATTGTTAGGTAAAACTTGTCTGAAAAAGAAAAGTCTAAATTTTATGTTGTACATTGTTAAATAGTAATTTAAATTTCAGTGTTACTACTAGTTTTCATAAAGTAATTGTAAACTGATTTAATTTGGTGTGTTGCGTTTTAAATGACAACATTATTTTAAAGAAAAATGTTTCTAATCAAAATTGACTTTTTGATGACTTTAAATGCTTTTTAGAGGTGGAATTGTCTAATACCCAGTTTAGTTTATGATTGTAATATTTATTCCTATTCAGTTAAAAAAAATCAATGAAAAATTGGAAAATATATCCACAAAAAAACTGTTGAAAGTGTGGTTTTTCTTTTGATAATGCTTTGGCAATTTTTATTGTTTTTAAAACCTATTTTTAGAATTTTAATAAAATCCGGACATATGAATTATTTTCCTCAAGCATTGACAATAAAAAACACTATTCTTGTAAATAAACAGTCTACTAAATAGTGTTTAACATTTCTGTTGTGATTTCTCTTGAAAAAAAATCCAGATAGTTGCAAACTATTTTAGTGAATTTATAAAAACAGCAAATGAAAGAAATACCTGGGAAATGCATATTTTTCAAAATTTATAATTCGTTATTCCTCATTATATATTTTAAATTTTCTTGTTCAGATATTTTTATAAATTTATGAAAAACAAATTTCATATTTATTTCTTCATATGGTAAATGATAGATATTGTAGCTGGTTCACATATTTTTATAAACTTGTAAATATTATTCCTGTAAATAAACAATCTAAATAAAATAGTGCTTATTTTTGTTGTCAATTCTCACGAAAAAAGAATCTATAAAACCAGTTTCATATATTTGGATTTTACTAAAAAATTTTAAAGCAATAATAGTTTCCAAGAGTGTATGCAATAATAGTGGTATCAAGACAAAACTGTCCTTTTGACACTCCATTTGTTTTGTGTTTGTGTTAAACTTTGCCAAAAAATTCTGTTTCATTTTGTTTTTTATCAAATTTTTATATTGTAAATAATTATACCATATTATTCAACTTGCATACAATTTTTTGCATGATCTTGCTTTCTTTATGACAATATTGATGTATAGCAGAGAATCAAATCCTACAAAACAAATTTTAATTCTAAAATTTAATTAAACCACTTTAGATTTGGTAACTATGTTATTACACATTTTAAACCGAGAACACAAAATTTGTATTTAATGTGGATTTTGATTTTTCTGTATCAATTTTAGTTCAACTAATTTTAAATTAAAAATTTTTGCTGCTTGTTCTGCTTTTATGATAATGTTTAACACGGAATTTATATATTAGTGTTTGCATAAATTTATAAGCTTTCTTTTATTTCAAGCTTTGTAGAATTTTCTTTAAAATTTTTCTAATTGTCATTAATATTACATGTTATAACCAGTATAAACAAAAATATTTTTTTACCAAATATTACTTTGTATTGAGGTACAATATGTACATCTCAGAATATGCATTAGAACTCTATAGTCACTGCAGTCATTCTTAATAACTTTATAAATAATATATGTGGACTGAAAAAAATATTGGTCTTCTATAATAAACTTCTTTTCTTTTTTTTTTAAGATGTAAAACCTAATTATGTTGTATATTAAATATAGTATTTTTAGACATTAAATTGTTTTTACATGGTTTATAATTGTCTCATAGCAGACAAAGTTTAAAATACTCTCTAAAAAGTATTGTGGAATGTGCATTGGCTAAGGATTATTCAAAAGAGACTGAAAGGATTTAGTTTTATGATAATAATTCATAGTATCTTAACAAAAATAGTTAAAATAAAGTAGGTCAGTCTATAATTATCAAAACCTTCCACTACTTGTGATCCTGAATAAAATGTTATATGAACGTAACTAGAAATTACTTCAGGATCCCAAGCAATTTTTGTTTTTACACAAACTTAGATAATTATTTGAAGTAAATGACATTGTTAATTCATCCGTTTGTTTTCTGATGATTTTACTCATCACTAAAATATGCAGATGTTTTTATTTTACAGAATAAAGTCAAATGTTCTTTCAAGACTTAAGCTAGATAACCAGCCATAATGTAAACATTTCTACTTTAAAAATAAAATAAAAAATGCAAATTAAATTTGATCTTTGTTTCTCAAAGTACAATTGGGATGTATATTGTGGATAATAGACATCATTTTTAAAATAAAATTTCTGTTTAATGATTTTATTAGCTCAGCTTTCTTTTTGAGTCATTTATATTTCACAACTTGTGTACCTTGGAGTTCATCCTTAATGGTTCATTTCCAAGTTTTTAATATATTGTTTCAAAATTTTCATTATAAAATAAATGAATTCATTGACAAAAATTCCAACTCTACTGAAACTTAAATTTTACAAAAATAAACATATAGCACTTAGTGATATACAAGGAATTTCAAGGAACTTGCAAATGAAATGGCTTCTTTAAAGATAAAATTGATAAAAAATTGGCTAATTTGTTTTCTGGTGGATTGATGTAAAAAAAAAATGTATGAAGGTTTTAGCAGAATACAAGAAATACTAAGTAATTTGATTTATGAATAGATTGATCAGTTTGTTCAAATTCCAATAAACTTTGGATAGCATCTTGTATTAGACTTGTCTATTTTGGTAATTTCATCAATTGTAAATGTACAAAATTTCATTATCAGCTAATGAAAATATGCCATGTTCAAAGTCATGTCTTAAATATTTTCTTCTAGCTTAGCTTAAGAATGTCATCAAACTCAGTAAACAATTTCTTCTACACTTTTATTTCCTCTTTTTCTTAAAATTGGTAAATGGGCAGTTTTTGTAATTTTTTTCTACTTGATGTATAAAAGTTACCATCATTCATGATTGGATTCAAATAACAGTTTGTCATTACTGCTAAGTATAAGGGGGTGCTGAAAAGTTATCTTCCTGACCTAGAAGCTTTTCCCCAACAAAACCTCTGATATTTGGTCATTTGATCAAATTTTGGAACATGGATTAAGCCAGAAACTTTTCAGCTCCCCTTTGTACATTTTTTTTTTTTTTTACTTTTTTTATTTTTATATATACATTTTGTTGGAGCCAAGTATACCTGGAAATAATTGAATCTAATGCTTCACTACTAACTATTGATCTGTTGTCTTTGTATGTAAATATAAAGTTGCTTTTGATTGCCATTTGATTATCAGTGCTTCTCATATTTTTTATTAGTTTTTATTCTTAATAAATTAGAATGTTACTGAATATGACAGATGCCTGAAGAATGCTAGATTGTATTTTGGCCAAAACTTTGTAACTATAAGAATCAAGACAGTAACACTAGATAAATAGATCTGTGAATAATAATTACAATTCCTCATATCAAAAATTTAAACTGAATAATAGTTTAATGGTGAGAAAATTATAAAGAAGGTAATTTTTTGTAAATGGTACTAACCAATGTAAACCTGGTCATTATTTACAAATTGAAATGATATAAAATGTATACTTTTTGTTTAAGAGAAATTTCTCATGGCTTCAGTTTCAGATATGTGGTTTTTTCTTTATTCTTGCTTGACTGGCACTTTGTTAGTCCTGATTTTTTTTATTTTAATTTTTTAAATTGTATTGCTAGATTATTAGTAGAAAAATTGGACTTTTCTTGTTGTTTTTTTTTTGTTTTTTTTTACACTTTTCCTTCTTTTTTAAATTAAAATCAAACATAATATTGATGTCTCAAAATAAATCTGAAAATAAAAAGGAAAAATTATTTTCAGTTAATTTATTTTGAAACACTTCTCTTTATTGGTAGATTTTTTTTATTGTTGCTGAATTTTTCCTCTGTTGATGACTAATTTATTTGAAGTGGACAATCTCAGTAACCAATCTAAAACCATTTTGCATTGCTTTTGTATTACAGAATTAATTCTCTTGGTCCTGCATATTTTCATAATGAAGATGGCAGTTCACTTGGTGCGTAAACTAATAATTTTGCTTTTAATGTATTTGACTGATTTTATCATTTTTGCAAAGAATTATTAATTCCTGAAAAAATATTCCAAATACCTCCTCTTAAATATTGTCAGTTTTCATTTTTGTTTTCCTTCTATAGTTTGTCATGAATTTAGATGACTAATTTTATATCAATTCAACTAATGGAGGAATGTTAGCTATCACTATGTTAAATAAATGTGACCATTTCTAAAGAAAAATTCGTAATCAAAGATTTTCTGAGAAAAGTAACTTTACCTTCTTGCTAAAGTGTATTTCATAATTTCTTCTGTATCAAACTTATTATATAAAACTAACTGAATAAGTTATAAAAATCTCATTCCAATTTTTGATGGGTAAGAAAAAATAGTTTTAGGTGAAATGAGTTGTTAGGTGAAAATTATATATGTGCACAACCAATTTTAATTTTTGCTTTCTACTTTCACCCCCAGTTGTAGTTGGCTTTGGATTTTGGTTGACAGTTATGAAAATATTAACATGAAATATCAAATCTTTAAAAAATAAGGTTGGAGAAATAAATTAAGATTTAATGTGTAGCAATAACAAAAGTTTTGAACTTGTTGTACATGGATTGGTGGAGTATATTTTGTATTCCTATTTAAAGTATACTTTGCTATAAATTACAAATTTTGATTGACTTTATTTAATAAATGTTTTTTTTTTCTACGTTCAGTGTAGTTTTGGTTTGATGTGTGAATATTTACATAAATATTATTTAGATTAACACTTAACACACTCATTTGTAGTGATAACATTTTTGACTGAACTGTTTAGAAATATTTGTGAAGTAAGATTGTTTGAAGTGTAAAGCAGGAAACTATCTGCATTTGTGGCAGAATGACATGCTGTCTGGTGGAAAATGAAGCAACTTAAAGTATTATAGTTCTGAATAAGTATGTGTGTGTTATATAGATAAAGTAGGAAGATAATTTTATCTTTTAAAGCTTTGTTCTTTCTTTGATGTTAAAGAAACTTCTGAATATTTAGCATCTATTAATTATGATCATAAAAACGGGGAGTAAATAACGCCATGCCTAACATACAATTGTTAAAACACCTAAGTTTTCTTCAAAAAGATTAATATGGAAATATTTTCCAAGCTGTTAAATATATCAGAATGTTAACTTGACAAAAGTTGTATTCAAAAAAATTTGAAAAGGTTACATTTGGTTAAGAGTGAATTTTCATTTATATAAAATGTCAGTAATTTCTATATGATTTTTGTCATTAAGCAATAATATATATATATATATATGTGTGTGTGCATGTGTTTAGGTAGCATGAATTGTTAAACAAGTTTTATTAAACAATATGTTTAGTTTTTTTAGTTTTTCTAACTTCTAAGTTGTTTTATGTCAAAATTAACTTTCCAAAGTTCATTTATTGTATTATGTTAATTTTGACATAAAATAACTTAGTCAAAAGTTAGACAGACCTTGTCAATATTGTTTAATGTACTTGTTCTTAGTGTAATAAATAAAATATTTCTAACATTTAACATATAATCCAAGCAAAATGTTATGTTCACAAAGCAAAAGGTGTTAGCCTGAAGGAATATTGAAAATGTTTACATTTATTTTCTGCAAATTTTGTTACAAGAAGTTTTCTTCAACCTTTATTGCATTATGATGATTTATAGTATATGATATTAGCATTTTATTTTTGAAACAAGTATTACCTATCAAAAATTCCTTTTCACTTCATCTTAATTATAACAGAAAAAATTGCTAGATTTAAAGAGATACTCAGTTCATAGCTAAGTTATGTTTGAATCAAATTGCAAATAGAATCCATTTCTAAGAATTCTTCACTTTATACAAAACTATTATACAACTATATAAGTTAATGATTTTCAGAATCTTCTCTTGAGTCATTTTACTTGAAAAATATCAATTAAAATACAAAATAAGTAAAAAAAATAATTAAACTTCCATAATTTTCTTGATATTTTAATAGTTATCTATTTCTTTCTATTTGTGTTTCCAATTTCTCATTTGTGCCTTAATGTAATTTGTTATACACAATATGATGCTTTCCGTTGTTATTCTATTTACAGAATAAAAAAATTCTTGGTTTTCTACTCTAATTCATGCCCTTGCTATTAAGTTTAAAATTTTAAAATTTCATGTGACTGTAGACAAGTGACAAGTGTTTTTGTTAGTTATCTAGTCTCATCACTTGAAATATGTTTGACTTGAAGGTCTTTTTCAAAGTGGACAACAAAATAAGAAAATAAGAATTCAGATTTTCTTTTAATTATTATAAGAATGAATTAAGTTTGGCATCCACAAAACTAAATTCAATATATAAATGCATATAAAACATTTATCATACTCAAAAATTTTAAATTCTAATTCTTTGAATCTTTCCTATTAAAGTTTTTATAAATATTAAAAAACAATCAATCTGATACTTATTTAATTATAGTTTTTCTTAAAAATTGTTTTCAGAAGATTTTTTTAAAAATTGGCAAGAATATGGTTTGATCCAGTATTAACCCAGAGTATCCAAGGTGTCACTTTTAGAAAAATAACTCTTATGTCTCTTAAATTCCTGTCAGTTCTAATCCAAGTAAATTCTATTACTCTAGATGGATAAAATTTAACATTTAAATCATAATTATCCTTATACTCAGAAATTATTCAGTATCCCAGCTTAATTTTCACCCTAAAGTGTTCCTGGGGTACAATGGATTAAGGTAAATTTGTGGAAAGATTGACACATGAACAGTTAGAAGAAAGATAACAATATTTTCCTCCATTATTTTTGACAGTATCTTAAAACTTGATCATTTTTTTTCTATTTTTGTTTTCATTTTTTTTGTCTGCAGAAGATAATACCACAGAAGGTAATGGTATTTGCTATTTCTGAGATTACACTAATTTTGAAAAAAACTTCTCTTTCATGCCTAATTCTTCCTATTTTTATTTCTCAAAATGCCAATGTATGTGCTGTTGATTTTTTTTCCCTTTTCCTTTCTTTTTTACTGAACCACTCTAAAATAACCAGCTCTCATGTAACAGGAGTACAGCTATCAAACACCTTTCAAAACAGATTAATAAACACTTCTTCAGACTGGTCTACTTATTTGTATTTTGTTTTTATATTTCCATCAAATGGTGTGAGTTGCAAAGGTATGCAATAGAAGTTCAATAAGCTGAAGTTTCTGTTTACATGCACTACTGTAAAGTAGTGACATTCAAGTCTGAGCTACACATGCATATACACTCTCATGCATTTGGCAAATATTTGCTCAGTAAGAGCATTAACATTATCCATGTAGTTTGTTTATTCAAGTGTCATCATTAGACATTTGTTTGTTAATATTCATTTTGAAATGTACATCATATAAGATATCAAATGCTTTGAAACACTTTTAATGTCTCCAATTTGTATTCTTGAATTTTCTTTTAAGTGAAAATATATCTTATTCTCTGACTACAGTGTTCTCATTAAAAGTAGTTCTTTTATGATTGATTTTTGAACATTTATGAAGAAAATATAGAATGGATAAATTGTTTTTCATAAATGGATCAGTCTGAAGAAACTTTTTGATTTGGGTGATTTTTTTTTTTTTTTTTTTTTTTTTTTTTTTTTCCCCAACTAAATATTTTACCTTTTGGAGAAGCAGAATTGTCATAATTCTTGATATTTACAAAGTCAAAGCAGGATCGTAATTCTTGATTTCTAAAATAATTTTAAATGCTATCATGTTGCTGAAATTTTGTATAATCAAAAAGCACTATAAGAAATAATTAAATATCAGGTACTCACAATTTTGGGATTGTTTAACCCCATCCCTTCTTTACGTAATGTACTTCTTAGCCCTACATAATGTGTGCAAGGTGAAAATGCTATGAACAGGTGATTCAGCAATATGATAGCAATTTTATCTTCAAAAATAAATGACAAGGAAGGCTATTAAAATATACAATAAGTATTAAAAAAAAGAAATATAGATTTAATTATTGATGCCTAAACATATATGCTGTTCTTGTTTCATTTATATAAACTGAAAAGAAGACCTGAATCATTTTAGTGCAATTTAGTTACTGTCATCACGCTTGAATATTTATGGTTGCCAATGTGCTTTCTCTGTATAAGCAACGTGTTTTGAACTTGGCCCTTTTTGTATTATATTCTTTTTTTTAGTCTGCTTTTTATAGCTTTTCTTTATTAGGTTGATTTGGAGATCACATTTTATCTTTCTTACTCACTTGCTATTCAGTTGGTTTTAGAATAAAAGCTACCAGTCTTTCTCTTGATGATTTCCAAATTTTCATTATTTTTTTATCTTTTTAGTGTCTATTCATGTGATGCCTTGTGATCATCACTATCAGCCAGTATTACTTGGGTTGTGTATTTTATAAATACTGCATGATGATCATGATAGGCTTAAAAGTAGATCTCTTAATATTATTCTGCTTCAGAAATGGAAATGTTAAGACTTTCAATTTTCTATGCACTAACAAAATCGCTATCTACTTTCCTGACTTCAACTAAACCGCTTGAAATCTTACTATAGAATATGTCACTCTGTATTGACTCTACTAGTTATGCCCCTTGCACTGGTTTCGCTTTTGCAGGGTAGGTAACTCGGGCGATGTTTGTAAATCTGGTAAGTGACTGACTCTGAAAGTGCAAAGTACAACAATAATAATTAGAAAAATTATTTATAGTGCATAAACTAGTGGGGTTTTTTTTTGTTTTGTTTGTTGGTAAATTATTTTCAGGATTCATTTTGAAAAAAAAACTAAGACAAAAATATTACATTGCTTTTAAACGTTTTATTTAAAATATTGAGTGAATGAATCCATATATTGAAATATATATAATCTCAAATAACATGGATACTTTTAACTGATTATTATTATTATTCTTTGCAACATAATTTAAAATCATTGTCTTAAGTGGATGGGGGATTATTTTCTTTTGACTCAATAACATCAGTGGTTGATTTGGAGATCACATTTTATCTTACTTACCCTCTTGCTCTTCTTTTTTTTTTCTTTTTTTTTTTTTTTTTAAAGAAGAAAAAAGCTACCTGTCCTTCTCTTGCAGTCTTGATTTCTTTTCCTTTTCCATCTCTAATTTTTACAAAATACTCTCTCTGTCCTCATTCATCCACTATTGCTTCATGAATGTTAGAACATGCTCCTTTGTATTTGCGAATAGTTTGTCTTTTACTTCCTTTTTTCAACCATCTTTTTAACTTACCATTCACTGCCTTCTATTGGTACAAATAATATATTTTGTGTTATAAAAAATATATTAGAAATTTATTCATTACTTAAAGGTTTGTAAAAATGAATTTTTAAATCCAGAAAATTGCTTTAAAGGACAAGGAAACTAATTTTTATACAAATAGCCTATAGATATTAAATAAACTGAACTTCATCTAATGAGATGCAAGAGACATAACTCTGTTTTTCCTTCTATGTGTGACCTGTTTTAAAGTAATCTCATGTGATTATACTGAAAAAATTAGCTATAAAACTAATATTCTTGAGAAAAATCAGATAGTTTGAAAGACTACATTTTCTCTTTTCCCTACAATATCAGGTAGTAATTTAATTGTATATGTTTTATCATTTATTTAAAATGTTACTTTGAGAGAGATAAAATAACATTCACAATAGTGACTACTTTTCTGAATTTATTTGATTTGGTGATTATTTCATGAAGCATCCTAATGTTTTAGTTTGTTTTCGTTTTTTTAAGCAATTGTGTATAAATTTATACTTCAATAAAAAGTGAAATATAAATGCACATAACCATGAAAAGTAAACATGAACTACAAAACTAATACTTATGTACATTTGTGTATACAAAATTTATATATTTAAAAAAAATGTTCAGATTAGTGTACTCTAATCATATTCCACTTGAATTTCATATTTAATTATTAATGATACTTATTTTTCACATTTACTCATCAATGATACTTTTTTTATATATTATGAATATTGTTTATAGCTACTCTTAAGTATTGTTATATTTTTACGTATTATTTTTTAGTTTTATGATCATAACTATTTCAGGATGACAAATTACATTGGTCCTTAGCAATAATTAGCAGCATTTACTAATTTTATATATTTAATACAGAACTACTTTTTTTAAAAATATATTTTATGATTTATAGAATTTTATTACAAATCTATAAGTATAGTTAACTCCACTACAGATTTTTTCTTTATATTATCTTATTACATTTTAAATATTATTTTGGGATCGTCTCCAAATCCAGTCATATGTTTTCTATATGCTGCTTACAGTCACTCACTCTTCATTATCTGTGTGCTTCTCAGTCATTTTAAAATAATTTCACAAATGAATCTTTTGTTGCAGATTTTAATAAATGTTGTATTTTTTATGCATGAAGGCTTTGTAAGATTTGTTTTATAAATCAGTTCAAATCAGTTCAGCTCTTGTAATCCCCTCATGAAAATAATCACTTTTCTCTTTTTCTTTATTTTGAAAGTTTCTTTAATTAATTGATTAATTAAATAAGTTCAAATAGTTTGACATTAGAGAACTATTCAAAATAATTTTTACTTTAAAAAAAACAAAGGAAGATTTTCATAAAAGGTTTGTCCAAATTTATTAGATTAAGCATTTTCATTAATTTTTTACTAGTTTGACTAAGATACAAACAAATTTAAAAATTAATGATTATGTAAATAATAAAACCGTGATGGTAAGCATAATTTGTCATAAAAATAATATAAAATATGTAATTTTTTATAATCATAATTCTATGAAATTTTTTTAATTTTTTCTATTAATTATTTTATAATTCAAATCTTTTTTTCTATTCTTTAATGACAATTGGCTCTAAATGTTATATTAATCTTTTATTCAAAATAACAAGTAAACACAATATGCTGTTAGGATTTGTTTTACAGATGTAAATTGAAGAAAACTTTTAATGACTAAAATTTAAACAAAAAATTTCTTGCTGAATACAATATGAATTATAACATTTGTGATATAAATTATATGAACTGTATATTGGTTTTGTTTACAAATATTGTAGACTATCAAGCTGTTGCTAATAACTAGTTTCCATTGTAAGATTTATAGTAAGAAATTGAGAATATGTCTACACTTATGCATAAGAAATTTATTTTTTAAATTTAATTTGAATACATTCATATTTGAAATAACAGTTGTCTTTTTTAATGTCACAGTCATTTGGAAAATCTAGTCTCTTTGATTCTATTTTTATACTTTATTCTTTTGAAATACAATTTTCATCAATCTTTTGCATTCTGACTTCACAAACTATTTTTAATTTTTGTTTCAATTGCAGGTTATAAGATATTGTATATATTTATGTAAAGAATAATACTTTTGTCACAATTTAAGTATCATTTGAATTATCTTTAACATTATTATGATGATATGTGGTTATACTTTAAGCATTTTAAAGACTTTTGCATATTTTATGATAAATGATTTCTTTTTCTTTCATTTGTTCATATTATGAAGCTAATCTTGTCGTGTGGGGTTCACTTATGAATCCATCTAATTCTCCTTGTGTTAACTGATAATATTAATCCAAAAATTAAATTTTTTTTTTTTTCATTAAAAAAATAATCATCTTTTAAAAGTGACACATTTCTTATAAATAAGGGAACAATTGGTCACTAAAATCGGATTTTTTCAGGATAAATATGCTCTCATAATTCTATGGTATTTTATGTGCTAGTAATTAAGCTAGGGTAAAATTACTAAAAATTTTTTTTCTCAAAGTGAAAAGTTTCAACTGCAAAGTTGATAATGCATAGAGAAATTTATAATTTTATATGTAAATTTTATGAAGTCTGTTTTTTTTTTTCTAAACTTTTGTTTCCACTTTAACAAAAGTAAATGTATGCAGATTGCCATTGCTGCCAAGTTATACTACAAGGGAGGTAACTAATTTATATTTGTGGTGTTCATAGTGAGATGCACAAGGTATTTGGTGCATGACCACCATCTTTGCAGTTTATGTCCATGTATGAGCAAACTAGATAGTACACCATGAAAAATATGAATATGCAAATAAATTTTAGTATAAGGTTATATGGTATTAATAACAATCAAAACTAAAATATAGGATCAGCAAATATGTATCCTGCTTTAACTACAAAAGTTTTTTGTTTTTTTTTTCCTTTGGCAAACACAAGCACACATAATTTATCTTGTTAACTATTCAGTGAGACTTTGAATTCAACTTGCTAGACATAACACACATCAGAATAAAGACTTGAAATAATTTCCTTTTAACTTGTTGCACTAAAGAGTTTAAACAATATCTTATAACTTAGTTAAAAATAATTTATGATCTCAAAAATGTTTTATTTCCATTAATGCCACTTAAATATTTCTTGTGTGTTGACTTTCACAGATGGCAGCATTTTATCTGCAGATAAATACTACGGTGTCACAGGTCGTGTAATCCAAGGACGCCATCTCATGTTGTTGGATGGAGAAGTTTATTGCAAGGTCAGATTGCAAATGTAAGTATGTCAAGTATTTGCAGTTTTCAATGAACATTGCATGATTGAAGAAATCAGTTGATTCCTAATTACCCATGCTGGAATGAGGTCCAACTAATCAATATTGATGGAAATTGAGAAAATTAAGAGCAGCAGCATATATTGGGCTAATGGAAAAAAGCATAAATCAGGTTGTTTAGTATTTATTTACTCAGCTAAGAAAAAAAATTGTAGCCTCTGCATATTAAAAATATAGTTACATGCATTACCATTCTCAACAACCTATATGGTGTATTTCCGATATAACATGCATTGTTGGAAGATGAGTTTACTACCATTTCCGGGGTAGAGGAATTGACTTTTTTCCTCTTATAGATTGTACACCTGGAAAAGGATGTAGAATGGAAGTTAGGGCATATCACATAACAAAGGAAACTGCGGAGAACCATAATCACTTGTCCCAAAGGAACAGCATTTAACGATAATGTCTAAAGATTAAAGACAAGGGAACCAACTTAGTATCATGTCTATTAGCTTTGCTCTTTCTGTTATAACCAAAAGCTGATGTCTTGTCCCATGCTTTGTTTTGCAAATTATACACTATTATTATTTTTGTTATTCTAGTCATCATTCAAGTAATCGAACCAAATTACGATCAGCCGGACGAATTCTTGCTCGATCTGCTACAGTTAAGGCTCAATTAGAGCCAAACTTTGATCTATCTTTTGAGGTGAGTTGCCATAAGTGACTATTTCATTATTTACAATATACAGATAAGTAGTTTTCACAATGATTATACATCCTATTATTGAAAATTCAAAATGTAATTTCATTGATGTATACATACAAAAAAATGAATTTTATATACTTAATATTTTACCTTGCAAACATTTTGATAATCTAATTTCACTGATGGTGTTGTTTGTCTTTTCTAATATTGGTACTTAGATGTCTCGAATGCAAAGTTATAAACTAAAATTACCATGTGAAATATTTAATGCCTCTCCAAATCTTTTACTATATGTTTGACTTGACTGATACTTATTTAATATCAATTTAAAATATCACAAAATGATTTTTAACATATTGGGTTTCACTAGTAAGTAATTAAGACAATATATATTTATATCAACCATTTAAATACCTAAACTGAAGCAATCATTGAGATATGTATATTGGTCTCTCTCTTCCAGGTTGACCGTGGAGCTGGAGTGTCTGCTGAGACATTACTCATCTTTGACATTAAGAAAGGAACAAAGGAACACCTTGCCACTAAAAGTTTTTCTCTACGGGAATTAATTGGAGGTCAGTCAGCAGTTACTTTGGGGGGGGGGATTAAATAATTAAATTGTTGTCTACAAGGTTAATCTTATTAATAGAGATTTTAATTTTACAGAATACAACTTGCTAGATTTAAAAAAGCAAAACATTCTAATTAAAAAAAAAAATAATCTACACATTTGGCTTAGTGTGGCAGGGGTGATATCACCCCAGAAATAATAATAATGATAATAAAGGAGGATATGCTGTAAGACAGGACGCTGGGTAATAGAGGTGTTTTCGTATAACCAAGATATTAATATACTGTAAAGACTTTGAAACGTAAATGTTGCAGAAAGTTAATTTAGAACACGAAATACAATCTTTTTGTAAGTGTACAAAGGATATCAGATTATTAATAGAAAATTACTGGAACAATGATAATTTGGAACTTTTAAAAAAAAAAATGGATTTTGACACTATAAGAATCAAAGTTAAAATAAAGTATGTTTTGATCTAAATTTATTTTTTTAAACAAGACTCTGTAGTTTACAAAAAGCAGCAGAGTGGTTGATAGTGAGGTGATAAACAATAGCGTCTTGTTGTGAACCTTGGAAATTAATCGATGAAAAAGTAAATTGTTTATTCTCGGAGGAGTGAAGTTGTACTTTGGTAATATGTCACTATGTTCATACTAGAAAAACAGACACGTCACCCATCTGGGATGTGAGCTGGTTCTCTTAATAAAGAGGCGAGCGAACTGAGTAGAGAGAGAGTTTTGGGCTTGTCTATCTTCAAATGCAGTCAAACTGAGTGGAGAGACGTCAGAGATTGAAAAGGAAGCATCCACTGTGTGTTGCTGAAGCTGAGGCTGAAGAAGCAAAATACCACCACTAACATCTAAGTACTACTACTACTAATATTACTACTCGGAACGGGAACATCGAAGGTTGTAGTTGCGCTAAGAACAGACCAAAAATAGTTAAAATTAAGGTCACATCCTTCCTTTACCGAAATTATTCAAAGTGTTTGTTTGGTTATTGTTCACATACAAGAACATTCAACCTTGTGCAATAAGAATTATTTTTTTTTTGTCTGTGTTTGCTTTTATATATAAAAAAAACAACTTTTGTCTTTCAATATCGAATCGACTTGGTTATATTTATTTTTCTGTTAACCTGATTCTCACCCGACAAACTCACAGGTTGACCAAAGGAGAGCTTCTGGATTTCCACGATCTACTGACCACTCTCCAAGATCAAAACAATCAATGTGGCTGGAGGGTGGCTTTGAATTGACATTGGGAACTGGAGACTTGTGTCTAACTTGTAATGCTGGACCATACCAGACCAACAGCTGGTTTTGTGGAGTGCATGGTTCCAGTGGGGGTGAGGAGACAGTGTTACATTGGTGGTTAGTTCAACAGAACGTCTCCTGAGATGTCTAAAAGCTTTATCAAAATGCTGTACTCTGTCTTTATGTAAAAAAGACAAATGTTGTAATTTTCACAGAATATTTTATTATATAAGCTTCTGTCTGATCAACAACAATCTATAGAATAGACTTGGAAGTGTGTTAATGTCTTTCCTCTTTAACATTTATGGGATGGAGCTGAATCAAAAGTCAATAACTTGGGGGAAAATAAAAAATTTTAAAAATCATGAAAACAAATGACTATTTTTGATACATGCAAGATCAGCAGTTTATATATCCTATACACGACTATATCCCCCCACTCACTTTTTGTGCTGTTAATTTAGAATATCTAAAATTCACTTTATATAAAAGAATTCAGATATCTAATTAGGCAAAGTGCAGCAAGTATCGTAGTTAAAAATAGAATTATTAATTTTGAAGATTATCCAACATATGTTTTCAATCCTAAATAAATTTGATAACACACTGGAGGTGCCTCCTATAAATAATCTGGATTTCACCAATTGAGAAAAAATACCTCATGATAAACACTTTTTAATTGTTTAATGGAATCACTGTCATTATCCATGTGACCAACTGATTTGAGAGGTGTCGTAAATTTAGTTTTTGTATAAGGTCAATTTAATTTCTGAAAGTTTAGTTTTCTTCACTTTATAAAAGGCTGACCAGAGATAGTTTTATAGAAATTTTTTATAAAATACCTTACATATAGGAGTATAAAATTATCTTGTTAAAAAAAATGGCAACAAAGCCCATTTTGTCTTCTGTTCTAAGAATGATAATCAGCTTTCCTAATTTCCCCCCTTTTTTTTTTCTTTGCTTTGTATTTCTAGACAATGACACAGGGAATGTGCGGAAATGGTTGACCCTGAACAACAACATTGAACTAGAAGTAGAACTCTCACATGGGAAGACAGACATTAATCATCACAAAAAACATGGCATATTTCGAAACTTCTCATTTCGTAAGGACAAACAGCATTAAAAGAAACAACACTGTCACTTCTAAAGTCGGATACCTCACTTTGGAGCTGTGTAACAGACATCATTTCTACTTGCCTTTTTGTACATTTTGGTTTAAAGTTCTCATAAATTGTTCTCTCTTTCCTTGTTCATTCTTTTGATTTCTGAAAGTAATGAGGGAATTTAATTGTTGACAGTTTGGCCTTGATTACTAATGTTATTTATTCTGTTGATCTTGGTTAATCCCATCATGCATTTTGCCTATGCTTTATTGGAAGCTCAGGCAAGTGACTTAGCAAAGTTTGGCTGTTATTACCACTTACAATTAACATCATTTTAGTAGAGTAATATTTTCCTGTTTTTTATTTATTTATTTTTTTACTTTAACCGGAAGTATTTCATTGGCACCTGCATAAATGTTAATCCTTTAAAAAGTCTTGTTTACTTCAATTATTCTTCAAATTTATTTCAATGAAATTAAAAACAATTGACATAAAGAACTTGATTTTTTTTTCTGTTTGAATTTTTAATTCCGTAAAATCTTTTTTGTAATCAACACAAAATATTTCTTAAAATCTCAATTTAAAATTTCAATGTGCAAAAACAAACCAAACTGAGTTTGAACAATTTAATTACTACTTATGTAAAGCAATTTAAAATATTAATGTAAAATGCAAGTTTGTTTCTTTTTTCTTTTAAATTTGAAACAACAGCTTGAAATTGTTATAATTCTACATACTTCTTTTATTAATAATGTAAATATTAACTTTATTGCACCGCTCTTTCAGTCTCTTTACATCCTCTCTTCATAAACATTATTGAACAGTCAGCCTTATATCTTTTTACTGATGACATTAGTACAAGGGAGATAATTCTATCTCGTTCAGCAAAACGTAAACTATTAGACAAGCACTTGACGACTCCTTGTTAGTAAGTGGTAATTTCAGCATAGCCAGGCATTAAAGGCAATCCCTCAGATCTAGAAGAAAAAAGTTATTTGTAACCAGTAGTCATAATCTGTGTATTTGTATGTTTTAATTTCTTCATTCCTTGAGATCTGAAAACTGGCTTAATTTCAACTAATACAACTTAATTTTCCTTTGTTAATACTGATTGATTTCAAATTAACATTTTAAAAAGATGAAAGAATTTTATTGATACCTGAGTTGTTAACAAAGCTAGCATTTTTATGAATCATTTTGAAAACTAAACTCTGGTGCTCAACACATTCTCTCTTCTATATTAAGCATAATCAATAAGTATATCTGTCAGCATTTGAAATTTTTCCTATCAATATATGAATTTCTAATTGAAAAAATTTTGAACAATGAAATTTTCAAATCTGTGAAAAAAGGTTAAAATAACAATCTCAATGTTATTTTTATAACATAACAAATCAGTTGTACTATATTCAAGTGACAAAACTAAAAACTACATCAAAATGTTAACCTCTTCCAAAATAACATTATGTTATCAGAATCTAAGCTTATCAGAAAGCATGTGCTGTATCAACTGAAAATATTTGGGGACATTGTGAAATCAAGGATTTGAAAATGTTTCCAAATAATTCTTAAGATGAATTTTCATAACTAAACTTTTAATTAACAATTTTGAATATTTGGAATCTTTTTTTGTTTAAACTTTAGTTATGATCAAACATGAAGCCATTTTCTCAAAAACACAGAAAATCAAATAACATTCAAAATGCTTTGAGTTAAAATCTCAATTCTGAATAAGCAAAATCTCAATGAATGTTGAACATGCTTTCTTTTCAAATACCATACAATAAGCATGGAGTTTCATTCTCTGTTTTTGTTAAATTTTTATTCAAGCATGCTGATAAAGTCATTGAAAAACTGGCAATTTGGTTATTTTTATAAGCTTATAAATTAGAACTATTCTTTTGATGGTAATGCAAATTTATTACCATTATTTTGCATGGTGCCTATGTTTATTGATTTCTACAAATAGTAAATATTCCTGAATTGCTACATTTTCTCAGGCATAGAAACTGTTTTGGAATCACATGTTAAATTGGAAGATTCTTTAGACTAAGAATTTTGTTTACAGCCAAACATCTGTCTTGTGTATAGCAACAAAAACTCCATTTACAGCAATGAAGTATCTTGTCTACAGCCAATTATATTGCAAAGTAATTGAAAAATCAATTTACATGTCATCAACTTTGTAATTTAAAGGTTCCTACTTTCAGCAAGTCATGTTGAATAAACACGTTTTTGGAGCCAATCAGATATTTTCACTAAATTCTATCATATCAGTAAAACTTCTCCAAAATAAGTGTTTTGTTAGTTTCAATAGAAGGGATGTTAACTTTATTGCTAGTTTTATCTAAATGTCAAGGTGAATTTTACCTCTAACCCAAAACAAGTTGTTTAAAACTAATGTTGGGTTGTTACTAGTGTTACATTTACATACATTTTTGTTAATTTACATTTTAAAAAAATGTCTTTTTACATCTTTCTTTTTTTTCTTAGGCTAGATGCCTTGACATTGAATAGAAGTTATCAAGTTAGTATTATAAACCATTACTACTGTTGTGTGTGTTGTTCCTAGGTGCCGAGACTAAGCTATATTTAAAGTTTTTTTTGTTTTAAATACCTGAAATATGACTGCTACAGTGTCTTAGAACTTAATTCAAATTTTTATGTTTCAGTATTTGGTTCTGACAAGTATTTTAAATTAACTATAAAAGTTTAAATTAAGCTGGCTTTCTTAATCTTAAGGATTTACGAAGAAGGGAATATTTTCAATCAAAGCAAAATAACTGCGCAGGGTAATTATCCAGTGTCTTCCACTGTAGTTAATTTATTTTTTTGCTTTGATACAAAATTATCAAATGATTTTTTTTATTTCAAAATTGTTTTTTCATGTTGTGAACTTGAACATTTAAGTAAATTTCATAAACTAATCTACCAAAATTTGAATTGGGCCTTTCATTTTACAAAAGTCTTCAAAATATAAAAATATCATTCAACTGAAATTTGGTCCCTTTTTTTTTTTTTTTTTTTTTTTTTTTTCAAAATTATCTTTCAAGGCTTTTAACAAATCATTTTTAATAGTTTTTTTTAAAGAATAAAAATATTTAATGACTTTAGAACACCCTAAATATCCTTGTCATGCTACATTGTTGAGATATTATTCTGACTTATGTGATAGGGTTGTGTGTTTGGACCACATAACCACATTCCCTGGAACTGTTTTGTAGAAGAGTTGCCAGTTGATTTTCAATATATTTTCTTGTTTTATTAAAAAAAATTGTCATTATCTTTTTCTATCAAAGGCATTTTGGAAAAATTACCTAATTCTTTTTAACAGTTCACTTGAAGTATTTCTAAAGATTCATAGTTTGTTTTGCATTTATTATATCTGTAACAAGCTGTTAAAAATTACTGCATATTTTATTCCAAAGAAATGTATTCAAATAATTTTTGTTAAATGCATTTTCACATCTGCTCAAACATTTTCAATAATTGTGTATGCATGAAAGTTATTTGCTTAACAGTATGTGATATGTGTGGAACAGTCACATATTTCAGGAATAAAAAATGTATATATACAAAGTAATGAAAGTTGGTTGAAATAGTGGCTTTTGATCATGAAGCTTGAAGTGTTTTGGCTGTACTAAATCTACCACTTAAAATACGAGTCATCAAAAAGTAAATTTTGTATGACATTTAGATTTAAGCTTAATTATTGGCATTTTCTTATTTATGTACCAAAAAATATTTTATATCTTAAAATTTAAAAAAATCCTTTAAATAGATTTAATTATACTATATGAAATGTTATTATTGGCCATATATTGGTCAAAGTATAATATTTTAATTAATATTTGAAAATACTTTAAACTAATTTTTGTTTTTCTATTTATATATTTCTTTCCAATTCATCAAAATTCTATGAAAAATTAATTTAAATTTATAAAGAAATTATTTTCCCTTTTATAAAAAATAATTCCTGGCGTCTTTTTCACTAATAAATATTGCGTAATGGGCCAATGCCTGAGATTTTATGTCTTTAATGATGACTGCATTTTTATCACTTCTCTTAATCTTTGGGGAAGGCAACAGGTACATATATATATATATATATATATATATATATATATAACAAAGCAAAACAATCATTAACATAAATTCATCTTTAATTTTACTCTCCACCTGTTATTTTGTTTACCAATCACTTGTTAAAAATGCAGAAGAAAAAATATTTTGATAATTTGTTGCCTTTTATTTCTTTTTGTTTTTTTTTTTAAAAAAGAAAGTTGTTACTTTGGAGAATTTGTTTAAATTTTTCTTGCAAAAACAATTATGGCAGCACTGCAAACAGCAGAAACAAAAACTCAGCAATATATTGAAATACTAAAACACTATTATATAATTGAAATGCTTACACTGTTTTCTTATTTGTTTCCACTCTTCATTGTAAACCATTTTCATCTTTGTTCAAATATTGAGCACCCAATTGATTCATTTTATTTTTGGGAGTTGAGATGGAAAAATGTATTGTCTTTAAGATTTTGTAAGTAGTAAAAACCATTTCTTGCCTCATGTTGTCATAATGAAATTATCAAAATAGAGATATGAGATAAACTGTTAAAAAAGGTATTACTCTAACCAAGTGGTTAGAAAATAACATAAGACTGCAGCTTATTAATTAAAACCTATATTTGTAGTATTAGTAGATACATCATTACTAGTGTTTGTGCTTGTTAGCACATTGTCAGTGTTAATATTAAATATTGTTAGATATCTTATTTTCATCAATGTTAGTACTGATCAGTACCTATTAGTAGCAATGATATTAATGTGTATTAAATTACTATAAAATAAGCACCAAATTGTTTTTAATTTACATGATTATCAGATATTATGGCAGATTATTCCAGAATGATCTACCAGTATCAAGAAACAAAATTTTAAGTTTAACTGTTTTTTTTTTATTGTCCAACATTATGAAAAACAGTTTACTATTTATTATATGCAAAAAGATATCTTTTAGTCTTTAACAAGGATATTTAATGACTAATTCTGTACAGATAAATTAAAATACTTCACAAAATGAATATAAAAACGTTTGCTTTTTAACATGATTTAAATGATGTTCTCTGTATTCACATGACTGCCATTTGTAATGTAAGTTTTTAAAATTTCACTTTTAGGTATGTCCATAATCCAAATAATTCCTGTTAATCATTAAATTCTACTTATAAATTCAATAAGTCTTAGTGATCTATGAACTAAATATATTCCTGTCATTTTCTCCTAAATGTTATAATTTTTATTTATTTATTTTTTTAAAATAAGTGGTTATGAATCTTCCAAAACTTCACAGGAAGGTTTCTTTTTCAAGAAATATATGGAAAACATTACCAAAAAGTCATTAATTTTTTTATTGATCCATACATTTATTAATAACTGCAATTTCTTGTATTCTGCCAATTCTCTTGTACATCTTGTTACATATTTTCTCTTGTTACTAAACTTTATTGATGCATGAAAGAAATTTTATATTTGAAACTTGTTGCTTGTTTAACTACAGTTATGGAAAATGCCTCAGATTCTTTTCTATTTTAACTTCAGAATTTGGTTCTTATTTTTTGGTTATGTTCTTTTGTTGGCAAAACTTGGCTTATTTAAATTATAAAAAAACAAATTAGAATTTTAAGTCAATACTTAACTTTTGGCTTTTTTCCATTTTAATATAATTAACAAATTGAGTATAGACTTATGTTAAGATTATTGAAGTTATACCCAACAATATAATTTAAAAATCTAGTTCAGGACCTTCATTATGACATTTGTTTAATAGATAAGATAAAAATTTGCTTGAAATTCTAAACTTTTCTACAATGTCTAATGGAAAAATCTAGACCCATTCCCATGGATATCTATCATTACAAAATATCTTTCCCAAGCCTTATCACTCATAAGTTAATATTTATACATATATACAGTAATCTCGCTTTTTAATTAAGAAAATAAAGTTAGAGCAAGATCTTTCTTATTAAATTAACCTCTTCCTTAATTTAATTAATTTCAAAGTACCTCTCAGTTGAATTCAAAAAACAAAACGTTTTTGATATGGTCATTTGTTATACTTGCTAAAAATACTTTTGTAACATGAGGAATACGTCATTTTGGTGAGTATTTCATTGAACTCCAATTTGGCTATTGTATATTTAGGCTTAAATAACAAGGCAAGATGATCCCCTATCACTATCCCTCTCTTTGTAGTTGCTCTGTGTACAAAGGGAAAAAATTATTCTCCTTGTTTATGGAGAAGATATTTGTTCATTACAATGATTGAGAATTTATTTTATTAATAAAAATAAAGATCAATTAAAAGTAATTTTCTAAATATATCTTCTACAAATACTTTCTTCAAATATCTCTAAGATTCTCCAAGTTTCTCAATCTTATAATCTTATGGTTCTGGATTTTTTTATTCATAAATTTATCAAAATTAGTTCATTTAAAAAATAAGGCTCATGAAGATAAGTGTTTCTTTATTGTAACCTGAATAAATTCTATTTCAATATGATAAAAAGTAAAGTGCTCATATGCATTATTTACACACATTTTATTTGAAGTGATAATAGGTAATATACTTTGTTTAATTCCAAAGTTAGGTGGTTCTCATTGTATTCATTTGATTACTATGTTAACTCAAAAAATAACTAACTGGTGCCCACCAACATAGAAGCATAGTGGATATAAACGTTGGTTAAGTGTTGCAATAACCTAATGATGAGAAGTTCAATCCCTTTTGTAAAGTAGTGAAAAAAAATAGTATAGATATTGGAATCAGTACTGCATGGGGTCTATGCTGCTCTATATGCATTTAGGTTTGTTTATCTTCTTTTGAACAGGAGTAGGGGTTTATCCCTTGTTTCCAGTTTAGGATTTGGTCTCCAGTCTCCCTTTTTTTTTTCATTCTCTTTCACTCGGGTCTTAATGGTATTATCGCTTTACTTGAGGTGAAAAAAAAAATAAAATAAAAATAATCTATAAACACTCTATATCCGATTTTGGGCATTCTTCCTCTACAAATATAGGAAATTTTAAACAAAGCATATTTTTGTTCAGCAGTACCCAGTAAGATATGGCACAACAGATTTAAAAGAAAAAATATATCTGAAGATAGGCAGGGGTACTCGATCAAAAGGTGTCTACAATGATATAAATGACAAAAGATGAGAACACTTAAACAATCAAAGTTGGTAGGTGGGCTGAAACTTCTCAACCTGGCCCACTAGAATCTGTATTTTAATGACTAAACATCTGATTTTTTTTTTTTTTTTTTGTGAAGGGTTCAAGAAACCTGAGAAACAATGTAAAATGTGTTGAACTGTGAGACAGATATTTGGCATAGCATGTATATTTCATGGATTTAGGCTATTATTCTTTGTGAGGTTGTGAGCTTTTTCGCAGTCCATAGCATATTGAAAATTCCTCATTTCAAAAATCAAATAAAACAGATACAATTCAAAATCTCCTTTTGCTTATGCAAAACCAAAAAACAAATAATGGGGAAGCAATGGGAGGTTATCTCCCTTGACTTTGCTAGCCAATTTATACAATGCTCTTTTACTCCTCTACATTCATATTGTAGAGTAAAATTCTTATAGATATCTCTTATGAAAAAGAAATAGGACAGAATGATAAAAACTAAAAGTTAGTTTCTATCATTCTGTCTATTGATATTTTTAAGCAATTCTTGCAAACTTTCAATGTATGGAAACTGGTTCCATTTCAAGAGAGGATATTATGTTGAAATTAATTTCTTTCACTTGTTTTCTAGCATTAAGATATTAATGCAACAGTTTTAGCTACCAAAGGGAAGAGGTTAATTTGCTTCTTTTTTTTTTCTTTTTTCCACTTCAATTGGTCTAAACATTTATAGTGCAAAAATTTTTTTTTTATATATATATATATATATTAAGTTTCAAATGATTTAATTTACATATTTATTTTAAGAATCATATTTCTATTCTTATCAGTGAAATAGAATTAGGAATAATTTATATATTTTTTTTCTTTGTAAAGAAAAGGGGTTTTCAGTAAAATCTTCATTTTTTTTTTTTTTTTTTTTTTGATTGATGAAATATCAAACCAGACTGCATAAGCAAAATTAAATTTAACAATTTTGTTTCTTTCATATCATTAATGTTAGTTTAGGCTAACCAGCATGTAAACAATATGCCCTTTACTTCTCATTCTCGTGGCATGCGAAAAGAATTGTACAAATGTACTTAAACTTGTTAATTGTTAAAAAGATTTATTTTTATTGAAAATACATGCAAAGCAGAAGTTTAAGTTTTAGGATCGTGATTGCTAAATAAAAGAACAAAATACCATAAACCTTAAAAAATTCAATTTTAAGTATTAATGTCACTCTCAGAATATCTTAATATAAATAAAAATGGTAAAAGAATTTTCTGAATAAAAAATGTTTGAAGCAAAGTAAAAATAAATCGACATTTATGACTTATTGATCTCTCAGGTCATAGGTCATATAATGTCAACAAGATGGTTCTCAAATTCTCAACACTGCCAGCTTTTTTTCTTTTTTTTTTAAATATCTCTGTATGTTATTAAAATTCAACAGGTATAGACAGTCAAATAGTCAAGACAAAAAGATCAGACAATCCATAAGATTTTATCAATTAATGAGATTGTTTAAAAGACTAGAATAAATCTAAACATGAAACAATACTCAAAATTATACCAAATCTGATTTCGTACTTTTTAATAAGAATGTAGAAACACATTTTATGTAATGTGCTCTCAAATTCTTTAATATTAAACTAAATCCCCCAAATTATTAATAATCAAATGTCTTATTTTCTTGAACTATAATACTGTTAGTATATTTGAATAAAAGCTTTGCATTTTATGTGCTAAATACAGGCGAATTAGTAAGGATGATAACTTATCAAATAGTCTCAGCCAAACTTAGTTTTAGGTTTAAGTGATCAGTTTGTGTGTGTGTGTAATTAGGCAGCAATAATTAATTCAGTCATTGTTAGATTTAACGAGGTTTATCTATTCGGTTTATTACATTTGTTTTTATTTACAAATAATACATTTTTCATAAATAGGATAGTTGATACATGGTCGACTAGGATTTCTAAACTAAATAAAACATGCTTTAATGGAATATCTTAACAAAGTGGATAAATTGTAAATTTGAAATTCTCAACAGTTGTAATAGTTTTAACATTATAAGACAGTGTTTTTCTTATAATCTGTTATATCAAGGCAAACTTTTTAGGTTAATTTATTTGAGAATAATTAAGTTTGTAAATTACCTTTTTTCTCTTTTTAAAATTAGAATAATGTATCTAAAAAGTACCAAATATTCCTAAATCAAAAAGACAAGCAAGGTTTCAAATGTTCCTTTTTTTTCATCTTTTGGTAATTATTATTTATTTTTTCAGTTATGCTTTTTCATGCATTAATTTAAAATCCTTAATTTTTAAGGAATAGTGTGTGAAATGGTAGATATTCTTTAACAATACATCAGGATATCTGATTTTGAATACAAAAAGCATCAGAAATATTATATAGCAACATTATGAATCTTTGTTTATATCTATATTTAAAAAATGTATTGTTGACCCTTAAATTCTCAGCCCTTCATCAGGGGTTTCAGAATGACATCTCCATAAAAAAATGTTCAAAGTGTCTTCTTCTATAGTGATAAGTCTTTCATATATTACATTTAAAAAAAAAAAGACACCAAGGTTAATCTTTCTTGTGTTCTGGATGCATGTTGTAAGTAAATCATTTCTTCCTAATGAAACTGGAAATAAAATTGACAATTCTGAATCTTATATGGTGCAACTGAAATTAGATTGCATTGTAAACCAGTATTTAGAAATATTACAGCTCTACCCAGAAAATGATAGAAACCAAAGATTAGTCATAATAATAATGATGGGATGATTCTGATGCCTTTTCAAAATAGTTTCTGTGACCTTCATGTGGTTACCAGTTTTAATGTTTGTCCTTAATTTTTTTTTCTTAAATCTGTATTAAACACACTATACTGTATAAAAACTTAATTTTTAAAACAATCTTGTGTAAATGTGATGTAATAAAAAAAAATATTAAAACTCTAAATTGGAATTTTTTGTATTTTATATTTATTTTTCTTTAAGCAAATCTGGAATAATAATTTTGAAGCACTAGTGAGGGTCAAACATTATCAAGTTTTAAAAAGTACTTTCTATTTTGTTTGAGTACATATCAATCCAAATGTTGTAAAGTATTTTTTTATTTTTTTTCCTAAATCATTTCACTCCAAGCAAAGAAACTGAGAAAAAATAATAAAAACAGATCCAACATGATGGTTGATGTTTCAATTAAATTTTTGAAGATTGTAGTTCCACAGGCAAGAAGTGCAAGAGAGGAAACTATTAGAATAGAACTTGCACTTAGCAATTTCAACAGTAAAGGGATGAGATCTAGCTGCCAATCTAGTACTATGCTTAAATACATGAAGTCAAAGTACCAAAGTGGAGAGCTCATCAGAACAAATGCTATTCTTTTTTATTACTTTAACCATATAATTTTTTCTTAAATTAGATTTTACTAATTTCAACTCTGTTTTTATTTATATATTAATTTTTTTTTTTTTAAAGATTTTTCATATCCCAAATTGTTACTAAACTAGCATTGAAACAGACTGAAGAAGTCCAGTCATATATTAACCCCAGGGGATTCATAGTATAGCACATTCAATGCATCTTTGGCTTATGGATACATCATATTGAACCACTGGTTCCCATACAATCATCAAAGTTAAGCAACATCAAACCTAGTCAGTAGCTAGACAGATGACTGCTTGGGAATAGCAGGTGTTGTAAGATTGGATGTGCAGGTGGCACAGAATTGTTAATTGGAGAGCAGTTCTAATTCTTGTTGAGTTCATTATATTCACTTACATGAACTCAACAAGAATTATATTCACTTACATGTAAATACTCTTGGGAAAGGTATAAATCCACCTTTTCTCTCTGTTATGGGCTAATTAGTAAGAGATCACTAAACCATTATTATCACAAAAATAAATTCTTAAAATATGTTCTAGCTTCAAATAACCTGCAAAACTGTAGAAAATGAATTAATCAATCAATGCATCTTCATCTGAGTAAAATATCTTAAAATCCAGATTAAAATTGAGATCATGAAGTTCTTGGTGGCATACCAGTGCATTGAGTGTTGTTTAATTTCAAGCCCCCTTTATGGCTGTATAGTATTTTCTTTAAAATTTCAATACAAAAATTAAAAAGATATGTATAGAAATACAAATTATAGCAATATTATCAGAAGTAAACTCAACCTTCAGTTTAGTTGCTATATATTCTGGAAGAATTCATTACAAAATGATATAATCATTTCTAGCCTCAAATCATCTGATATCACTATAAGCTATTAAATATCAAAAATGATTATACATATATGGAGGATATCTTTTGAAAACATCCATTTAAATCCATATATCAGAATAATTTGGTTTCAGTGTATATTGGACTTGTGTAATGGTTAAAAGAAAATGTACAAAGTGTTGAAAATTAGAAAATAAAGCTATATATATATATATATATATATATATTACAATATAATAATTCAGAAGGATAAGGTGAAAATTAAAGTTTCAAGAAGTCAAGTGTAAAAGTCCTGGCACATACAAAAGAGAAAGAATCCAAGAAGAAATAAATATATCCAAATGTAGTAGCCACCTACTTGATAATGTTGGTGAAGAAAGGTATGTCTGTTTTCAAATGTATCAGCAGCCTGCTTAAAAAGGTGGAGAAAGGAAGCATATGTTTTTAAATGTAGCAGGATTGATTAGCCATTTCAGATCACCAGCTGGTTGCATTTTGGCTCTAGTTATGTTACAATGATCACGGCATTGGAGAATGGACAAAATTCATTTATCAATTATGGTTGATTTTTCATCTGGTTATATACATATCTATAGATCCACTTTGAAAAAGGTGCTTTGATTTTAATTGGCTCATTGCCTTATAACTTGGTTGTGAAAGCTTTCTGATTGGTTGGTCAAAATATGGCTTTGCAGCATGGCTATTCTGATTATCCTTCTATTTTTAGAGTGAAATTTGGCCACTTTACTTATTTCTCTATCACTACATTTACACAGCAATTAGTAAAAATATGCAAGAGTAGATCAGTAAGCCTGATACAGTTAGCCTAAATTTCAATCTTAAATTGCCACTGTCAGAGCAATGATTAATGGAGCAATATTTAGTTAATTTTCTCTCTTGAAAACCATTTGTTGACTAAATTGCTTTTTCTTTATTAGGTTACAGAACTATTGATGTACTTTTAGTGTTTCTGGTTCATCCTTAAATATACTGCAGTTATAGCTCACTGTAACCATTACTACAATATCTATCACAGGGAATCAGGACACTTGCTGCATTCAGAATGGTTCACACATTGCAAGAGTTTTAGAAAATACAAAGTGTAGCTATGCACAAGCAATTCAGACCATGGTTGAAAGCAAACAAATTGGATTCCAGGAGTTCTGAAGGATCTCCAACCAAATTCTGAACAGAGGCAAATCATCAGTGCCTACTATTATAAAATGGCCACAAGGTCATCTCATCCTCATCAGATAAGGTGAATCACTTTGCCTCTAACATTAAATAACAAAGGCCATCCCCTCCCCACAATCTCGGTAATAATTTTATTACAGCATGGCAAATCTCAAGACTTATCAAGTCTCAAGTTGTTCACCGGTCCACTGGTGATATTACTCAGTGAGGCACTAGACAAAAAATACATCTCAACAATCACATAGATATTTTAAAAAAAAAAACCCCATGGTTTACTGCTTGGTCCAACTCTCTTTCTACTTTACATAAATGACCTGCCTAAGAGTATACTGCGATCATTTGTGAATATCTATGCTGATGATACAACAGTATCCAAAACCCTAGATGACCAGAGCGTCTCTTCTTACCTAGCTCTAACAGCTAAGTGGGGGAAAAACTATCTGGGCACATTCCATCATCACTGAGCAGACCAATAACTTTCACCAATCGCAATTAACAGATATTTCTTCATGGAGGCCCTCTACCTTGAGTGCCTATTGGGACTTAAACCATACTTCAGGGTGGAACTCATACACACAATCTACTGATGTGGTTCCCTATACTGCTCCAGTAAGTACTTGACTCCTGCTATACTTTACCGTTACCATATCAGGCTGAAAATGGTGTACTGCTGCCATATATAGGCAGGAGCTGCCCAGTCTTCACTTTTCAGTCTTGATAGAGTCCAAAAGCATCTTTGTGTGTGACAAATTATTTTCCATGCTACATCCCTTTCTCACAAACAACACGTTGCAAGCCTCTCACTGCTCTACTGCTACTTCCGGTGAACTGCATTCCTTAGCTGTGAATGTTAGAAGTGGTAGAACTAAGACCCACCATGCCACACACATTGTAACAAACCACCATCATTACCTCCATATTCCATTTCTGAAATCTAAGTTCCACTCGAGTAGCTAGTTCCAAAACCAAACTCTTTTCAACATTTCTTCAATAATACTGTATTTAATACATAAGCCTGATCACTTATAAAGATTATATAGCAACAAGAATTGTATCTTATGAATATTCTTCAAGATGATTTCATTTTTCGTAGTTCCATATGCAGGAGTCAATTTTTTAAAGGATTCAAGATTTAGAGAATTAGACAATGATGTAGAGAATAAATCATTATTTAGGCATCAAAAATATCAACAGAAAATAAAGAGTAAAGGATATAATTTGTGAAATGGTTCTCAAACAGCTGCACAATCTAGGCTAAGCTTCTGTTTCAACAGATCTTTTAAGTCATATAATCTAATATATCTGCGCAATGTCAAGCAGCTGCTGCTGGGGCCACCTAAATGGACATTTAAGATATGTAAGTATATATATATATATATAGGGTGGCAATAAAGTCACTTACAATAACAATTAAGACAAGGCAATTAATAAACAATGAACTGTTTATTATGAAATTTATTATTAAAATGGTTCTGATTAACAACAATAAAATGCTATGGTAAACAATAGTAAATTAATTATTGATGCTGTTCAAACTGCAAGCCACCTGCTTCAATGCTTTGCATTTTATTAGAAGTAACTGTATAGTGACTTTATTGCCACTATATATATATATATATATATATATATATTATATATAAATTATTGAACCCACTTCTAATGCTCTGGATGGAGCAGCTTGGAGATAGAAGACATCACTCATGGGGGCACAGTCCATGGGTATAAGTAGACTTGGATGAGACACACAACGGAATTTGTGAAGAGCAGGTGTTGTATTGAGTCTAGTTTCTTACCTCTTTGTCAGCGAGACCCATTGATAAGTGGGTATGATGCATCTGTCATATTGTAACAGTCCTGGTTTGATTCTCGGTAGTGGATGCGTGCTGCTGAGGATTCTTCTAGACTCATATATATATATATATATATATATATATATATATATATAACTAATGATTTATGATCTATGGTTTGCTAAAAAAAAAAAAAAAAAAAATGTAAAATGACTAAAGATAACCACCACAATATCAGAAGACAAATTTGGAATAACTTACTCCTGGTTGGTCTTGCTTGCAAGGTTATTCAAGGACTATAAGTTAAAATCAATATACTAACATTGGTGCTTCTATTTTTCTTAAAATTAGAATTCCAACAATGAATGTCAGGAACTGAAGATTTCAGGAAGAAAAATTTTCAATGGTCAGGAAGTTTAAAAAAACAAAAACAAAAAAAAACTTAATACATAGAAATCAACATTTTCTCTAAACGTATTAGTTATTAGTTGTTAAGTAGGGAGAACATTTTTGTATATATTTTACAAAAATCCCCTTTTCAAGGTCTCTAAGTATTATTTTTTTTTAAGAAAAATCATGTTTGCTTTTCAAGAAGATGTATGTAAATTTTATTTTTAATTCCAGTTTGTAACAAGATTGAGGAAGATGTAAATATCTTAATTGTAACTTCAACTTTTAATTTAAAACTATGTATGTCTTACATACAAATATATACTTTCAAAGTTGAGTTATCTAAAATTTATGTGAGTTTTTATCATCACTGCCAAATTTATATTATCCTTTTTCACAAGAAGTAATAAAGTTACAATTTGACAAAAAAAAAAAAAAAAATGAAACTTCTGATACTTATTGTGATTAGATTTAAGGACAGGTAACTCATGTTAAGAGACTAAGGTTTCATATCCAAAAGAAAGAAGAAAAACAAAACAAACACAAACAGTAAAATCAAAGAAATCATTAATTTATTTTCTTTAATGAGCAAATTTTTACAACATAAATCTTTGTTGTAAGCATATATATATATATATATATATATATATATATATATATAGGAAATTCAATCATTTTTCCATAATTTAAATTGCAACTCAATCTTTTCTTCCATTTGTTCAAGATTAAAAGATTTATACTTTTATACTTTCCTTTACTTCAAGTAATTCAAATTAATTTGCTTATATCATTGCCAGACTTAATCTTACTTGACTTTCGAAAACAACAGTTGCCATCAATAGGAAAAATAATAAAAAATATTTTTATATGAAATAAGAATTAATATTATTGATAAGTAAGAACTAACATAAGTAATGGCTTTATGACATAGCAACATCTATATGGCACATGTACAGATAACAAACATTATCTCATTTTTATTTTTAACCAGGTGTATAATGAAGCTTGATTTTATAGGCAAAGTTAAATAATCATGGAAACAACACAAAATATGAAATAAAATAAAAAGATTGATACAAACATCTCAATGAGCTAGCTTTCAAGAATAGATAAGCTTCATTATAAAATTAAATTTAGGAAACAATGATTTTATTATGAACATTATTTTGTTACTTTCTCCAAATCTACTAAGAGAAGTTTATTTTGCTTAAAAATAAAAAAGTGAATCTAATTTGCAATTTTTTTTTTTATAATTTTATTTCCTTTCATACATAATTATTAAAACTGTAGAACCAATAAACAGATTGAATTCACAGCCATTTGAACAAACTTGGTCCAGTCAAGATGGTAACAGATCCAAATCCAGCAAATTATGTATTTGAGTCAGGTTTGGGAGATTTTCCTCAGTTTTAATTCAGTTGAATAGAAGCAAATCTTTAATATTAATTTTTAGTAAAAAGATATTAGAACAGATGAAATAAAATTACTTTTCAGCAACTGACATTTTTACTTCTCTGTATTCAAATGAAAAAACTTAGTAAGCATATGCAGTGGAGTTACTGTCAAAATAATAGTTATTAGAATAAACAAATGATACAAATGGAAGATAAGATGAGAAGCAATAAAAGAAAATTTCCAATTGTGTAATTGTCATAGACACAACCAATCTTTTCAGATTTCATCAGATGCCAGCAGACAAAGCTTTATACTGACATTATCATTCAACTGAAACCAAATGCTGGTGAATAAGACAAATACACATATCAGATTTGGATTGTGAAAATGGATTGTGAATCAATATTCTAACTAATGAACTACAGAGAAGACAATTTGAAAATGGATACAAAGTTATCTTCATCATCCAAGAATTATTTTTATCTGGTTTACCTGTTTTGCAATGTTTTCTTTTCTTTTTCCAGATGAACAATACATACTTTCTGTGGAGAGTCAAAGATAATTAATACTGAATTATGCACTTTTAGAAGGAGAAAATATACATACTCTAACTTGAACATTATGATTTGAAATATTATAATTTAATTTTCTAGATGTTCAAATTAAGTTATCATATATTTGCTTTTGCAGTTTGATTTCAAACACAATGACAGCTTAGAAATGTATACATTTGATTGCACTCTATATATCAAAGAAGCTGATTTATATCTAAAAATCAAAGAAGCTGATTATGAATTTGAATAAAAAAGTTTTTTCTTCAAAGACAAGTTTTAACTAAAACAATCTATAGTGATGCCAAAAGATCAAGGATTCAAACAATAGTTTGTGTTGAGTGTTAAATAACTTGCACAGGAGAAAGAAATTTGACCATTAAAGCAGAACAAAGTAACATTTTTCTTTGTTTCTAAACAGTTTTAATCTACTAGACTCAATAACCCAAATGTAATAATTTTTACATCTTTTTTTTTTCTGAATTTATTTCTAAGAAAATAAATAGACCTTTTCATGAAATTTGCAATACTGTAAATTACTGGTGTAAAGTTTCCAAACAATTTTGTGCATTTTAGTAATTGCAATAAAAGTTAAGCAAAAATCAAAATACTACTCTAATGAAAGCAAAATTTAAAATTTCTTTTCAATATAATTCAACATTATTTTCATGAGAGCTTATCTCACAATTTGTTCTTAATGACAATAAATTCAAAGTAAAAACAGAATTTTGTGTTTTTTTTCTTTAATAACCAAATAAAATTATATAAAATTATATAAAAAAAGAAATTAGGAGTATATTTTTGGAATTACCAACAACATATTATTTAAAAACTAATGCTAAAGATAAATTGAATAATAGCACCAAAAAAGGTCATTGTTCAAGTAAAACAAAGTCATTATGGACTGATTAGTTAGAAATGCAAGTTATTGACAATTTAAAAAAAAATTGTTGCACAAGATACAATAAAAAGATGCAGGTTTATATTTAAAAGTAAACAAAAGACTAATCAGATTTAAAAATTCCCCTGTGAGAAAAAAAATATATACAACAAGATTATTCTAAAATAAAGTAACAACCAAAAAATAAAAATAAATAAATAAATGAAAGCATATCATTATCAGTTGATAATTAAAAAAACAAACTGTTTTCAACATTTCTTCAATAATACTGATCACTTATAAAGATTATATAGCAACAAGAATTGTGTCTTATAAATATTCTTCAACATGATTTCATTTTTCGTAGTTCCATATGCAGGAGTCAATTTTTTAAAGGATTCAAGATTTAGAGAATTAGACAATGATGTAGAGAATAAATCATTATTTAGGCATCAAAAATATCAACAGAAAATAAAGAGTAAAGGATATAATTTGTGAAATGGTTCTCAAACAGCTGCACAATCTAGGCTAAGCTTCTGTTTCAACAGATCTTTTAAGTCATATAATCTAATATATCCGTGCAATGTCAAGCAGCTGCTACTGGGGCCACCTAAATGGACATTTAAGATATGTATGAATTGTTTATGAACAAAACAGGAGATTAAACTCTAACAACACAGACTGTCTCATTTTCAGATTAATTTATCAATAAATTAGGAATTATAGAAAGTTATTTTGATAAAACTGGTTAACTATCAAAGAAGTAACTCCCAGTTTTCCATTTTCTTATTCTGAATGAAAGAATTTACATTGGCTTTGTACGCAAGAACTATATTTCATAATAAACAAAAATCTGTCTGTATATATAGGAAACAATGATTGAAACAGATTCATCCTATACATCAATGCAGAGTGGCGACAGTCTGTTTTGGCTCTACTGTTATATATATATATATATATATATATATATAGAGAGAGAGAGAGATAGATAGATAGATAGATTACTAAACCAAAGATCGGAAATAATTTCAAAATGCAGACATAAAAAAGCACTACACCAAATCCAATCAAGCTAGTTCAAAATAAATCTGAGGAGGGAATTTGACTTCATCATCAGATAACCTACTGCAATGTTCAACAGTCTGCTGACCAGCAATAAGATCCTTTTTCTCTTCAGATAGAAGATAAAAAATGAATATTGTATGCATTTAATATCATTATGGTTTGATAACCACTCCCAAAATCAAATGCAAGAAAGCATCCACATCTGGTGGAACATGACAAGTATTATTTATTATGAATGAGTGGATCTTGAACTAAATCTCATTGCAGACTTTTAGTGTTGACAAATCCAGCACATTTATTACACAAGAAATGCACAGCTTTGCAAAGACAAATAGTGTTACAATTCAGCAAAACAAATCCCAGAAAAAAAATAAAGTCATTAGGCCAGGAAGTTTTATCATGTCCTCCATATTCCCCTGACCTAGCTATCTTTGGATTATCATTTCAATCATTAGAACATTTTCTTAATGTTTGTAGATTGAGAAAAAAGAAAAAGTCCCTTCACATCTCCCTGATTTTCTTTTCTTTTACACTCTTTCATTCAGTTTTGTTTTCAAGCATTTTGGCAGGAATGGAAGACTTGTTGGGCTACTGTAATTAATAATGGATGCAACTGTTATTGATTAATAAAAATTACTTCAACAATAGTTAACTTTCGTACCCACAAAAAAAAAGAAAAAGAAAGTGTGTTAACAGACGTTTTTTCCCTTAACACTGCTATTATTTTAACTACCTTCATGCCACAGCAATGTTTGTTTTAAAAAGTGATGATTAGAATTATAATAAAACCTAAACATATGAAAGTGAATTTATACATTTTTGTTCTTGGGAATTCATAACAAAAATAATAAACACTATTATAAAATTTCCTTGTAGTTGGTGCACATATTTTTATAATTTAGTAAATGTTTATAAATTTATGAATAAAAATAGTTTTCACATGTATTTCTTTATATATTTTTCAGGGTTGCTGATTTGATTTATTTTAAATTTTTGCACATAAAGAAAGCAAAAGAAAGATCAAAGCTTGAGAGATTAACAGACAATAGGATAATTTGGGTTGCAAAATTAACAACTTTTGGTTATATCAGTCTGATTTTTTCCCAATTTAGTCAATAAAAATGTACATTTAACTTTTACCTTTTTTAAGGTGCATATACATTAAACTTACAATCTTGTTTTTGTTATTTTTTCAGATAAGGTCATACAACTATTTTATTCTTACAGCATTTTAAAATAACAGATTGTTGAGCATCTGCTATTTATGACAACAACTGAGCCAGTGTTGTTTTTTAAAAAATTAGATCTGGGTTTTTCACTTCCTGTCAGTGTTGTTTTTTAACTTTGAAATTTAATGAAATCATTTTTTTCCCTCAGGCATTATAGTTTCGCATTTTTTATTACTTAAATCTATTGAGTGCTAAATGTGACACTGAGATTTCCAAAGGTTGATCAAACAAAAAGAGAAAGAAAGAAGGAAGAAGAAAGAGTCTAACTGGATGGTAATTGTTGAAATTCATAGGAAGATGGATTGAAAAGTTAAGAGAATTAAAAACGAAATGAAAATAATTCCAAGTAGAATCAAACCCAAATGTAACTAGATGGAATTCAGTAAGACTGAGCAAAACCAAGACAACCCATTTTTCCCCACTTCCCACCGATGAGAAAGGCTGTGTGGTCTGTTGATCATAAAAGTGCATAGACAGAGAAAAGATAAACTTTTGTTTTTAAGGAGAGTGGAAATAATTTTCTTTCTTTTTCTTTCTCAATTCTTGAATGATGGGACAAGTTGATAAAAGAAAGATTAATGACTGGAAATTCTTTTGTTTTCGCTACAACATCTAGAAGTTGAATTTCTCAAACCACCCCTGGGAACAGGCTGAAATTAGCTGCTGCGAAAATGACAGAAGGAAAAGTGACATTAGCACTGCTTATATGGAGTGATAGCATGAGGTGAGACATGAAGGGAGTGGAGTTAAGCGGCAGCTTCATTCCTCTGACCACTTTCAAAAGGGGGATGGAAAACACCAAATTTGGAAAACCACTTGAGTAAATGTATATTTATATATGGATACTTAGAGTAGAAGACAACTGAATCCAGACCCTAGTCAACCCCACCCCTGTTAGACATAGGATTCCATATAATCCAGAGGTTTGGACAACTTACGTTCCTGAAGACCAGAACTTAGAAGTTTAAGTTACTACTAACACAAGCTGCAGACTCCAAGTGGGATCCCAGTGTCATTTGATTATAACAAGTGGGAAAGGTTAAAACTGCTGTATATAACAAATCATGTATAAACCAAATTGTTATATTTTTAACCCAAGTTAATTCTTTATTCCAAAGGATTCTTGCTTTTTGTATAGCTCCAGCCTTCACTTCAGTTTGCTTCATCAGCGATCATCTCACCTTCCAACATTAAAAAACACAACCTGGCAAAGGAGTGGATGGTCATGAACAAATGCCAGCTAAGTTGAGTGGAACCATGCATACCATCATGATACCAGTGACAAACAGGTCACAAGTTAATGTGAACAGTCAACTAGATGGTAACCACAATGATTTGAAGGAACTTAAAAACCGATGCAGGGCATAGGGCTACATTTATGGTGGCTGCTGACGAGGACTGACTTGTGGAGGTAACATTATTGTTTACTGTTGACTAGGTTTGACAAGAGGCATTAAAAAATGCCAAAAATAAGCCCACGAGGAAGTAAACCACAAAGAGCCCATCAAAATACTTTCCCTATCATATACTTTCCAGTACAATTTTATAAGTTTGTTCTTTTTTTTGTTCTGTTTTTAACTTGTGGTACAACTTCCAATCAGGATAACCTTGGCTAAATTATATCAAACATTCAAAATAAAAGCTTATAAAATTTCCCCAGGAACTATATGATTGAAAAATTGTTCTGATGTGCAATTTTCTACCCATGAAAGATTTGTGATAGGAAAAAGTGAAAGAAAAAGAGTTTTTACAAGGAAGAAAAGTTTCTTTTAGTTTCTATGTTGGTGGTAATTTATGTTTATTGAATAACTGTTTTAATATGAATGTCACTGAACAATATATTAAGCATTTGATTTCATAAGATGGATGGTCAAACATTCACAATTAGCCCATTATGTGCTCCTCTGAAAATATTAACTGGTCACCTATACCTAGTGAACACAATAGACATATCAGGCTAACTGCACACTGCAGAATACCTTCAGGAAATTGCCATGTCTTCAATAAAGAAATCAGTAAAAAACTGGCTGTTATGTTGGTAGCGTGATAATAGTTAATGCATTGAATGTTAACAAGATGAGAAAATTATTAGAAAGTGAATTGAGTGTTTTGACTTACAAATGTTCAACACATTTTAAATCTGCTGGCTCATGATTTACAAGTTCCAAATATAAAAGAACATGTGGTTTATGTGGTTAAATACTTTAGGAACAATCAACAAGATACTGTCAAGAAGGTGGTAATTGTCATGTCATGCCTCCAGGATAAACAAATATGTATATATCATTCATGTCAGACTGTTTGAAGAATTATATAAACAACAAACCAATTCTCTTCCAAATTTGTGAAGTTAGCAGGAACAAAATAGATTCACTAGTGAGAAATAAAGTGGCCAATCTGCAGAAAAAACATGCCATTCTGGATAAAATTCAGAGTGGCATATGCACTATTGTTGAAGCAGCAGATATTTGGAAAAAATTGTTCAAGAATTTTGAAAAAAGCTGAACAAAAAAACTGAACAAAAAAACTGATAAAAATGATAAAAAAACATACAACTAAGTTATCACCATAGCACACCTTCTTGCCATCAGTGGCCTTCTTCTCTGGTGTTGAATCAGTTTTGCTGTCTGATGAACTGGTGAAACCATATGAGAATCTATTTTGGTACAGATAAAGCAGTGAAATTGGTCTTTCCACTTAAATCCATGAATGCAAAAACTGCTCATGTTGAATTTTAAAAGTTTGTTAATGGTTAAAACTTTATTTTATATTAAAAAAATTATTCACTTGATTAATAAATATTTGATTCAATAAATTTAACACATTTTCCTTCATGAAATAGCATGAAAACAAAATAAAATTGTGTTTTATTTCTTTTTGAATAAAGATTTTTTAAGATTGATTTTAATCAGTGATTAAAAAAAATCATTTGATTTAAATAAATGATTTCAATCAGTTTGATTTAAATCAAATAACTCTGGTTTTAGTGGCATTAGTTTTTAGAATGTTGTAAGTATAAAATTATTCTTGTAAATAAACAATCTAATAAACAGTGTTTAATATTTCTGTTGTAAATTCTTAAGAACAAAGAAAATGTATAAATTTACTTTTATCATATGTTTAGGTTTTATTACAATTCTAATTATCACTTTTTAAAATTATAAAATATTGCTGAGGAGTGAAGGTACTTAAAGTAATAGCTGTGTCAAAGGAAAAACATCTTTTTAACACACCTTTTTTTACCAGTTATTATTTGCATTCATTTTTATCTTACAATATTACATTTTGTAATACATTATTATTTTATGCATGTACATCATAGAATCAAAACAAAACTAATTTACATTTATTTGTTTAAAAAAGCACCAATGAAGAATTCAAGTTAACAATACTATGAAACATAAGATGTTTTTAAAGAGTTGTAACTGAAACATTAACTCAAATCTGATGAACTGACTTAAAATAATATAAAATAGGATAACAAAATATGTATATATTATTTTTCTAAAAAGTGCGGGCTTCTAGCAAACATTTATCATATTGTCAAAAATTTCCAGATTTTAAAAATATATAATACTGGCAAATTTGATCAAAAAACTTATCACTTAAGTAAAAATTATTATAAAATTAAATATATCACTTTCTATAAATTATCTTCAAAATTTTAGATTGTTAGAAAATATAGCAGGATTCAAAATTTGAGGCAGATTCGACTGAATTATAGAAAACATAATTTGATTTTAAAATTGATCTTATAAATTGAACATCTATGTATTTTTTTAGCCATCAGAAAATCCAGTGAAAAGTGGTTTTATATTAGCAATAGAAAATCTGAAAATGGATGTGATGTCCTGTTATGAAAAATAATAAACAAATTTGCTTAAAAAAAACAAAAAAAGAACCACTAATTTTTGACCTAGCAATGACTCAAGTCAAATAACTAATAAAAAACATAAAAAGTAGATAAAAAGCAGGTCCCTTAATAAAAAACAAACTACTAATAATAATGAATATCACAGTAAGCTGAGAGGGTCTCCTGCATCATCCTTAATAAAAGTTATGCTGAAATAATGAAAAAAAAAAATGCACACTTTTTGGCAACTGGCTTTTTAAAGATAGTCAGCACTCATCTTGATACCTTTCTCCAAGAATCTTTTGTAGATTAGACTTGATGGATGAAAGAATCTGAAAAAAAAATTCAGTTAGTAGAAAAGAGATTACATAGGCAAGATTGGCTAAAAATTATTTCATTATAATTAGATTCTTATATTTGTTGTCTTTGTTAACTTTTATTTAATCTTTTCTAAAGAAATGTTGCAAAATTGACAAAGAAACATGAAAATATGGAGATCAAGGTAATTTATAGTATTTAAGCATTTTGATTACAAAATAAAAAATCTGGTCTTCGTCTGTACAAATGCTATATCTTAAGTTGTCAGATGAAGTTTGACATATATTAAGGGGGCTACTAAGTAGACACTCAACACAGGACATAGCCATGAAAATATTTAATCTAAGATGCCAAAATTCTCAATAATGCAACACCTAAGCTTATTTAGCAATATGAAGATCAACAACTTGACCTTCCTAATTACAACTATTTATTAAGTAAGTAATCAGTGGCTTCCACAGGTTTTTCATAATTGATTTAACGTGTGCCAATCATTAATGCTATATGTGGGCTTATGATGGTTAGGAGGCTATCATGGATGAGTTATTTATCTTCTGACAATATCAGTCACTTCCATATATCAATATAATTGATTTGAGTGAATATTGGCTTTGAGTAATGATTAAAGGAAATGCACAAAGTGTCGAAAAATACAAAATGAATCTTTATATAACACAATATAATAATACAGAAGGATAAGGTGAAAGTTAGTTTCAAACTTCAATTGTAAAAGTCCTTGTACATATGAGAGAAAGAGTCTTGGAGGAAGAAATATGTAAAAGTATATAAATGTATGTGTGTATCAAAATGTAGGAGCCACCACTTGACAATATCAGTAAAGGAAAATATGTGTGTTTTCAAATGTATCAGCAGGCTGCTTAAAAAGGTGGAGAAAGAAAGGGTGTAAGTTTTTACATGTAGTAAAATGGTTTAGGCATTTAAAGTTGCCAGCCAATCATACAAATGTCATATTTCATCTCTGGGTATGTTATGATGACCGCAGCATTGGAGAAAGGACAAAATTAATTCATTGATTCTAATTTTATTTGATTTTCCATCTGGTTGTATACACATCTATAGATCTGCTTCATAAAGGCTGCTCTACTTCTCATTGGCTTGCAGTCTTATATCCTGGTTGTGAAAGCTTTCTGATTGCTTGGTCGAAATATGGCTTTATTTACCTGGTGATTTTAAGTATACATCTATTATTAGATATGGAGAAATTTTGGTCTCCTTGTTATTGTTTATTTTTTATGCCATAGTTGTGAAAGCTTTCTGATTGGTTGATCAAAATATGGCATTATGACCTAGCAATTCTGATTATCCATCTATTTTTATAGATGGTGAAATTTTAGTCTTGTTATTTTTATTTATTCATTTCAATCACCACAAGCTTTTAGAAATGTTTATATATTTATAAATTTAGCAGATTTGTGCCATGGAGACTTTTAAAACTAATATTCTTATATCAATTGCTTTGAACAGTTTTTTAATGACTTCTTTCTAGCTCTCATTTCTGCAGGTTGTACGCTTATTCATATAAGGGGTGGGGGTGCATGTCACCAGACAATAACTCTAGGCTAGGGTTAATCTTTGGCACCTGAGCTATACTCAAAGTTAAAGTGTTGAAGGAAGCATGAACAATTTTTTAATCTTGGTCCATGTACACATGTGCTCCCACTTTACCAAGGCTAAAATATCTGTTTCTTTGGGTTTTTTTTTGCTGTTTATGATATTTAGTTAAATCATTGATAAACATTTTATAAATTTTCCTTATATTCATCCCCTCTTCAAAATGAGAAAAAACAAACAATGTATTATTAAAAAATTAGAAAAAAAAACTTTTAAACAAACCTTCCTATGTTCACACAACTATCTGAATCAAATATCTTAATGAGTGTTTTGGAAAACATGGTTTTAAAAATTTGAAAGAATTTGTTTTTTGCTCTTATAAGAACTGATCAAGAACTGATAATTTTATTGTTTAAGATTAGAAAAAAAATTAAATATGTACTTTAGTAATATAGCATTTTATCTCTTTAAAAAACAATATTAAATTTATGAAAACTTCATGAAATATTTCTACAAAATGTAAACTAACCCATTAGAGACAATAAGAAATCCTTACCCTGTTTCCAACATTAGAGTATTCATGTCAAGTAATTCATTTGCATTAATCTTTGTCACAACTGTACCATTGGGCAATTGCACCATCATCATGGCAGGAAAGCTATAGTTATCAAGAGAAATCTTAGCCAGTTCTGCAACCTCAGGACAAGGATCATTCTTTAACTCCTAAAATTAGAGTACAAAGAAAATTGAATTATTCGTGTTCTATAATTTAAAAAGATAATTTAAATAGAAATAAAAATTCTTCCATTTTATTAAATTTCTATTCTTTCAATAATGAAATGGTATGTTATGAAATGTGATTTAAAATTTTTTTTTAAATAATCAACCATAAAACCACCATGCTTGGTAATGAACTCTACTAACCTGAAATGCTCACACACATTACTGATGTCATTTCGTTTTATTTCACATCTTTCCCAGCTATGAGTTAAATAGCGGCATAAACTAGGCTCTCTGGCCTTGGCTGACAGCCAGTCTAAGTGAACAACAACTCCAAACTCAATACCATGCAGAAGGCAACAGAAAACCACTCCAAGAAGTCATGACAATTCAGAGATAATAAAGAAAGGTAATCTGTGGAGGGCCATGATTGCCTATATCTTGAAGAGACATGGCATTTAAAAAATAAATTAAAAAATGATTAGCTTAAAAACTATCACAGGTCCAGAGTGTTATTAAAGCAGTTGATTTCCACCCAGGTTGTGTTTGTAAGAAAGACAGTTATTTGAATAGAGAATTAATCCAAATCATTAATGTTTACAGCCTAAAAGAGGAAACAAAAATGGTGCATGTAAAGCTAATCAATAAATCCAAATATCTTGTTTGCTGATATTTGATGATATAAATAGAGATCATATTTATGAGCTAAAAATAATTCTTACAAAGAATCTTACTAGAATACCAGATGTGAATCACTTCACTTTCTCTCCATTTTTCATTCATAACTATAATTGCACATAAAAATCAATACTTAATTAGTTTGATAGTGACTTCAATACCATTTTCAATCATCTACCCAAATCAGCTTTTTTCTATAAAGTAATCCTAGAATTTTTTTACAACAGTATATATAGATTTATTCTTCATTTTCTCTATATATATGAAGCAAAAAACTCTGTAAACAATATCATTAAAAGAATATATAATACTAGTAAACTTGTAGATTTCCACTCTCATTCCATTTAGTATTTTAATAAATACAGCACTGGACATAACTTTAGAAACATTTTATAAGGAATTTTCCAAAAGTGTATTAAACAAACCCAGGACATGATTATGGTTTCATTTGATAAAATGTGTAAAATATTGTGCATAACTCAATGAATATCATTGTAAAATGTTGGACAAAACATTAGAAGGATTGAAATAATACAAGAAATATCATACAAAACACAAGTAAAAAATATCAAAATAAGAAATAAAATAAAAATTAAAAAAAAATTAATTGTTCAACTGACCTGAAGATCCAGCACAAGGGAGAAGCTGCTAATGAAATTTTTCTTGAGTAAAGAGAGAACAGGCGAACCCTTGAGGACAATGTCCCTCAGAGTCCGCCCTGAACCTCAGCAACTCTGATCATCCAATACTCCCCATAGAATAATTGAATGGACTAATTTATTTTCTTTCTTAGCTTTCTCAAATGCAGTTGTAAAGTTGTAATAAGGCACCTAAAAAAAAAAGTGGGGGAGACAACATAAAAATACAAGTGGATTCCTCTTATTTAGATTCCTGTATTTGAGATAGATTATAGGATATAAATTCCTATATTTTATGACCAATAAGTGAAGCACAAACAAGTAATTGATGCCTACAAATAAATCTTACTAAATTCAGTAGATACAAAACACGGCTCGAAAAGTAAATAAATGGTTTCCGGAACCAGATTAGATATAACAAGTCATGTGATGTGCTCTCTACAACATCTGCATGGTTGAACTCCAAATGACCTGAAAATAGGTCATGGCTTGGGTTACCTAGTACATTCCCAGCCAAAACTCAGATAGGATTCATGAGCTGGTCACCAACTTGCCATAAGCCATAAAAGTGGCTTGTCAGCCACAGTCGGCGACAAAATCTGAAATGGAACAGTAAGGACCAGATCTGCAACAACCCAGTGAGTGAAGGACATTCGGCAAAAGACAGTTGGCGAACCACATCATGCCTTGATAAACAGTTTAGACATACTTTACTATGACAACGCATATGTCAGTGATGATATTTCTACATACAATGCCATGATGAAAGTAAGTCTTGTATCCTCTCTTTCTTCATTGTGTTTTAAAATGACTCCTATTACAAGCAATCAGTCAGCAGTCACACACATTTCATTAGTATGTGCTTCACACACACATACTGGTATACATATTTCAAACTTTGCAAACTCACTTGCAACAAGAACACTTCAAAAATTTGCAGACTTACTTGCAACCAATCATTTTGAACACTTAAACTATTGGTCTCTTCATGGCCACAACAAAGAACATTGATTTTCCACGTCTAAATATATGCCTTTTCTGCGAAGGTCATTTCTTTGCTTTGTTTATTATTTTGTGCTGTAATTTGTGGACAGGACACTTGGATTTTATTTTTCCTCTTGAAATCCAGGTAGACTGACCCCACAACGTACATCTCAAATGCATACATAGATACATTAATAAAGCTGAAAAAAACCCTAAAGCAACTAATATTACTTATAATATTAAATATTTACTTCTACTATTTACATTGTTCGAACTGTTGTCCTCATCTTTGTTGCCATATTCATGACATTTCGGTTGTTGAAATAATAGACAGAGAACATTACTGGAAAATCCGAAAACTTAAAGAATCAGTGCATATGCTAGGCCAGAAAAATCTTCTAAGCTGGCTAAGCATAGACATGAATAAAATATAGGAACCAGTAATACAGAGTACTAGAGAAAAACAATAATAAACAAATTGTAATATGAGTTTTGATAAAAATGATTACTGACACATTAGGTTTATAAGTTCGCAAAAATTCATACAAAGATGTCCTCAAGAACAAATGGTTGAAGTAATCCAGTGACTTGACCCAAAGAGTTTTGAATTCAATACCTGGCTACAGCAGAGGTGAACTTGGAGCATTGAGTTGAAGGGAAATAACTGATACTGAGATATCCAGAAGAGGCATAGCACATGGAACTAGAACAATCTACTCCATAAAGGGTTTGGTTTGAAATTCCAATTACCTGAAGAAGGCCATAACGTACAACGGCTGAAACATGAATATGACAACAAAGATGAGGACAACAGTCTGAACAATGTAAATAATTACAATACTCAGAAATATAGACAGATATTAAATATTTATATTTATTTTTCAACATTTCTTCCTTATCAATACTTTTAATTCAGTGGTGAATGTTAGTCACATAGATCAAACATTATACAGTAAAAATTCAATTTCAAAATTAAAATAACTACTATGTTTGATAGCATATAAAACATATACAAGAGTTAGGCTAGCTACTGGGTAAACATAAGCCTGCCAGATACCTTTAAAACTCAGGTGATATTTTTTAACAATTTTTGGAAAAAACATTATAAATTTTATATGACAGAATGTGGACTTATTCATGCACCCTCATTATATAGGATGTTTATGATAGGCATAAATCAACTGGGATTAAAACATTGTGAAGCCTGTAAACACAACAGAGAGTATGCAATACTTCTTAGAACAGCCTTAATTTTATTGACCGCATGAGTATGTGACATTACAATGTAGATGACTACTGCCATAAAACAGCAGACAAATGGAGAAACAAGGTGTTATAAGTTTGTTTGTTTTTTGCATACCAAGGGCAAAAATCCAATTTTTCAAATACAGGTTTCAGTGTCTATTCAACAGTATAGGAGAGTTGATGGGGACATTCTGGTGAACATGATCACAAGTGATGGGATCTGAGTGCATCATGTTACCCCAGAGACAAAGGTTGATTCCATGACCTGGAAGCATCCATTGTCACCAACTACCACCTTCAAATTCAAAATTTAACAGTCAGAGAAGAAATTGATGGCAACAGTGTTGTGGAATGCAAAAGATGTGCTAATTGTGGACTTCACACTGAGTCAGTTAACAGAGTCAGATACGGAGAAAGACAGAATGGACTGAGGGAAGGTAATCCTCTGTTTAGGCCCCCTCAAGTATCATTTATCTGGGAAACATTTCCATACAGATGGTGCTATTGTTGCAGGGTAGCTCCAATCACTTGATGACGTTCTTCAAGAAGGGTGTTTGTGCACTCATGAACAGATGGGAAGTACACCAATCTCAATAACAAATACATGGAAAAATGTCATATTAGTGCTGGTAACATATGCACAATGTTTTATTTGTATATTAATGAACATGTATCAATAAATTTATTTTGGGGGCAATCCTTGTATATATGACAGACTGTGAACAATCTTTCCTTATTCTTACATGAGTGACTTTACTACTCAATTGATAAGTTTAAAAACAAATGTTTTCTGATCATACAAAAACAAACAAAATTATATGAAAATGTCTTGGGAGAAAAAGTACAAAGCCTAAAATGACATAATATTAAGCATTTAATGGTCAGGAAACAAGAATGAAACAAACAGATAAAGTAAGTTGAAATAGGTTTTCCTTTTGATTTCATTAAATTTTTAAACTTTGTAAATAAATTTACAGGCAGCTTTTTAAAATCATTTTGGTGGTCTTTGTGCAGTGTAGGCAAGAGCAATACATTATTGAAAAATAGCATTTGATCATTCCTCTTTAGAAAACAATTTTTCAGTTGTTAGACGCAAGCCTTGCTGTAATATTCCCTTCTATTCCAAATATAATTAACTTTTTTCCATGAAGCAGCTGAACAGTATGAGCAGCTGAAAAGATTCCCCACACCATAACACCGCTTCCTTTATAGTTAAATGTGGTAGTGATGCATTCATTATTTTATTTCTCACCAGATCTTTAAAGACATCTGTATGGAGAATCACAATGCATCTCAAATCTTGATTCCCCATGCCACATAATTCTGCAGCAATCTTTCCATATTCTAGCAACTTCATTCTGCTTTTGATGTTTATCAAGCACAAAACCTGTATGAGATAACCTTCTGGTTATTATTGTTCTTAAAAGTGTTTTTTTTTTTTTGAGGTATAAAATTCTGATAAAAGTTTTTTTTGTAGACTTGTTTTCCTGTCTTTGAGAACTGTAAACTTCAGCAAGTGTTCATCCCTGAATAATGGGGCCTTGGAACTTTCAGATCCTTTCTTTTGGCATCATTACCTATTGTCCCAAAGTATTTTTAATAGTTGACAGAGAAATATGAATTTCCTCTTCCTTTAAGGTCTTGTAAATCATGGAATAGCTACAGTTCGCCTGATGGAGACCAGCTATGTAGTCTCTGACAGTAACCTCTGCATGATATTTTTCTTTACTGTCAGGCCCACATCAATTAATTTTTCACAAGCCGCCTTCTCTGAGTAAGCTACAGAGAACTGACCAAATTCCCCATAGTATAACTACACCAGTTTTCTTCTGGAGTCAATGACTGGCAGCTTTTGAACTTCAATATCCAAATTATTTTTTCTTTTCCAAATTTCAACTGCCTGCACCTATGGTCAGAAGTCACACCGATAATTTCTCCAAACTGGAGGTAATACATAAACAAATTAGTTCTCAGCACATAGCTAGGGATGTCTTATACCAAGTCACTGGAACTTTGCTGGCTCTGATAGTATACAGAATATGCTTTCTTTGGTTTGCAAATATTTTTTTTGGTGGTGGGAAGCAGTCAATCTTCAGCAGTGAGCAACAGTATGTACCACATGAGAAAGACTGTGCTCCTTATTGTCTGTAAGACCTTTAAACCTAAACTCAACAGTGATTTAATCAATTTTTTTTGATGAACTTGCCAATCTCATTTGTTTATTTGTCATCCAAAAAGACAATATTAGCAGATTTAATGTGGTGGATATGCTGTTCGGCCTTCTACACAAATTCTGCAACATGAATTAAACATTGAGGAGTTTTATATGTTCTTTTGTTAGTTTTAGTATTACTTTATTGGCATTCTTTTCTTTGTTTGATTTTTCATTTTATTTCTTTTCTTTTTCATTGTTAGATGTCCTCTTGGGATGGGGTTCTAAATAAGGCCTTCATGGCCTTGTTGACCTTGTTAGCTAGGTTAAAAATCTTTTGAAAGAAATCATTTATTGAACAAAGTAACTAATAATAACAAAACAAAAGTCATTGAAACAAAGCAAGTTCAGTCGACCATTGATGACAATTCTAGAACAACGTAACTATAAACAATTTTCAAAAATAAAGGAGTAAAAAAATAAAGAAGTCCTATCTTTATGGTAGCAGTTGCCAAACATTAACAACTGTGTTAGTCCTTGTCACTAACACTGTCAGAGAAAAAGTACTAGTGCAGCAATAGAATGTTTTAAAAAAATATTAAGCATAAAATTGAGACCCAAAGAAAATTTATTTTGTGGATTTCTCCCTAATCTATCAGTCTTTGTTCCATTTATGAGCTTCAAAAGTTTAATAGTTTGCTATTTTTAGTTTGGCTCATTTTTTTTTGTTTTGCCCAAGAATTATGTCTAAAACATTTAAATAGCTTACCTCTTTAAAAGGAAACATTTCGACACTTAGTATATCCATAGCTTTGTCTGTTGTGATCTCTTCTGTCCAAGATATGGATGGCTTCTCAGAGTTGATTAATATCTGCTCAAAAACTTGATCTGAATCACTGCTACTATGTGGGAGTTGTTCATCAGACTTCTTTGAAGGCGTCATGGACTTGAGTTCCATCTGAGGCATATAACCAATGTCAACCATCATATTTTCTTGATCAACACTATCATCTGTCAGCCACTCCATATCTGCAAAAGGGAAAAAGAAATGAAGGTGCTGAGTGTCTATAAAAGTAGTTGAGAGAAGCAATATCCAAATTGTAATGATAAAATACCAATGTATCTTATCTAAATATACAAGTTTGAATTCTAATAAATTTCACTAATAGACTTCATTTTAATCTATGTCAATTGTTTTAACCTTTACTAATAAATCTATTTTGAGAGAGAAGATCAGTTATACTTCTGATGAATGCTCATAAAACTTTACTCTGTAAAATTACCACATGGAATATTTCTACAATATAGTGTTTTATCAATGTGTGTGAAAGTTTATTTAGAAATAAATGAATGGATAGAGGGACACACTAATTTAAAGATAAATATATTAAAAAATAATTTTGACACATTTTATACTAATATACTCAAGTTTATTTTCTTAACAAGAGCAGTTCTTGAGAGCTATATGATATTCAGGGAACCATGTAACATTAATGGGGGACAATGAGTACAAGATATAAGAATATAATAAGGTGACATAGACATATTTCATTGGGCTATACCGATTTTATTTTGGGGCGTTATCATAATCCATATCATCCTTATCCTGCATAGTGTTAATTTCAAGAGTAATGTCATTCAACATTATGATTATGCAGTAAACTACCACAGAGGACAAAGAGGCCCAGGTTTGCATGTATTTTTTGCAACGCTAGAATAAAATAATTAACCTCCAAAGGTTAACAAAGATTCGAATGTACCTCACATGTAAACTTTTCAAAAAAAGAAACAAATGGTGGCTTCATGGGTTACATATTTAAAACAGATAGATCCCAGAGTCAGATACTCTCTTGTGAGATTATTTATTGAACAAGTAAATTTTGGATGTAAATGATACATAAAAATGGAGAGAATGAGGCGACAGGCAGAACAGTGACTGCAGTAATTTGGATTTTTTCCCCCGTCCAGCACAAGTTTCGCCTAACAAGTTTGTGGATTTTTTTTACATTTGAATAACTGAATTCACATTAAGTTTATCATTTAATTTTTTCTTTTGTTTTTTGTTATTTCTGAAACTTTTTTGTACTTTTCTTTTAATTTTCAGTTTTCTTTTATTTTCCTTTTAGTTTAATCCTTGTGTTTTTTAATTTTCTACAGAAGTAAAGTCTTATTTTTCAGTGTATTTTTTCTTTTGTGTTTCACCCTCCCCTGACTTTAATTCATCTTTATTTTTGTTGCCAGTTTTAGTAAATTTCCTTTCTGTTTAATCCTTTTATCTTTCCATGTGTAACTTGTTCTTTTACTTTGCAAACCAAGTTTAATTTTCTTTGTTTTCTACACTCCCCAGATTCTAATTCATTTTATTTTGTTGCTTGTGAACTAAATTTCCTTCTGTTTTTATTTTACACACGACTTTTTTTTTTTGCAAGACAAGTTTTAATTTCTCTTTTTCTTGTTTTTCACTCTTCCCTGACTCCTTTTCTTTCACTTTAATTTTTATTTAGTTCCCATTCTTTTGTTTTACGAATTTATGTGAATTTAGAGCAAACTTTATAATTGTTTTGCCGTCATGGTGGTGCTTGTCTGCACTACCATGGCAGAATTACCGCCTGTGGAGGTGGAACAAGCTGCACTTCAGAAAAAAAATGGCCTGGACTGAAACAATCCCCAAAAAGAAGTACAAGGAATATGTGAGCGGAAATGAGTTTCTCACTATTCCGAAAGTGCTGGACTCTGTCAACACAAGGACAATCTCCCTGCTGATCACCGACATAAAAACTCAGAAATTAATTGGGGTCAGCAGAGAAACAATGGAGGAGACTCTATAAAGCTTGAAAATTGGGCCAAAAATACTGGCTAGGAGGTTGAACACCATGTGGGACATCCTGTTGGTGATAGAGCAAAAGGCCAGGCAGCCAGCTGAAAGCGTATTAATGGCAAAAAAAGTTCGCTTCCAGACTGAATATATGGGCATCCGAAAGACATGGGGTGCCTGTGAGAATTACCAAGGACTGGACGGAGGTCTTTTTCGCCCAATACAGACAAGTGAAGGACATCTCTGCCTTAATAAGTAAGCAAGCATTACTACCAGGGACTTTGTTCTCCAAGTGACAATGACCTGCAGGTGCTTTGCAGAGATCCCCAACATTCTAATGTGCTGGGAGAAAAGAATGCTTGTAGTGGTGGATGACTGTCAACTTTACCGCTGTTTGTGTGGGGCCTCGGAACATGTCGAAAGTGTGCCCCATTAAGAATTTGATGCCATAACCCTACCTAACAATAGCAACAGTGGAAGCAGAGTCTTGTAAGGGCCCTGACAGTGTTTGGAAAGAGGTGGCAAGGAGCAGACAGAAGATGACAAGAACCCCCACCCCACCCCAGCAGGATGTCCCACAACATCAACCCCAGGAGTGGCCAGAAGAGGAAAAACAGCAGCAGCAATCACAGCAACAAAAAGATCAACATCAACAATGGGAATTGCTGCAGCAACAAGAACCAAAACAACAACAAACAACAGATGCAGCAACAACAACTGGAACAACAACTACTGGAACAACAACAACAACTGGAACAACCAGATCAAGAAGCTCAACAACAATGTGAACAAGAGCTGGTGCACCAGCTACTGGATATAGGTATGGAGGTTGAGGTAATGCCCCCACCTAGATCTTCTTTAAAAAGAGGGAGGTACAAGGAAGATGACAAGGACAATGTGTGTAAAAAGGAAAAAAAAATCTGGCTGTAGCAGGATGGAAAGAATTATAGAATATCCCAAGTCCCATTTAGACTGTCTTGCCAAGCAAGAAAAAAAGACCCCAATCTAGATAAGGCTAAGAACTTCCCTGCTTCCTCCACTAAAGTTTCACCATTTCCCTCCTCCATAGCAGCCCCACCCTCATCAGTCTACAAACAACCTCCACCTCAAGAAAAGTCTTTCCTCAAGGGGTGGGTTGTCTGTCAGGTGGACAGAAAGGCACTTGATAGGGACCAGTCATCACAGAAGACCATCTTAAGGCCCTTGTTTAAATACACATCCATGGACAGTAAGTCAATGGAGGATACCAGAAACTTCCCCAAGGCACCTGGTGTAACTACTCTAATAAGGAATATGAGGGGAAACTTGAAAGTGTGCGACCACTTGGCTGAGGCAAGGGACACATTCCCCAACATAAAAATGACCAAACTAGGGTCTCCAGAACTGAGAAGAATGTCTCAAATGTATGCAGAGAGGGTCCCAGTTATTCTCCATCCCTGCTTATATAAGACCCTAAAACTAAGCTATCCTATGGACGTCAGTGGGATTTTCTTAGAAGGACGAATCATGTCCAATATCAGTACAGGGACCCGAGTACAATCTGTCAGGGTCCAAACCACCACAGATTTCTGGACAGTATGTGAATAGTGTCTTTTCTTTTTTTCAGATTTAAAATATGTCTATCAAGATAGCCAGCTTGAATGCGAATAGATAAGGCTGCCTGCCTGCTTCAAGACCTCTTGTCATTCGGAGTGAATGTCATCACAATTGAGGTGACACACTTTGTTTGCATAATGATGCTCGTGTGTTGTCTAGTGACTTTGTTGTCTATTCAGCATACCGCCTGGCCAGAGGCATTTACTTGCTGGTTAAACATACCCTGGATGTGAGGGTGACCTTGTTTATGTCAATGTAGGGAGGCCAGTTGAACTAGGTGGAGCATGATTAATTTTTCATCAGCTTGAACCATTCCTGGTGGATTTGTCATGCTTAGTCTTAATGGGGGACTGGAATGCTGTCTTGGATCCCAAATTAGACAGGGGGTAGGGAGCTAGTGGGAGGTTGGGCAATCATAGCTTGGTTGATCTGATCAGCAAGTTTGGTCTTGTCAACAGATACTGGATCGATCACTCTAGATGAGGGGGTAGTTGTGGATGTAGGCACTTAGTCTCCCCAGGTATCTAGCTACCTGGATAGAATGTTAATCGGAAAGGACAATGTCAATCTGTTAGATTGGACAATGTTCAAATGGCTAGGCTATTCGGACCACAGAAATTAGACTAACCTAGAATGGTTGGATACTGGAAGTTTAATCTGTCTTTACTGGACAGGCAAGACTTCCAGCAACAGCTAATTAGTTTAGTGCAGCGGGAACTAGTGGGGGTGGTTATTGGAAATAGGTGGCAGGAGAGGCTTAAGGATAGGATTAGGTCTTCACCACTGAATATAGTCAATAGCTCGCACTAGATAAGGCTAATAAGGTGAAGGCACTCAAGGATAGTCTTTTCTAGGCAGTGGCTGGAGGGAGGGATCCATAGAGATAGGCCTAGCTAAGGAAGCCTTGCAGCACACAGCAAGTGAGTACTTTCAGGGTCAGGTAATTAGACATAATTTAAACAAGATGTCTGACAAAGCCGTGAACATGGGTGAAAAATTGAAAAAGAACAAGGGCCTTGGGCGGGATTTAAACAATTACAGGTCTATAACTCTGCTAAACACAGAGTTAAAGATTTTTTCAGGCCCAACTTCTGCTGGTGGATTAGCCTCCTGTATTGCTCCCCCAGTGCTGAACGGTTCATCAGAGTTGCCCGCTGTCACCCCTATTTTACACTTTGGCATTGGAGGCTCTCCTTCACCAGCTAAGGGACAGGGCATGCAGTCCATCCCTATATGGAATTGTACCTAGTGGGGCTCGAGCTAGGGTTTCTGCATATACTGATGACATATTCACTTTTATGTCATCCCACAGCGACATTGAAGTGGTGGTGAAGGCACTTGAATGGTACAAAAACGTCACGGGGGCCAAGATTAACCATGACAAGACTTCCAGTTTGTGGTTAGGCGCCTGGAAGGCAGATGATCTCCCGGGGCCCTTTGGTTGAAATGACAGGCCCGTCCACTTTCTTGGAGTGTAGTTCAGGCCTGGACTCCAGCTGGAGAAATATTGGTCAAAAGTACAAGCAATGATTGGAGCAGCAGTCGCAACTTGGCTCCAAAGGTGGTTGTCCTTGAAGGGTCAGGCTGAGGCTTGTGCCACTTATGTCTTTCCTCTCATCCTTTACTGGTTGTACTTTCTCTCTGTAAGGAATGTAAAAAGACAATCAAGCACTTGCTCTCCTCCCTTTTGTGTGGTGACCACAAGCATCACACTGGCAGAGATGTCTGTGCCCAACGTCCATGTTATGGGGAACTGGGAATGTCACACTTGGCGAGTCACTGACATGCCTTGAGGTTGGCTTTCCTATGCCACACATTGACAGAGGACTCAAGGGGAGTGTGAGAGCTGCCTTCCCTCATTTTACTATCACTACTCCCATTTCTAGGGCTGAGCACACTCATAGGCCCCAGGGTCAGTTGAGTTTCCTTCTCGAATGTCAAGCAACCTTGTGGGTCAATCCTAGGTCCAGTGACCTTTCTATGCCTCGGAGAGTCTTGTATCAGGAATTAGTGGAGGGGGTTGTGAAGAATCCACTCTGCAACCAGTTCAGTTTGTCAGCATCCGATTTGCACTCTTTCTGGTCTTGGGCAGCAGTTTACCTCAGCAAGCCTGAGTTTTCGCTTACCTGGCAACTGGTTCGGAATAGGCTATCTCTCAATGATGTTGCTTTCAAATGGGGCTTGGCAGATTTGCCTGTCTTATCAGTGTTACCTTGGCTTAGACGAAATAGGTTCACACACCTACCATTGTCATCGGGTGTACCCATTCTGGGACTACATCGGTGAGTTGATGGCTTGTATCAATCCCTAAAGCTTGTGCTCATGGATCTTGCATACATGTGTGACAATTGCTCACCCCTGTATTCTGGGGTGAAACGGATGGTGTTTCTGGTGCTGCTAGCTGTGGTTAGGACGACACGGAAGGAGGAAATCTTGCGATGTGAATGCTATATCTCCCCACTTTGTTTTGGGCCACATTTTTCATCTTGACTGGGTTAGTCTTTGATTTTCCCACACCCATATTTATTTTATCCTTCCCTCTCTGTTAGTGAGTGAGCTTCTTGATTCTCTCTGTAAATAGAATACAGCATCCACTCTTATTTTTGTGGGGTGGATGAATCCTACTAACATCTGTTGTTTTCAGTTTGATATTTTGTTAATTTACTTTGTTTTTTGGGATTCATACCCTCCACATCATTTCACAACATCATTATATTTTCTCTATATTTGCATACAAACATTTGTACATAAATAAATTTTTATGTCATGGGGTGTTTTTTTTTTTTTTGGTAGGTTCCCTGTGTGTGCAAAGTATTTTGGTGTATTTAGGAGTGAATGGTGATGGATAGATTCTTATGATGAATGAGTAAATTGTAACATATGGATGGGTCGTGAATCAGATTAGCTATGTATAGGATAGTTAATGATGACCAGCCTCCCCCATTTCCCCTTTCGGCCTTGCAACACAATTATTGTAATAAATCTTGAATGGTTTACTGCTGTGTCAAAAGGCTACACGTGTCACCATGGTTAGTAATGTGTTTGAGAAGAAACTGATTGCAAGCATTGTTTGCAAGGAATGAAACAAGAAGTTTAAAACTTTTTTGATACACACTGGCATGCTTAAAGACTGTTTAGTAATGAATAATTGTTTCAATCTATATCCTGTTCCTGAAACATTAGATTCATCATGTTTGATCCTATATCTGGCAGTTTAATTCAAGAAGTTGCCACAGTTTGGATTTTCCACACAGATCTTCAATTTTTCTTATCCAACAATAAAATCAGCTCATTACTGGATTTTAAATGAATTTCATTAATTATTTATTAATGATTAAAATTATTTTTACAAAGAGAATTTTGAATGAAAAGATTTTGAAAATTATTTTAAATTAGTCAACACTTGCTTTTTCAAAAATGAAATCACTGTCAAAAATTTGTTCTAAATCCGAAAGAATTTCTTACAATTTTTATTTGCTACAAGTTTTAGTCCACAATATAATTCATTGAAAAAATCTTTTAAAGATTTTATTTCACATCTTATGAAATTTAGAAGACAATTGCAACAAAAGTTGGAGAGCCATATAATATTAGTGAAACTGTAAATTTTCTAGCAGTATCTGTTATAATTTCAACAGTAATGAACCAAAAAGTATATGAAATTACTAACACCATCCATTTAAGCAATCCAAAACAATTAATTGACAAGTGAAACAGTTTAAACTTCAACTTTGTAAGATAATGAAGCCATTCTATGGGAATATGTCAGGTTTCTTGATAATTGGCTCTGGTAGTAAAAGTGAAACCATTTTCTAAGTTTTCTCAAAAAAAAAACCCAATAAAACTCCACTTGGCTTCTTGTAGTAATGATGATATAGCATCTATGGTAGATTGCACACATGAAAATTACTATTTTGTATGCACTATGTGATTCACCAGTAACACTCATTTGCAAAACAACTTACTGGACATCCTGCATAATACTCATTGTAATAAAAGTGGTCAACCTTATTAAATCAAACATTCTTCAAAACCACGTCTTTTATGAACCTTGTAGTCAAAATGGAAAAAGTATTTAAACCCTTGTAATACATGGAGATAGTTATCAAAAAGTAATTATCTTCATCACTTTGTTGCACTTTCAGATTATGTTGCTTCATTTCTGGCTAGCAAGTAGACTAAAGAACAATTAATAACAGTTACAAAAGGAACATTGTGATCTAATATCTTGCGAAGTATCTCATACTGTTTTCTTTGGAAATTTAAACTGTTCAGGATTAAGATAGGAAGTCATGCATTAGAGCAATTTTCATGTCTGTTCTCCATTAGCAATAAACTGCATATTGATAACCCTGATGTATATACTGAACTTTTGAAAAATATTGTACAAATATATACAAGCTCAGTTTAGTGACCTACCAGAGACAAATATATTGGGTGACGATTTCTTTTGAAGTTAATACTACTGATGCAGATGTTTCTTTAGAAAAGAGCCTCATTGAATTACAGTGACAAAGCAACTCAGACAGATTCAGTGATGGAAGACATACAAAATATCTTTAGCCATATTTTTTGTGTGTATGGGGACTACTGGACTTTGTCTGCCAAGATGGTATTCTATTCAGGACTATAAAAAGGAAGGGACAAAAACACTCACTCTTTTTTTCCTCTGGAATGTAATAGTAACAACACAGGACTTCTCTTTACCAGAGGAGATTTCTTGCCCCAGCAGGTTGATCACTTAATTTCAAACAAATCATGTGGACATCACACACATGCGTACACTCACCACACTAATCCCACAAATGTTTTTCTTTCCTTTTTTGTGCTATCTGTACACACATAAATATAATTTTCCCTTTCTTTTCTTTTATGAATTAAGTTATTCTCTATATAAATATATGTATAAAAATCCTCACTGCTGAATTCTTTTCTTTTGAAAATGTTGAATTCTTTTCTTTTTGAAATGTTGAATTCATTTACTTTGAAAGTTTTCATCCTCATCAGCAACAAGTTACAACTGCTCCTGCTAGAAACTGGTGACCCACAGAAACCTTGTCCATTAAAATCCTGTAGCGCCTCTTTGCTACATGTCTATCAAAAACTCATAACTAGTTTAATTGTAAATAAATAGTGATCATCATCTATCACCTGGAGCCAGGTATTAAAAAACTTGCAATTAGCATTAGTCATAAGAATTGAATTGAATAAATCAGTAATAATAAAGTTTTTTTCATTTTTTTTTAAATTTCATAAATAATGCAGGTATTTTGAGAGGATTTAATGGACCTTATAAATATTTTCACATTCTGTTACTCATGTGCATTCATGTTTGTAGAATTTTCTTTTTATTAAAATAAAAATTTATTTGCATTTAATTAGTTGTATTTAAAGCAAATATTTTTAAATTTATGTAATATAATTGCTTCTCCTATGTACTGTAATTAGTAAATAAGCTTTTTTGAGTGGGGGTATCAAAATAAATTGAGTCCATGTATAGAAAAAGATTGAGAACAACTGCTCTACAATAAATAAGACTGCTAGTGTAATTATGATTATATCTAACTGATTTTCTTCAAATCTTTTTATCAAAGTAACTGAAATCATAACAATTTATACCTGTACGAATTACAAATAATTAAAAATATACACTTAAAAATTTATTTTCATTATTATAAGGACAAATACTGAAGATTTTTATATAAAAATTAAAACATTATTTGTATATTCCTCTCCAAACTGTTGAATCAGGTCATTTGAATGATAGGGTTTAAATTCTGAATGCCAATGAATTTAATCCTCATAAGGAAACAAAATCAGAAGGAATAAAAAATTGGATTTAAGATTTAACAAAAATACATAAACTTTACTAATAAACCTGATTCTTTAATGTGCACAATGGATCTGCCTTCAGTCTTGTTAATGCAACTTGTCAAAAGATGAACGGATTGCAAATTTTAGTTTACAAGCAAACCAGTGGCAATAATTAGTAATAATTGAGTTAACACTTTGAAAATTACATTACTCGACACTTGAGTAAGTCACTTGGCAATTTCTATCAAGGAAAAAAAAAAAAAAAAAAATCAGTCAAGCATTTAATGTGCTTTTTAATTATAAAATTTTCAAGTTTTTTTTAATCAAAAAGCTGAAAAATGTTATAATGACATTTTATTCAAAAGTTCATATCCAGTCAGCTCATAAATAGAATTTTTTAATATCATTGTTATCAAATATGTGCAATATCAACAATTTGTCTTATTTATGTTAATAATAATTATGTCCTTAAAAGTGCTAACTATATTATGTATACTTAGTATTGGATAAAAACATAATTTAGATGACAAAGAAAAGGATAGTTCTTTAAAACTTGTTAGCAAAATTGTTGTTCTTTTTTATTTGTAGACAAAAGTATTTTTCATGGTATCCATTTTAATTTTCAAATAAAATGTGATTTTCAACATCAATTCCAAAAATACAGATCAAAGAAAAAATGACAAATTTACAATAAAAATCTAAATCTAATGTTCATTTTAAGAAAATTATTTACATATCCTATAGTTTTTGTTTTTAAAAAGATGTAGAAAATGTAAATAAATTAGAAAACAAAACAAAACTTTATTTTGCAGATCTGGCTTACTGGTAAAATTACAAAGCCTCATTTTCAACCCATGATGACTTGTTGATATCTATTGTAAATATGTGGAGAAAGTAAAATTTCCGCTTACCAACATTAAGTTTATTATGATTTGGAACAGCCAAACTAAAATAAAGAACAGAGGAAGCATTTCTGTTGATAATAAGGCTCCCTGAAAAGTAGGCAGGAGTAAACCAAAATGGCTGCAATGGAGGTTCATTTAACTGGAACTCTGCATGCATCCTACAGAAATGAAGAGAGAAAAACAAAATAACATTGAAAAAAGTCATCTCTAGTTGCTTTAGAAATGAGCTTTGATTAAATTGGTAAGAAAACAGTGAAAATAAAGGCAAAAATCCAGTGGCGTAGGTAGTGTTTTTGCCTCTCCTCCCCAGAAAGAATACAATATTACAATGCACATTAAGTTTTATATATATATATATATATATATATATATATATATATATATATATATATATATAGAGAGAGAGAGAGAGAGAGAGAGAGAGAGTCAACAACTAAATTATTCGTACACCCATCAATTTTTAATATTTTTAGCCATTTCTCAGAATCTAATGGCTGTATGATGGCAGGTTTTTTTTATATCTTAATAAACATCCGAAAAGGAATATATATTTATTATGTATTTGATACATAATTGTGGCACATGGTCAAAGGGGGAAGTGGGTTAAGGCTGGTCATCAGTAGCTATCCTAGTCCTAGTTATTTATAACTCCTCACTGATAAATTATCAAATAAAAGTACAATTGTGTTTATTTATTTATTTTTTAAAAATAAAACTGGGGATATGTAAAAAAACAAAGACATTACTTTTCTTTTTTTTTTAAATCGAGAAAACTTTGAAAAACTTTTTATGATATTAAAAGATAACTTTTTTTTTTGTTTATATACCTTGTGTTTTATTTAAAAAGAAAAACACTTTGTACTTTTAATTCATAATTTATCAGTTTTTTAATATTTATTTCAATTCTAACAAGTGAGGAGTCATAAATTAAATGCCATGTTAACAGAAACACAGTTTGTTTTTCTTTTAGTAATGTAAAAAATGCAATGTCTTTTTAAGTTATTTTGTTTTTATGTAGTTGACGTTATTATTAGCAAAGTAGTAGACTAAGAATTAAAAGTCCAATAAAATTAATTTCATTTTTAAAAACTGAAATAAATTTTATCATACTTTTAATTTTAAGTCTATTTTGTTTAATAAAATTTCAACTATCTAAACAAAAAATAAAACATTGCATTGTTTTACTACTGTGAAAACTTGTAAATAAAAAAATGCACATTTTTGAACTTTAAATAAAGTTTCTGCACTTAAAAAAATATATTAATTTTCAATTTTCTTTTAAATTTCTGTACAATATTTCCAGAAGAAATTCCAATGCATGTGATATCATTAAAAGCAGTGGAATTATTTCAATTTATTTATCTATTTTATAATTTATTAAAAGTAACAATTTTATATCTATATTAAAGTTAGGCCTATGATAAGATAAAAAAAATTTGGCTCATTTGAACCCTATCTTCTTCATTATCTCTGCTTTTTTTGCAAAAATTATTAAAATTATGCTATTGCTTTTTTCTTTTCTGAAAACTCACTGTGAACCAAAAGTGCTGCCTAGGGCAGACTGCCCCTTCCATCCCATCCCCAGCTACACCACTGCAAAAATCACATGTTTAAAATTAAGGAAAAATAGAGAAAAATATAAAAGAAAAAGTGAATATGAGAAATGTGGAGGGAAAGAGAAAGAAACAACAAAGAGATCATTAAGAAGAAAGGTAGCCAAAATAGATGAAAAAAAAGAAAAAACAATAAAAAGTGAATTTAAAAAACAAAACAAAAATAGAGGAGGAGGAGGAAAGAAAAGAGGTTGATGCATATGAGAGATAAAATGAATATGAATTTTTAAGGGAAAGTACTGAAAGGTGCAAAATTTAAGAAAGAAAAAGGTAATGTTTTTTATTGTCTAACCTGAAAACAATGTCAAAATATTGATCATTATAGGCTCTTACACAAGCAACAGCACCATGTGGACCAAATCGAGTCAGAAGAAAAGGCCGTGGATGAAACATAGATAGTAATGTATAGAAAATTGCATCATCATCATCGACTTTGGGAGGATGGTACTGATTATTTGGTGGTAATATACCCAGAAGTGCATGGTACTTCTTGAGTTCCCACAATATGTATGGCACCCCAACAGGATTCAGTGATTTTACCACAGGGGGGAGAAAAGATTTAAAGTGCTTGGCAGCAAATTCCATTCCTTCAATTGCAACATTTTTCCATTTTTTTAGTCCATCTAATGAATCTGCTGAGTTGCTTTGTAAATCCTGAAAAAAAAAAAAAAAAAAGTTTAAAAGTAAGTATACGTGATATTAAATCTAAATGTTAGCTCTCATAAATAAAAGGTTGTCACAATTTTAAAACTAATTTTTAGATACACAAGTCAAAGAATTTTCAAGATTCTCATTTTTTTATTTTTATGTCAAATTATTCATTAAAAACGATTTATTCCAGGAATTACTTAAAATTTTTTTTTTTTTTGTGAAAGTATTTATTTATATTTTTATATATATATATATATATATATATATATATATATATATATATATATATATTTGATATTTCAGATCGCCCCGATCTTTCGTCAGAAATTAATTAAATAACGTAAAAATATAAATATAAAAATAACAAAACAAAAGTCATTGAAACAAAGCAAGTTCAGTCGACCAATGATGACAATTCCAGAACAACGTAACTATAAACAAATTTTTTTCTATCCTCTGCCAGCCGCTATGATGAAGAAAGCATTACCTCGAACCGTCGCTAGTGAGACACGCTGCAAGAGCCACTCCGTTTCGCGAGGCTCGTTCCTCAATCGCGACGCAATCGCGCCAATTCTCCGAAGGAACACCATCGAACGAGGGCCAATAACCCCTGAAGTCTCCACTGCCAGAGGAGTAAAAAAAAATCTATCAGCAAGAGAAGAATATTTAGCTATTTTTTTTATCTCTGCGTCTCGGGCGACGAACCCCGGCTCAACCGCGGACCTGATCATATTACCGGCCGAAAATGTATCCGCACAGGTCGCATCCCAAATCAACGACTTACCCATTTTAAAAGGGAAGATGTTAATGCCATCCGGCCGCTTTCCATCACCACGGTCGAGGCCTACGGGTTAGATTTGAGAAGGGAACCCAGCTGCATCCAAACCTCTTTTGATGATGTCATTAATTGCTGCATGCTGTGGAAAGCGGCCGGCACTACGACGACAGGAGAGAGGATGCAAACCAAACTCATCGATGGAGGCTCCACATCTGCATCTGTGACGCTCACATAATTTGAGTCCAAGACGGATCACGACTCCGACCCGAGTGCACTCATCATCTAAAAGGGTACCGGTAGATGAAGAGGGCACTACGTTGAGCCAGGCGCCACTACTCGTTTGTGAAGCAGATAGTAGACAGGCGAGGCGATGCTGATCCAGAGAGAGCCTCAAATTAGTAAAATTGGCCTCACATTTTATTTTATCCCAGCTTTTTTGTTTTGATGTGTCTAGTGGGATAGAAAGTAATTCTTGGGTCCAGACGCTGCAAGCTTGTTCGAAAGAACTATCCGAGAAACACTGAGACAATCCACTGAGTATCTCATCAATTAACTCGCGACTGGACGAAAGTGAAGAAAGATATGCTGGAAGGGCCAAATCTACCGCTGATCGGTAAATATTAGTTTAAATTTAAATTTCACAAAGTTCAAATTTCATTTCACTCAAGATATCAAACAGAAAAAAGGGTAGTATTGTAATTGACACTCTACAAATCAAACATTAGCCAGAATATTCCAGTTTTAATATTAAGTTATAAAAAAGAACATTGAAAGATTTCCAAGATTTAAGAAGTTTTCATGTCATTTTTGCCTTTCCTTTTGATATCAGTAAACTTTTCACTCAATCCTTTTCAGATAAAAAAAAAAACAAATATGACAGACCACCAAATCTATGATTCAAAAAACAAAGAGAACCAGATAGTTGAATGATTTAGTATGAAAGCAATTTTGTATACATGATAACATTATAATATGTCTATTTTTTTATATTTAGTCATGATACTCTTATGAAAATGCAGTCAAAGTTTAATTAGGATCTATATAACATAACCCCACTTTCTGCTCCTTCTGGTACTGGGCGTTTCAATCTGCCAGTGAAGGTGTATTTGTTTTTGATCTGAGGAAGTTGTAGTCAAAGCTAGTTGAAATTTCTTCAGAAGCAAAGAAGGAAGTTACAATGAAAATGAAGTGACTTTCACAACATATAACCACAACTCTTACTTGTAGAAACAATAACAGAATTTATGTGTTAAGGGTTTCAGTGATGAGTTTAACCCTTTCCAATTCTGTGGTCCACCGAACTATGGCTAGTAATTATTAGCATTATTCACAGCATATTGCAAAAACAGCAATGCTCCAGACTGGCAACTGGTAATCAGTTCAACAAATAATTCAGGGAACTTTGGGCTTGCTAACAAAATTGATCTCAAAAACCTGGTTTCCAACTCTTCTACTGTCAGTTTGTAAAGGAAATCAGTTTTTTGTGTGCCCATTGGCTGAAAAATTTCTTACCACTACTCTTAGAGTTCATCCTGGCTATGTCACCAACTACATTCCTTCAATCAATTAACATTATCTGGCAAAATTATAAATTTTCCCAACATTCAATTTTCCATCTGCCCATATAATTTCAACCTTCAACCAATTTCTATATAAATTTCTTCTGAGCAACAGAAATCCATCACTTTGTCCACAAAGAAATCTTTATTCAGCTTTTATCTATATAGTTCCATCTGGATTTCATTTCATGGTCATTTCTCCAGCAACCCACTTAGAGAGATTTTACCCCACATCCTTGAGATAATTCCCTTTTCTTTAGACTAACAGTTTCTCTGCTCTTTGATGACATCCAAATGTTTTCTTTCCTGTCAATATCTTATGAAACATTGATTTCTGTTCAAATCTCATTTTTTCCATTTTTTTTTGTTCAAATCCTACATTAAGTATCAAAATCCAAAGTACTGCTCTTATGCTAGAAAAATTCAAATTACCTCTAGCTTGGCTATCTAGGCTTTTCATATCAAGTTAATTCCCATTTTAAGTATTCACTGGATAAAGATTAACTTATTAGTAAAATTCCACCAGTAACTGTTACAATGTATATCCTTGAGTCTACAGCCTAATAATAAAAATGGCATTTATTTTATTAAAAGAAAAATATTTATTTTTCAGTATAATCTCCTTCACTGTACTTAATTTAGTGGTGAATTTTAATAATATAGATTGGACATTATACAGTAATGTTTTAGAACAAAATTCACTTTGACAGGCTGCAAATTCCAGCATTATGTTCTATTCCATGTTATTCTTCTTCTTTTATCTGTATATAAACACAGGACAAAAGATAGCCCAACATTAACAGTCAAAGGCAACTTGAAAACAAAACATCAGGTTGTATCTATTACTACTGCTGATACTCACATGTCTTGTTGCCACTATGATTATCCTCTGCTACAACAATAACCCACAATTTTGTTTTCTTTTCATATCTTGTTATTAAAACAAGAGAAAGGTAATTCCTTTGAGCAAGTTATCAAGATTCTCTGTGAGATCTATTTTTATTTCTTCTCTTACCAAAAGACAAAGAATTTTTCCCTGAAAAAACTGACATCTATGACATATGACCCAATTTCAATCATGTGACCAAACTTCAGATTCTTTAATTGCTATCATGTGACTTATTTGAGTAAGAGATTATATACTGATGATATGGTTTATTACAATATATAGAACTTATGTAGAATAATGTAGAACAATTTTAACAAGTTTTTTAGGTAAATTGGTCCTTAAAACTAGGAACATGAAAGTTACTAAACAATACATAATATATTTTAAGTGTAAAATATCCTGAAAAATTTGTTAGAAAATAGAGATGAATATATGGCTAGATACATTCTGTTTTACTTGAAAATTCCTTAAAACATTAAGGTTTATTGGGTTTTATGGCATGTCAACCTCTGATGGGTCATTTTATGCTGGATCCATTTATTTAATTATTATTTTTTTATTATTCTTATCAAAGTTGAGTTGTGTTTCAAGGTTGTATTGTATTTCAAAATTGTATTTAAATAGTTTGTAGAGATAATCTGATTTTTTAAAAAATATTTTATTGTATAGTCCTACTCCTTTCAAGAAGTCGATGATGTTTCTGATTTTTACTTTTTCAAGCAGTTCCTTTAGGTTACTTGCCTTGAAGTATCTTTTCCTGGTATGAGCTATGCTTCTACATTCTTCCAGGATACGTTTTACTGTCAGGATAAATCCATATGTACCCTTTGGTTTTTCTTCTCATTTAAGTATTTGGGCATGTGTTAGTCATGTGTGCCCTATATGCAGTTGACTCAGAACAACCTCCTCTCTTCAGTTTATTTTATTGTCTATTTCCCCAAATTTGGTTTTATTTTAAATAGTTTATTTTCTTTATGTATTTCCTATTTTTGCAGCCGTTTCCTCTTTATGTATTCATTTATTTGGGATTTTATGTCTCTGTAGGGTATTTTGAATTTCTTATTGATGGTCATTTCTAAGGATGACTTAGCTGCTTAGTCAGCTCTGTTGCCTCCTTTAATTCCAGTGTGACTGGTTATCCAGCAGAATATTATGTTTTGTTTTTCCATAGTGTTGATCCTATTTAGAAGTTTTATGATCAATGCATTTTCTATTTTTTTCTCTTTAAGGAGACTAAAACCGATTAGCAGTCCTAGAATATGATAAATTTTCGATGGTTGCTTCACTAGGTCAAAGAAGGCAATTAGATGTTCTTTTTTAATGTTACCTTCTCTTATAAAGGTTTCCAATCTTAGATGTTCTACTGTACTCATTTTTTTCCTGAGCCACATTAGAATTTTGTTATTTTTTTCCAGGAACCAGGTTAGTCACTTATTAATCATTCATTCCATTGTTTTGCAAAAGCAACTGGTTAACGATATCGGTCTATAGTTTTGTGGGTCTGCATGATCTTTTCCTGGTTTGGAATCGGGATAGTTGTTGTTTGCTTCCAGGTTTTTGGAAATTCTCCATTTATCCAGATTTTATTGGCTATATGTAACAGGTATTCTCAGGATTCTTGTGGGAGGTGCTTGATGAATTCATAGTGTATCCCATCAGGGCCCTCTGCAGTGTTATGGGACATTTCGATGAACTCCCAAGTTCTGTCATAGTAAGAGGTTTGTTGTAATGTTCAAGGTTATTTGATGAGAAGTTGAGTTTAAGCTTTTCCTCCTTCTGTTTGATATTTTGGAATCTCGGGTTTCCATTCACCTTGGAGTTTTCTGAGTAGGTTTCAACTAGTAAATTAGCTATTTCTAGCTTGCTAATTATTTTATTGTTGCATATCACTATATGCTTTATGGGGAAGCTTTGTTTTTTTTCCTGATATTTTTCTTACCATTTCCCAAATTTTTGTTTTTGAGTAAGAATTGAGGTTGTTTACATATTTTTTCCAACACTCTCTTTGCTTCTTTAATTGTCCTGCAGGCCTGTGCTCTGAGGTGTTTGAACACAATTAGATTGTATGTGGTGGGTATACTGCTGAATTTTCACAAGGCCACTTGCCGAAGTACAATTGCCTCCCGACAATCTTTATCAAACCATGGCTTGTTTCATCTATTCTTCGTTTGTTCTTTTGGTATGCATCCTGCCACTATGGTGTTAAGTGTTTCCATAAAGTGATCCTCATCATCATGTGTGTCCTTGATTAGCTGTTTTTTACATTCACTTTCATATTTTTCCCCCAATCCACTCTTTTTAGCTTCCAGTGTATGGGGCCTCCCTCGTTTGGTTCAGAGTTTTCCAATACAGTTAGGAAATGGTCGCTACCACAAGTGTCCTGATACACCCTCCAGTCATAGTCTATATAAATCAATGGGTTGCATAAGGTCAGGTCTATAGCAGAAAGATTGCCAGATGTGGTATCTTGCAGATCTGGTATTAAATAAACAGACTGCTGCTGTTTATCGTTTCTTCAAGCATTCTACTTTTTTGACCTGTTTGTTTGCCTCCCCATATAGTATTATGGCTGTTTAAATCCTCCAGTAGTATGAAGGGTTTACGTAGCTGTATGATAAGTTTGTTTAGCTCGTTTTTATTGATAGGCTCATTCAGTGGAATATAGAGGGAACATATGTTGATTTTTCTGTGTACTGTTGCTTTAACAGCAATTGCTTGTAGTTTGGTGTCAAGCTGAATTTTGCTCTGAGGTATCTTATTTCTGCCCAGAATTGATATGCCACTAGAGGCCCTGAGTCCAGTATTGTGTATATGGTTATGTTTCATAATTTTTTAATTTTAGTTTATTATTTATTAAGGAAGGTTTCTTATAAGCATACAATATCAGGATTTAGGTTCGTTAGTAATAGTAAAAGCTCATTAAAGTTTGGCTTTATTCCACAGATATTCCATTGGATTATTTTGCTCTTCATTATGTGTTTATATCAGGGCCTTTTATTTAGAGGATTCTTTTTCTGTCTTGTGGAGTTTTCTACATGATGCCCTGGGATTCTTCCTTAAGACCATACTTTTTGGTATTTGGTTGTCAATTTCCATATATTCCATACTTTCTATACCATTCGTTTTCCTTGTTTGTGAACTTGTTCTTTGCCGAGTATTTGAATGTTCTTGATCATTTAGGTTCTTTTAATTTTGTTTTATTTTATGATTATCTTTATGTGGGTAATTGTTCTGTTTACTTGCTTTTAATTCTGTTTCTTCTGTTTTTTGGTTTTGTTTTGTATTGAGGTTTGATTGATTTTTGTTCTGTCAGTTTTCGATTTGGGTAATTTTCCATTTGAGAAGTTTTGGGTGTTTTATAATTGTGAATTTGTTAGTGAATTTTGTGTTGAATTTACATTGTGGTTAGTTTTGGTTCTGTGGTTGGGGTTGTTTCCGAGTTTACAATTGGTTTAATGTTTTCAATGTTTTTTAATTCTTGAATTAAGAATGTTAGTTCTTGTTTTTCATATAATTTATTTAATATTAGATTTTCATGGGTATAGCTTGATGATGCTTGGGTAATTTTTGCATATGATGGTGTATTGAAGTTTGTTTCAACACTTTTCCTCACTTCTGAGAAAGGTTTTTTTTTTGTTTTTTTTGGGTATGTTTAATTTTTAAAATGTCTTTCTTTTTTCCAGGTTTTGTAGTCCCTGGAAGTTGCCCTATGGTTTTGTTTACAATTAAGGCATTTTGTATCATTTGGGCACACAATCACTGTGTGATTAGGATCATTCTCCCCACATTTTCCCACATACCAGCTTCCTTGTACATTGATTCTTACCATGTCCATATCTTTGGCAATTGAAACATTCCAATGGGTTTGTAATACGTGTTTCTACTCTTTAAACTGTATATCCAATTTTTATTTCATATGTGGTTCTGGTCAGAAGTAATGATATATGTATGGTGTCTATAATTCTATAATTCTTTCTTAATAGATACTCTTTTTATATCTATGTTTTGTTTTTTGATAGAATTATTGTTTTTAATTTCCTCCAATGTATACAGACTTCAGTGCTTCTCACAACACCTTTGGAAGAATTTAAAAGTTTGTGTGGGTAAGAATTTACCTTTATATCATAGAATTTGATCATCCTTAGCAGAGTTTAAGCATTATGTTTTTCTTTTGCTTCTATCAGTAACATATTATTTCCAGTTTTTGTTTCTTTTTAACTGTCTTTCGACTTATCCGAGATGCTAAGATTTTTTCTATTACAAAAGGTGACAACTTTGTTATTAGTTTGCCTTCTGTTGGTTCTATTACTATGAATTTCGAAACCTTTTTCTCTCATTGATTTTCTGTGCCACTTTTTGTGTCTGTATCAATGTGTAGCCATTTTATTTTGTGCTCATATTTTGCTTATTATTATTATTATTATTATTATTATTATTCATCAACCATGCTCTCCAACCACCTTGGAAACCCCATGATGATGAGGGAAGAAATCCTATTTGCCTCATTTGTCCAGGGCTACATGACTGGTATACTCAAACATGGGGAGGGTTCCAAGCACCTGTTATATCCAAGATTGTCCACCCAAATATGGGCTTTCCTCAAAAGTTGAAACAGCCATGTCAGATTCCTTTGTTTCCTGTCTGATTGACTCTACATCCACTGCTTACTAAGTCAGTTTAATGTTTGATATAGGAAATATGAACGCATTTTGTTTGTTTTGTTAGTCTGATTTCGGGCTTGAGATGATGAGCCAATTGATTGTATTAGGCCTCTCCAGCCACCTGTCTAACTCGAGTAAGGGCCAAAGAGGTGTGTTGGAGTTTAGAAGTATATGTATAACCCAACTCCCCAAATCCTCAACCACTAGGATCAAGCATTACAGGTTGACATGCATGGCAAACAAGTGGCTCCCATGAGGGACTTCTACCCCTCTGCAGTGGTGCAATCAGTGCATTTGGAAGCCCTGCCTACAAGGCGGTATTAAGGTTTATTAAAAAGTACTTATCATTGATATTATAAATGGGTGAATACATGAGACTGTATAAATATTATTAATGCACAATTTTATGATAAAAGAATTAAGATTGATCCAGTATTTCTACACTACATTTATTTAACATGTGAGATTACACACACACACACACACACACATATATATCAACTACACTTCTATTACAAATGCCTACTCAGGCACATTTGTGTTCGTTCAACACTCACAGAGCTCACCTATGGTTTATACTTCAACTATGCTGTGTAGATTTTAGTTACAGTTTCTGAGAGAGAGAGAGAGAGAGAGAGAGAGAGAGAGAGAGAGAGAGAGAGAATAATAATCTGATGTGATCAACAGTTTCAACAAGGTTAGCAGGATCAAACCCTTGGTCATGATAACTTGTAACTTTGTGTTAGCATAACTATCAACAACAATTCTATCTACCCAGTTTCACTCACAAGTTTTAGGTCAACCCATGGTAGTGTTTTCAGGCACTTTCCAAAGTGCCTGAACACTGGCATCACCACCTGAGGATGATAACATCATGAAGTCATGTTTCTGATGGTGAGATTTGAAGTTGGGTTTTATGGTTGAAAAGTGAATGTTCTAACTACTGAGCCATGCACTTTATTTATATATTTTAAATCATTTGACCCCAAGAAAGGCAACAAAGCCACTAAGATGCAAGGGATTACTGAGTGTGAAAGAATATGAGAGAAAGAAAACATTAAGGAGAGAGAACAATAAAAGAACAGGGATTAAGAAGACAGAATATAATGATTGACATTGCATTTAAATTATTGCAGATCAAAGTTGATTGGAAAGCAAGAAGTGGGAAAGTGTCCCACAAGCAAGAAATATGAAAAAGAAACTTAATATAAAACTTATGGTTATATCTACCTGTTTCAACTGTAAAATAATTAGACCTTGCCACCAATCTATTACTGCACTTAAATTTGTAAAGTCTAGGTACAAAAGAGGAAATTACCATGAAAATATTTATAGAAAAGGCATATGGAAGCTATGTTACAACAGTGGGAAATTGACTGAAGCCAAGATGCCATTTCAGGACCAATAACATTGTAGATTCTTTGTATTTTAAGAAGAATATGTAAATACATAGCAGAAGCACCAGACCTGATATGGCAGCAATATTCTATGCATGGATGAATGGTACACTTATAAAGGTGTAAGATAAATTCTGGCAAGAAAAATTGTCTAGCATGGCACAGTGAACCAACTTTTCTAGCAGCAGACCTAGTGATTGATTCAGTATAATCTTTTCACTTCATGTCAGAAGAAAAAAATTAGACTGAGAAGGTACAATGAGTTACTCTTTTGAAGCTTAGAATCAGCCATGTTGATGGAATGCAAAAAAGGTTCTTTCAGATGATTAAAACAGAACACTTTTATTTTGGAGGTATTAAAATTAACAAGTCATTTCTTGCCCCAGTTAACAACAGATTGTAAATCATTTTTGAGGTCAACTGCCAGTTTGACATCAAACTGATTAGACTTACTATTAAGACAGGAACAAATAGTTATGTCAACAGTATAGATACCAAGTTGAGAACTGATGACATCAGGAAGGTTGTTGATAATAATTAGGAACAATGTAGGTCTAAGGATAGAGTACTGGAGGAAACCTGCATCAATGTAAAAAGTTCTAGAAGAATGGCCATTCAAGACAACTTATAATAATGTATTGCTTATATTAAAGAAGACACTGTCAAGTGAGATTCAAAATTGATTAGAGCCTCTAGTACTTTGCCAAAAAGTGGTAGAAGGCTAATAGGCCAATAGTTAGAAGAATCAGATGGTTCAGCTGAGTTCTTAAGAACTACAGAAGGTTTCCAACAAGCAGGAAAGCAAGATGCAGCAAGACATTTATTATAGCATTTCGAGAGAATAGGTGCCAGTTCAGAAACACATTTTTAAGGATTATTGCAAGGATACCATCAAACCCACATGTTTTGTGGAGATCTAGTTTAAATATGATAGCAAAAACCATGGACAGAATTATATGCATATCACATAAAAGAGACTCAGTTCCAAGCGGAAAGTCAAGCAAAGATATTCCAGATGAGTCAAGAGTAGAATTGGAAGAGCAAAATCTTATGCTTTATCAGCAGATGTTAACATTTCAAACTGAGTGAAGGTGGAGAGGTAGAAGAGCTACTCTTATTTAACACACTATTACAGTGCCGCCATTAGTCACAAGAACCAAATTTACTTGAGGCTATATGGTGCCTCATTCTATCAGCAAACAAATATTTAACCTCTTTGTGGATACATTTACCATTATGAGAAGCAGATAAAAAGAGGTATCTGTTGTGATTGAAACCATCATGCTAGTAGAACAGGAAAAAGTGATTGCTGTGGACTATATCGACTGAACAGGCAAGTGTGAACCAAAACGTTTGTGGTTTCACCTGGTATTTCCAAAAAGGTACAAAAAGTATTGAATGTAACTTTTACCCAAAGAGAAACCTCAGGGACACAATTTTCAATAGAAATATTAAAAATATCACTCCAGGGGGGGGGGGGTGTGTGAAGAAAATCACTATTATTTTTTCTCTTTCTCATATTATGTGATGGTGTTTTAATGCTGGGCATATATTTTTGCTAATTCATACTTCAGTTTTCCCATTAAATTCTCAAATTTAAGCTGGCTTTTATTACATCAAATCTGATTCCATACCCACATCACTTTTGATCAGAGTTAACCCAATATAAACAAATGTATTTTTTACTACATTTTAAGTAATATTTTTTCAAAATCCAGTTAAGTGATCATTAAATTTTCATTAACACTATTTTTGGAAGATTATTACTTACAAAGTTTAAATTTCTGCATTGGTAGACATTAATCATGTCATAATTAAAAGTTAATTTTGGATGACAAAAATTGATCTTAAAAGCAGTTTAAAATCTGTTATAAAGAACACAAAAGTAATTTTTATTTTTTATAACTTTTCTTACAATTAAAATCAAAATTTTAAGAAAAACTATATTACAATAAATTTTAAAATTATTATACAGGAAAGCCTGTAATCATTGCTACAATTTGTAATGCTTTTATCTCAGTAACATAAATTATATCATTTCATGTAGACATTTGGGGTTATATATGAAAAATATAGATATGAACGAAACAGTGTCACGTTTTGTGCAATATATATATATATATATATATATATATATATATATATATATATATGATAGAGAGAGTATGGTATTAAGCACCAAAATTGCTGGTTCTTTTCCCAGGTGGAAAAGCCTTCTGAGCAGGCAGGTTTTTATCATAAAGTGCTTGATATCAATAGTTAAGATAGAGAATTAATTTGGAGAAGTTTATCACTTAGCTGAGTGGCATTGGTTCAGTCATACCTACTACATAGTTGTGTGAGCACATCAATCTAACATGTACACTCTTCAGGGTTTGTTGTCTTTTCTACTACTATTTCTCAATTTTGCCTTATGTGTGGTTTGGTGTAATTTGATATCTTTTTATAGCTGTTGCTTTTCAGTTAATGGCTGTTGTTATTACTTAAGTGGTATGAAGTTTCTTGGGGTTTGCCTTGTATTATGGTGACCTCTTTTTTACCATATTTTACTTAATTGCTTTATGTGGGATTGGTTATTTTTTTATTATATTGGGCTGACCTACTTTATTGTGTTGATGTGTGTATCTCCAAGAGATGTCTATTTAAAATGATAGGTACAAGTAAACAATGACAAAAAATTAGCAAACTGATAAAAATATCTACCTTGTTAGTAATATATTTCTTAATAGTTGGCCTTTGAAGTGACAGATCAAAAGAGACTTTTTCAGATCCTAATCTCCATAATAAGCTGTGTTAATTTTACTCAAATTGGTCACAGAATGTAAAAAAAGTTTGAAGTCATCAGATTATGGCTGAAGTTTTCTGGAAGGGGGAGCTTATCAGTTATGTATAAAAATTTGATTTTACACTACCAACATTCTTAACTCAAATTAGGATTTCTTTTGTCTATTAAGTAAAAATAAAAGGTAAATTTTTATATTCAACATTATTTTTCAAGCAACTCCATCACTCCATCCTCCAAAATTCTATCTTTCTCAGTGCCTTTTACAGTTTTCCAAGGAAAAGAATTTTTTTTTCACTAAGAGAATTATTTCAAAACCTAAATAAATAGCAACTGAAAGTCACAATATCAAATAAATATGTTATATAAATGAAAACTTCCAACCCAAGCTGTAATAATTTTTACCTGGTTACCAAAGAAACATGAAGTCTAGCATTATCTTTTATGTTAATTAATTCTAGATGATTTCATTAATTGTTGGTTCTCTTGAATGAGCTCATAAAAGACTCCTAAGTTTACCATATATATTACATCATCACTTTCTTTGGATAAAGATTAAACATTGGTATGCTATTAGTAATTAATTTCACTTGACACTTGTTTTTTTTTCCACTGATAATTGCAAAATTAAATTGAAGAAAAAAAACTCAAATCATTGAAAACAATGGATTGTGTGTGTGTGTGTGTGTGTGTGTGTATATATATATATATATATATATATATATATATATATATATATATATTGTAATTTCATAAAACACTAAACAATGAGGACAGTTGTTTTATTCAAAGGAATTATGTTTGATATAGCCTTTTAAATAATATGACCTTGAGAGATAAAATATGTACTTCTAAATCTTAAATATCAAAGGAGAACTCTAAAGTATTGGTTGGTCTGTAAAAACATCAAGTTAATTTTTCTTATCTATCATATTTGATGGTATCTATAACCAACCTTCCTTCAATGACAAAATGAAATCTCAAAAATATCTTCAGTGTCTTATAAGCAAAAGAGATATCTGGTAGGCCAGTGTTTACTCAGATGCTGTAGACTACCAGTACTTGTATATAGCCTCATTCCTTGATAATGTAATAATAAAAAGTTACACAAGAATATTGTAGACTACTAAATATGGTAATATTTATCATGCTCAGTCTTTTTTTTCCACATTTAAAATTTACACTAACCCAATTATACAAATTTTTGTCATTTATCTTAAGATAAATAACTATTTTAAATAAACTTGCTACAGTGTGAAAAGATGAGGTGTTAGCAACACACATAATCCTTCTATTGTCTAGAAATTATATTATGTACATTGAAGAAATGTTTCACCTTTATTAACAGCATATTCAGTCATCTAAAAATCAAAATACTAAAAATTGTATAAGTTGCAAAAATATCTACTTACCAACCTCAAAAATGCCTGGGTATCATGAATTTAAAAAAATATTGTAATGTCAATGAAATATGAAAACTTGTTAAATAGCTATTTGTAAATGCTGGGATGATACTAAGATATTGAGCATTTTTTACACTACTGCTTAATGCACTTAATGTTATGAAAAAGATAGACTCTGAGATAGAGTTGTTATTAAATGGCAGCTTTTGGATCAGCTATATTTTCTTCTATGTATTCTACATGCATGACATGTATGGGCGCATTTTATTCTAGGAGGTAAGCCATTTTCCCTTCGATAATATGTACCCAAAATCCAAGCTTCCAATTCAGTTTAAATATGTATTGTTCAAGCTTGAAGTGATCAACACATCTTTGAATGCCAGGCTTATAAGGAAACTTATACTTGTCAAATCCAAGATTCCAAAGAGGTATAAATAATGATTACTTACAGTAGGTATCAGATAATTTTTATCAAATCCAATGGTAAAAAGTAATTAAATAAATATTACAAGATTTTATGGTGGGTAATAGGTACATAACCTGACACAGTTATTAGTAATTATGTAATTAATGTTGGATGAAGTGCAATGACAATGAATGAGATTGTTGAAAAATAAATATTAGTTGTGTAAAATAAATGCTTTTTATTAGGCTATATTAGGATATACTAATGAATTACTGTGTAATTCATTAGTAATTAGCACAAATCTTATTGGTTTTAAACATATCTGAAATATCAGATCAGAGATATGTATGGCACTTATCATTTGAGAGCATTTTCCTAATTTTAAGATTTTGAAACGAAACCAAAGAAAATCAGTAATAATTATAATAAATAATTTTTTTTAATCTAGATTAAGAATAATTTTATTTATTGAATACCAGATATTTTTTGGTAACCAGTTAAAATTTACTGCTTGGCTGGGAAGTTTTTACTCATCTGCCAGATATTTCAAATTAGAGTCTTTAAAGAATTTGTTTAATAAAAAATTTAAAATATTCAATTCCCTGGAAGAATGCAAAAGGCATCTAGAGCTGAGAAAAAAAAACTTTCATATGGATGGAACTATGAAGTTACCCAAAAGATAATGAAACAAAATGATAAATATGTTGCTCAGTAAAGTTAATATTAAAAAACAAAAATTAACTTATTCTTAATAACCAAATACACTTTACAAGTTTTAATTGAAACATCATATTTCTTATCCAGTGCTACTGCTGAATACAAACATCAAGTATTTCATATTTTAATAATTATATTCATTTATCTCTCCAAATCCAAGAGGTCTGAGTTAATCACAAAATAAAGCAATAAAATGTCAATAGGAAAAAACAAAAACACAATAAATTTGCATCAAAGATTTGATAAGCAAAAATAAAAAACTATTTTATAAAATTTTCAAAAGGAAAACTGCTGAGAATAAACAAATTATACAAGTATCAAATCATAGGTTCTTTTTTACAGACCAGTAGGTAAATAAAACTATTTTATTTACTTTTCATGTGAAGAAAAGAAAAGAGAATATTTTGCTTTCATTTCTGTTGTCAAAGTAAAAAATGTTTTTATTACATTAGTCAGTAGCAGATTTGGCAGGGTGTCAAGCTTACCCATGACAAGTGAGCCTTTAATATCAAATAAAAATGCAATAAAGAAGCAAACACAGGCAACTGTTTTAAAAAGGAATAAGAACTTTATAAAGTCATCTGCACACTATCAGTTACTCAAGTCCATTATGAGAGGACATTTTCAAAGGTAAAGATCGGTGAATTTCTTAATCTTAAAGACAAGATTAAGAAATTCACTGTCTGAGGATAATTTTGAATCATACATTTTGCTATCCACTGAAAAGGAATTGCTAGATGAATTGGATGCAGAAGCAGTTATTGGCAGATTCATACAACCATCTAGTGAACATAAATCATTGCCCTTAATAAAGTGAACTGCATGCAATGCTCTATTGTGCTCTTGAATTATTTGTTAATGTGTGAATTGTGCAGTAAACTATTTAAAAATATCAAACAGCTACTCAAAATAACTAAAAATAAATAAAAAATTCAATTATAACATTGGGTATACATTTGGTATCTACTGCCAGTATTATGTACAGTACATGGACACTGTAATTACTAATACACAATTTTTCTACAAAAATTGTGCCTTTTTTCCATATGTATTTTTTGAAAATTTTATTTATTCTTTATGAAAATTCAATAATAGCATTGTAGTTGTATGTGGGCCCACTGTCTCCTGGCAACTAATATTTTTAAACCCAGTTTGCTACTGACAATGCTCTCCCGAGTTTTCTAAATTAATCTATTGTATCCAAATTATGCATAAATTACATATAAATTAATCTAGATATATTAATCTTGGTTAGGAAAATTAAATTTACTTGTACTTCATGTGAAAAATTATTTAAATTTTGTATCTAAAGAGTCATGAGACTAAAGTTTCTCTATATTAATCCTTTTAGTTAATGAGAGCATATTAAATTGTATTCACAGTGGTGTAATGGATAATGGCAGAATAAGAAATTGCAGAGCCAAATTCAGTTTCCAATTGAGCCACTTATGCGCAAATGGTATGAATCTATCTCCCCCACCACCACCACTACCACCACCAGCTATGGCTAAATAGCAGGACAGACTAAGCTCTACAGCTTTGGTTGTCAACTAGACTAGAAGGAAAATTCTGAATTCGAAGGAGCCTGGAGAGGGTTGGGCTCTGCCAGGCTATCTTGCCTAAGACACACCATTTCTGCTACAGCTGCACTACATGTGGTACCTCTATGAAGTTACAGGACTCATGATATCAAATTAACAGACCCTGAGATTAAGACTAAATTCTTTTAATCTACCACTTAAGCCAAACTCTCCTTTAAAAAGAATATCAAGAAAGAAGCAATTTACATGACAAAAAAAAAACAAAAAAACATCAATCAGATAATGTTTAATTATACTTTCTTAATATTGGTTTGGAATAAAAGTTCATAACATTTTTCAATACGTGGTGTTTGAACACATGATTTCCTTTTACATGTGAATAAATTTATGACATATACATATTCTGAAAGATGATATTTCAAATATCTTAAATGGGAAGAACTTAAAATTTTCTGGAAGCCTGTAAAAACCAATTAGACCAATTCACCACCCAGCAAGATCCAAGTTCTTGGAGGTCAGAATCAGGAAGCATGTCCAAATATCTAAATATTGTCTTTGAAATTCCCTTAAAAAATGCTAACAACTGTTGTTCCAACCCAATATTTATATTCCTTCTAATTACTAATACTATATTTGGCAAGTTGTTTAGACTTGTTGATATCAGTGGATTAAAAATAGAAACAAGAACTGAAAATGCTAACAATAAACATGCATAAGTAAGCACTTTGTAAATACAAATATATAAAAGTATAAAAAGAAAATATTAAAATAACCAAAATTAAATAATTTTGACTTGACCAAAATAACATGAATAAAGCATTAACTAGTTCTTTTGGAATTTACTTTAAAAAAATATTTTTTAATAATAGTAACACCAAAATAGCTAAAAACAATAACCGATTTACTTGAAGTAATCACTTTAACTATTATATAAAAGAGCAGATTTTATTTTATTTTAAAATTAACAACATCCATTGCAAATAAAGTTAGAGCAACATAAAATATTGTCAGAAAGATGCTGACAAGAGATTGAAAATCTATAGTAAGGAATTCATTTTTATTGAATTTGTTCAGAATTCTTTAAATACTTTTGAATTCATTTCACACAGATTATTCAGCTACATAAAGTTATAATTAATTTCATCCTAATTTCATAACATTATTATAAATTCAAGTATAAATCACATAAAAAAAATTATCTACAATTAATATTATGAAGCTGCTTTTGTTATGGCTGTCAGATTCAAGACATTTGTTATCACAAATTTATATAAAAAAACAGAATTTCTATTTTCAAACAAGGGATCTTTGCTGTGAAAATTAACAAGCTAATTTCACAGACATTTATTGTTTTCAGTATTTACATTAGTCGGACTATTGTCCTCATCTTTGTCGCCATATTTGTCACAACGTTTCGGCCGTTGTATGCTCCGGCCTTCTTCAGGTGGTTGGAATTTCGAACCGAACCCTTTATTTCGATCACTGGGGTAGACTGTTCTAGTTCCACGAGCCATGTTTGATGGATGTCAGTTATCAGTTATCTCCTGCTAATTTTCCCTCTGAAAGTTCTCCACTGCCTGAACCGGACACATGGCACAGTGGATAAAGGCATTGGTTAGATCCAGTGACAGACCCAAAGAGTGTGAGTTCAATACCCGTGGAACTAGAACAGTCTACCCCAGTGATCGAAATAAAGGGTTCGGTTCGAAATTCCAACCACCTGAAGAAGGTCGGAGCGTACAACGTCCGAAACGTTGTGACAAATATGGCGACAAAGATGAGGACAATAGTCCGACTAATGTAAATACTGTACATAATACCTCATCTCAGAAATATAGACAGACACTTATTGTTTTGTAACAAGCTAAGCTAAGATTAGTAAATATTTTATTTTAAATCAATAGAACAATAACTAGTTTAAGTTTTGTAATATTCTTTAAAAAAAAACTGCTAATTATAAATATCTATTTTTACTATTCTGCATTAAAGAGCTGGTCAAAGTGTGGTTTGTGAGCTACATATAGCTCTTTATTACTTGATGTGTCAGTGGAAGTATGTTAGTTCCTCTTTACAATTAATATAAAAGAAATATTTTTGCAGGGGTGGTGTTCAGAATTTTATACATAATACCTGGGTCCTTCAATATGAGCAAGTAACTTTTGCTTGAAAAAAACCTGCTTGAAAAACACTGAAATTGCATATCCATGCTCATCAATAACAGACAGATTATGTCCAAAGCATATATTGTCAAAATAAGATTAAAAAAACCTGAACCTCCCTGTGGACAATTTTACAATTTCATCACAAATAAAAAATTAAAGAGAAAGATTCAGGTTTATTGGAAGTTGTGTCATGGTTTTTGCCTTATTTTGACTAGCATGGATATGCTAATTCACAAATTAATCATCAAAAGAAGTTGTAATTTCTAATAATTTTTTTAATCATTCCACCCTAAGCAAGGGAATAAAGCCACTAAAACACAAGGGGGTTACTGAGTGTTAGAGAAGGAGAAAAAAACACTATTAAAGAGACAGGACAATAAAAGAACAGGATTTAAGAGGCAAAAGCTAATGATTGACATTGCATTTAAATTTTTAACATCCTTTTCTGACAAATTGCTACAAATACAAATCAGTCAGTACAAAATTTATTTCTAGGAATAATAAACAAAATTATTTTTCTTTCTGTTCCACCTCAAGAGACTTCAGAAGAAAAAAAGAATTTAAAATAAGATTAAAATAATTACCTGATATTCATCACTTGATTTGGTCATTGAATTTAACAGTAAAGGTTGGAATTCTGGCCACACCATGAAGGTTTCATCAGTAGGAAGAATTTCAAAATTATGCTTCTGAGTGACCTGCAAAAAGGTTTTAAAAATAATAGCAAAATTAATCTGCTGCAACAAAAGTGATACTAATTTGCATGAAAATATTCGGAAGAAAGCTTGCAGATTATAAATCATTTACTATTATTTCTTCAGTTACTTTATTCTATGATGATTAGTAAACACAGATTGGAAACAACAAATAGGAATCAAACTCATAGTTTTTTTATCTACGAAAGTTGACCATAGCAGATTTACAAAAGCAAATTGTAAAATCACAACATATAGACTTAATTTTTTCATTTTCCTTAAACACCTGGCACTTTACTTTTATCTTTAATATTTTGTTCACATCCACTAGTACTCTGAGAAATATCAATGTTAGTAATAGTGTTATTATTAGATGAATTATAGTAAACTAGTATACCTTTACAAGCACAAAAAGGACAGTAATTATTAGAAAGTTTTCATTTTGAGATGCAATGAAATAAAAGGTTTTGAAACAATGTATAGGATATTCAAGATTCAATAAAACAGAGATCCAGAATTCATAACTAAAATAGAGGTTAATGAACTGTTTAATTTATCTGTTCCTTTGTTTCTCAAAGATTTTTTGTTATATTTAATACACAATAAACAATTACATGTATTTCATTATATCACAAAGGTTCAAAATTCACAACTTAAGCAGTTTCTTCTAATAAGTTGCTTTTAAAAAGATTTCCTTGCTGGTTTTTACTTTTGATATCAAACTGCTAAAAATGAAAAAAAAAAGCGTCAATCCATGTGTTGCAAATCTTAGAAGCCATTCACAACTGAAACAGAAGCTACTGATGAACTGTTTAGTCAATTAATTCCTTTATCACTACATTTCTTGTGAAGGTTTGGTTTTGAAGAATGCCTTGGTTGACTGTTTTTATTTTTGGTTCTGCTGAGAATTATGTAAAGTTGTCCATGAGCAAACAATGGGGCTGCTACATAGACTGCAAATTGAGAAAATGATTGACCTTGTTAATAGAATTACATAAAGTTTGACATGACAGATATATATCTGTAAATGCATAATGGTCATTTTTAAATAGTGTTGAGTATTAATTTTTGACTAGTATATTTTTCATCTTTTCAACTACTTTTTATTACAACTACTCAAACAATCAGCCTTAATTTTGGCATAGTTTTTAATTTTTTTTAAACCATATCCTTTCAGGAAGTAAGCAATCATAATTCTCCACAGCTTCATTTTATTTTTAACATCTATGAATTCCTATGACTTTTGTGCAAGAGGAATGGTTTCTCATTTCTCCAGAGTTTTGAATCAGAGTAGTCCTACTTATAGACTGGTTGCCTTATAAGGCAAGATGACCCATGGTTAAATAGTAAGGTAGACTAGGCCTAGTCTACCTTACTATTTAACTTATAGCTAGAGAAGGGAGGAGAGATACATACATACTTTTCCCAAGGACATTAGTATGAGAGTGAATTCAACAGACTAAATCGGAATTTGAACTCCACTTTCCACATCAATAACCATTACACTTTATGTAAACATCCTAATTTAATTCCAACAAAACTTAAATATAAATAAAATTCAGCAAAAATAAAAGATTGCACACTAACATTTTCAATTTTTTGATAACTGCTGCAGACATTTTTTTTCTTACTGTCGTCATTCTTTTTAACAGGAATGGACATCAAATTTTGCTTGAAGCTAGTGTAGAAAAATGAGAAATTCTGTAAAACTCTTCAGTGGCTAACACTAAAATATGTTGATTCAAGGAATTAAAATTCACTATATTTGGATATAGACTATTTTAAAAGTTTACAAATGTTCTTACTATTGATAACATGTGATAAAAACCTACTTAAATTTACAAGAATATCATTGGACAGGTGAAGTATAAATCACCAAAAACAAGAAAACTTGATATTACAAATGTATATTGTTAACATTAAAATGTATCATGACAAACAACTCTCTAGTAAGGCAACAATAAAGCAAAGTGGATTAAGGTCATTCTTATTAACTTAATCCTTTAAGAAACTTAGTTGCATATGATTATCAGTTTGAACATTATGAGTTAGAGTAAAAAAAACAATGTTATTTCTTTTCAGTTTTATGTTTGGTTCTTTTAATAAAAGGTATTTAACTAACCCTGTTACATAATATGTTGAAGATAAATTTAACCATAATATTAAAAAGAAAAATAAAGATTTTTTTTCTCTCAATCAGTACTACTAATTTTTATACTACTATCCCTTTAATAAAAAGAGAGAGGAGGCACTTGTTTGTAGGAGACAAAGTCAGGGCTTAAGGGTCATGACTATGCTCTAGTTAATATATTGAAACCGAGGTGGTGGTGGTGGGGGGACAACACAGACTAAAGCTATCAAATATAGGATAAAATAATATGGGATTGGTCTGCTGTAGCAATGGTACATCTCAGCTAACAATTGATGCATATGATACAAATTACAAAAAAAACCAGAGAGCTAGAGAATTATAAAAGAGAAACAAACCGCAAAAAGATAACCATGGAAGGAGAGTAAGAAAAGAAAAAAAAAAAAAAATCATGTAATTAATTCTAAAGTATCCACTTGGGTTAAGCTGACATGAACTTTTACCTGCTGCATATGTTATGTATTGAGAAATAGACATAGAACAAGCATTGCATTGGTATAAGGTTATCTCTAAAGTTCTGAATTATATATTAACTAAGACAGAAATATAAGATAGGTCATCTGAATTTATTGAGGAACAAAGGACCTTCAAATATTGTCAAAATCATTTTCAACTTTCATAAAACCAGTACTATACTGTGCCTTCAAAATAATAGTAATATATTTGATTACTATTGTAATATGTTAATTTACTTGGCAGAGAAAGCCATGCAGTGTGTTCTAAAGGACACATAGATGTTATAAGTAAGGATAAAGAACATAATCTAGTCATGTGATTTAAGTACATGTCAGGACTTTTTTCTTTTTATGTGCCATGTCCTTTCAGGATGTAGGCGATCATGGCTCTCCACCTCCCTCTATCCTTTGCAGCTCTCAACAAATTCTTTCCCTCTGCTTCCTCCCCCAGACCACGTTCTGTCAATCACTTGTTTAAGTCCACCAGGTATATCACACATTGCTTTCCTTTGTCTCTCCTTTCCCTCTATTCAACCTGTGAGTATCAGATTCTTCCTCAATGTGTCCCAGAAAGTTCAGCTGCCTCTTCCTGATATTGAGTATAAGGCTCCTTATTTGCAACCTCTCTAAGACCTCATCGTTACTCACATGCTCAGTCCATGAAATCCTTAGCATCCTTCTGTAGAACCACATCCCTGTTGCTTTGAGTCTCTTCATCTTTGAGGAAATTGTCCAACATTCACTGCTGCAAAGAAGGACAGATGTCACATAACAGCTCAGTATTCTTTTCTTTGTTACCAAAGAAATCCTTGTGTCTCGCCCAGCTTTTGGAATGTGTCTTTGGCCATCCCAAAACATCTATGGATCTCAGTGTTGCACTTACCATCCTCTGTCAAGATGCTTCCCAGACATTTAAACTTCCACATCTGCTTGATTCTAGTATTCTTGACCTTCAAATCACATTTCAGGCTCATCCTTTTACTGATGATCATGCATTCTGTCTTCTTGTAGTTTATGCTTAGTCCTTTCTTCTCACTCTGTCACTACCTTCTGTAGGAAGTTTTGTAATTTCTTTTCCGTATCTGCTATCAGTACTGTGTCATCTGCATATCTTATGTTGTTAAGATTGTGGCCACCAATGCTAAATCCCCGTAGGGTTTCCAATTCTCTCAGAATTGTCTCGCTGTATAGGTTGAAGAGGTCGGATGTGAAGACTCATCCTTGCCTTACACCCCTTTCTATTTTTGTATATTCACTGAACCTGTTCCCTATGCATATGCATGTTGTTTGCTGCCAATATAAGTTCTTGATTATTCTGATATCTTTCCTGAATATATCAAGGTTGCTGAGCAGTTCCATCAGATCCTTGTGGCATACTATGTTGAAGGCCTTTGCGTAGTCTATGAAACATAGGTACACATCCTTCTGCATCTGTCTTTCTGATAACATTCTGAGCATGAATATCACGTTCCTTATGCCGGTGTCTTTAACGAACATGCACTCTTTGTCTCATCTTTGGGCTGATTCTGCTGCATGCTCTGTTCATCAGAATACGGATGACGAGTTTTGTCATGCGGCTCATTAGGCTGATTGTTCAGTGGAGTTTGCATTCATTTGTGCCTAGTTTCTTAGGCATTACTATGAAGATAGATCTGCTGAGGTATATCCCTGCTGTTGTAGATTTTGTTTGTTATTTCATTGATCTTGTCTATGCCAAAGTCATCTAAGGCTGGCAGCATTTCCGTTACAATTCCTTCTGGCACAACTGCCCTGTTTCTGTTCAATTTGGCCAGTGCAGCTTTTACTTCAGTCTTCAAAATTCCAGGTCTGTCTGTAGTTCTGTGTATTGCTGGTTGTTCCCTTATATAGCAGAAGAGTTCTCCAATATACTCGCTCCAGCATTAAAGAATTTCTTCCTTCTCTAATATGAGCATTCCATCCTTTGATTTTAGGCAGCCTGTTGATGAGCATGTCTTCTGTCCTGTTAGTTGCCTTGTTTGTGCATATCTCTTTTGTTGATAGTACTCAATTTTTCTATTTCTGCACATTTTTTGTTTAGCCATTCTTCTTTAGCTTGTCTGCACTTGGCCCTTATTTCACTGTATAATTTTCTGTACTTTGTTCCATATCTTAGCCAAGTGAGGTCAGACTGGTCAGATAATTTGAAACAATAAAACCTTATCCTGTGTTCCATTTCTCATTCTATCTTATATCTGAATAAAATGAGAACTCACAACAGCAATTTAATAGAAGTCAGAAATGTACACTGACATCTCCATCATGATGAGGAGTACTGACCCAGCTATCAAAAGTTAATAGCACATTATTCTGTAATTATCACTTAAAACTTTAATTACTATAACCATATTTTAACTTTAAATCACATAAAATGAATCATTTTAATTTTCTTCACCTTTGAGATTTTATGAAAATTGCTGCAATACAACAATAAATTTAACTCTTCATACTCAGAGTGAAATATTCTTTTGGTAAATTTTGAATGTTTTTCATTGCCCTATAATTTGGATGAGCTCTGAAAAGATTATTTGATCATTAAGAGTAATATTTAATAACAATGACTGCCAAAGAGCTTCTGTAATATTTCTCACTAATTATAAACCAGACATCTTTTAGTGTTAATAATGGAAATTTTAATAATAGTTAGATAATGTATAGTTTGCTTTAAATCCTTATTGATCTCTTATTCTTATACAAAGAAATGAATGTTTTATAAATAATTTATAGTTTCTCAAAATATTTGATAGATAAATATTTATATTTGATAAAAATATTAAATTTTAACTTAAATTTCAATAGTTTTATTATTTTTTCACATTTGTTTAAAGCTTCAGATTTTGTTGGGTCCATGCTTTTTTACCAATAAAAAATTCAATCTTTCTGAAATTCATTGAATTTTAAAGACAACAAAGATATCAATAAGTTTGGTAGAAATTGTTCCAAACACTTTAGAGAACATGTACACATTGTATATTAACCCTTATGAGATGACAAGGCCGAGGTGTCAGCTGAAAAGTTGAATGATGAAGAAGACAACTGGGCATATCTGTCAGCCTGATGATATAAGCCTCAGGATTAGTTGGCTGGTCTTCATACCAGCCAATCAGATTGCTTCTCTCTATTGAGGAGACAATCAGAATTGGAATCTTGACTTTTTGGGGTATCGGAATTGGAGAATTTTTAACCTAATTTCTGATTCCCAAAACAATTCTTTAAATTTTCCATTCCTGGTACAAATGATAAAAAGATTAAATATTTATTAATTTTAAACAATCAGTAAAACTAAAATCTGTAGATCATAATAACACCTAAGTTAAAGATGATATAAACAGTAAATTTATTTTTACTTGTGTAAGAGAAAAAAAAACAAAAAGATATGAAATGTGTAAGTTTTTCTCTATACTCAATTAGAAATTTCCATAAAGTTCACTAGTTTAAAGTCGGTTTTAGTTTAAAATAATTTTATTATTTTTAATTTTTTCTTTAAACTTTGTTAATTCACCCATTTAATATTATAAATTATTAATTTAATAATTATAATTATGTATAAACACAAAGTGAATTCACATTGTTCTGCTGGGCTCATTTTTTTTTTTAATTTATAAAAAATGAAAAAATAAATGAATGTATGGAATTTCCGCCAATGTCACATTTGATTTCTTCACATAAAAATTTGACCTTGTGTCCCAAATTGTCCTCAGGGTGAGGTAGTAAAATTACAAATTTTTTATAATAGTTTTAATCCATAAAATCATTTTTAATCTCAGTTATTGAAAAGAAAAAATATTGTTTACATAGCATACAATGTAAACAAAAATAATCCTTTTCAATAACCAAAACTTAAAATTGTAAATATTCTTTTTATGAAACTTAAATTTGTATTTATTTTTACAAAATTTATGTATTTCTTAAAATTTTCTAGCTTTCAAAATGGATTTTCATCTGTTTTCTTAAAAAAAAAAAAAAAAAAAATTATTTGAAGTTTCCTGAAAAAAAGCCTTTTCATACAAGTTTGTATTAAAAAACTTAAAATTTAATTTACATCAAAAATTGTATTTAATTTTATTAATATTTTTTCTTTGGCATAATTGAACTTCCTGGTGTTAAATTATTATGGCATTTAAAATATTTTGAACATTTTTCTCATTTATTCCTCCTTGGAGCCAAACGAGATGCAATTTTATAAGTAGAAGTGTAAAAAGTTAAAAACAAGTATTTTTATCCCATCTTGATTAAGCTGTAGTTTTTTTTCCACTTTTAACATGATTTGTTTTAATATTTTTAAAATAAAATTAGTCAAATTTCATCTTCTAATAAATAACTGAAAAAAAAAAAAAAAAAAAAAAAAAAATCAGTCCCATGCAAAAAATATGCATTTACAGTTGTTTTCATCCTTATGAAAATTTTAATCATTTTTAATCTTATTTTAATGTTTTTGTAAAAGTTGAATCTCATACCTTATAAAATAATCAAGATTTAAAAAAAAAGAAAGAAAAAAAAGGGATGTTTTTACTGTTGTTGCACTTTTACTCTTAACAAAAATAAAACCCTTTTTGATTCTTTTTAGAAATTATTAAATTTTTTAATTGTGAAAAATTTATTTTAGACTTATTAGTGATTGAATTTTTTAGATAAGATTGAAGACCCTTTATTATTTATTAAGCTGCTGTGATAATTCATATTAAACATCTGTAAGCAAATTTAAAATTTGCATTTATTTTTTTTATTCACTGTCCTGCAGGATTAGGTACTCCTTGTATTTTATCAAAATATATGCATGAGTTAAACACATAAGATGATGCCTTTCTGCTTAGAGTATTATTGTTGCAATATTGATTATATATATATATATATATATATATATATATATATATATATATATATATATATATATATATATATATATTAGGGTTTCTCTTAATTTTGAAGTGCATACTAAAATTGAATTGTCCCTCCTAAATTTGTTCCATTCATTGAAAAATGCCACATATTAAATTTTAAGGAGATTGCATAATATTTAGAGAGGGTGCCTTTGCTTGTTAAAATTTAGAAAAGTGGACAAAAAATAGACACTTTTTTATTTTACAATTAAATAAAAAAACATTATTAGTTGAATCTTTATAAATTATATGCATTAGAAAACTAGAAACATTTTTTATCTAACAGTGAAAAATTTAAATTTTAACCAATGTTTATTATTTTCAGAACCCAATTATGGCAAGTGTTACCAATGCCAAGCAGAAAGTGTAGTTTGGAAGTTTTTTTTTTAAGATCTCTGATGATAACCAAAGTAAAGCAATATGTCAACTTTAGTTAGGTACTTAAGTGATTCACATAAAAAAATTGTTCTCTTTATTGTTTAAACTCTTACCCAATTTTTTAAATAAAAAGGATATCTAACTTTATTTCATAAGCTTTTGAATTTATTTTTCATTAAGTTTCCCAAACCAACTTTAGGGACTGAAAATAATGAATTTTAATCATTGTAGGTATCAGAATCAGAAACTTAGAACAGTACTGGGAATTGTATTGGAATTGGTAAAAATATTGGTATCATCCCATCACTACTTCTCACATTTCTTGCACATCTAGGCCTTCCAATGGCAGCTTCTATGAGTTTGCTGTGTTCTGTGATTTACATTGATTTTTTTTGTGTTCCAAGTGAGGGCTTGTGAAAAGGGCTCTGTCTTCTTGGCACTGAAACTCCAAATGAGGCTCCATCTTCAAGGGGTTAAAAAAAACTTGAAGTGAAATCCATGAGGATTTTTTAAAACTATTATGATTTACTTTTTTTCTTTCATTCAAAATCAATAAACAATATCAAGAGAGTTATCATATTCTGTGCTATTATGACATTGTATAAAAAAATTTGTTTTTATAGTTTTTTTTTTCTGAGACCAACATATACAAACAACAACAACAAACAAACAAAACCAAAATTGAATAATTTCCAATGTCCTCACCGATTTTCTATCAGGTACAATGGGTAATACTAGCAGAATTCTCACCTATTCAAGTACATGATACAAGGTCTTTTTAATATAGTATTCTCCACAAATGCCTGTAACACTTCAAATATCAAAGATTTCCTCTTCAGTACAACGGTCATTTGGTGGATGGTATTTGAATAAATTAAAAAATCCTCACCCCAAAAATGCAAATTGATTGTCATAACTTGAATGGATCCTTATTATATACGGAATTAAATTTTCCTCAGTTAAGAAGTCCAAATTTACAATATGCATTCAATATTATTATTATTATTATTACAATGATGATTCATAATATTTCCACTGCCATCTTTGCATAATATTAAACAAATTTCTATGTTTATTCATATATTGAATATGCATGTCCACCCTTGTGACACTATTTAACTATAGTAATTAATTAACTAATTAACCATAAGTATTACCCAAGAAAATACTGAGAACGGAAAAGAAGATATCCCAAGATTTTTATTTTTTTACATTAAAAATAAGATCATGTTACTTTTCTCAAAAACCCAAGAATTGGCGTAAACAGTAGACTCACAAAAAGGCCATATGCGAGCTTTTGACTAACACTTTCGCCCCATCTCCTTAACCTCTGACGTCTTACTCTCTGGGCTGAGGTGTCTACTCGGTCTTAACCAAACTTAAGGGAGTGACCATAGGTCCCCTGAGCATCCGTAGATCATTCGACCGATCCACTGGTTTAATCCTGCTTCCTGCCCATGTTGTGTTTGGTTTGATCCAGAAAGCAGAAGTGATGTTCATCCATTCACGGTCGACTGAATATGGAGACACAGCTGGAGAGTCTGTGCTAAGAAATTTAAAATGCACAAAAATATATATATATATATATATATATATATATATCTGCAGAAAGCCGGACAAACAACTATTCAATGGTTGAATTGTTAATGTCTTTTATATAGCAGAAAAGAATAGTATAGAAAGGAAACGGGTTACAGAAAAGAAAATAATTAACGTAAAAACTCATACACTGGATTCTAGACAGAGAGAGAGAGTGGGTTGTGATTAACTTGTTGTGAAATCATCTCAGAACGATATACAACTCTTGCGATGGAGAGATAAAGATTTCTGTGCACGACAAAGCTTATAGTTGCGTTCCTCCTCAGCAGTAGTAACAGTAGTAGTAATCTTCGTGGTAGCAGAATCATCGGTACTTATATTAACAGTACATGTTAGCAGGGGTTTTGTTCCAAATCCCTAACGTCACTTCCAGTCTCCGATATCTCTCCACCCAGCTCGACTGCACTCGATGACAGACGAGCCCCAAAACAACCTTTTGATTATTGTAGCTTGTTCGACATTTCCGTTTCCAGTGGTAGTAATAATAGTAGCAGTAGCAGTCTTAGATTGTTGGAGGAGTAATTCGCTTTTTCGTACTTGTATCAACAAAATATGTTAGTGGGTGTTTGGTTCCAATCTCTGACGTCACTTCCAGTCTCCGACCTCTCTCTACCCAGCTCGACTGCACTCAAGCCAACCACTGTCAACAGATTTCTGTGCGCGTTTATATAGATAAACCTGGCTGATCATAAACCGACCCTTGGCCCGCATGCGATTATCACAAGTGCTGCCTTCAACCCAAAATCATGTGAATTTCAAAGTTCCTCATAGCCTTAGTAAGCTCTATTTCAAATTTTAATCGATAAAAATTATCTCGATCATCTTCCATTGTCTTGCTAATGACCCAATTCCAAATGGGCTAGATCAGATTCCCATCAGTAAACAAAATTGTTCTGATCTAATTTCGCTGTTCAAATAAAAAAAAAAAATATGTGTGTGTGTTTGTGTGTGGTTCCCAAACTCTCTCTGTTACAGACAATTGATTAATGATATTTGTAAAAGTAATGATTAACAAAAAAAAAAAATGAGAACAAGATATCTTAAGTGCCGGCAAAGCAGGACCATATGGTAATTGTGGAAATTTTGGGCATGAAAATATATTCCAAAATTATTTGCCGATATGGGGTAGAGAGAATTAATATTATTTACTTTTCCAAGATGTTATCTTAAGTACCGCCAGTTAAGTAGCCATGTGTCGATTATAAAATTTTGGCATGAGAAAAATATCTCAGAAGAATTGCAGATTTGGAGATAAAGAAATTTATTAATTTTTTTTCTCTCAAGAAGCCAAGGGTTCCAGTAAACACTAACTTCATGAAGGGACCAGATGGCAGACTTTGACAATTGATTGATGGAGGTTTGTAAAAAGTGCTGGTTAAGACGCAGAGTGACCAAAAGATCTGAGAGATTTTAAGTGGCATGTGAAATTCATAAAAATTTTGGCCAATGGGAAAATGAATTTTGTAAACAAAAAAAATTCTGGGTTATAATTTTAATGAGGCCAGCTTAGCCACGCCTGCACGACCGGGACGCCATTTGTTGAGTGGTAGCAATGGTGATAGGTGGAGGTAATTTGGTGAGAAAGACAGGGAAATTATTAACACCCACTGAAAGAATTGGTACAAGGTATCAATGTGAGAAGGGGGGAGTTCGACAGTAGTTGGAGCGAGTAGTTCACCAGTTAGAGCCTTTGGAGTTGCAAGAACCAGAGTGTTGCCTTGCAGAAGCTGAACGAGAGATTCTATGACCTCCGACTTTGCCTATTCTACCAATAGCAAGTTATACTGACGAACGAAGCTAAGCCAGCAGTTAAAAACTAAACCAGTTGACTTAGAGGACCAGAACTTGCCCAAGAAGTGTAAAAATGTCACACTCCATAGAAAGCAGGTTGGGAGAAAAACACACTCCTGTATATAACAAACGGATAAAAGTTAATGTGTTACTTTTAACATACTTGAACCTCTTGGATTTTTATTTGCTTCTTTTCTTTACGCTTGTGTGATATCACCTCCAGTCTAGACTCATCTTACATTATGGCGCAACGGCTGATTGATCTCGTCTACCTAAGATCAAAATCACAACATAGGTCAGACTTGAGATCGAAGCAGTTACTTCGGTAACCAGACATTGGAAGTGAGCTGGGAATGATGGAGCTGGTGTCGATATTACTGTTTTGCGCCATGGCTGGGTGTTGACCACAGGCCGACAGCTTAGTGTCACACCCTATACAAGACCCAGGAGCCACTTGAGGTAGAAGGTCACTGAAGGATCAGGCAGATCATTAATGTAAAGCAGGAAGAGTTGGACATTGTGGGATGCTTGAATTGATCTAATGGGCTTCAGAGGATTGGGCATTAACAACTACCTTCATGGACCTAACCTTTAGGAAGGGGACTTCATAATTGAGAAGACTCTTCCAGTGATTCTATAACTGGAGAGTTTGTGTAGCAACCCTCTATGCCACACCTTTTTAAAGGCCTTTGATATATCTAATGCAATCGTTTTTCCATATGTATTTTTCATCTGAATGATACCAGATTTTTTTATATTTACAGATTATTAGTAGTAATATTAATTTTAATATTAATAATTGTTAAACGATAAAAGTATTTTGGAAAAATATACTGGCAGATGGTAATTCATAAAACAAGAAGTGTAGTTCATTTGGTTAATATTTTGACACTTCATCATACAATGGCTCAAATATTCATTACTTACAACCATTTTTTATTACAGTATAGATCTTTCTTTTCTGGCATCTGTTAAATCTGAACAACATGTAGTAAGAAAGAAAATGAAAGGGAGACAAAGTAAAAATAACGAAAAACAAAATACAATAAAAAAAAGAAAAAGAAGAACAGTAAGGGAAAAAGAATATAACAGTAAGGGAAAAAAAAAATAAAAGTGGATATTCTGCTTACAAAATTAAAACGGCTCTGTTACTTCAGCCACTCTGATAATAATTACAGGCTATAAACATAAGAATATCTATTTAGTAATAAAAAAAAATGTCTTGACCCATGATAACATTTCACAATAAAATATAATTAGAGTCTGATTATCTGAATAGAAATACATGCTAAAATTGAATCTTTCATAAAAACTGAATATGCCATACAATATATAGCTGACTGTAATTAGGAAGCAAAATACATTTCATTCTTTGTATTGCAAATTATTAAGTATCACGTGTAACAAAAAGGAACTCTTCTGCTTTCTTAATAGCTTTATGAAGAAGAAATGGAGCAAATTATATTCATGTCACAATAAATTACTTAGAAAAAAGGAAAATGGAGAAGGTCATTATTTGATAAATTCCAGCCAACTTTCATTATTGTTTTGCTTTCAATTTTTCTAAATTAGATTTATCAACCTGACTATTTTTTTAAATATAAGTACTGTTACATAAAATCTTGTTAATATTAAAAGTAAAAACAATTTTTTACATTTCAACAATCTACAAGAAGGATTACTAAATTTCTGTGTCATCAGTATTAAATTTATTAAATTACATTTGTCTTTTTGCATATTCTTTTATGGTTAAACAGCTGGGGGTTGCTCAATTATGACTCATTGTTTATATAACATCCTTACTGCCTACCCTTTTTATGGTGCTAAATCTTGAATCATATACTAAAAGAAAAGAAAAAACAAAACAAAAAAAAGTAATTTTCTAATTTGATTAATGAGGCAAAAATTAACATTTTTCTAAATGTTCATAAACCAATGAGAATGCTTGGACTATCATTCACAAGGAGATACAGGTATTTTAGCAGCAGTTACTCATTAAGGACTCAGATAAAAAATAAAACCTTATAATAAAGGGAGCATATAAAAGAGCTGAGTTAAAGCAGTGAAAAATAAGAAAGATCAACAAATTTATACATAGAATTTGTTATAGAAAATTGTGAAACAAAAGCAATAATTAATGAAAAGAACAGTATAATGATGAGATTGTTTGGCCTTGAAAAATATCTTAATGGAACAGATCCACCTTGAGACAAACCTTTACTTTTAAACAATAGTGTGCAGAAGTGGGTGGGCAGAGGATGTAATGGGTCCCGGGCATCCATATCAAAGAGTGAAATAAAAATTTATTTTATATTTAATTTGAATAAAGTGATTATTTCATGTTATATCTGTTTTTACATATTTAAAATGTCTTCCTTGCTTCTCAGTACTATGCCCTAGAGGCTCCCCTACTTAGTCTTAGGGGGTTTACAATCAAGGAGTTGGTTCTGGGCATTACCAAACCTCTGCATGTCACTGCTTTCAAATAATGAAAGTAAAAGACAAATATTTGAAAGGTGTACATTTTAGAGATCATAAAATTTGAGAAGAAACTTTGATCAGAACAAAACAAGTTTAAGAGAGATCAAAATGAAAGTTCAAATGAATACAAAATAATTTTATTGATTAAAACTTTACAAAGGCTACAGGGAAAAATGAATAATATTTATAAATAAGTAGGTTATGCACATATTATGTGACAACAGTCTCCAAAATATTAGCCATCTAAAAATTCTTGCAGGTATCTAAAAACTATATTTTTGGTTAGATAATAATTCCCCTACAGACTTTCAAAAACTTTAAAACTTAACAAGTGTAGCTAATTTTATTCCTATTTCAATTTTATTCACATCATCCCCATTGAATAATTAATAAAATCAACCACACTATTTTTTTCAGGATTACCTCATCCTTAACATCTTAAAATTGTCTCATGGATTAAATTTTGTTCTTTACACAGACATGGCAAAATTCACAATGGTTCCATTGCCTCTTGATTTCATGAAAAAGCCCTAACTAGTTGAACTCTGATGAGTCAGCGTGAACACTGGCTCAGCTGCTCATGACAAGGTGACAGGAATTATTAGAACCTGAATAGAGTATAATAGTATGTACCAGATGGATGGGACATTACATTTCTGAAATTTATTTTTCACATCCCTGTACAGTGTCACAGGTGTATCAGGAATACCTGATGGAAGAGCGGACAGTGTAATAGCCAACCACAGGTCCTTAATTATCATAACTAGAGGCATTTAGTTAGAATTGTCTGTCATAAAAGACAAGCAACACTGGTTCAAATATTATCAACATTCAATGTATAAAGTACCACATGCATAACCTATGTTCTGCAGTTTCTATTGGCTATGGGTACAAAAGAGCCACAAATGTATCTGTTAATAGCAAATACAGTGCCTCACCTAGGTTTGTGATAGTGCTAATTGAAGACTAGATGACTGGGAAACTGTGACATGATCTGATGATTCATGGTTTCAGTTGTTTCAAGCTAATAATAGGGCTCAGTAACTGTGGACCCAGTTGTTAATAAAGCACCATACAAGTTGATGGGGATTTCATAAGGGTGTGAGTTGGGTCCACATAAACACTTTAATCATCACTGTCCGCTACATTGCAGTTTCATGACCATTTACATCCAGTGCACAAAATTAATGCAGTCCTTGGGATTGTAAAATATTAGTTTGGGATGACCAGTTTGGTGTTTTGAGACGATACACATCTCAATTAAAATTCCATTACATTTATTCTAAAGCAGAAAACATAACACACAAATGTTGTTATTTATTTTTTATACTATTGTTCATCAAATATAAAAAAATCCAAGAGCCACTCAAGGTAGAGGCTGGATGAATAAGGGAGGAAATAAGAAGTGCATATTATGAGGATATATAGGATAAGTAATGGCTGAACATTGACTTGAAGGTGTTAAAATTTTGGTGATTGGGGATGCATTTTCAAAAGTCTGATTGGAATGTGAGGATTAGACAGCCCAGACATGGCAGCAATATTTCATTTCTGGTCTGCTCTAATGTAAGGATAGAGTTTAGCAGAAGTTGGGTATTTTCTGGAGCATTTTTCCAGCATCTTTACAATGGTACAGATTCCACAAGGCCTGGAGAGTTTTAGTCCCAAAAGACATTTGAATCAAGGAGGCTCATTGAGAGTACAACTGTTCATCAGGACTGAAGTAAATTTAGAGTCTGCTTGGTGTTGATGAAAGAAAGCTTTGTTTTGGAGGTATTCAATGATACAAATCAGTTATTGATTCATCCAAGTTTTTAACCAAAAAGAGACAAAAAAAAAATAATTTTCTTGCTTTGTTTATGAAAGCAAAATTAGTTTCAACTAAATTGAAAGTACAAGGGAGAATTATAAAAAATGATAAACATGGAAAATTTAGTCAGGTAATTGTAAATGAAAATCTTTTGATAAAGACTTTAAAACTTTCATGACTTACTTAAAATACACTAATTTATACAGGAAGCAAATTTTGCATTTGCTTCCTGTATAAATTAGTAAGCAATTCTTAAATTCAAGTATGATAAAAGTTATTCTGAGCATGCAAATTAATAAGAACATTTCTATGTAAAATCATTCAAAGTGATTTAAGCAAAATGTTTAAATAAAAATAAAGTTGCTATTTTTATAAAAATTACAGTAAAATTTAAATGTTTTATTGCATTTGTTCACTTTTAAAACTTTAATATTTTACCTTTTATTAATTTACATTCCAAACACTTTAATGATGTTTTTATGCTACTAACAACTATTAGTGACAAAGTTAAACATTTTGATTTTGGGACAGTTTCAAATATTTGGGAAATGATTAAAGATTTTTTTGGGAATGGTTCCAGGACAATGGTGAAAAAGTTAGACTGGAGCTATGATTTACACCCATTCATAGATTCCATATATTCATCAAAATTGATTATTCCAACAGAATAATGCATCATGTCATCATTTGCTCAAGTTGACTGAAATTGATTTCAGGAGCAATCTGGAGACTGACGAATAGTGTGGCCATCATGTTCACCTGTCATGAGCCCAACTAAGCATTTATGGAAATATGGAGGAGAAGCCTATTTACAGGCAAGATGCTGCATCTGAAAATATCAGGAAGATGTGGACAGTAATCAAGACATAGTGATGCAACATATTTCTAGATGTCTTCCAACCACTTGTGGAATTGATGCATCGAGTTGCTGCATTTTGCAAGGTTAGTTGAGAGGTCCTGTATGCTACTAGGCATCTATCCCAGGATTTGGGGCATATTAGTGTATATATTCAATTTTTTTTTTTTTTTAACTGGATCGATGAAAATTATCCATCACCTCTCCCTTACCTTTTATCTGTACCAATTTTCATTGCCCATCCATACTTTTTATCAACAATATTTCTTCCCTTTTTTCTTATCATTTTCTCCGACTTCCTTACCGCATCCCTTTTTCTCTTCACACTATTTACCCCTCCTCCTCCCCATCACTTTTCCAAATTCCTTCCCAATTAATATTATGTACCTTTCTATTCCTAAAGCATATCCAATTCTAGCTCAAAGGGCTAGAGACCAGGCAGATAATACACACAAGTAGAAAAGTATAATGAACATACAAACCAGCAGAATATTAGCATCTGTAATTATAAAGATGTGTTGTTTATACAAGTGAAATTACAAACTTTTTGACTACCAAATAAAATGTAATGAAATAAAACATAATGATGACATAGAATATCTCCTTTAATTAGCTGACACTGTTAAAAAGACAAAAAGAATTTCTTATGTTAAGACAGAGAATAAAGACCAACAGAAGGATCTATAATTTACATTATGCATTTTAAAATGTCCACAAAAGTTTGTAACTATTTCTAAATTTAACTATCACAGTTAGCAATTTTCTATAATATTTGAATAAAAATAAGTATTTCAAAGATTGATTTATGGTTTTTTACATATTTCCTATTTTGACAAGAAATTTAGTTGTGGTAATTTATTTTTAAACAAATAGTAAGGTGATCAAGCATGGCCTTGAATATGTGTAATTCATAGATGCAGAATTAATTTATATAAAACAAAAGGGTGTATCCATGTTTATAGAATTTTTTAATGTGTCCAACATGATTCAGAGTTACCAGATGCACTGATCCTAGACAGAAGTGCAATACTAGTCAGATTACACATAAATACTTCTTAGAGGGCCAGTTAGTGACAGATTGATTTGTTTAATGGCATATCATCTACTTATGGGTCATTTAATGCCAAAATTTAATTTTCTTGTGAGCTTTGAAGTAATTAAAATATGATACATGTTATTCTGCTTTCACAATTGAGTACATGGTAGATGATACTCAGCTTTTGTGCATATACATATTTGTGTGGACATAATTACTAGAGGCTAGGATATATGTATTTTATGTAGTAGTTTTATTGAACTTATTTTTTGTAATATAGTTTGATTTCTTTACAAAATTATGATATTATATAGATTAATGTCATGAAAGAGTTCTTTCATGTTGGTTGTTTGGTAGTATTTTAAGCAGATTTGGGTGAAGTCACTATAATTTATTAGGATGCGTTTTATTGTGTATAGTCCTTGGTATGCTATACAGATTGGAGGTGGTTCTTGTTTCAGAATATAAAAGTGTGTTATCATAGAGTGACCAATATGACATCTGGACATTATTAATGGATTAGCTCTATAATACATTTTATTAAAAAAATCTTTTACACACCTCTTTGATTGTAGTAAAAGATATGACATCAAACTTCTTTTCTTTTCTTTTTTTTTTTTTACATGCTTTTTTCAACAAACCTAATTCCATTTTCCATACAAAGGACAACACAAAACGGCAACTGTTAATGACAGATACTCTGATTCTAGGCAGAAGTACTGATCTATACATAAATAATCCTTACTAGTTTACATATAAAAAAACTATACAAACCTCTTATTTCTGTGCCTGAATAATTATAAATAACATAGTTACATATATAACTTAGCTGCATAGTGGATCATCCAGTAATTGTCCAGTTCCTTTTGACTATAGTCACAGACACCAAGGCATGGCTCTGATTCTACATCTTGTAGTGCATTGGTGCAATACTGCCTGGGAATGACTGCCTAAAAATTAGGTATTACTTAATTATTATTAGTTCCAAATCAATAGAGACATGGTTCAACAGAAGGATGTTGAGAATACCATTGACAGAACACGTAAGCAATGAAAAAGTTTTAAGTAAAAGGGAAACAAAAAGAACAATTATACATAAAAATCAGAAAGAGAGAGTTGAAATTTCTGGGACTCATAAGGAGAGAAAGCCTGGAAAATTTGACACTCACGAGACATATTCAAATCAAGACAGGCAGAGGAAAGCAGCAATTAATATACCTAACAAGTTTGTATAAATAGATGGCAGAACAAGGAGGAGGAGGGATAGTAAAAAGACAAACACTGCAAAGAATAGGAAGTTGTAGAGAGTCTTATCTGCCAATGACCTGATAGAAGAAGAATGTCAAAAAGCTTAAAACTGGGTTGGTCCTAAACTAGTGGCTTAAAAGCATACAAAAGTGCATTTGAAGTGATCTAGAAGGAAATGTATTTTCATTATTCAAAACACAAGTAAAAAATATTCTTAAAACATAATGGTTATTCTTTGTAACCCAGTATGCGAAGGTCATTATTTGATAAATTACAGCCAACTTTTATAATCGTTTTCCTTTCAATTCAATTTTTCTAAATTAGATTTGTCAACCTGACCATTTTTTTTAAATATAAATACTGTTACACAAAATCTTGTTAATATTAAAAGTAAAAACAATTTTAAAAATTGCCACAATCTACAAGAAGGATTACTAAGTTTCTGTGTCATCAGTATTGAATTTATTAAGTTACATTTGTTTTTTTGCATATGCTTTTATGGTTAAACAGCTGGGGGTTAATCAATTATGACTCATTGTTTATATAACATCCTTACTGCCTACCCTTTTTATGGTGCTAAATCTTGAATCATATACTACTGCCACATTTGCCACCTCAAACACTTCCACCAGTGCTGCCTCTGCACCATTTCCAAATTGCACTGAAGTAACTTCATTATTAACAATAAACGCCTCAAGAGCGCACTGGGCTGGTCATGTATCAAAGATGGAAAACCATTAACTTCCAAAGACCCTACTGTTTGATGAGCTGGTTAAGGCAACAGAGGAACACTATGAGAGAAATACAGGGATTCACTATAAAGGACCCTTGTCTCCTGTGATATCAACTACTGCAAATGGGTAACAGAGACTTATGATGATATCATAGTATTTTTAGATAACTACCCTCAGTGAATGAGGAGGAGGAGAGGAAGTTCTTTTCAGCCACTAATCCTGCTCATGTACATATTGCAGTAAAAACCTGTCTTGTGTAGATCTTGCTAGTCACTGTTGATCTTGTCACAGATGTAGACCTCACTTCAGAACCCTCATTACCAAGGCAAAGCCATGATTATAATAAAAAGTTACATGCAAAGAAACAAAGATAATGAATATATCTTCAAGTAAGGGAAACATGGAGGATATTATTATTGGTAACTTAAATTGCAAAATAATGGGAGCCTGACCTGACATCACAAATAGACCCCTCTCCATCAAAAATACACATATAAATAGGTACTACCACTGAAAAAAGAGCATACCATGATGAAAAAATGCCCAAATCTTGATAAAAACAAAGTTTTAGCTTCAAAATCTTGTTTTTTTTTATGTCAGCAGGGGGAACAAAGATTAGTTAATGATTACAATAGAAAACTTTAGATTTTAGCATCTTTTTGTGGTTAAAAAACATTAATTTGGAAATTCTTGCAAAAATCAAATAACTGTTGGATTTAAATTAAACTTTCAGTACTTATTCACATCTGAACAAAAGTTTAGAAAATCTTGATAAAAAAAATGTTTTCTACATTTTACTTAATTTTAAGAAATTGAGAAATTAAATTGTCACCCCATTAATATTTACATTAGTTAAAAGCAGAACTCCTTTGAGAATTTAAACCCTCAATATTTTGGGGGGAGAAAACAGAAACTCCATTTATTCATAAAATAAAAAATGCAATAAAACTAAGGCATTAAGTAGAAAAGCATTTAATTGCTTTTATAATTAAGATATATGAAAAACACTATTGTTTTAAGAAAAAATGTTTTCAATGAATTTACATTTTAATTAGAATAATTTGTTAAGTTTTAAATCTTAAAATTTTGCATAATTTCACCTTTTTAGATGATACTGAGTAAAACTATATTTACTAATCATAAATTGAAAAGCTTATTACAATTCATCAAACACCAATATTTTTAAAAGAATTTGAATTTTTTTTGTAGGTGCATAAATGTGCTGATTTTTGTAGATATAGAGCCATATACAACATTATCAGAAAATAAGAGCAATAAATATAGTAAATTTAAAGCTAAAGTATCTAAAATTCAATAAAACATTAGATTAATGGAGAATATTTTCCTAAATTTTTTAAGATTACTGAATACTTAAAAATTAGATAAAAGAAAGGTGCTCATTATATTCAATTATTTTTTTTACAGATAAAGCCCCCTCCTCCATAGGAAAACATTACATAAATATCCATATGTCAACATATTAAACAAACAGTTACTGCCATGTTAAAAAATGCATTTCTGTGATATTTTAAACTTAAGGTAAATAATATTTGTTTCAAATCAGATTAAATTAGGTATCTCTAATAATTTTCAATACGCTAGTTTAAAATTAACTTTTATAAATGAAAAAGCTGTCATTTTAGTTTTAATTGAAAGCTAAAGGATTAAATTTACTATTTCCAGTAAGCAAAATACTCTGGTGTATTTCAAACAGAAATTATATTGATTGAAATCATTTTTTCTTTTTTTTTTAAACTTTTTCTAAAATAACTGATCAGCACCCTATTTTAGTAGCTTTTATCACAATGTAATTCACTATTAAAAAATCTTTCAAAAATATACTTTTCTGAAATTTTATTTGAGGAATATTAGCTGATTTAAAGTATAATTAATCTGATTTGAAAAAAAAAAAAATTTATTTTAAGATAACACAGAAATGTATTTCTAAACCAAAACAGATATTTTTTTAACCAAAATTGCCATGTTTTACATAATTGACAGGTTCTGATATGATTGTTGTTCTATAGTGAATTTATCTGTTAAAATATAATGTAAGAAAATGACACGAGCGCCTTTTTTTTAATATAATTTTTAAGTATTCAGTAATCTTAAAAATGTTGGAAAAACATTCTCCATAATCTAACTTTAGGAATGTTAACTTTAAATTTACTATAGCCATCCCGCTTATTTTCTGATGTCATATATGGCTGACCATACTTTAAAAAAATGGGCATGTTACATACATAAAAAAAAAAAAAATTTAATTACTTTAAAAATCTTGGTGCAAAATAATTTGTATTAAGCTTTTCAAATTTTGATCAGTAAATATGGTTTTCACCTAGCAATATCACCTAACCAGATGAAAGTAATGCAGAATTTTAAAAGATTATATTATAAATTATTATAATTAAAATTAAAAACAATTAAAACAATTCTTGTAAAAATTCATTATTCATCAAAAAAACGTTTTTTCTTACGACAATAATCTCCTTAATAAGTCTCATTTAAAAAACAATTAAAAGCTTTCTAATTAAATAATGTCATAATTTTATCGCATTTTTTATTTTATAATTTGAAACAGATTTTCAGGAAATGAGTAGTAGTTTGAAAACAAATTGATGATTTACATTCTCTAAGGAGTCCTGTTCTTAACTAATAAAACAAATTTTGTGATTGAATTTTACTTTCTCAAAATTTCATGAAATTAAGTGGGTTTAACATATGTAAAAAAAATAAAATAAAATAAAAAATAAAAGCAAAATAATTTTTACCAAGATTTTATAAAAAAAAATTTCAAAAATAAGTCCTGAAAGTTTCATTAAAAACTGACAATTATTTGATTCTTGCAAGAATTTCTAAATCAGTGTGTTTTTCACCTGAAGAAAAAAAAAATGAAAAGATTTTTAACCAAAATTTCAAACATGCTATAAATGATTAAAAAATTTAATAAAATAATTAAAAAATACGTACAGCTATCTCTATTGAGGAATCAGGCTTTTGCACCACGTTTGATCACAAATAGAAAAAATAAGAAGGGAAATGCGCTTGGATTTTTCTCAATGTATTATTGTAGTGAGAGAATACACTTACCATGCCAAGTGGACATGTATCTATTGGTATATTTTATTAATATATTTTTATGAAATTATTGATGATAAAACTTTGTTTTTATTAAGTTTGTGGACTTTTTTCAGTGAAAAAATGGAGGTACGTACTTAAATCAGTTAATAAAGTTTCAGAAAGTATATTTTATTTTTGTAAGATTTTTTAATAAAGACCAAAAAGAGAATTACATTGCAATAAACGATGGCTAAAAATAGCACTGAAATCAGATTTCTTAGTAAAAAAAACAAAACAAAAATAACAACAATGCAGATCTCCTTTCCTTTCAGTCAATTTAAGTTAGTTTTGAAATACAGCAAAGAATTTTTTTGATTGAAAATATTAAATTTACTATTAGCTTGAAATTTAAAACTAAAAGCCTTAAGAAAGATTTTTCATTTTAAATGAATCTGTGGATGCACCTACATAAAAATTATTTTTTCTGACGAAGCTGGTTCATAAGAGAAACATGTCAAAGTTTTCCAAATTGTCTAAGATAAAATTTTGTCCATCTTGTTTACCAGACTACTCTTCACTGGCATTTTTATTAAAGTTCCTACGCAATCAAGAAAGCTATGTTGACATTGGTAAAAAAAAAAAAAAAAAAAGAAAAAAGAAAAAAAAGAAAGAAAGCAAAAAGAAAGAAAGCAAAAAGAAAAAAAACAGTCAGCATTTTTTTTTTTTTATTCAGTTAACCATAACTTTCTTTTTACAATTTATTTATTTTTATTCATTATTTATCAGTGTTACTTTTTTTTTTTTACAATTTATCTTTTAACTGGAAAAACTTAACTTGTGAAAGAAATAATATTTCATATTAATTTTTTAAGGAGCGGAAGTGGTTGTAAGAATAGAAAAAATAAGAAGGGAAATGCGCTTGGATTTTTCTCAATGTATTATTGTAGTGAGAGAATACACTTACCATGCCAGGCAAAGTGGACATGTATCTATTGGTGTGCAAATCTAACATGGCCAAATTCGCGAGGAAGTGATGATGTCACACATGGTCGCCCCGCTACACATGTGATGATACTTTTTGGAATATGATCAGAGCATTTTGGAGTATGACTGTTGGACAGAATGGTTGATTTCTAGCAGTTTTATGTATATTGAGATTTTTGACATTGGACCTATATTTTTTTTCTGGATTCTGCAATTTGTTTGTTTTGCTTTAAACTTAAGCTATCATATTAACTTTATAACAAGCTATTTCGGCATTTTACATATGCTGGAGAGATTCGACGTACAGTTGATACCAGAATTTGATGGGTCTCCTGATGGACCATCTGTCATCAAATGGCTTGAGAAGGCAGAGTGCGTTTGCAAATTATACAAAATAAGGGAGCCAGCAACCATTATTCCTTTGAGGTTAACTGGAGGAGCATACATGGTGTACCAGCAACTCGGCGGTGTATAAGGCATTTGAGACAGATGCCTTTGTTGCATGGCAATTTTGGGCGGCAATTTTGCCCAGTGGAATCTGTTGATGTCTACCTAACCGATTTACGCAGAATCTGTGTTGTTTGGCGGCGTGAATGACCAATGGGATCCCAACACAATGGAAGCAATGTGGATCCTTCCTCAGTTGGCAACATGCATGAAGGCCCTATATGATACAAATGTGGTGGTCCCAACCATTTTTCTAGGGAGTGCAAGAGTCTAAGTGCATATCAACAATCACAGGGAAATCTGCAGTGTTATCATTGTATCATTGTAATGAACTGCGCCACATATTGTGCAACTGTTCGGGAAACGTATCCGGGGGCAAGGTATTGTCACTCGCCACAGTTGGGTGTGGAGAAAACATGTAGACATTATGACTATCAACAGCACATCCCAAGTATGTGGTATAGGGACTGTCACCACCCATACAGAAAGTGATGACTTTGCCATTGTTGATGTACTGGTGGTGTGGGAAAAACCCCTCGGCTATGACCTACTGATTGGCATCAACGCAATAATAACCCTAGGGGGTGTTAAGATCACACCAGCTGGGAATTTATTGCTTGGTGGAAGACAAGAATTATGCACAGCTATCTATTGAGGAATCAGGCTTTTGCACCATGTTTGATCACAAAGAGAGGTCTTGGATTACAAGGTGGAAGTGGGCTATAAATGAAGCACCAGATCAGCTGCTTAATGTAATTTCAGAGTACACAGTGTCCAATAAGAACCGGGCTGCATAGAAGGAACAGCTGAAGATGTGGTTGAATGTGAATGGTTGGCTGATATCATATCCCCAGAAACGGCTAGGGCTCCCCAAGGGATTGATTCCACTGATGGCTGTTGATTCCACTGTTGCCCGCCAAAGACAAAGTATGATCAGTAATGGATTACAGAAAACTGAACCAACTTGTGGATGCCTTCACTGTGATTGCAGATGTGTGAGCTGCCAAATTAAGGGAGTGGTGCTAGTAGGGTGTTAATGTAGCCCTGCTGGCTTTGCAGAGAGTATACCTGCAGATAAGAGTTTATGAGTCATCGTGGCCATTTCAGACAGTACTAATTAAAGGAACAAGATATTGTCTGACACACTTTGGGTTCAGCCTCAATGTGGCACCCCTAAAAATGAAAGCTTTCGTCAATGTGGTGTTGATGCAAAATGAGTCAATGATGAAAGCCACATCAGCCTACATCGAAGATCCAAATTGCTTCCGATGTCAACAAGGACAATGTCTGCAGATGAGGTCTGGACAAGACTAGAATCCTTTGGCTTGATCAGTAAGGATCCTAAGCACCTGAAGGATGGCACTCTTGTATTAGACCTTAAGGTTTGGGAGGTGCAATACTCTGCAATGGAAGCAAGGGAGCACAGTTAGGAACTCCCCGTTGCACTGACACGACACAGTATTTTCTATTTGCAGTAAGCTGATAGGACATTTTCCTGTCTGCATGTGACTCCGAGCAGCAACTGGAGTAATAAAGAGATGAGCTAGTGCAGTAACAAAGGGGTAGGACAACACAGTAAATGACAATTCCCTAAACCAAATGATAGCCAAGGTAGTAACCAAAGTATGTCAAGATGACCTGCCTGTGGTGATTGGTGTATGGCCAAACATGAATTAAACGCATGAGTTGATGCAAGCTCCTTGGCAACGGGTGTGATGTTGGAAAGATATGGTACTATTTTGGAGGATGCATGCTGGCTTTGCCTGTCAAATGATGCGTAGCATATTAATTTGGCTGAACTTGACACCATGCTGAAGTTCCTTAATCTTGCACTACAGTGGCAAGCCAAGGTGGTGCATCTCCACACAAACTCACTATGTGTTTACCACAGGCAAGGCACGAGTCAGAACCAAAGCCGTAAGTGAGACTGCCAATCGTAAAGCAACTAGTTGACGAATACAGCTTATGGGTTGACGTTAAACTGATTGCATTGGAGCAGAATCTGGCAGATAAGCTAACCTGAGTGCCAAAGAGGTGGTGTGATATGATGAGACAAGGATCAAACCCCTCACCACTGACGTGCACTGTTGTGACAGACCAATTAACACCAGAGCAGATCCATGCCATACAACAACAAAGTGGACATCCTGGTGTTCATCGCACCACCTACTTTGTCTGAAAAGTATGTCCTTCAACTACAAAGGTAATTATTAAATCGGCCATATGAAGTTGTGAAGAGTGTCGAACCGTGGACCTAGCCCTGGTCTGTTGGCAAAAAAAAAACTCAGATAATGATGATATTGATAGAGAGAAGACCAGGAACAAGGGATATCATATGGGCACCGACGCAGGAGGAATGCAGACAGAAGAGCCATTTCCACCCCTACAAAGAAGTACTCAGTGAAGGCAGGCACCATTGCCCTGCTACTTGTATGATAGTGATATCAGGGAGGAATGTAGTGAGAGAATACATTTACCACACCAGGCAAAGCAGACATGTACCTGTTTGGTGTGTAAATCCAATATGGTCAACATTGTGAGGAAATGACGATGTCACAGATGGTCACAAGGAGCAGCCATTTGTAATCACCCCATTACACATGTGTGATTCTACTTTTTTTTAATACGATCAGAGCATTTTGGAGTGTGACTGTTGGACAGTGCATTTGATTTCTAGTGGTTTTATGTGCATTGGGGTTATTGACATTGGACCTATGTCTGGACTTTGCAATTTGTTTGTTTTGTTTTAAACTAAAGCTCTCATATTAACTTTATAGCAGTTATTCTTTCAATAATATAAATTCAACAAAGAAAAGGGTTCACGGAGCTTTAAAAAAAGGAGACATGCATATTATTCCATATGACTTTTACAGTAAAAACAAAAAATATATACAATTTACTCACATTTGGTAGTCTGTTTAAAAGGCTTTTTTTAAACAGACATAAATTTTCTTAGAACATATTTTTCACATTTAAAACTTCGTGCTTTTAGTTTTTGCTTCTTCACATTTGATTTTAAAGTTGTTTGTTGTTAGTTCTTTTCTTCTTGTCTTAATTTTACAACGTTGCTTTTTCTTAATTATTTTTTCTTTTCGTTTTCTTATTAATTTTAACATTGCTTCTTGTTTCTTTTTTTATACTGCAAAGAAATAGCTAATTAAACAATTTCTAACCTAGGTTTGTGATATTTAATTTAATCTGAAATTACTGAATTAATCACTTAAAAAGAATATTAACAAAAGAATAAAATTGTCTATATCAAATGACTCTAAAAACTTTACCGTAGTTTTTTTATACGATTTGAAGAATTCAACACGATGAGTCGAAAATTCTTTATTAAAACATGGTAAACTCGAATTTATAAACTCAGATTTATTGCGTGGTAAAATACACAATTGTGGCACAAGGCCGAAAAAGGGGAGAATGGAGTTGAGCCTGGTCGTCACTTACTATCCTATACCTAGCTAATCCGATTCACGACCCATTCATTCGTTACAATTGACACATTCCCCACAAAAACTCATCCATCACCTTCAATCCTTTACATACCACAATACCACATACTCTCAGGGGGTACCTACAAAAACAAAAAAATTCTCCCCATGACATAAAAATTTTATTTCATGATTATAAATACTATATGGCTAAGAATAATTTTCTGACTGAAGAATACTCCAAGATTTTAGTACAAAAAAAAAAAATTTAAAATACAAAAAACGCCAATACAACGCAAGTTGCAAATTTCAAACTTCAAAGTATCAGCTATGTTAAAAAATTAACAATTTTTTTTATTTTTCTTTACTAAGGTTTTTGAAAGAAAATGACTATTACACATTCATTTTCAACTGATTATTTTTAAAATAAAATTTTCAAACTTGTTGATCAGATTCTCAAAAAAATTCTAGATCGACTAGGACTAAATTCCAAAATTGAAAACATTCATGTTTGAGTTCATTTTTTTAAATTTAAATCCCTCAGTAGGGTTGGGAGAGAAATAAAGTTTCTTGTGGGGTACACACTGATGTTTTTTGTTTTATTGGGATTTACGACGCCGAATAAATGTCTCATTTTGAAATTTTTCAACGCAATAAAATCATACAGCAAGTCAAGTCATTAGAGCTCTTTCTTTTTTCACGTAAAAATTCCAAAACAAAAAAAAAATGAAAAACTACAGCACTTGTTTTTCGGACAATAATCATCACCATCCCCATAACACGCAACAATACACAAAGTTTATTTTGTTTGTCCCAATAATCTTGTTATTTTTAAATTAAACAAGTAAACTATTATTAACTAGATTATTAAATTATTATTTCAAATTAATTAGCATACAAAAAGCTTCCCGCTCTTGCTCTACTTCACGATCTTATTTAAGTAGGAAATGCGACGCTAAACTTGCGTTTGTTGTTGAGATTTTATTTGGTCTTTTTTAAAAAAAATATCTGAACAAAATATGTGGATACTGAGGTATTATTGAGTACAGTGGTGAGGTGTTGCATCCGAGACGAATTCACAGTGGTCAGGAGAATCACATTTCGTAACTCCGCACCTGAGAATGTGAACTTTACAGAGACAGAATGAAATTGAAATTTAATACATTTTTTTACGACTTTAAAAAATAAAAAGAGATAGTTGATTGATCCTCGTCTCTGACAATAAAAAAATTGTAAAAGTCACTAATAGTTTCTCAGTATTTTCAAAATAATTGGTCAATTGTTTTCTTTTTTAGCTATTTTCCCCAATTACCGTCTCATCCACTTTAAAACTTTTTTTTACACTAGTTTTTCAGAATAAACCGATCAATGTCTTTTTTTAACAGGATTAGCTGCATTTTTTTTCTTTACAATTATTTTTAAATGGCTATTAATACATTGATTTTCAATTTATATTTTAAAATAAAATTTTCAAAGTTGTGAAATTTGTGTTGAGAGATGAGTAAGCCGAAGCGCAACGGCAAATTCATGTTAATTTTTGTTTGTATTGAATATTTATCGCAAAAGTGCAAAGAAACAAAAGTGACCTACAAGAGAAGCCAGATTCGAGTTCAGCATATACATTTGCACGGAAATAATAGTTAAAAATTTGAAGGGATATTAGCGCTCGGGTGTTAAAATGAACATTTACCGCCAGTAAGTCACAATGACAACTGATTGAAATGACTGCAATTGGTACGACCAATAACCATCTTCTACTCATTATAACAGTTTTTTGTTGATGGACTAGGACTTGAGAGTTCAAGTTTTCTCTGTGTAAAAATTTCACTATAGCTTTCTGATGGACAAAGTTTATTTCACTTTACTTACTCAGTTTCAAACTTTCATGTTTAACTTTTTCTAAAAATAGATTTTTATTTTAGTTTGGATAAAGGCAGTTTAGTTAAACATTGAAATAAATGGAAACTGAAAACTTTACTTTCATTTCAATGATTAGTAAGTAAAGAGAATTTTTATTTTAGACAAAAACCTTAAGTAATGTTTGGACAAATGGTCTATCTATTTTTTTTATGATAAAAAAAATAGATAATTTTATCTGAAGATGGAAGGGAGTAGGATTGTTTGACTTTCTTTTGTTAATTTTAAATTTAAATGTTTTGGAAAAATTCCGAAACTAAGTGTATTTATTTTTTTTGTTTGTTACTGTACAATACATGACATATGGAATAAATATGCATGTCTCTTTTTTGTTACAATAAAAATTTTAAGATCTATGAACCCCTTTTCTTTGTTTTATTGAAAGATTAACGCACCGAGAAAAATCGAAGAGCGTTTCCAATATTTTCCTACAAGATTATATTTTACAACCACATCGCCTCTATTTTTCTTTCACTTTTTTATAAATACAAAAAAAATGAAACATTTCTGAATGTTTTTAAAATATAATTATTATAAATGGACAAATTTATTTAAATAGAATTTTAATTTTGTTTCATTGTCGTTCTACCATTTGAATCCCGATGAAAGACTTTTTTATTTCTAAAATAGAAAGACTAACACTCTAGTTTTATTTATTTTTTTCTAATTTGTAATTTTCATCTTTGTATTGTGCAATCAAAATCTTCATAGCTTCTAACTCAAAGCTAGAGTATGGAAAACTTTGTAAAATTAAAATAAAAGCAAAAAAGCTATCGTTCGGGAAAAATATTGAAAGTGAAACAGTCACCGCCGCAAAAATGTTTTCCTTCTTTAGCATATTTTTCTTTAAAACGTTCGTTTTTTGTTTTTTAAAGTTTGGAATGTAAGTCAAAAAAGATTTCTTTTATCTTTCAATCAATGTTTTTTAAAAGTATTTTTTCAGTCTGTCTTCTTCAGTGAAGAAGACTTTCACTCTTCTCCAGTAGTTTTTACGTCTTTTACGATAATTGTAATAACTTACTCATACTTTTTTTTATCTATTCTGCTAGGTATGGTCATAAATAAACTTTTTATTTGCCTCTTCTATTCGTTATTTTTAATGCTTCGTTTTATTATACTTTAAAAAAGAAAATCATCCTCGATCTCGCTACCGAAAAGTTTTCGTTGTAAACGAGCACAGCGAAACATGGATATGGAAAACCTGTCTTATCTTTAGTTTAAAGTTTACATCTGAAGAATTTCTATAATTCAAATTGTAATTTAAATTAATTCATTAAAAAAAAGTACCGAAGCCCTGTGGCAATCTTTTAATAAGCAAAAAAAAAAAATTGACAGACTGTGAGCTTGCCCTGCACCTACAATAATTACATTTTAATTCAAATAAAAATAGTACAATTAAAAAAATAAAATTACAAATATTGAACTGTTTTTCTTTTTCATTTTCACAGGTGCAGTATAAAAGAAAAACAGTGCTTAATTCATTTTCAAAATCCAATTTTACAACATAATGATTTTCTTTCAGCAATCTTATTGACGAAAAACATATACGGCAGATGATTTTTTTTAATTCCGTTTTTTTTCTGTTACGTACGCCAAAGGAAAAAATATTTTGCATACAAGACAATTTGAATTTGCATAATTCTTCATTCATTCACTGAATAACTGACTCACCTTGATATTGAGTAATCGATAGATAACAGGTTCAAATTCCAGCATTGACAAATAACCATCTTCATTAATGTCGTACTGTGCAAATAAATTGAGTCCACTTTGACCAACTGTGGATAAAAGTTCTTCTTTTAAAGCCTCTCTCGTAGACAGTTCAAAACAGTGCCACCAGTAAGCTGTAAGGATCGAAATCACAACCCCGACTAAAAACTTCATTTTAAAATGTTAGAAAGACAGGCAGACTCTAGCCTTTTTATTTTTTATTTTTTTTTAATTTGTAATTTTCATCTTTTCACTCAACATCTTAGCTTCTCTAAATGAACAAAAGGATGAAAACCTTTGTAAAATTAGAAATGAAAACAAAAAGCTATCGTTCAGGAAAAATACTGAAATCCTCTGCAACAATGTTTTTTCAACCTTTAGCAAATTTAATATTTTTCTTAAAACCTTCGTTTTTTTTTTTAAGTTCTGAAACTTGCTCCCAAATAGCACCTTAAAGGACAAATGCCCTTCTTACAATCATTATCTTTTTCTTTTGCTTGTTAAACAAGTTCTATTGGGTAAAAAAAAATCAGCGTTAAAAACAGTCTTCTCCATAGATGTATTGTAACTTATTCTAAGAATAATTAATTACGATCAAGCCTCCACTTTGTTATTTGCATTGTTTGTTGTTTTTAAAATGGGCTTTTTCTTCCAGGCGCACGTGACAGTGAAAACAGGCATCACACTACACACACAACGTTCTATGACTACCGCATTCTCTGTTCTGGGGGAGTGTACTAAGTTGGATCTAAAGTCAACAGGAAGAAGAAAATGCGCAGCTGAAGTACTTGCTTTGAAGGAATTAGAAAAGAAATGGGAAATCACTCTTTCTGACCTACCAACGAATGATCCCTATATTAGTTGTATTACAAAAGGGAGGCAACTTATGAATTATTACTATATAATTGTCTTCCTTCTATAATAAAACCTCTTATTTTCATCATATAAACAAGCAGAAAATATTGAAAAAATAATCTGAAGAGGTTAATCATAAACATAATAGAAACAAATTAAATGATACATTAACCAAAGAACAAAAGTCAACTTATAATTGATACATCATATTTAATTGGATCCCTTTTTGAGTGTTATGTAAATGTGATAAATACAGTACTTATATCTTGAATTAAATCCTTGTTAGACATCAGAAATGTATTTATTTATGAAGTCTTTCATTTCTTCTTCTACTACTACTACTACTACTACTTCTTCTTCTTCTTCTTCTTCTTCTTCTTCTTTTTCTTCTTCTTCTTCTTCTTCTTCTTCTTCTTCTATGTGCTGTGTCCCTTCAAGATGTAGGTTATCATATCTTTCCCAAACTTCCTATCCTTTGTAGCTGTTCTGTTCTGCCAACCATTTAAACAAGCTTGTTTCCTCTGTACCTCTTGCCTTCAATATGTCCTGTGAGTATAAATTTTCCAAGCCTTCTTATGTGCTCTAAAGATTTCAACTCTCATTTTGATGCTACGTATACATCCTTTTTGTTTCCGTTTTCTCTAAAACTTTGTCATTGCTCACATGTTCAGTCCATCATATTCTCAGCATCATTCTGTAGAACAACATTTCTGTAGCCTCAAGTCTCTTCCTCTTCTGTGATCAGATGGTCAAGCATTCACTGCCATATGGGGATACTGATATTACATAATAGTTCTTAATACACATCTTTTGCTATTCTAAAGCACCTTTGGATTTTGGTGTTAAAATACTTTCTGGATATTTTAATTTTTGCACTTGTTTAAATTTGGTATGTCGGGCTGTCCTTTTTGCTGACAACCGTAGATTCTGTCTTGACATATAGTCCTTTCTTCTTGCTTTACTTTGCCACCTTCTGTAGGATTCCCTATAGTTTCCTTTCTATTTCTGTTATCAGCACTATGTCATCGGTATAGGTGGACCTTGTGCATACCAATGCCGAGGGCCGGTTGATCGTGGCCGATATTGCCATGAAAAGTGGTTCGTTTCGGGTCGTTTCGGTTTATGCACCCAATTACCAGGAGGAGCGGGTTTCGTTTTTTCAGCGGTTGGGGGCCATTCTTAGTGGATTCAATGCCCCTAGTCTTAATGGCGGACTGGAATGCCATCCTGGACCCCAAGTTAGATTGGGTGCGGGGTGCTAGCGGGTGTAGGGGCGATCGTAGCTTGGTTGATCTGATCAACAATTTTGGTCTCGTCTCGGGGGGAAAATGTGGACATGGGCTAATAGTTGGCGTTCTGACAAGGTGGTTAGCTACCTTGACAGAATGTTAGTTAGAGGAGCCGACATAGATTTGTTAGATTGTCCCACATTCCACTGGGTAGGCTATACGGACCACAAACTCGTTTGTGCCCGTGTGGCGTTAGATCATAGACCTATAATGGCTGGTTACTGGAAGTTCAATCTGTCTTTACTGGACAGGTGGGACTTTCAGGAGCAGCTAACTAGCTTAGTGCAGCGGGAGCTAGTGGGGGCGGTTATCGGGAATAAGTGTAGGATTAGGTCTTTCACCACGGATTTCAGCAAATGGCTTGCCCTAGATAGAGCTGAGGAGGTGAAGATGCTTAAAGCTAGTCTTTCCCGGACAGTGGCTGGGGGGATCCCATAGAGATAGCCTTAGCTAGGGAGGCCGTGGAGCGGTCAAATAACGAGCGCTACATGGGCCAGATAATTAGACATAGGTTAAGCAAGATGATTTCCGAAGCTGTGAACATAGGCGCAGATCTGTGCAAGGAAGAGATTCGTTGAGGTTCCGATCGTTACATTCGTGAAGTCGATACCCCGGAGGGACGTACTCGTCAGGCCACTGACGACATGTGCGAGGCGTTTCAGCGGAATTTCGAGAGCCGGTATATCAAGGAGCCTGGTCTCCGCGAGGAGGAGTTTCGCAGCTATTTGGCCGACTTTCCTCGGCTTTCGCCGACTGAAGCGGCTAGCTGCGAGGGAGAGATCACAGAGGGCGAAGAAGAAGGTCGGCAGAGGCAAGTCGCCCGGTCTGGATAGTTTGCCCTATGAATTGTACTTTAGGCTGTCGCACATCTTTGTCCCGATTTTGACTGTGGTGTTCAACAACTGGTTCCGGTCGGGGTCCATCCCCAACCGAATTTCCAGGGGTGTGATCACGCTGTTGAAAAAGGGCAAGGGTGTTGGGCTGGATTTAGATGATTATAGGCCCATAACTCTGCTAAACACAGAGTTAAAGATTTTGGCCAAGATCCTGCAGTCAGTTGCCGAGTCTCTGTTGGGTCCGGAGCAGACTTGTTCTGTGAGGGGCCGAACAATTCAGAGCAATCTGCATCTGACTGGCACGATCCTAGAGGGTGTAAAAGACGGCGATGAGGCTGCGTTGATCAATTTGGATAAGTCCAAGGCATTTGATAGGGTTGAGCATCGCTACCTTGCTGCTGTCCTGCAGGCCACTGGATTCGCACCCGACTTCTGCCGCTGAATAAGCCTCCTGTATTGCTCTCCCAGTGCTGTGGTACAGGGAAGCTGTCGAGTGCTTTTGCGCTGTTTAGGTCGGTTTGTCAGGGTTGTCCACTGTCGCCCCTACTTTATGCTTTGACGTTAGAGCCTCTCCTTCGCCGGCTGAGGGACAGGGCGTGCAGTCTGGCCCTACGCGGAATCGCTGTTCCTGGAGGGGTTTGAGCCATGGTTTCTGTGTACGCCGATAATGTATCTGCTTTCGTGTCGTCCCGCAGCGACATTGAGGCGCTAATGAAGGCACTTGACCGGTACGAGAAAGTGACAAAGGCCAAGATTAACCGCGACGAGTCGTCTGGCTTGCGGTTAGGTGCCTGGAAGGGGGCCGATCTTTAGGTTGGACGGACGGTCCTATCCGCATTCTTGGAGTGTGGTTTGGACCCGACCTCCAGCTAGAGAAAAATTGGTCTGAAGTACGAGCAAAGGTCGACGCTGCCGGTCAGACTTGGCATCGACGGAGGTTGTCCGTGAAGGGCCGGGCAGAGGTGTGTGCTACAAACATTTTCCCGATTGTCCTTTATCGATTGTCCATACTTCCTTTCTGTAAAGGCCATCGGAAGCCGCTCATTATCCTCCATTTTATGGAGGGGACGCGGGAATCGGGTCGACAGAGGAGTCTGTACACAACGCCCGTGCCATGGGGGGGGGGATTGCGAATGCCGCACGTGTTAAGCCACAAACTCGCCTCGAGGCTGACTTTCCTACGCCGCGCATTCACGGGAGATTCGATTATGGTGGGGATTGTTAGGGACGCTTTCCCTTTCCTTACTATCACCCCCCCCCCCATCTCACGGGCTGAGCGCCATCGTAAGCCCCGGGATCAATCGGATTTCCTTCGCGAGTGTTGGTCGGCTTTGTTGGCTATTCCTCGGTACAGTGACCTTTCACGGCCTAGGAAAGTCTTCTATCGTCTTTTAGTGGAGGGGGCCACGCAGGATTCCCTACGTGATCGGCTCTGCTTGTCGAAGTATGAGTTTCGCTCTTTCTGGTCTTGGGTGCCAGCTGCGGATTATCTCAGTAACCCTGAGTTTTCGCTTACCTGGCGATTGGCTCTGAATCGGCTGCCTCTCAATGACAAGGCTTTCATATGGGGCTTGGCTGTTTTGCCAGACTGTGAACGGTGTGGACTTGGTTTAGAAGAAATGGCTGCGCATGCCTTCTACCATTGTCTCATGGGACCATGTTGGCGAGCTGACGGCTCGTTTCGCTCCCGAAAAGCTTGTGCCCATTGATCGTGCATACGTGTGTGACAATGTGTCGTCCCCGTATTCCGGGGTGAAACGAATGGTGTTTCTGATGCTGCTAGCCACGGTCCGAATGGTGATTTTGGACGACGCGACAGGAGGAGGTTTTGCGAGGCATCCGTCTTTCTCATCAGGATCTGATCAGATTCTTTGAGCATTAGCTCAAGATGAAGATTAGAACTGATAGAAAACGCCTGCATTCGACAGTCTTCAGCGAAAGGTAGGTGACTGAGGCGAGCTTGGTTCATTTGAACGGGGCTAGCCTTGATTTTCCCTTCTAGGTCAAGTTATGTCACATCAGGATGGTTTCCTGTGGAGCCTTCCCCGTGGTTAGGTTAGACAAGCTTTTGTGTAGCTAGTTAATGTGAGTAAGTTCCTGGCCTGTTCCCGGCTATCTCTTTCATTATGATCCAAGTCGAGATTCCCAACCTCCCCAGTTTGTTTTGGTCCCTTTTATCTCGACTGGATCAGCTTTATATTTTCCCATGGCCGTATAATTTTTTTTATCCTTTTCCCACTGTGACGAGGTGTCGTAGAAGGCAAGAGGGGGAGACACCCCCACCCTCTCTTTGCAACCCATCGGCCACGAAAGCAGAGGTCAGTTGTGTAGCAGCCGTTGAGGGAGGGGAAATGAAGCGGTAAAAGTTATCGTGTCCTCTCCATACAAACCCTAGGCGAACGAGGAGAGAGAAACAAATCCCCCTCTCTCTGCACGAATAGTGTGCCAGCAGTTGGAGTAGTGTGATGGTCAACCGAGAAGAGGAAGAATGTTGGCGCCAAAAAGCGACCCACGTGGCGCAAATCATGGAAGCTAAAAGTTAGTTATGAGCTGATGTTCGCCGAGGCAGGGTCGAAGATATCATAACTCCGAGGCACATCCAGCCCCGTAAGAAGAAGAATTCTACCAAAAAGAAGACACCCCCCCCCCTTTGGAAAAGGGAATAAGATAAGTACCGCCATTTCCGAAATTATATCCTATGCAAGGGTTAACGGGCCTTAGAAAAGAAAAAGAGAAGGAAAAATAGAACAAACGAAACCCTAGTGACTCGATTTATTTTCCAAGAAAAAGAAAAGAAAAAGAAAAGATCTGTAAACGCACGTGGGTTAAAAAAGAAAGGATCCTATAGATATATATATAAAAAAGAAGAAAAGGGATAAGAGACGTTAGCCTTGGCCAGGCTCTATAAACTTTATGACAGAAAGAGAAAGACATTTTTTTTATTATAGTTACGAATGTGTTGCTCTTTTATTCATGTTATATGTTGTGTTGATAAATGTTTGTCATTATGTAAATATATGTATGAATATGTACATGCATTGTTTTGCTTTAATTATTTGATGTCCATCAGTGTTGTTTCCTTGTCCCCACCCCCGAGCCAACCAGAATCGAGAAAATCCCGTCATCCAACTTTGGATAATTACTAACCTATAAGTTCACCTCCGGACAGACAAAAAAACGGGAGACGGAGAAGAATTTGGTGGTATATGAACCAACGTCGTGGTCCTCCCTGCCACTTCACTGATTTGCCAGAAGCACCCCCCGCTTAGTAAACTCAGTGCAACGTAACACCACTCCCGTAGCGAGAGTGCTTCTTGATTTTGTCCCATGGGCAGAATACACACTATTGACTGAACTCTCACAAAGACACTTTTGTACACAACCAAACACTTTAATTTCACACACAAACCTTAATAACAGTTTCACACACTGAAACTTGGCATAAATACACTACATAATTCAATTCAACTATTCACACTTGTCCAACAATATCTGACTTAATTGTGTATGTTAATTTTATGTTATCAATGTTATTGTTAAACGTTTAATTATGTTGTTTTCACTTGAATGATTTGCCTTCAATATTCCTGTTTCTTAATTTGTTGTGGATGAATGCCTAAGAACACCAACATCACTAACCCTTCTGATAACCTAATCTTCTGATATCTTAAAGTACATTCACCAGTTTGCAACAAGATCATTACATTCACTTTTACACAAATATCCTTGAAAAAGGTATGAATCGATCTTTTCTTCCCACACCAGCTATGGGATAAATAGCAAGACAAATATGACCCTGGCAAGGCACATACTTGAACTGTAACTAAGGTCTGCTCAGCTTAGTTGCAGTATAGACTGCTGGCTTCCTCTGTGAGTGTTGAAGAAACACAAATGAGCCTGAGCAGATGACCATGCTTGGAAATGAGCAACCCATGTGTGACATCAAGTCAAAACAGTGGTGGCAGTTTTTATATTGTTGACACCATTTTATATTGTGCTGATACAGGTGTATGCTGTTGAAGGATAATGTTAGTAACGAGTTAGTGACAACATAAAGAGAAGAGAGACATAGGTCTGAACTCAACAAGATTCTATTAAACACTGCTAAAGAAGTAGTTTTACTACTACGGTATAACACATGATTATGTGATGGAAGGTTGCAGGCAATGGTGACAGTGGGAGTAATCACAACCAAGGGGAAGTAACTCGATGTATTGGTTCATATACAACAGCAGTGGTGGTATACTGTGATTGTCACAGGATTATCTGTATATTGATCAACACTTATCTAGAATCAGTGTAGTATCTCCACCTTAGATCAAAGTGTTACTCACCAACACTTCTGCCTAGGATCAAAAGATAGTTGCTTCACCTTTGAATGGTAATCCAAGTACATGTATTTGTTTCTCATCAGCTGTGATATTGTTTCTGGGGAAGGACTTGGCAAAAAGCTCCGGATAAGCTTGTTACTGGGTATTCTATTTCTGAAGCAGAATCTCTCCATTGCACTATAAGTGGAAGATCAGAGTGTTCTGATGCTTTTTTGTCTGTGCTCATACATACAGGGCATGATAGGTAAATTGTCGCAATTTTATATTTTCAATTCTGTGCTTTTTCTCTTCTTGATTGATATCTCCAAACAAATCAGAAAAAAAGCATTTTGTATAAATTAAATAACTTTGTAAAATGAAATTCTTTTAAAAAAACATATTTCTATTTATTAAAAAATGTTTAAATTTTCATTAATTTAAACTTGAAATTACAAATATACCTGGAACTGCTTTACTGCAATATATATGTGCTGTATTTATAGGGTAAGAATGCTCAATATCAGAGATAAAACATTTATATATTTAGATAGTGTAGATGTAGAAATCAACACTTTATGTTTACTATCAGTTTCACTCTTTAGTTCAAACTTATCTGAAGATTACACTAATTGTTAAATGTTAGAAGCCATGTGATAAAAGCTTACTTAAAAGAAAAAAATAAACAAAAGGACAATAGCCTAGGGGATTAAAGTGGTGGTTTGTGAATTTGGTGACAGTTTAGCATCCCGCTACCACTCTCTTATTAATGCTGAATTTTATTCAGCTTCATACAGGTATTCAGGGAAATATCAACTTATAATTGGTCAATACACACAAGTGGGCGTTGTAATCCACCCATGTACAAATATTTTTCCAGCACGTGACCAAGTCAAGTTTCCCCCCCAATTTTCTGTGAGTCTGTCACGTGGTTACATTAGTTATAAATAGCAGACACACACTCTCTCTCTCTCTCTCTCTCTCTCTCTCTCTCTCTCTCTCTCTCTCTCTCTCTCTCTCTCTCTCTCTCTCTCTCTCTCGCGAAGATGTAACCTTCCAGGATCTCATCTCAACCATGGGCGGTCAGACGTTAAAAGCATTTTCACACATGCACGTACGTACGAAATTTTCAAAACTACATTACAAACATCCAAAGCATTTCCAAACAAGCAACAAGAACTTTTCTCTTTGAAATACTCTTCTAAAGCTACAGTTTATTTAACATTTTTCAGCTTTCAATTTCACAATTCAGTCAAAGGGACATAACACCAACACAATAGTAAACTCTATGCATATACATCATTTACACAAAAATAAACATAAATGTTGTTATAAAACCTTTTGTTCCTTCTTGTGTTTCATATTTTGTGGTATTTTACGTTAAATATAAATCGTGTGGTCATGTTAATAACAGACATATACAAATGGTCCATTCTTATTAACATACCACAACAAATGGTAAACCACGACGTTCAAGAATAAAATCCACGAAATATTTGCTTTCTAAGTAACATTTTCAAACAGCATTTGAGATTTTCATACGCAAGGGATATGTAGAATCCTCCGTATTTTTCCACTCAACCCGTTTAAAGGCGGAATTTTCCATAAGAGCTAGTTTCGACCAATCAACACCACACATTGCGAAACTCGGCTTATTATTGGTCGAGATGCCCCAGGATAAATGTTGGCGCCAACGCGCTGGGAGCCGATCTAATTTTCGCAGAGTAAATAAAAGGGCGAATCTTAGTCCGATTCACTAGTCAGCAATTCACTCTCAGAGAGATTTCTACAGAGATCCACGCGTGTCTACATCTTGACTTAAAGGACTTTTCGCGCGTCAACACCTGACTCAACCTTCAACCTCTTTCTCTCTCTCTCTCTGAAATCTTAGTACGTTTCTAAAAAAGTGTTATTCTACACTACCAAACAGAAATTATTACTAAAGCAAATATTTATAAAAAATACGGTCCAAGGTGAATAACTCTGCCAAAACAAAAACATGCAAAATTCAGCAAAAAAAATCTCGCAACTACAATACTTTAAAATTTATCTCTCGATAAATTTTCCTCAAATTTTTATGTGAACACTTTTCCTAAACAAAGGAACATTCATGAACTTTGAGTTCATAAAATACTTCATTCAACTTTTGTTCAACAATTCAGTTATTTCGACTGAAACACAACCTTTTCCAAAAATTGTATTGTAATTTATTTGTACATAAATATTCAATGTTTGTTTCTAATTGAACTCACGACTACCTTTGTTTCTTCGTTCAATATTGCCTTTGAGATTTATTCCTTTTGTATGTCTACGCTAAAATTGTTGTGATTAATATGAAGAACATGCTTTTCACGTTTATTACCACAAACCTAAAACCCTTCTGATTACACACTAATTCATAGCGATCCCAACAAATTGGTAACCCCGACGTTTGTACAGGCAAAACCACCAACAAATTGATAACCACATTATTTCAAACAACAAAACCTCAGTCGACATGGCAGATCCTGTACAACCAATTGAAGCTGCACTCAGGATGGAACTCCCTTCCTATACCACGAATACACAAACGTGGTTCATACAACTCGACGCGATTTTCCAAGCCAGACACGTGACGTCCCAGCAGTCGAAATTCGCGTTTGTTGTGGAGAAACTTCCCGCTGAAATCGCTGCGGAAGTAGCGGATATCCTTATTAATCTCCCGCCCGAAAAGCCGTATGAGGTGCTTCGGCACGCAATCCTACAACGAACAGGTTGCTCCGAGGAACGAAAGATTAAGGATCTCCTTACGAATGTAACACTCGGGAACAGCAAACCCTCCCAACTTCTTCGTAAAATGATTACACTACTCGGTGACAACAGTATATCCGAAACTGTATTAAAACAAATGTGGCTGGAGAAATTGCCGCCCGATATAGTGCAAATTTTAGCAGTCCTAACTGAGGAGGTCGATGTCCACAAGCTGGCATCGATCGCGGACAAAATCGTGGACACTAGACCAGCGCGCCAAATTTCCTCTGTCGTAACAGATAACCCGACCCCGGATGTTAACCAGCAACTCCATTTTCTGACTACCGAACTAAGGAACCTGTCTTTACGCCTAGACAGAATTCAGAGCATTCCTGGACGGAGTCGCGATACTTCAGCTAACAGACACAATCCTGGTAGGCGACGATCAACGTCAAGACATACTCGTCACCGCCAGAGAAACTATTGCTGGTATCATGAAGTGTTTGGCGCCCGCGCAAGAAAGTGTCAGCCACCATGTGCGTACAAGAACGCGGGAAACTCCGAACCCGGCGGCCATTAAGGGCGTGTGCTGCTGGGCTAAATAACGGAAATCGCCTATTTTACGTTCTCGACAACAACAGCAGATTGAAGTTCTTAGTTGACACTGGCGCTCAGATCAGCGTTATACCGCTGAGTTATTGTAAGAAATCGTCATTAACGCCCAGACAAACTCAACTCAAGCTACAGGCTGCAAACGGCACATCCATCAGCACGTATGGCGAGCGTATTATGTCTCTAAGCATCGGCCTACGGAGAGAATATACATGGACCTTCACTATAGCCGATGTAGAGTTACCCATTATAGGAGCGGATTTCCTCGCACACTTCGACTTGTCCGTGGAGCTGTCATCTCGGACACTTACCGATATGCGCACGGATATGCGACGACGCGGATTTTTATCCAAGCTTTCCACGGTTGGACTGACTGCTCTGGTACCTAGTGCGAACGGTTGCGAGGATTTGCTTAAGCAGTACAAATCTCTTTTAGCACCGTTCACTCATACAGAACCCATAAAACACAACACAACACATACTATTAAAACAACTGGACCCCCAGTCCACGTGTCACCCCGTCGTCTACACCCAACTAAATTACGGGTGGCTAAGGAAGAATTCGAAAACATGCTCAAACTGGGCATAATAAGACCATCTTCCAGTCCGTATTCCACACCGTTACACATGGTCCCTAAGAACGAACCTGATGCCTGGCGACCGTGTGGAGATTACAGACTCCTAAACGCTCGGACTGTGCCAGACAAATACCCAATCCCTCATATTAAGGATTTTGCTTTGTCCCTTGAAGGCGCTACTGTCTTCACCAAGCTGGACTTAAGGAAGGCTTTTTATCAGATTCCTATCGAACCATCTGATATTCATAAAACAGCAATAACGACACCGTTCGGTTTGTACGAATTTACCCGAATGCCGTTCGGACTCCGTAATGCTGCGCAATCTTTTCAGCGTCTTATAGACGAAGTCCTCCGCGGATTACCTTATACTTATGCGTACATTGACGACGTACTGATAGCAAGTAAAACGCCCGAGGAACATCGTAACCATTTACAGTCGGTCTTTGAACGATTGCAACATTACGGACTAAAGTTAAACATTGATAAATGTTTATTCGCTGTCCCCGAATTAACTTTCCTTGGTCACGTCATTGATGAGAATGGCTTAGCTCCCCTGGACGAAAAGGTCAAGGCCATCAGTGAATTCCCACCACCGTCAACATTAAGACAGCTACGGCGATTCATTGGCATGATCAACTACTATCGCCGATTTATACGCGACTGTGCCATTGTACTTCTTCCACTGACGAATCTTCTTTCTAATCATAAGCGAAAAAACCCGAAGATTGTGTTATCTGCAGACGAGCTGGACTCTTTTCGTAAAGCAAAACAAGCTTTGCAGGATTGTACCAAACTTGTGTACATTACGTCCTCACCCGACGCGAAACTGACGCTAACTACCGATGCGTCGTCGGATACAGTTGGTGCCGTACTTCACCAGATAGTCGACGGTGTGGAAAGACCACTGTCATTTTTCTCTATTAAGCTAAATACGGCCCAACAGAAGTATAGTACCTTCAGCCGTGAACTGTTGGCAATTTATTTAGCCATCAGACACTACCGACACATCCTGGAAGGTCGTGACTTTTCAATTTTTACAGACCATAAGCCACTTACATACGCTCTACATGCTAAGTCGGATAAGCACAATCCGCGAGATATCCGCTACATGGATTACATATCACAATTCTCGTCGGATATACGCTACATTAGTGGAGCTAGTAATACCGTGGCCGACACCTTGTCTCGTACAACTCTCAGCGCAGTGCATAGTACAACACTGAACTTTGATAACTTAGCTGACGAGCAAGACAAGGACGAAACCCTGCAAGCTATCCACTCGGACACTTCCTTAAAAATTGAAAAAAGACCGCTCCCGTTTACAAACAGGTCAGTTTATTGTGACATCAGCACGGGTAACCCGCGTCCGTACATTCCGCCAAATATGCGCCGTCTGATTTTTGAACATTTTCATACACAAGCACATCCTGGAGGCAAGGCGACGTTGCGGACCATATCGGACAGATTTATCTGGCCCGGTATGGCAGCTGACATTAAGCAGTGGTCCCGCACGTGTTTACGTTGCCAAGCCACCAAAGTTGGCAGACACACAAGGGCACCTACATCAACCTTTGCCGACCCAGACGGTCGTTTTACTCACTTGCATGCAGATTTGGTGGGCCCACTTGAAAATGTGAATGGATTCGAGTACATTTTGACAATAATCGACCGGTTTACTCGGTGGCCAGTCGCCATCCCACTGCAATCAACTACAGCTGAAACAGTGGCCAGTGCTATTTTTAATAACTGGATCACAAACTTCGGATGCCCTTCGGTAATCACTACCGATAGAGGTCCACAGTTTCAATCAGCCCTTTTCAACGAATTCACTGATCTATTGGGAATTAAACATATTTCCACTACAGCATATCACCCTTGTTCCAACGGCCTCGTAGAAAGATTCCATCGGCAGCTTAAATATGCTATAACTGCTTCAACTAAAGGCCGAACTTGGGTTGATAAACTTCCCCTGATCATGCTGGCTTTGAGGAATACTGTCAAGCAGGACTTGAACTGTACCAGTGCTGACTTGGTTTTTGGGACTCCCCTAACCTTGCCAGGACAGATCTTCGGCCCTGTATCGGACAACCTACCTAGCAGCCAGTTTATCAGCGACCTTCGGCAGAAAATGTCTGAAACTGTTTATACGCCGACCAGAGCCTTTCACAGGCCATATTACATCCCAGCTGATCTGCATACAGCCAAGTTCGTATTTCTACGCCGAGATATGGTCCGTAAACCTTTAACACCCAACTACACTGGACCGCATCAGGTCATTTCTCGAGCGTCGAAATATTTTGTTCTAGATCTCGCCGGCAAGCGAACTACGGTCAGCATTGACCGGTTAAAACCAGCTTATATCAACAGTGACGACCAACCTGTGACCACTCAGCCAACACCTGTTTCTGAGACATCACATAAACACCCATCTTCTACGCCTGAACCCCAAATTAACCCACCTACACGGACTAGGTCCGGCAGGCGCGTTCATTGGCCAGCAAAGTACACCACCTTTTATACATATTAATGTCCAAACTACGTTGACCATTAATCTCGTGGGGCTATTTGTAGAATCCTCCGTATTTTTCCACTCAACCCGTTTAAAGGCGGAATTTTCCATAAGAGCTAGTTTCGACCAATCAACACCACACATTGCGAAACTCGGCTTATTATTGGTCGAGATGCCCCAGGATAAATGTTGGCGCCAACGCGCTGGGAGCCGATCTAATTTTCGCAGAGTAAATAAAAGGGCGAATCTTAGTCCGATTCACTAGTCAGCAATTCACTCTCAGAGAGATTTCTACAGAGATCCACGCGTGTCTACATCTTGACTTAAAGGACTTTTCGCGCGTCAACACCTGACTCAACCTTCAACCTCTTTCTCTCTCTCTCTCTGAAATCTTAGTACGTTTCTAAAAAAGTGTTATTCTACACTACCAAACAGAAATTATTACTAAAGCAAATATTTATAAAAAATACGGTCCAAGGTGAATAACTCTGCCAAAACAAAAACATGCAAAATTCAGCAAAAAAAATCTCGCAACTACAATACTTTAAAATTTATCTCTCGATAAATTTTCCTCAAATTTTTATGTGAACACTTTTCCTAAACAAAGGAACATTCATGAACTTTGAGTTCATAAAATACTTCATTCAACTTTTGTTCAACAATTCAGTTATTTCGACTGAAACACAACCTTTTCCAAAAATTGTATTGTAATTTATTTGTACATAAATATTCAATGTTTGTTTCTAATTGAATTCACGACTACCTTTGTTTCTTCGTTCAATATTGCCTTTGAGATTTATTCCTTTTGTATGTCTACGCTAAAATTGTTGTGATTAATATGAAGAACATGCTTTTCACGTTTATTACCACAAACCTAAAACCCTTCTGATTACACACTAATTCATAGCAATCCCAACAGATACACACAGAATTCAATTTCAACTCAGAAAGACACTAAAAAAACTTAATTCTTATACTGCATTTTTGAAACAAACTTTCTTTATGAGAGATTTGGAAAATTTACATTACAAACTTTTCCACTCAATATCTTTCATAGAAAAACCTTTCGTCTCTAAAATTTTTGGTACTCCGACTACCAGAATTAATTGGCAATACAATGTTTTAAGTTTATTGGCTTACTTCATCGACACTTGAATTTATAGCCTATCTCGTCAACTTCAGGAACATATTTTCCTCTGTCAAATTTGGATCTTTACGATATGCTCAATTACTTCAAAACATTTTAGTATCTTGAGTATGAATCTTTTACCACTACAAACTCTCTTACCAAAATTTTTTCAATAATTCCAGTTCTCTTCACTGGAGTTACATTTTGGCGCGCAACTCTCTCCCTCCCACGTGTGTTTAATATAAAACAATATGGCGTAAACAAGTGAAAACTGTAGAGGACCGCTGGGGGGTGAAATGTGAGGAGATATCTCTTAAGATTTCCTGCTAGCCGGTCCAGCTACATAGGAAAGTTGGACTATAATTAAGTCCAAAGAAGATAAAGGAAACAAACAAGACCGATACATATATGCAAACAAATATATATTATGGGTAAACAAATATATTAATACACGAAGACATGAAAGGTTACATAGTGTTTGTATGGAGAAGTTATGTGTGTGTTTTGTGTTGAGTGTCCGTACGTACTTGTATTGTCCTTAGCGTGTTCCCAGATATGGGAAACGCTGTATCTGTGAGATGTCACATATTGGCCCAAGTGAAAAAGAGAAAGTTTTTTTTACCTCGCCTCCGTGCGAGGTAGCGGCCCAAGGCCTGAGTCGAAAAAGAGATTTTACCTCATCTCCATGCGAGATGGCCGCCCAAGGCCTAAGTCGGAAAAGAGATTTTACCTAATCTCCACGCGAGATGGCCGCCCGGGGCCTAAGTCGGAAAAGAGAAAGAGAGAGAGAGTGGTCAGCCAGTATTTATACTCGTGGGAGAGAGACCCCTGTTGAAGGATTAAGGAAATGAGGAGGAGCTAACTCCGACAATACCCCCTCTTTGGATTAAAAGTGTAGGAAACGAACTTTTAAAATGTAAAAAGTTTTGAATATTGTTCTTTTGCACTGAAAAGAGAATGTGTCTGAGTGAGGTTGCGATGCGGAATTCGACGAATGTGCTTGTGTTGTCGTCAGGGTGCTGTGTATTTCTCTAGTGGGTCAGAGTCGTGGCACGTCCTGGATGAAATGTCGGTAGTGTTTAGCGTTTATCAAAAGTTGTCTGTTTTTCGAATGCTCCACGTTGAGTTGGATTTGTCGTCTCGTCAACCTGTTTGCTGGCTTGGTCGTAGTTTTGCTTGAAAGATGAGGTTGTTTGTTTGGTTTGCTGGCATGGTCGTAGTTTGTTTGGAAGACGAAGTTGTTTGTTTGGTTTGCTGGATAAAATTGGCGCCCAAGATTTAAGTAGCGTTGTGGCGAAGTTGAGCTGATGTGGAATTTCTACCGAGTGTCGAATTGGGTTGCATGTTTGAGAGAATTTTCTATTATTAACGATGGAATATCGTTCTCGCAAATGCTTAGGTCATTCGAGTAGCATCGTTGCAGGATGAGAAAGGACAGTGAGTCGCCTTTGTTTGAGATGGGGTTCACACTTTATCTATTTCAGTTCAGAAGAAAGTTGAATTTAGTTAAAATGGCGTTGCGTTCTCCGTTTGGTAAACGGGTGAAATTGAGGTTAAAAGTTGCCGAGAGAAAGAAAAGGTCAAGCAAATATAGACCAGTAGGGAGAAAGAGTTGTATGGTTCGCTCATAGTAGTAATTGCAGTTTCCACGTGTTGTAAGAGTAATTCCTTTTGCCGTGAAGGAGAAAATTGTTTTGTAGACATGTTGTAGTGAATTAAAAGTTCTTTCGTTAATAGAGTACGGCGTGCGTAGGATAGACAAGTTTCCAATATTATGTTGTTTTGACTGGCTCTCATTTGGAAGGTCTGTATAAGAATTTGCTTGTACATATATATCGTCTTGTGTGTGTTAGCAGGAGTTGAAATTTTGATCACGTCGGGTAGTCACCATTATGTAGCGGGACGTGGTGTGATGGTGGTAAACATATATATATTACGCGAAGAGATGAGAAGTTACATAGTGTTTGTATGGAGAAGTTATGTGTGTGTTTTGTGTTGAGTGTCTGTACGTACTTGTATTGTCCTTAGCGTGTTCCCAGAATATGGGAAACGCTGTATCTGTGAGATGTCACATATTGGCCCAAGTGAAAAAGAGAAAGTTTTTTTTACCTCGCCTCCGTGCGAGGTAGCGGTCCAAGGCCTGAGTCGAAAAAGAGATTTTACCTCATCTCCACGCGAGATGGCCGCCCGGGGGCCTAAGTCGGAAAAGAGAAAGAGAGAGAGAGGGGTCAACCAGTATTTATACTCGTGGGAGAGAGACCCCTGTTGAAGGATTAAGGAAATGCGGAGGAGCTAACTCCGAGAAAACAAAACTGAATCTTCACTCAAGCTAACCTTGCCTGACTTCAGTGCGAATGTTCAAACATGGTTTCAACAGGTCAACGCTAAACTTCAATCGCATAACGCCATATTGACATGGAAGCATAACTTAATTCAACATTTTTGACTGGATTAAACAGATATTTCTGGATGACTCAATGTTCCTTTACTTATGATGTGACACGACTTTGAGAATTTGCATGCACGTTATTCGTTTGCTATTAATACTGCAAATTCAGCATTCTCTCGCTACATATAGATGCTATCCGTCACTACTTTTAGCGATCGCATTCTATTCAATCCTAAAACTCAAGAAAAGGCGCGAATACAATTTTCTGCACCATGTGGCGACATTTCACAACACTGCTTATCAACATTTCAACATTTTTAATGTACAAAAGTTTTCTACGCTGAAGTGATTAAGTGTGAAACAATCTTCGGACAACCGACTGTCCTTGAATAAATTCTGCATGACGCAATCTTCAGACGACCCACTGCCCGAAATATATTCTACGACGCAACATTCACATAAAAATTTGCTGACGATATTACTAAATATTACTTAGTTATCACTAATACACAAATTTTTTCAACTTCGCCACAACACTCTCACTCTAACATAAATCTGTATGCATTCTACAGTACACTACTTGACTATGCATATCGACTTACTGATTTTATGCGGAGCACTGGAATTAAGCAAGCTGCAAATATTTAAACACAACAGCGTCGGCAAAGTAATACACATGTACACTTCATCGACACATATTCACTCAGACTGTGCTATACATTCACTCTCAATATAATTTAAGCAATGCACATACTTTTGACAATTTTTCATCTGATAAAATTTCAGAAATCACGTATTCAACTTCAACATGCATCAACCATTTTGGACACATTCTCTATTCAGTTTATAACTTTTTACATATTGAAAGTTTTCTTTCCTGCAGCTTTCAGCCTGGGGGGTATTTTAACATCCCTCTACCACTTTCTTATCAATGTTGTATTTTATTCAGCTTCATACAGATTTTCAACTTCTAATTGGTCAATACACACAAGTGGGAGTTGCAATCCACCCACGTACAAATATTTTTCCAGTGCGTGACCAAGTCAAGTTTCCTGTGAGCCTATCACATGGTTACATTAATTATAAATAGCAGACACAAGCTCTCTCTCTCTCTCTCTCTCTCTCTCTCTCTCTCTCTCTCTCTCTCTCTCTCTCTCTCTCTCTCTCTCTCTCTCTCTCTCTCTCTCTCTCTCTCTCTCTCTCTCTCTCTCTCTCTCTCTCTCTCTCTCTCTCTCTCTCTCTCTCTCTCTCTCTCTCTCTCTCTCTCTCTCTCTCTCTCTCTCTCTCTCTCTCTCTCTCTCTCTCTCTCTCTCTCTCTCTCTCTCTCTCTCTCTCTCTCTCTCTCTCTCTCTCTCTCCTCCAATGATATAACCTTCAAGGATCTTGTCTCAACCTTGGGCGGTCAGACGTTAAAAGCATTTTGACGCATGCACGTACATACGAAATTTTACAAACTACATTACAAACATATGAAGCATTTCCAAGCAAGCAACAACAACTTTTTCTTTGAAATACTCTTCTAAAGCTACAGTTTATTCAGCATTTTTCAGCTTTGTAATTCATTCAACTTTTGTGAGCTCAGATAAAAATATTTCAGTTTCATAATTCAGTCAAAGGGACATAACACCAACACAATAGTAAACTCTATGCATGTGTATCATTTACACAAAAATAAATAACAACAGTAATTGTGCGTTCAATTCCTTGGCCAGGCAGTGTGTACTTGGACTCTTTGGAAACGGGCGGGCAATAACCGAGCAGTATTCAAAATTAAAACTAAATGATATCCCTAGACATGGAACGAGAACAATCTACCCCTGTAAATTAAATAAAGAGTTCACTTCAGAATTCCCTGTAGGTTACCCAGATAGATAAAACCTGATGAAAGTCAGAGGGCACAATGGCTGAAACACTGTGATAACAACAACAAAGATAAGGACAATAATACACATATAAATAGTGTAAACTGAATCACATTGTCTTTCTGAATTGAACTTTGGACAATTCATGACAACATTTCCTCCTTGTTTGAGAAGGATTATTGATGATTTGCAAAGTACGATCATTAAAATTAATCAACATAGAATTTCTGTTGTTCAGAAATTAGTCAACATATCTGTAACGAATGTAGGACTATATAAAAAATAATAATAAGAAGAAGATTACATTAGCATATATTATGTGCAATGATATATTATTAATATAATTATATAATAATCTCATTATTATTAATATATAATATTAATATTAATTATTATATTATGTATAATTTCTTCCAAACACATACAGTAATGTGCAATCTACAATAAAAATTTAGTTGTAAAATGTTGCAAAACATAGGCTCCAGAGAGCCAGTGAAATTGGCCAATAAAAAGCTGCAATTGCCTTTCATCTCACCCAATCAGCGATCATCTTAATTGATCAGTCATCTGTTAGGTGCCAAAAATAAACTGACTAGTCATAAAGCAGAAGCATTTACTATAAAATCTGCTGTCACAAGCTCCATTTGTTAGAATGGCTCGTTTGGTAGTAAAGAAAATGTCGGTTTTTACGTTTGTCCAGCTAAGTTTTGCCGGACAAGGATTTAAAGAATTTTTAATTAACATCAAGTTAATCATTTTATTTTTCATTTTTCTTTCTGTTATTTGTGAATCTTTGACTTTCAGTTTATTACTCTGATTTTTCCTTTTTGTAACTTTGTTTTAATATATTTTCGTGTTTGTTTTGTGTCTCTTTTTGTAAGCCAAACTTGTTGAAATTTTATTTTGGCACACTTCGTTATATTCCTGTCTCTTTCTTCTCCCTTTCTTTCTCTCTCTCTCCTTCTCTCTATATGTTGTTCCTCTCCCTTTCAATGAATATGTCACGTGATCGGATATTGTCTCCTGATTGGTCCTGATGACAGTTCCCGCCTTGCCAGAAGAAATTCAAAGTGGAAAGTTAGTGGGAGATTCGCGACGACAGTGAAAGGACGAGCTATCTTCTCCTCCGTCGAAATAAGACGTTAAAGTTGTCCAGCAAGCCGACTAAGACAAAGACAGAATTAGTCGCAAGTATTCAAGTTGCGAGGAGAGAAAAAATTCGCCTAAAAAGCTAAGCGTGTTTAGTTATAGTCTCCGTGTGAAGTGTTTTGTGAGGAGCTACTCGAACTACCAAAAGAAGGGAAATAGACCATTTTTGTCCCTAGCCAAAGGACTGTTATCTACAATATTCGAATGTAAGGGAGTTAACCCTTTCCCTTTCTTTTCCTCTTTACTCGACAAAAAAGAAACGGGTCGAGAAAGAGTTTTAAAACAACTTTGTGACACAATATCGTAAGTGGAATCTTGACTCTTCTTTCTTTCTCTATTTTCTCTCTAACTCTTTCTTTGTTACCTACATAAGATTGAATTCTTATGAGCTAAGAGGACTTTTTTAGCAGTGCAGTTGTGAACTTCCCTTTTTTTCTCATCTTTTTTTTATACTTCTTGTTTTTCTCTAATAAAGTTGAATTGTCTATATAGGCTTTTCTTCTTTCATCTCCTTTGTTTGTTGTTTTCCTTTTCTGTTTTCTTTCTTTCTCTGGTAACGTTGACGAGAAGACACCTTCGTTGGAAAAAGCGATAAAATCTTCTCAAACTTTAAAATCTCTTTTGTGTATTTCTTTTTGACGTTTATTTTGTTTTGCCAAGTTTGAATTTTTCTTTTGAGTTATTAACTTCCCGCGACTACAAAGTCGTAAGACTTTATTCAGTTCCAGATTAAAAAAAAACAAACTCTGAAAGCCGTATAGGCAATTTTTTAAATTTTTTATTTATTTAGTTGGCCATGGTAGGACCAGGCTGTCCCTATCATGGCTGAAATGGTGAATACGGAAGAAACATCACTGCAGAAAAAATCGGCATGAGTTGAGGGCAGACCACAAAAGAATGTAAACTATTACAAAGCCCTAAAGGATAAGTATGATGACTAAATCAAAGGAAATGTATTACTAACCATTTCAGAGGCAATCGATGCAGTAAAACCTAGGACAATCTCTCTATTGAAAACCGACGTGGGAACGCAAAGATTGATTGGTGTCAGCAGAGAGTATGGAAGAAGCCTTAAAAAACCTCCATATTGGACCAAAAATTCTAACAAGGACTAACACATTATGGGATATCCTCTTGCCTAGAGAGGAAGAAGCTAAGAAGTTGGTGGGAAATACTCTAGCCACGAAATCTATTCAACTAAAAAAACGAATATTTAGGGACCCAAAGAACCGATATAACCATTTCACGGTGTCCCAGTTGATATCTGTGGCGATAGGCTGGCACCTATTTTTCACAGTACGGTGAAGTAGACGAGGTCTCTGCATCCGTAAGCAAGGTGAGGATTGTCACTGGGGACTTTGTCCTCTACGTAACCCTAACAAGAATGTTTTGTAGAGATCCCAACACATTAATGTGCCAGGAGAGAATCATGCCAGTTGTCGAGGGATGTTGCCCTTACTGTTGGTCCTGTAGCATCGTGGGTCAAAGGCGTGTCCAAGCAAAAAGTTGGCACCATGACACAGTCAAACAGCAGCGGTAGTGTCCAGCGAGGTCCCTGGTGGGGAGTGAAAGGATGTGAGCAAGAAGGGCCAAAAAACTCCAAGCCCTCCCCCACACCAGAGGTCTTCCAGCAAGCAAAAACGAAAGAAATGTCAGAACAGCACCAGCCGCTGCCTCAGCCCCTTAAAGGGCAGCATCAAGGAAAAGAGGAGCAACAACAACAGAAACAAAAGAAACGGTATAAACAAAAAAATCAGAATACTGAGCAACCAAAAGAAAAGAAACTGTGTGAAGACTCAGATATGGAAGTGGAGGAAATGCCCCTCACCACCACCATCACAGTCCTCCTCCTTAAAGAGGGGAAGAGACGAGGAGGAAGATAAGATAAAGAAGACAAACCTATTAAAAAGGAGAAGTGGACTGAACAAGGCAGTCAGGTCCCAGTCCATTCCTGTGCCCCAGCCAAAAGTAACATTCTGCAGAAATCAAGGAGTCTTCCCCATTCCCCTACCAGGACTCTATCCCCACTCCCTCCACATCTTCCCTGTCCCACCCTACCAGGGAGAAGAAGAAAAATAGGAAATATTTCCCCAGCCTGGAGAATATATGTAAGGTGAATAGAGCGGAACTTGAGAAGGACTTCTAACCATAAAAATCCCTCTTAGGCCCATTGTTTAAGCTAACCTCTATTGACAGAAAATCAGTCGAGGACCCCCGTAATTTCCCCCAGGTCCCTTACCTGTGTATTTGTGACGGGAATGCCCAAACTAAAAAAGCTGGCAAATTTTGTTCAGGGAGGGTCCCGGTACTTCTCCACCCCTCGTTATATAGAGTAGTAGAGCTAACCTATCCTATGGATGGATGACATCAGAGATGAGCACAGGGAGCCTAGGACAATCCGTCGGGATCCTTACTTACCCTTGCAGATTTCCGCCCGGTATGTGAATAGGTTTTGAAATTTTTCTTTTATCTCGTTTCAGACCTAAAGAATGTCTATCAAGATAGCCAGCTTGAATACGAAGGGCCTGAGGGATCGTAGTAAGGCTGCCCGTCTGCTTTGTGACCTCTTGTCATTCAGAGTGGATGTAGCTGCGATCCAAGAGACCTACTTTGTTTGCAATGTCAATGGCTGTGTGCTGTCGGACAACTCTGTCATCTATTCAGCATACAGGAACCGACAGGCTGGAGGGGTTTCTTTGTTAGTTAAGTGTACTCAAGATACAAAGTTGGACCTTGTTCATGCAGATGCCGAGGGCTGGTTGATCGTGGCCGATATTGCCGTGAAAAGTAGTTCGTTTCAGATTGTTGCTGTTTATGTGCCCAACAACCGGGAGGAGCACGTCTTTTTTGTTTTTCTCGGCAATTTGGCCACCTACCCCGGGTGGCTAGCTACCTGGATATTAATCAGAAGGACCAATATAGATTTGTTAGATTGTCCCACATTCCACTGGTTAGGCTACTCTGTCCACAAACTTGTTTGTGCCCGGGTGACATTAGATCATAGGCCTAGAATGGCTGGCTACTGGAAGTTCAATCTGTTTTTACTGGACAGGCGGGACTTCCAGGAGCAGCTAATTAGCATAGTGCAGCGGGAACTAGTGTGGGCGGTTATCAGGAATAGGTGGTTGGAGAGGCTTAAGGATAGGATTAGGTCCTTCACCACGAGACAAGGCTAACAAGGTGAAGGCTCTTAAGGATAGTTTCTCCCAGACGAAGGCTGGGGAGGATCCCCTAGAGATAGCCATAGCTAGGGAGGCTCTGGATCATTTGACTAGCAAGCGCTACATGGGTCAGGTAATTAGACATAAATAAAATTAAGCAAGATTTCTTCCAAAGCTGTGAACATGGGCACAGAATTGTGCAAGGAAGAGATTCGCCAAGGTTCCGATCGCTATATTCAAGAAGTAAACACTCCGGTGAGGCATACTCTGAGGTCAACTGACAAAGTTTTATGGAGCGTTTCGGTGGCATTTCGAGATCCACTTTACCAGGGAGACTGGTCTCTCTGACGAGGAGTTTTGTAGCTATTTGGCTGACTTTCCTCGGCTCTCGCCGACTGAAGCTGCAAGAGAGAGATCACGGAGGGCGAGGTCTATAGAAATTGTTAGAGGGTAGGATTATGAATTTTGTGTATTTGTTAGAAGTGCTATTTGTGGTGTCTACTTTTGTGGATTTGTGGATTTTGTAAGCTCGTTTTCTAGCATTAAGGATGAAATGGTGTGGGTAGTGAAAAAAAAATCTGTTTTCTCAATATATTTCTCTTCTTCACTTAGGTATTCTGAGCTGCATATCCTGAGGGCTCTGAGGTAGAATCCTATTACTAATCCTGATTATATTCTTTTGAGTGTGATGGGAATAAAAATGAATTAGAACGTTTTTGCCATTGTGTTTATGAAAAACTTTAAAGTCTATTTTTTATTGTTATGTATTAGTAATAAATGCCACAAATTATACCAACTTTGGTTTAAAATAGTCTAATACACATGAAACATGATTGAGCAATGAAAATCAAACAACTCAAATGTAAAAGTACTAAAATTCTTTTTCTCCATATCTCATTTTCTGATTAAGCTTTAATAAAAGTAAAACATGTTAGCTCAATAAACATTTCCTATTTGCTCTTTATTTTATATATGTATATATTTACAGGTAGAAATATCTCACTAAGGAAGTTTCTTTATCTGCCACCAACGTAGTTGGGTGTTTGGGTAGGTACTTTATCTTGTGTTGATTTTTCTGTATGATGTGAGTGCCCAAATAAGGTTTTATTTGGCATGACATGAGTAAATGAATGTGCCATGTGTGCTTACTGTGGGTACTCTGTATGTGTGCTTCATGTCTTTGCTACCTAAGTGGCTTTTGGTGCATTCTTTTATAAGCTCCAAAGAAAAGTAAAAATTTAATACTTTTTGTCACGTTTCAATTGGTTGAGAAAGGTCACATGGTCTGCTTGCTAATACATTGGCATGAGGCAACATCAAGTCTACTTTTACACTTGATGAAAATGTAGTTGAGGTAATTTGAAAGTGTATTTTATTGATTTTTGTGTATTTTCAATGTCCCAATGTTGCAGGATGCTAGTGGTATGGTTGGGTAAATATTAGTCACCATTTTGTTGTGGGAATCAACACTTTGGGTAGTAAATATTGATGGCTTCCTGGAACATTTATCGCACAAACAATATTGGCAGGCTCAATGTGAGTCCAGGTAAAAATAATTAACACAAAACAATAAATATAAAGCAAATGATAATGCATGTATTAATAAAATGAATTACATGTGTAGACAATTGTAATAAAAGGAAAAAACATTAAAATAAATTATAAGAAGAATGTGCTTGTTTGTTTATGTGTGTATGCATATGTGAGAGAGGGTACAAAAATCAAAGGAGGACCATAGAAGTGAACACGCCTTGTCAACAATGTTCCTATCTACATGTGACTACATCTGAAAGCCAGAACTAAAAAGGGCTAAAAGAACTGAGTGAGAATATCATTGCCTTTTTATAGTTTTAAAGGGTTTCCCCTTAGCAGCATTTTGGCAAAGCCATGTGGGATAGCCCACACCAACGGCCAAAGCCTATGGATTTGATGATGTCTAAGCCACTATTAATTCTTAATATCTGATGTATATTTTGAAAGGGCTGGGAAATGTGACCTTTGTTCCAAATTTTGTCTGTACTGGGGTGTCATGTGTTTGTGATGTGTTTATGCTTGTGGGTTTTTTTATCTGTTGTTTTGCATGTGTTAGTTAAGTCACCATGCTGATCTTGTTTTGTTTTTTTTCACAAAGTCTGGTTTAATCCTATTGATGACAATGATGTCATGCCTGTTTTCATTGTGTATTGTAAAATATTTTTCCATCCTTAAAACAATTTTGTACAGTTTTTCATAACTTGCAGCCAGCAGTTTCTTAACTGCATCTCTTTGTATAAATACAGATTTTAAGATAAGTACCCTTGTTAGTAGTTTCCACAGGGATGATATGTGTTTATGTCAGGTTTGATAAGGACTAGACATCACAGAGAGGCATAAGAACTTCCAGGGGATCTAATGATGCCTTCCAGTAACATCTTTAGGATTCCTGTTTGGCTATTTTGTAATTTCAGGGTGAGATTTAGCAGCAGCAGACACTAATCATTCACTATGTACTAAAATTTTTGTCTGTCTTTCCAATATAATGTGTTGTTGCTATTATACATTGTTTTTTTTATTACATTATTTTGGTCACTGTACTCTCTAAACTTCAAGTGTATGTTGCCTTGGATAATGAAATGTTTAACACAACCATACTGGATTATATTATTCACATTTCTGTTCTTATCCAATCTCCTTCAGAATGTGTGATTGTCAATCTGCTTTGTCATTCAGTGTATATTTCTGTACTAGCTGACCCAGGAATTATATATATATATATATATATATATATATATATATATATATATATATATATATTCAAACTACTTTAATAAATTAAAGATTATTGGGTTCTTAGTATGAGAAATACTCCAAACTCCTACACTTCTAACTAAAACAAATGTCAACCAAATTATTACAAGTAAAAAATTTAATATTTCACTAGAACATAGAATATTTTACAATACAATTACTATGCAGATGTAATATAGAACAAAGAGGAAGACCAAATGAATCATTCTATTTTGTTGTTCAGAGCTTAGAAATATAAATGAAGTTAAAAGTAGATGCACTCAATTCAACAGGATTCCACTTTAGCCATTTGTAACTTCAAAGGAATTGTTTTTAATCATCTGCCCACTTTTACCAAACTTACTCCAAAGAAAAAAGCTGAAAGTTCAATAGATTCAACTCGCTCTCATAAAAATTTTATTCCTTACCAAATCTAAGTTCTTGTGTCAAACACAAAAACTTACTTAGTAAGAAAATCAAGTCATAGGCACAAATCACAAAATAAAACTCAACCACTGCATAAAATTCTAAAGGAAAACACATTACACAATTATGAAAAAGGTACAAATACAAAATTGGCCCCAAAATTTCCTTTTGTTGCCTATTAAGGCAGGATAACAAATTTAAATAAAAAGGATTGCCATAAAAAAATGAAAAAATTACAATCTGGGAAAAAACAAAGATTCAATGACAAAAAAAGACAGAAAAACAAAGAGGGAACCAACTTTCAGGAAAAATGAAAACACCTACTTTAGTGATTAGCTAGTTGAATAATTAAATGTGTAAGGAACATTTTGTAATACATGAAATAATGGTGGTGAAAAAGAGTACATGCACAAAATAAGAGACCAATTGATTTGCAATGCATGATAACATTTATTAGACAAATTAACAATAACTTTGGTCCTTTCAGGTAATGGTTTAATACAATTTTTATCAATCTTATGATCTAAAAAGTCAACTTCAGACAATCCAAATTTATATTTAATTGTATTCACATAATATAACATTGTATAATTGTTGTTCAGTTTGTGATAATCCTCACAAGGTCTCCATGAGGATGACTTCTGTTTTGGCACCATGTGTAAAGGTGAAAACCACTTGCTTTTCAAAGGGAAAATTTCTGCGAGGTTTGCTAATTGATGGAATTCCTGTTTGGCAATCTTGAGTTTATTGGGAGTAAGTTGACAAGATTGTGAGAAGACAGGTGAACTGGTTATTTCAATGCAGTGTGTGATGTCATGTTTTCTCACCGGGGTGTTGAATTTTGGTTCAGTTATGTCTTGATAATTGGACAATATTTCCTTAAATTCAGAATTTCCTTCTGCTGATGCAACTTTGGGATTAAGAAGTTTTGCAGACTTTAGGCAACCAATAGATTTTATGTCAGTCTTTGTGTCAATCAATTCTTGTCTTTTAATATCAATTAACAGGTCATAATGGTGCCAAAAGTCTGCACCCAAAACTGGTGTAGTGATGTCAGCCATAATGAAAGTCCATTGGAAATCACGTTGTAGTGGCAAATTAAGTGTCATGCATCTATGTCTATATGTGTGGATAATCGAACCATTTACTGCTTGTAATATGAGTTTTCCCAGGTCCTTTAATTTGCCTGACTGGGAAGCTGGGATAAGTGATATTTGTGCTCCACTATTGATCAGTAATATTGTTTTTGAGTTTCTGTCAATTATACGGAAGAGTCAACTTGAGTTTGAAAGGCCAATGTGTCTTGTCACCAAAGATTGTTGGCTAGTTTCCCTGAGACATGTAATTGCAAGAAGTTGCACATTTTATATTCCTGTCACCTAATCGCTTGTGGTAGTGACAAGTATCACTCCTTTCTTTTGGCCTGCTCCTTCTTCTTGATGAAATAAGATGCTGGTGTCTTTGCAATTGTTGAATTTTTTTAGTTAAATCACCTATTTGCCTTTTCAACTATTTTCCTCCCAAATTGGTTGATGTCATCACTTGGAGTCCATGAACTTGCAACTAAGTTGTCTTGGGTCATGACTTCCATCAATTTATCAGCTGTATTGCACAGATTATTATTCATGGGTATGTTGTCTCCTATTATTGTTAAGGGTACCTGCACCATTTGTGGCAGCTTTCCCATAAATATGTGTTGCAAAACACTATCATCCAACATATTGCCAAACAGAGTCTGTAAATGATGCAAAAGTTGAGATGGTTTTCTATCTCCCAATGCTTTAGTTTCCAATACTTGTTGCAGTCTCCTCCTCCCTGATAGTGAAGTTCAGAGTATTAACTCCTCTTTTAATTAGTCATATGGATCGGTTTGTGGTGGATTTAACAGGAGATCCCGTATACATGGCTATTGCTTGATGTAATGCAGAAACTACACAAGCAAATTTTTGCTTTTGCAATGAAATACTTTTCATCAGAAAAATGTCTTCCAAACAGATAAAAAACAGTTCAGGATTATTGTTAGAGAATGCAGGTATATTTTCAAAGGCTAATTTGTGTTCCTCCATTTGTTGTTATCTGTTTGTTTTTTTTTTAAATTTTTTTTCAATAATTTTTATGAGTTTTTAGTTTCTTTTTCAACAATCTTACAAGCTTTGTAAAAATAAATGCACATGCATATACAATATCAAAAGGTTGTAGCACGTAAAAATATTTTTTATTGACCACTTAATGATATAGAAGAGTAGCAACACAATTTCTCACACATCCTTAGGAGATAAATAGATAGATTCTTTTCCTCTTTGAGACAATTTAATGACCAAAGTTTCTTGGGAATCTCATCTCCAGCCCATCTTTGAGTCAATTTAATGACCAGGATTTTTCAGGCTTCCAGGTTGCCTTTGAATTGGCAAAATTTTGTTAGCGATTTTAGATAATCTTAAAAGCAGAGTCCTTTCAAAAACTGACCACCCAAAAGCTGAATGGATGGTCTCCTTTTCCAGAACACAAGTGGATGGATAGGGGTAGTGGGATTCCAGCCAGTATCCAAGTTGTAAAAAGAGTTTGATAGGAAGTGAAACAAGGCTGAGTCCATATAGCTTGAGTGAAGCTTTATTCCACTAGAAATCTACTCCGGTAGTGAACCCTAAGAAGAAAATGGCCGACTACTTCGTAAAGAGGGAAAGACGAAAACAGGGGGAATCAATCAGTTCTGGAAAGTCAGGGAAAGATTAGAGAGTTCCTTTATTTTCACCATAATCCATATAAGCAGAGAGCAGCAGGAAGCAGCAGAGTGAGAAAAGGATGAGCAGTGAGTAAGTCAGCAGTCACCAAAATGGTCAGGCAGTGAATGTAAGGGTCCTTTTTCCATGACCAGAAGTTAGTAAGATAGCAGTTCTCCTTCTAGAAGCCAAAGGAAGACATTACTAATTAAGTCAGAAATCTTATTGTTTGCTATTTCCCAATCAGTGTCTTGAAAAGCATTTGCCATTATTCTTTGTTGAATTCAATCACAGCCAGTGAGACAAACCTGTGAACATAGTGAACTGGGTGTATATATGCATACAGCCAACCTTGGATGTCATCACGGCTTGTGCAGTGATATGCAGGACATCATCACAAAATATTATTTTGTAAAAAATATTCTGAGAAAAATTCTGAATGGAAAACAATATATAACATAAGGAGATTTAAGATAGGGCAAAGACATTGCTCATTTCATAAAAATAAATTTCTTTCCTTATTATTTATTTATTAACTCATGATAATTTGCTATTTAACTGAAAAACTTTAAAAAATTAAATAATTTAGTAGGCCTGCTTTATGTGTTTGAGTAGTAGTAATTAAGTCAATTGAGTGCTCAGGAAAAAAAATAAAAATAAAAATGGTGAAAATGAATCTGGTGGGGTCACTTTATTAGTCAGTAGCAATGTTATTCCCATTATTTTGTGACTTTCAAGAAGTTTTTTGACAGAGAAAACTATATATATATTTTAACTGCTATTATGCACCATTGTGAAGATTTATAAAATATTTTATCTTAAAATATTGTTAATTCCAAGTCCAGTCTCATGAAAGATATTTTTGGTTTTTCTCCTAAAATTACTGAGAAAAAATCCTATATGAAAAAGATTTCAAAAATGAAATACAAGAATGAAAAAATATGAAGTTAGTGTAATACTTACAGAACATAACACAATTTTATTCATTTTAAACAAAAATCTGTTTAAATTAAAACTTATGAAACCTTATTTGTGTGAAGTTTTAATACACTATTTAATTTAAAGAAAAATAACACATTCTTTTTTAGCATAAAAGCTTTTTTTGTCATCAGTTTAGTGATTAGCTACTTCAATAATTAAATGCATAAGGTTTCTTACAGGAACATTTTGTAATACATGAAATAATGGTGTTGAAAAAGAATACATACACAAAATAAGAGACCAATTGATTTGCAATGCATGATAACATTTATTAGATAATTTAACAAAAGGAAAGTTTAAAAAAGACTTTCATTCATTAGATATAAATTGTATACACAACAAAATCTTCATGAATATGTTATAGTGGGAAATTACTGTGTTTATGTGTAACATTCACAGTCCTTTTAGCTTCAATGTGGAAAGTTCATGACACATGTTCAAGAGGAAAAACCCAAAAAGAGTTACTTTAGGGTTCACATGTTTTATATTTGAGAGCTGCTGCTGATAAGTTTTATTTTAGAGCTGCTACTGCTATTATGTTTAAGGGCACTACACTATTTTTACTTGCCACATGAGCATCTTTGATATATGTAGTAATGTTAGAAAAATCCCTTTTAAATTCACACAGTTCATGCTTGGGAAAATTTATTTTCATTTTTTTGTTGTCCAACTGCAGGAGAATTTTCAATTGAACTTCAAAATTCTTTACTCATTCTCTGCAGCTGGTTGAGTGTTGTTGAATTAGGGACACATGCTGTTTATTCCTGCTAGAAGGTCCAACTACAAGAACATGTAAATTTTTAAATGTGTCCACTGAAATGCAAAGAAAAAGAGAATGAGGTTGCCCAGTATTTATAGTGTAGGGAGAGCGACCCCTAGTGAACAATTAGGGAATTAAGGAGGAGCTAACTCTGACAAGGCCAATCTTTCATTGGTCAGAATATATGAAAAAATAATTTTTCATAAACTAGAAATCGATCCTTTACAATTTTGGCAGGTTTTAACTGCTGAACTGAAAAAGATATGCGAGTGTAACAATTTTTTACACAATCCATCTGGTCTTCATAAAAATACACTTCTCTCAAAAGAATATGTACAAAAAACAACCTAGATGAGTAAACATTTATTCAAGGCTAACATTTTTAAAGTAGTAATATAACACCATCTTCCAACAGGGTCACATCTTTGGTCACAGTTAACAATTAATATAATGCCTCTGGCCACCACCTACACCCAATAGTGTAACCACATTTAGTGGTCCAATCCTCAGGGTATTAGAACAACATTTTAACCATGGGCTAACTCTGCATTGATCAATGCTGACATTGGTCCAAGCTGGTTGTTGGTTTGTTACTGCTTCAATCTACACTGACTCTGCCCACATTGTATTCTTGATCTCAGAGCAGTGGAAGATCAAATGTCATTGTAATGGCAGCACTGGTTCAAGCTGTGGCAGTTGCTATATTAAAGAAGAAAAATATCTTCACAAGAAAAAATAAAATGAGAGATTCATGGGGTTAATCTTTAATTGGTTTATATAGCTATTGGTAACCCTTCTTCTATTAACCCTTCCTGCAAAAATATCCATAATGACACTGGGCCTTGTCTGAACTTCTGGAAGAGTTACAAAAAAAGTACAAGTTTGTACAAAATTTTCCTTTTGTGCACCTATTAAGACAGGATAACAATTTTCTGATAGAAAGGATTACTAGTGAAAAATAGGGGAAAATACAGCTTGGGAAAATGACAATGATTTTGTAGCGACTGCTACGCTTTCCATGACTACAATTTATTCATCTGCAATTGACTAGTAAATCGATACTGCCTTTCCATAAGACAATTTAGCGATTGCAGTCACCACTTTGAATTTTTCTGCTGTGAACTTGCTCACATGTCTTTGTTACAAAATCAGTGATTGGTCGAATTTTAACCAATCAAACATTTTTGTGCTAAATCAACTTTCCCGCGTTTTCATTGGGATCCTACCAGCAGCTTTAAAAACAAGCAATTTTTCCACAACAGTCGGTAGAGTCCAGCTATTTACGCCTGTCCACACAAATCCACGACTTTACTCACAACACACACACAGATTTTTGTATCACATTATATATATCTTCCTCTCTGTGACTAAGCCAAGTTCATGAACCAGTACTCTATTAATTTCTCAAAACAACACACTTCTTAATTGACTGTATTCTATTCTAACACCAGACTCTATTCAACATAGAATCCTGAACATTCTTATTCAAGAGAAATTCTTTCGAACATTCAATCTTAATCAGAATACAGTTAATGGGGAACAACTTTTTCTCCCTTAATTACTACACATCATTACATGATTGTTTTGTATGTTATTGTTTCAATATATATTTTATTGTTGATGCACAAATTGGAGTGTCGTTGTTTTTTCTTGAATCGTTAAATGTATAATAGATAAATGCTCCTAGAACACGCAATTACATTTGATAACCCCAACGCATAAAGCAAAGCAGCATTTACAATTTGAAAATGGCAAAAAGAGAAAGACAATATAAGAGGACAGTAAAAAACAAAGGTGCAACAGCCTTTGAGAAAAAATGAAAAGATCTACTTTCACTTGCCCCACGTGCATTTCTGGGACACAATAATTTTTTGAAAAGTCCCTTTTTAGTTTTCACTTCATACAGTTCGTGCTTGGGAAAATTTCTTAGAAAACTTTTCATCTTAACTGTCCAACCACAAGAGAATTTTTACTTGATCTTTTGGTCTCTCTGCAGCTTACTAGTAACTGGTGCCTTTTTTGATGTTCTCTTATTGATGTCAAATGCTTTCTTTGACGTTGACAACCTGCTTTGCCCCCTTTGCTGTCAAAATTCTTCTCGTATCTACTGACCTATTTATTTCTAAAAATTGGCCCATCTCTGCCCCACTATTCAGGGTGTTATTAAAGCTTCCAACCACATCTCTCATTGGTCAATATATATTAAAAAGTAATTTTCCATAAACTAGGAAGGGACCCCCAGAAAACTTTTGGCAACTTTTAACCGCTGGGCTAAAAAAGATGTACAATTGTAGCAATTTTGAATACAAACCATCTGGCCTTCATAAAAATATACTTCTTTCAAAAGCTATGTGTATGAAAAAGAAAACAACTTAGACAACTTACAATTTTAAAATAACATTTACATTTTTAAAATAATAAAAATAAAATTTTTCTGAAATTTTATATTGAATTTTATAATTCATGCTCTTTTCATCAATTTATTTATTATTGCTGATGCATTTTATTAAAAACTGAATATTTTTAAATAACACATTTACAAAAAATGAAGGGTTGAAAAGTGCATAAAATGATTTATATTAATTATTAAATTTTTTTTTTTAGGTGCAATAGCAACTTGTCTTACATCTGATTACTTTCATAGACCAATATGTTACAAAAAAGATTTCCAATACACTTGGAAGAAGGATAAAAAATGACACCATTCTTGATTGGAGTTAGTCAACTAGAAGTGTAACAAAATAAAGAAAGACCTATTAATACTCCCATTACTATTAAAATACGTAATTGAAAATTTTTGTGCTCGTTTAGAAAAGTGAAAAGACTGAATAATCTCCCTTGATAACTCACCTCTTTAGGAAAACGGTTATACAAAGTCAGTCGACCAAAATCCCGCTAAACTTAAATATGGCGTTACCTGTTGCTCGCAGGTCGGTTATGTGTAATATTTCGTTTGATGGATTGTTGGATAAAAGCAACGAAGCCGCCTTGTTCAATGAGCTTATTAAATACATTTTATTCGAAAAGAATCAGATGCCTGAAATGTTTGATCAACTCAAGCGGAGTACTCGCGTTCGAGGCAAAGTAAGTCCAAGTCACATGTTTAAAAAAGTTCTTTTCTTGAACATTATTTTTATAAGAAAAGGAAAAGGTGGTCATCATTAGAATGACAAACTATTATTTATTTTTGTATGATTTTCTTTTTTTGTGAAGATAGGCAAAATAAAACTTAAAAAAGGCAAATTGAAATTGTTTAACATATACAATTAAATCCACTTTTTCGCTAAAAAACAAACAGCATAACATGATGAAAAAGGCCCCGAACTTAATAAAAACAAAGTTTCAGTGTTTACTTCATGCTAAGGAAAAAAATCAAAATATTTTTTGGGGGGGAGGGGGGTCTTAAAAAAGCAATTTACACCAAAAAATGAATTTATTATTATTTTTAGAAAACCTCACGCACATACACACCCTTGCTTAATTTCATGAACTTTCTAGAAATTAAATTCCAATTCCATTCTCTAAATTTGTTTATTTCGTTAAACTTTGGACTGCTTGGACAATAAAATTGTAAGTCATCCATTTTTATTTTTATTTTTCAAACAGTTACTCAGTTCCTGAAAATCTGCTCTGAATCGTAAAATAAAAACTGTAAAAATAAAAGTAAAACTTTATTTTAATAATTAGATAAGCTTTTAAGGACATTATAGTAGGTACCTCCACGAGATCGCTAAAAAAAAGAGCATAGCATGATGAAAAAGACGCCAAACTTGAAGAAAACAAATTTTTATCGTCTATGTTTATTAAGATCACAGTATTTTGGGGGTATTTTTTTTACATTTTTAAATCGTTAACACGTCCGAAAATCTCGTTAAAAATCTTTTTTTTTTTTTTTGAGTCAGCAAAATTAACAGATGGCATTCATTTTTTTCCATTTTATAAAATCAATGAAAACCTCAGTTTGAAATTCTTTTAAATATCAATTATCATTTTTTCAAAACTTATTTTAAGAAAATCAGAAATTATAGTGTTTATTTAAAATATTTTGAACCAAGCTTAACTTAGCTTCTGCGCCGAAAAGATGTAATTTGAAAATAAGACAAAGCATGTCATAAACTTTTGCGTCACTTGACAGATGATGAATGACATATTGAAGGATTCCGTAAGGATAATTTGTTCTATGGAAGGAGAAAAGTGAAATATTTTACATTTCAGTGAACAAATTATTTACCTCATTATTTTTAAGGAAAACTTTCAGCGCTCTAATTTTTTTTTGTACTTAGCTTTCACCTTTACGTTTACGATGCTTTATGGAAAATATATTATAAAGAAATTAAAATAAGACTGTTACAAATGAGATTAAATTTCATAAGAAAGGTATCTAATTAATTTATAGGTACCTTTCTTATGAAATTTTATCAGAAGTGTACATAAAATACTATAATTTTATGTACATTTACTGCGTTATTTGTATTTTCATTCATTTTATTATTAATTTTGATATTTCATTTATGGGGAAAATGCCATAACTAAGATTAATATAAAAATAAGATCATATAAATTTCATAAGATGATACTAATACTTTTAGGGACCCTTCTCAGTTGAAAGTGAAAAATCAAATAAACTTTTCCACACGTGTTTCACAAAAGTAAAGGCCTTAACAGCGGAGACACTTACAAAACCTGATGCAGCTTTTAGCTAATTTTATAATATTTTAACAACTTAAATGTAAAAATCTATTATAATTAAAAAATAACAAGTAATTGTATTTTCGGGATTATCTCACCGAGTAAGGGAGGGGGGAAAGGAAAGACGATTTCAAGGCTTGCAACAAAAAGTCTGACGTTGATTACAAGCGAAGTCTTCCTTGTAACGGTAACAAAAGTCAAATGACTAGTAACACTCGGTACTCTCCTCTGCGCAACAAGTGAGCTCTACAAAGGATCTGTAGAGAAAAAACTAAATTTGCGACTGAAAATAGCACCTTTTAAACTCTCAAGGTTTCATTCAACATAATACGAGGCCAGAGCGTCTATAAAAATGGTCAATCCTTTGGCCCTGGTTCGGCCCGGGAAAAATTACTATCTTAGACTATCTCGTCGCCAGAGAACATACTTCCCCCTCCTGGCCTACCCTCGGTGAGTACAATACCTTGTTCTTCTTTTAGTCACCACACATTCCCATAAAAAGAAAAAAAGGAAAAAGAAAAAATTCCAACTGAGTGAAATCAGGCAGTTCTCGGCAACCATTGGAAACCAGGTTTTTTTTTTTTTTTTAAATCATTGACAAACTGGGTCTACCAGCTCTTATTCCTTGAGGGTTACAAGTCAGGCAGAACTATCGTTTGTCTTCCAGAGGCGCTTCAATTAGGCCTATGCAATCACATCGATCGCAAGCTATCATAGGTCTGGTATCCTCGGGTCTATTGCAGGCGCGGCAAATCCAAATTACTACATTTTCCTCCTGTTGTGGACTTTGGGTTATGTCCTGAGAACTTGATTGTTCCATGTCCTCTATAAATTCACCTTCAGGTTCTCCAGGTTGCTGAGGAAATTCCAGAGGAAAGAGATGCTTGATGGAGTACATGTCTATAGCTCCATTCCCTTTCCTCACCTTCACTGTGCGTATCAAACCGTCACTCTCTTGTATTAGTTCGAGAACCTCACCTAGGGACCAGAAAGGCCTGGTTTTAAGGGAACTTTTTATCAGTACTATATCCCCTGGCTTTATTTTATTCTCGAACGATCCATCAGCCAGGATCAGGGATCTTTCCCTGAGACTCGACAAATAACTTTCGCTCTAAGCCTTCCTAAATTTTTTCAGGCTCTCTTCCCGAGAATGCAGCATCTGAATTAAATCAATTCGACTGAGAGGGTCGATTATTTCCAGGTCCTGGTTGTCCAATCTCATCATTATTCCCTGGCCAACGTTCATATTTAGAAGTGAATTAGGAGTCAGAATATCTAGATCCGAGTCATCAGAGCTCCTATATGTCAGAGGGTGGCTATTCACAGCTCTTTGCACGTCTGATATGATGGTTAGTAGACCAAAATAATCTACTTTTCCTCTTCCTATAGTCTTATATAGGCAAGATTTAATAGTCTTGATGGACCTTTCCCAAGTACCACCGTACCAAGGAGAAAACAGTGGAATGGTACAATGTTTCAAATGGTATGGGCTAAACCTCTCCTTGAATTCATCCATGATCATCCCCGTGTTGATAATCATGGTCGCAGCATTAAACGTGCGGGCATTATCCAAATAAAGGTGTGAGGTGATGTCATTGGCATTTGTGAACCTAATAAAGTCCTGTAAAAACGATATTACTGTCATGTCAGGAACCAGTTCTAAATGTACAGCTCTAATGCTCATGCATGTAAAGAGAAGGATGTACATTTTATAATCCTTGTCTTTTCCTTGTACATAAATGTGACTGGTATAATCCACACCAGTATGCAAATAGGGCCGGACGAAATTCACTCGAGAGGCTGGTAAGTCTGTTGTGTTGGGTACTGAAAAAGAAACTGCGTTGTATCTTTTACATTTAAAGCAAGTATTAATCACATTTTTAATGGCCTGCCTGGCCTGTGGGATCCAGTAACCTGCTAACCTTACTTCATTGAGAATTGTGGCTAAAGTCAAATGTTGACTTCTCTGATGGTACTCTTGAATTATCAGATTTGTCAGATGATGCTTCTTTCCTAATAGAATAGGATTTTGGTCTTCATAAGGGTGACATTCCGACCCTCCTATTCTTCCTCTTGACCTTATGATGCCTTTAGGGTCCAAAAAGAGGTTCAGGTTCCTCACCAGTTTGGGCTTGCTTGTTCCTCCAGGGTCTATCAAAAAGTTCAACTCTACAGGAAAGGATTCCTTTTGCATAGTCTTGAGCAGGTAGCAATTTGCTTGCAGGTCAGGATCCATTTCCCTCTTTTTTAGTCTGTTGACAGACTTAAAGACCAGTGAGGTCACACTGATTACTTTATTAAGGCTGGAGAACTTTCCCATTTGAACAACTGCAGAAGCTACAGCTCCACTTTCGGCTATATAATTCACTGAAGGGTGAACTTGTTCTCTCTGAACCTCAGAAAGGCAGCCTAGTTCATAATTGTACCAGCATGACTCCTCTTGCCTTATCCATTCAGGTCCTGCATACCAATGAGAAAGGGTCTCTTTAAATTTTTTGATGGTCAGTCCTCTGGTGATATAATTGGCCGTGTTGTCTGCAGTTGAAACATATCAAAAGCTCACTTTTAAGACAAAATCTGACTTGATCTTGTTAGTCATTTGAGTGATGTCTTGTAATCTGTTTCGTACAAATATATTCTTTGTGGACGAACTCGGCCAGTATCCAGGACAGAACCACCTGAGCATCTGTGACCATATAAACGTCCTTTATTGGAATGTGCCCTAGGGATTTTTTTAAAAAAGGGAAACACTTCACGACAAGAAACACTGACAGGAGTTCCAACGTTGGGAGGGATTTGCCCTACCACCTTTGCTTTGGCAAATATTAAGGATGATCTTCCATCCTGTACAGTGTACACTGAAAAACCATATGCGGTTTTAGAGGAAACAACTTTTTATCCTTTCCTTCGTCTAAAACTCTCCTCGGAAAGATATGGAGTCTAAAGCTGATAGATCCTTTGCCAGTGTTTCCCAAACTGAGATCATGCTTTCCGGAACCACATCATCCCAACCCAGTTTTTGTTTCCACAGTTCTCTCATCAATAAGCAACTTCGCACTGTTACAGGCAGATAGAGAGACAAGGATCAAATACCTTCAAGGTCTCTGACAATATTCGTCTTTTGGTTGCTGCTTCCATATCGCATGAGTTTGGGGGGACCCTTAAGGGGTCTTGAACAGGGTCATAATGGTATCCTAATTCGCCCTTGGTACTAAATTCCACAGCCAGCTTGTGTTTCTTTAGATTTTTAAGAATCTGAGTCCTTCGAGGTTATAAGACAGGTTCAGTTTAGTTGAAAGAATCTGGATAGTATAAGCTTTGTCAGAAAAAAGATTCAGCTTCAAAGGAATTTCTTTAAAGGTTTTGGTATTCGTGCCTAAAAAGGTTTTCACTTCCATAATCCTGTCCGCACAATTTTCGAACTTTGTCAAGAAATCTTTGAAACTCCTTTTACTGATTTCAAAGTTTTTTCCATCAAAGTGTGGACCCTTCAACCTTATTTTGAAAGGCTCCACTGACAACGATGAGTGGGCTGTTGATTTGGAGGGAGGCGGTCCACCAGTGTCTGGAGTAACAGGGTTTTCTTGATTTGGAGGGGGGGTCGATATTTCTTTCTACTGTGGGGACCATCGGGACCTCACTTGGGTTGGCCTTCTGTAGAAGATCTCGACGTCGTTGCACGTTATACGTTATGCAGCGGAGAGAACCTCAACTCCATCTCGCCAAGGATTCTGCGTCTTTCTCTGCAGCCATCTGCTCTTCCATGCAAAAAGAACACCAAGTTCCTCCAACCATTTCTCACTTGAAAGAAGAGAACACCTCTGTAGAAACACTTGCTTCCTTCTCTAGTCCGTCAAGAGTAATAGTAATGTTTCTTTGAAGTACGTTTTGCCTTTGTTTGAGGTCTTCCAGTGAGATTGAGTCCTCCATGACATTGGGATAGGAAAAAAAAACAACTCTTCAGTTAATTCTGGGTTGAACAACGACTTTTCATTGCAATGTTTCGGTATTATCTCGCTGACGAGTAAGGGAGGGGGGAAAGGAAAGACGATTTCAAGGCTTGCAACGAAAAGTCTAATGTTGCTTACAAGCGAAGTCTTCCTTGTAACGGTAACAAAAGTCAAATGACTAGTAACACTCGGTACTCTCCTCTGCATAACAAGTGAGCTCTACAAAGGATCTGTAGAGAAAAAACTAAATTTGCGACTGAAAATAGCACCTTTTAAACTCTCAAGGTCTCATTCAACATGATTCTAGGTCTCGTTCAACGTCATACGACGAGGCCAGAGGCCAGAGCGTCTATAAAAATGGTCAATCCTTTGGCCCTGGTTCGGCCCGGGAAAAATTACTATCTTAGACGCCGACACCACCAGAGCACATACTTCCCCCTCCCAACCTACCCTTGGTGAGTACAATACCTTGTTCTTCTTTTAGTCACCACAGTATTAAAAATTCATTTTTCATCGAAAAAATTTTTTGCTTTCAGAAAATATTGTCCATATTCATAAAAACAACTAAAAGCAAATAAAAGCATTTGAAATTAAATAATATATTTGTTTTATTGAATTTTTTATGTTACAATTCAGAGCTGATTTTCAGGTAGGGGGGATCCAATTAAAAGCAAAAAAAACATGACTTGCATTCCTCAAAGCCTTGTGCTTTTAACTATTGTAATCACTAAACCAATGCGGCAATTGAATTTCTAGCATTTTCATAAAATTAGTTAGGTGGGTAATAAATATAAAAAAATATTTCTGCCATGACTTTAATAAAAGAAAACATATTTATAATAATTTCGATCATCTGTGAATAGTTTCTGAAAGTTTCATTAACATCCGACAATTATTTTTATTTTTGCAAGATTTTCCAAATTAATATGTGTCATACAAAAAAAACGTGCTAATAATTGTATATGTTATTTTACTAGTTCCAGTGATACAAAGAGAAATGAGGATTTTTAAATGAAAATTCAGCTTGTTCTAAAAAGAAGGAAAAAATTTTAAAAAATAATTAAAATAAACTTTGATCTTTCATCTTAATAATAACAAATATTTAGATGATGAAATTTTGTTTTTGTCAAGTTTGGTGTGTTTTTCATTATGCTATGCTCTTTTTTTAGCAATCTTATGGAGGTATATGGTCTGAAGAAGAAAAAAATTTGTCAAATAATGAATTTTTACAAGAATTTTTTTTTTTTTTTTTTTTTTTACATTATAAAGTTTCAAAAATCTTTTAAAAATTCTTTAAAACTTCCTCTTTGTTAGGCTATTAAGTGAAGACTATAAGCGAAAATTGCAAAGCTTAATACAAATCATCACGCACCAAGATTTTTTAAATAATTTTTTTTTTTTTTTGTTGAGTATAACAACACAAAAAAAAAATTTATACTATAAACGTACCCATTTTGAAAGTATGGGTGACCATATATGGCATTATCAAAAAATAAGATTCATGACTATAATAAATTTAAAGTCAATATTCCTAAGATTAGATTATGGAGAATATTTCCAACATTTTTAAGATTAATTAGTACTTAAAAATAATATAGCAATGTTCACCCGTCATTTTCTTCAATTACATTTTAACAGAAAAAATCTCTGTAAAACAACAATAAATCTGTTAATACATTCAGAAGCACTAGAGAATTGATTTACTAATCTTGACAAGCACTTAATCACGGCTACTATTTGTTTTAAAAATCCATTTCTGTTATTTTCAACCTAAATAAAGTAAATAATATTTTTTTTTTTTTCAAATCAGATTAATTATATTTTAAATCGGCTAATAATCTTCAAAGTTTCAGAAAAGTATATTTTATTTTTGGAAGATTTTTTAATGCAGAGAATTACATTGCTATGAAAGATGGCTAAAAAAGGGTGCTAATCAGTTATTTTAGAAAAAATAAAAACACCAATTCCTACATTATTTGGACTATTGTCCTCATCTTTTTCGCCATATTTATTACAACGTTTTGGCCGTTGTACACTCCGGCCTTCTTCAGGTGGTTGGAATGTCAAACTGAACCCTTTATTTCGCTCACTGGGGTAGACTGTTCTAGTTCCACGTGCCATGTTTAATGGATGTCAGTTATCAGTTATCTCCTGAGTGTTTCATATGCATCCTGTTGTCAAGGTCTCTCTCGCAGGTGACATTATTTGATGACACTGTTATGGTAGGGGAATTCATCGACAACTTCTAACAGTTTTCCATCAATGTTGATGCAAGCATCTGGTGGTCAGCTGGGTGAGGATCTTCATCTTTCTGACATTGACCTGCATTTCAAAGTTTTTTTTGTTTGTTTTTTTTAAGTTTATCACCCCAAGCAAGGCTGGAGGCCACTATCACGCATGGGGTTATAGAAGGGTTGGAGGAAGAGCAGATAGGAGTGGTAAAGGAGAGATTGTGGAGAAAGAGAGACAGTGGGTCGATCAAGGCAAGGGGGTTACAGAAGATTTGGAGCGAGAGCAGATAGGAATGAAAGATGAAAGGATGTGGAGAAGGGAAGTGGATAGATCAAGGCAACTGGAGATGTCGATTGACGCTACACTTAAACCGTTGGAGATTGTATTTGTCAGGGAAACAGTAATAGGGAAGGGAGTTCCATAGGCGAGATGTGCGAGACATGAAGTGTTTGTAGGCTTTGTTATACAGGCCTACCAATCTCTGGAAGTTAATGGCATTCTGGTCCATAGTTGCATTGTCATCAGCATATTGAAATACTTGCATGCAGGTGGTGGTACTCTTTGTGCGAGTACAAAGTTTGGCAGACTGCCATCAAATTTGTATCAGATGCCAATGCCAGTGCTGCCAAGGGGATCTTGTTAATAAAGGCTGCAAAGTACGAGAAGAATGTCAGTTAACACACAGCCTTGTTTGGTGATAGGAAACAGATCTGAGAGAACACCTCAATGGTTCACCTGGCCCTCCATTCTCTCATGGAGCATACAGTTTGCCAAACTGTGTTGATTAAGTTTTTGCAATGGATTAAAATATACCCCCACCCTCAGTGTTCATGTTGTACTTGCTCACAGTGATAGACTCTTTAATAGTAATGATAACAATCAAGCCGGTTTGCTTAACTTCAAAGAATCTTTTTTTTTTAAGCAAATAACAAATTCTTCAGACAATATTGATTTAATTATGCCAGAAAAACGAGCCAATTTGACATTTTAGTAGGGCTACAGAAATAAGCCCCACGTGCACTTTTCAGGAATTTTGGCTCTTAACTTCAGACCCAGGTTTTCTTACCTAAATGTTTATTTTTTAATTAGAAATATGTAAGTTTTATTTTAATAATCATCCTACATACAAATAGCATTGATACAGCTCCATAATAATTTAAGGGTTTGTGGTCTCCCTGATATACAGAGACAATAAAAAAAACAAAAAACTCTTTCGTTCTTCTTCTTCCTTTCCTTTCCTGTCTGTTCACTCGCTGACACCCGTTAGCAAAGTAAAAAGCTCCTCGCCCATCATTCTTTCCAGCTTTTATGCACCCACCACTCACCCATAATGCATTGGCATTTCCCTATATAAGTGTTATTTCCACTTTTCTAGCCTTTTGCTTCTGGTGCCAGTAAGTTTTCGCTTCTTTGCGCTCATCTTTTTACCATAGGTTTCAAAAATCACAAATGTCCCTTTGGCTCTATTGTGCAAGCCCGTTGTGGGGCTAATGGCGATCTTAGAAAGAGGAAACTGACCTTAATGATAGGCCCTGCAGTGGCATTTTAGCTGCTACTGAGAATGAGAATATGGCCAAACTGGTTAATGCTTTCATTACAGTTATTACAAGATTCTATGAAAGCCTCCAAGTTAGGCCATGGTAGTGCCTGCAGTTTAGTGCAGTCTCTTGGCTTCTCAAAGGTCCATGCAAAGAGGGTTCTTAGAATTCTGACAAATTTCAAGGACGTTTCATCTGTTTGGGTCCGTAAAGATGTTTAAAGAACAGTTATTCTCCAGTAGTGACTGTGAAAGAAGTAACTTTCATGAAGCAGATATAAATGCTTTGATTTAAAGGTAGAATACTACAATTGAGAAAGAAGGTGACTTTATTGAGGACTAGATTTGTAATCTTGAGACACTTGAGTTAATTTGGTATACTTTGTGTCTACTATTAAATCTGTTGTTAATGTACAACGCACATTACTTTTTGACTCTCTTACTCAGTGTTTTATCAGTGATTAAATTTATTTAAAGAATTTTTTGTAAAAAGAAAAAAAACCTTAATTTCTCTCCCTACATATACACTAAACCAATTGATGTTATCTAATTACTAGTTAATTCCTTTATTATTTTCTCTCTCTCTACTTTCAGAATGCCAACCCAAAGATATCAAACAAGAATGACCGTCAAGCTTTCCTTTTGTTTTCAAGTTGTCAAAAACTCTTTGCAGATATCACTTCTGCATTCCAAAATCTCTATGATATTAAGGAAAGCATTATAGTTCTTGGCTCATCACCAACAAATCCCAAAGAAATTTATCACATCCAATTTCCAACAACTGTAACATCTGGTTTGAAACCTCTTTCTTGTAAAGAGAGCAAACAGTCACTCTTTCTTCAAATTTTTGCTCAAGACCCATTCCATGTAGGACAGAAAATTGCATTGACCAATCTTCATGTCCTGCTGATGTTACCTCGCTGTACTAAAATTCAGGGATTCACTGCTAAACCAATTTACAAAGTACCTGGTAGAGGTCAGCATTATTATTTGAAATTGACCTGCAAAACAAAAGAAGATCCTGAAGTGTCTCTGGTCAGTCAGCCAAAAGTTACAGATATTGTTCTTGATATATCTGGTATTGTTCCCTTAGACGATGAGAATGAAAAGTGCAGCCAGCCTATTGCTAATGATAAAGAGTTCTTCAAACTTGTTGAAGAGGAAGCTGAGGATGATTATATTTGGTTTCAAGCAAATGTTACTATCAAAGGATATCAACTTGTCTAAATCCTCTTTGTAATGCAATGTAAAAATTTAACAGATCCATATTGAGATTGTATCATTGTATAATTCTCCCCACATTTATTTTTAAGAATCTTTCAAGTGAAATACTTGCACTGCATTTTTTTAATTGCTCAGAAAACGTTTTGTAAATAGATTTTTATTCATCATTTTCTCTCTTTTTAAATTACATTCATTTAGTATTTTGTTTATAATTGAATGTATTATGGATAATTTACCATAGAAATGTATGAAATATCTAATAGTTTAAATATTACTCGTTTGAGAAAATGTATCATTTGCAAAAAAATTTATATCACCCATATACATATAAAATCTTCCAAGAGGAAAGTAAAACTGCAAACTGTTTTATAAAATGAAATAAGATTTGACTGAATTTTCATCTGCCTTTTATGTCACCACTAACAGCACAATTTAACCTTTAGCACTCTGTATGTAGATAACGTAATTTGTCAAACAAAATATTTGTACAGCCACTGCATGTTGTCATATCCTATGGCAACAGGCAAATGACTAACTGAAAATCAAAGATGATGTTACTGCAGTTGTCTGGCCACTTATAATTAATATATGAAATACTTATGAATGTTGCAGAGGGTTAAAGGTTAAAACAATTTCCATTTAATTTGTTTGCTTCAAATATCATTTCATCAGTTTTTTCTGAAGAGATCTATTGTATTCAAACTTCTCTGTAAATCTTTATTTTTGTATACTTGAAATAGAACAGTGAAGAGTCTTCTCTTTAAGCTTTAAATCTTTTGAAAGAAGCAACAGATTCACATATGAATTGTGATAATTATCATTTAATTCTCTATTTGTCAATACAAAAATATAATTGGCTTTGCAAAAATTAATTTAAATTTATTTTAACTGTAAGACTTTAATCAAATTTGTAAGAATTGTTACATACTTTTTCTCCAAAGTAAAACTATCAAACTCTCCTGGTTGTGCCTGTATTATAAAATAATTCATTTATATTATAGAATGTAAATTAAACTTGACAATATTACTGATGATATCCTGAAATCATCAATTTTTGATTGGATTTATATACAAATTTGTCAATGTTGCTGTTTTTAATCCAATACAAATTTATAAAAGAAGCACAATAATTGGGATTGTGTGAAATAATTTAGCATTTAAATGTGAAATTTTGCCTAAGACTACAGTCTGTTATATATATGGTAACTTTCATTTAATACAAATACAGTTTGAAAATTAGATAATCCAATGGAAATAATTTATATTTGGGTTTTGGCACCAATTTTTTTAAAACTTTGCTAGAAGAGAACAATGTCAAAATTGGCATTGCAGATTTTATGCATATCTAGCATTATTGAAAAATGTGATGTGTAATTAAAAAAAAAAATCAAGATTTTGTTTCTTGTCAGTTAGGGCTCTTATGAAATTAAATGAAAAAATTGCATTGATTTGTATATCTAAATGGTGATATGTTCAGTGCAATGATAGAAATTTTAGGTGTTGAAAAAAATTGATTAAATCCAATGGAATTGCCTATTTATAAATTGGTCAATTACTGAAAGTTAGCTAACAACATTTTGATCTTTCTGGTTTAGCAAAACCAGTTTAGTTTTTATTTATTTCAAAAGGAGGGAGTCACTTTTTGTGTAATAATGAACAGAGGATCATAAATGGTGTTTTAGTTACATATTTAATTCTAAACTCCATTATGTGAATTCTATCAAATGTACAGATGAAGCAAGATGGGTTCATAAATTTGACTCTGATAGTAACTTTTTACTAATAGAAAAATAAAACTGTCCAGAATTTTACTGTTTGTAGACATGATTCATCAAATTTCTTTATGGAAAGGTTGGCCTTATGTATAAATCATTTTAATTACTCACTATTCATGTTTTTGTGTAGTAATTTCTATATTTTTTAAAGGAGTACATAACGTTTGATATGTACAGAATTTTTTTTTTAATTATCAGAGCAAGGTGTAAGTTATATTTTCAAAATCATCTTTGTACAAATTATATAATTATGTATCTAATTTTTTCTACATCTCCAGTACAGACTGATCCCATTTTAATGGGAAATATATAGTTTTTACATTTTCAGTATCTATGGTTAGAAATTGTGTGTGTGTGTGTGTGTGTGTGTGAGAGAGAGAAACAAACAAACAATAAAAGTAACCACTTTGGTCATGGTACTAATGATTATATTCCAATTTTCTTAAAATACAAATTTGTAGTTCATTTAAGAATATGATTGTATTTTGGGAATTCAAGAGTGATATTAAAAACTATAGGAAGAATTCTCAAATTACAATTAAAAATACTTATAGCTACAATACTTAAAAATATAGTTTTGTATATCATTTAAATTAATGAAAAATACATCTAAATATTAGAAAAAAACTTAACAGTATTGTTTTTAAATGATTGATCTTGTTAGTATCTTATTTTATGATTTAATAGAATGAATTTTGCTCATATAAAAAGGTGTTTCTACTTTGAAATTATAGTAAATTGTACACTATTTGTTAAATGAATTTTTCATATGTGAATTATAAAGATAAAATTCCTTTTGTATATTTATCAATAAATGACAGCTGGTAATAAACAAAAGAAAATTGATAATTCTAAACAAAACATTTTTTTTTTCTTTCTTTCTAAAGTGATACATTTTATCTTCTTGGTTTGTCAAACATCTAATAAAGGAAATATACAAAAGCATTAAAATTATTTTTTGCTGATCATTGATTAATTGTGTGCCACTATCCTTTGAGGCAGGTATAAAATTGAAATGTTTGTCATATGCCGCTGAATGTCATCCATTTTACCATGTAGTTGAAATAAGAAATTCACACTCTGACAAAAGTTTTCATCCCTCTCCTCATCCACATGATTTATTTTCACTTCTATTTATTCCAAGTACTATTAACTTGGCATCAGGCTAAATATTTAGATCATAACAAACAATAAATTCCTTTCCTTCTTGAAATCAAGTAATGAATAATTTTTTGATACTTGATCTTTCTAATTTACTGGATTTTGCAACATTCAGTTTGTTGTTTTACTTGAATTAAATCATTTACATGATACATTTTTTTTTTTATACTTGTATGAAATGTTTTGTTAAAAGCCACAGAGATTAGGTTAAGATTCATACTCGATGCTCACTCCTTTGTTACAAAAAAAACAACTTTGGTACAATGACTTATTTTTTGAAGACTCTGAAATCAAATTCACTCAGTGGCTTTTGAAAACATATTAATAACTATAGTACTCCAAGTGTTCTTTGGAATACAGACAGGTAAAGGCACTGGTTGAAGCATTATGTTCAGCAGCCTAATATTAAAATAGTACATGTAAATTTGAACCTCATTGGATGCTCCATAAACAAAGCCTTGCTTAACATTGAATATTTTTGTGTTATATATAATATAGGTACCTCCATGAGATCGCTAAAAAAGAACATAGCATGATGAAAAAGACGCCAAACTTGATGAAAACAAAATTTTATCATCTAAATGTTCATGTTATTATTAAGAGGAAAGATCAAAGTATTTTTTTACATTTTTTTTAATCGTTCCGAGCATGTCCAAAATTTGTTAAAATTTTTTTTTTTTTTTTCCATTTTATAAAAAAGATGAAAATCTCACTTTGAAATTCTTTTAGAAATAAATTATCATTTTTTCAAAACTTATTTTCAGAAATTATGATGTTTATTTAAAATATTTTGAACCAAGGTTGACTTAGCTTCTTTGCCAAAAAGATGTAATTTGAAAATAAAACAAAGCAGGTCATAACCTTTCACATCACTTGACAGGTGTTGAATGATGTATTGACAGATTACGTGATCATAATTTGTTCTACGGAAGGCAAAAAGTGAAGTTATTTAGATTTAAGTATTTACCTCGTTATTTTTAAGGAAAACTTTCAGCGCTCTAATTTTTTTTTTTTTTTGTACTTAGCTTTCACCTTTACGTTTATGATGCTTTATGGAAAATATATTATAAAGAAATTAAAATAAGACTGTTAAGAGTGAGATTAAATTTCATATAGGTGTCTAATTAATTTATAGGTACCTTTCTTATGAAATTTTATCAAAGTGTACATAAAATACTATAATTTTATGTACATTTATTACATTGTACTGTATTGTTTGTATTTCCATTCATTTTATTATTAATTTTGATATTTCATTTATGGAAAATGTCATAACTGAGATTAATATAAAAATAAGATCATATAAATTTCATAAGATGATACTAATACTTGTAGGTACCCTTCTCAGTTGAAATTGAAAAATCAAATAAATTTCTCTACGTGTTTCGCAAAAGTAAAGGCCTTAACAGTAGAGAACAATGCTTAACTCAAATAACACAACGTAATTGTATTCTGGTTGGTCTTCCATACTTTATAATTAGAGCCCGATTATAAACACAAAATTACATTTCTTAATTACAGAGAATCTTCTGATTAGTCAAAATGATACAATTTACAACACGCTAAAAAAAAGATCCATCTCATAAGGACATTTACAAAATCGGATGCAGCTTTTAAATAATTTTATAATATTTTAACAACTTAAATGTAAAAATCTATTATAATTAAAGAAATAACAAATAATTGTATTGAAAATTCATTTTTCATCGAAAAAAATTTTTGCTTTCAGAAAATATTGTTCATATTCATAAAAAAACGAAAAGCAAATAAAAGCATTTGAAATGAAATATCTTTGTTTTATTGAGTTTTGTATGTTACAAATCAGAGCTGATTTTCAGGTGGGGGGTCCAATTAAAAACAAAAAAAAACATGATTTGCATTCCTCAAAGCCTTGTGCTTTTAACTATTGTAATCACTAAACCTGACGCGATCGAATTTCTAGCATTTTTATAAAATTAGTTATGGTGGGTGTAATGAATATTAAAATATTTATGTGATTACTTTAATAAAAAAAAACATATTTATAATAATTTCGATCATCTGTGAATAGTTTCTGAAAGTTTCATTAACATCCGACAATTATTTATATTTTTGCAAGATTTTCCAAATTAATGTATGTCATACAAAAAAAAAACGTGCTAAAACAAGGTTGAGAAACAAGTTTTTTTTTAATCAAAATTTAGAATGTTCTAAAAAGAAGGAAAAATTTTAAAAAATAATTTAAAAAAAAAAAAAATTTTGGTCTTTCCTCTTAATAAGCATTCAGACGATAAAATTTTGTTTTCGTCAAGTTTGGTGTCTTTTTCATCATGCTATGCTCTTTTTATTTTTTTTATAGCGGTCTCATGGAGGTATATATATATATATATATATATATATATATATATATATATAATTTCTCTCTCTCTCAAAGTATCTTGAATAATTTAACAATTCACTAATAAAAGAATGCTGGGTCAGTTTGAAACTACTGCAATGCAAATTAACTCATTTTTTCCTTTCTCTCAAATGTTAACTATACTTTTTATAGAAATATCTTAGATTTATTGTTAACAATATTTGTATTTTCTTAAGATTTGAGGTTCTCTGCTTAAATACATATTCTAGTAGAAGCATAGAATGAAGTTAAGTGATTCTTGTCCCTCCCTTGTTACCTCAATACAATAAAAACCATCTCAAGAGATGGTTTTTATTGTATTGAGGTAACTTGAATTTCATAGTTATTTTAATTGCTCTTGAATTTGCTAGTTAATCAACAAAAGTAAAGTATTAGCTTAAATATCATAAATTCAGCAAATAGTTTGCTGATAGTGGCAATGAAAATCTTTCCCTAAGCAACTGAGTGGTTAAAGTTTCACTGACTAGGAGCCCAAAATGAAAATTTGTATTTCCTTAAAAGTACAAGTCTTTCAAAGGCAAGAAAAAAAATTCTAGAAATTAATTGCTATTGACAGCAAACAAAAAATTGTCATGGCTTGGAAAAGAGCTTTTATATTTTAAAACCTTCTTTTCATAAATTAGGGTAAAAAAAAACCTGAATATTTTAACCACAGTACAATATCGTACAAACTTTCCTTTTTGGAACTAATTGAATAAAATTTGAGTCTAACTAAATTGTATTTTAGACAAATGTTTATGGTATGTGTACTAATATATATATATATATATATATATATAATATACACACACACAGAAGTCCCTCAATTAGTGCAGCTAATGTGTACATTGATTTTTTTTTTTTTTTTTTTTTTTATAGTTATCAATTTTCTATTACTATGGTTAAACTGAAAAGTGTTTTACCGCATTAACTGAGGGAGATATATAGCAGGAAAATGTAAATCCGCTTATTAAAAGAAGTATTGATTCAGTTATAAGTATTTGTATGTTAGATATTCTTATAATTATTAATATATTATATTTACTGACTCATCTAGAGTGGAAAGGGAGGTAAATCAATTTAATTTAATAAATTTGTGATTACTTCCCTTAGTTTTAACAACAAATACATATACTTAGACAAAATTACTTGCCAAGTAAAATGAACCATTTAATTAATCAGTTCCTTTACACTTACGTTTTTTAAATTGCAGTCCTATTTGTTCAAGACTTTTGTGGGAAGAATGGGAATTAGGAGAAAAAAAAATAAAAGTGTCGCACACGGCAATGCTACACCAGATCGAACCTGAAACGAATGCACAACTCTTCCAAACGAACACTTTACGACGGCGAACGAGCAAATGGCACCCATGACTGCTGCTGACAAACGGACGACTGACCACAACGGCTTTTGCCGGCCAAAAAACTCGTCTTCTTCTTGTAGTCCTCAGTAGAGTCCATTATGGTACTCCAAGGTGTGCCCGGTGAAAACACACACAGTTCGAGGTTGCTTCCACACATGCTCATTACACTCCTCCCTAATCTCAGGATCACACAAATGGCAATGTGGGGCAGGCCGTTTCTACCTGGTGCTCTGTCTCAGTGGTATGGTCTCAGGTGCTTCCTCAGTGGTGCTCTCTTCAGACGCCTCACTGAGCTCATCCCGCATAGGTTCATCAGGCGCACTACTCTCTGAGGTGTGCTCTTCCTGTGATTTTGTATATACCAATCATTATCTGAAGAAGTAACATGGTCGCTGACGGAATAATCCTTCCTGCACGCTGGACGCACATATTTTATGTGGCGCGGTATTCCATCAACAGAGACGGAGTGTGGACTATTAATTTATGTCACCGTACCCTTGTTGAACTGTGTCGTACACCTTCCATGCGGATTTTTCACCAAGACAGTCTCTCCTACCATATAAGGACTGGCAACTGTGTCATCACGCACCAAAGCTGCGTCGATACCCTTAATGCGGACCTTGTAGGTGTAGGTTGCATTTGCCTGTGCGGTTGAAGCTGTTTTATTGTCCTTTGGAGTAATGTGCCAATATACAGCTTCCAAAACTGAACACCGTGTTCTCGTCGCAATGTGCTTTATTTTACGATCGGATCTCTCGACTATTCCATTCCCTGATGGTACGTGAGCACAGTGAAATCGTGCTTGTACATTCCACATCTTTGCAAAAGCGGCAAACCTCTCTCCACAAAACGCTGCGCTATTATCCGTCAGTTATAGTTGATGTCCAAAATGGGTTACATCCAACACAACCCTGTGCCAATTTTCTGCGACATCAAGCCTGCCTGGCTTCCAACGCACTGGGGCCGGGTTGATTGACTGGCATTCCCTGCATCCCCTAACCACCGCTCGCACTTTGGCTTTTGTTACTCTTGGGTCGATCAACTTCACAAAATAGAGTGTTCTCTTCACACAAGGGTGTCTGCTGGATTGATGAATGGCTCGTACTTGAGCAACATCTCGCTCTTCAGCCGCAGCGCACATAGGTTCTCTGGGTTCCGTCATTTTGTGCATTTCATGTAACCATCGCTGCGGTACTCTAGTAAGTTGGTCGGCTCGATTGTTGTAAGACTTGACAAGCTCTACATTAATGTCCAGCTCGTATTCCAAGGTCAACTCTTGGAGTGTGGCTAGCCGACGTCTGATTAACATCTTGGAAGCTGCCTTGGTGCGCACTGTCGTCCGTCCGGACAGGGTGTCAGCTAACAAGTGATGCACACATGCCGAGTTTGTCCGTAAATGAATGGTGTTAGCCTTCCATTGTAATACAAAGTTGACACCTCGTAACACAGCATCGAGCTCAGCCAAGTTGATGTGCTTGCCTTCATGCACCAGTCGGAGCCAGCTTGTGTCTTCTGCCACAGCACCATTGCTCTCCACAACCACACCGGTGGCTAAGGACCTGCATCCACCTACATGGCTACATTTTTCTCACTGATACAACAGTCTCCTTTCACTGGATCATCCTGGGCTAGAAAAGGGTCCTGCACTTCATCCAGTGGTAACAGTGTTTGTCCTCCACTTCACAAATGCCGTGGCAACCCTTAACCAGCCGCATACTGGAAAATGCCCAGTCAACTTCCCGCACAGCGAGAAGACAATTTGGCAGGTAAGTTTATCGGGGACCTCCGGAAGTTCACATCCACAACACCATTGCAGTTTTCCTTGCTCCTCCCAGACATGCAATCCCAACACGCATGTGCCAATTCTTAGCCGTTCCGGGGTCTTACAGATCAAACTGTTCCAATTGTTCCTTGACACTGACCACAGAACACACTCTCATTTACAAAAACGTCGTCAATATAAGAGGAGGAGGCTGCACTGACGATCTCGTCCTGGCTCAAAACGGTATTAACAATGGCCCACATGATTAAAGGGGCAACATTGAGCCCAAATCGTAAGCAGGTGAGACAATACCTTTGTCCCTTAATCTCTACTGATTGGAATGGCCAAAGGGACTTGTCAATGTGTACCTGCAGATAGGCCCGTCGTAGGTCCAGCACTGCAGCATTTGGTTCTTGCCGTCACCATTCCCGTAATTTTTGAGAACAAACCTCTGCGTTGGCCGCATACGCGTCAACGTACTCATTGAGTTCCTGATAGTCCATAACGGGCCGAACCTTCTGTTTGTTTTCCTGCAGAACGGCCACGAGTGGGGATTAAACCCTTTGGGGGTCTGAGCTCCTCCTCCGGGTAAGGAAGCAGCCAGCCGTTATCTATCCACATCTGGAGTCCCCGATCATACTCCTCCCAAATTTGTGCAGGAGCTGGATATTCTGCCAGTCTATTTCTTAACGTACCTGGAGGTTGGTTGCCAGCCCATTTCCAAGATGCGGTCCACCTCCGAATGGTCTCATCATATTCTACTTTAAAGTCGGGCTTGGTAATGGTGATGGCAGCCACGACTGATTCAACACATTGCGGAAACTTTACCTCACTGGCGCCAGTTATAGCTATTCCTCCCAACTGTTTGATGGCATCTAGTCAAAGCAGCAGGTCTCCGTCCACGACTAGGACTTCCATAGCAATGGACGGCTTTGCACCAACGCTAACTTGTACCACTCCAATTCCACAACAGTCAAGTGTGTCTCCGTCTACTGTAAGCATGCGTGTTGACAGCATTACTTACGGACTAGTGACCGTGTGCATCCTGTATCCACCAGAGCTGTACGTAGTATTCCATCGATACGAACCGTCACTACAGGCAATGCGCCATTTACAAGGGTTTTGGGGAGGAGATTGGCGCTGAATTCTCACCCCCTTGCTCGTTTCCTGGACAACACCAAGCAATGTGCCCTTGCCGATGACCTCGATAGCAAGTGATGGTTCATGACCCAGGAGACAATCACTTGCCCTATGATTGGGTCCATCACATTTATAGCACCTCGTGTGCACAACTGTTTCCTCCAACTTCAAGATAGCGCAAGCTCGTGCCAGAACGTGCGACAAATCCAGGTCTTCCATCTGGGATGACATTCTTAAGAGCTCCTCTACATGCTCAGGCAATCCAGCAATGAGTGCACACTGCAAACACTTTTCTGATATGCCACCAAACAGAACTGCGAGTCTGCGCAGTTCTGCCAAAAAGATGTTGACTGTTTTCTTAATGCAATTTAAGTCTGCGTGCTTCTCCTCACTCAATTGCTGGTACACAGCATATGCGCCACCTGACAAACGCATCGGGATAACACACTCAATTCGCTTCACACTGCTCAACTGACATATCAGTTCCACCTTCTCCAACCATTCCACTACCAACTGTCCAGAATTGCTTCCGTCGAACAGTGGTATCAGCTTCGGATCGAAGGCCATAATGCCGAAATAGCTTGTGGGAAGAACAGGAATTAGGGGAAAAAAACAAAACTGTCACACACGGCGATGCTACACCTGATCGAACGTCTTCTTGCGAACCTGAAACGAACACACGACTCTTCCAAACGAACACTTTACGACAGCGAACGAGCAAACGGCACCCACAACTGCTGCCGACAAACGGACGACCGACTGCAGCAGCTTTTGCCACCCAAAAAACTGCAAACGACTCGCGCGTCTTCTTGTAGTCGAGTCCATTATGGTACTCCAAGGTGTGCCCAGCGAAAATACATACGCAGTTCGAGGTCGCTTCCACGCATGCTCGTTACACCTTTTATGAGGTATTCATGTACCTTTTGTCTTAAGTGATTGTCTTGCTTCAACTTGGTCTTGAAATAGTCTTTGTCATTGCTGTCTTTATGTTACAAAATTTTTTCTTCCATTTCACTGTTATATTAAACAAGATTTTTAACCTGAAAAGATATTGAGCAAAAAGGGTTTATAGAATATCAGGAGTAATCAAGGAATCATTGAATGTTTAAATATAAAGGAACGTTAAACAAACAGTTCATTGGGATCTATTTTTGTTTTGAATTCTTTATCTCCACTTTATTGAATCTCAATACATTGTTTCAAGACTTTGTTTCATTGCATCGTACTATTAAAACTTTAACAATGACTATCATTTTTGACAGCATGTGTATGCTAATTGACTTATGATCAATTAACTGCAAGTTCTTTGTCTTGCTTTGAAATCCAAATTTTCCTCTTAGCTGAGTTGGTAGTGTCTAAAATTAGTAACTTGAATGAAAACCTCAAACCATAATCTACTTTTCTGACTTCTGAGCCAAACTAGTTTTCAACAAGTTTTAAGTAATCTATTTAACAGTAAAGAGTAAACATGGTAAATTGAATATTTATTACTTCATTTCAAATCCTTAAATGTATTGAGAAAATCTGACACATTTTATAGCTTTTAAGCTTTAAATTTCACGTTTTTAGCATGTTCTTTTTACGAGACATTTTATGTAAGTTTTGAACTTGCAACTTCCTTGGCAATAGTAATTAACATAGCATAGTTGTGTTACATTTGAGTAAATCCTCTGAAATCCTCTGCTGAAATGATTCTTGTCTAGATTAATATATCAGTTTATAATTGCAGACATCAAGCATATTGTGCTAAAAACATGGCAGTAGTTTTTTAATGCATCATTCCATGACACAATTTAAACAGTTATTAAATACTAAATATATTGGGACATGCTTAGTATTTTTATTTAAAGGTGAATTTCTATACATTATGATAATATTTAATTCTATTGTTTGCTTACATTTTTTTGTAATAAAAGAACAAAAAATCTAGTACATTAGTTTTATGGCTGATTATTGTGATGAAAATTTACTTTTTGTCTTGACAGATTTTTCCCCTTTCATCAGAAGTAGCAAAACTGAGTACTTAAATCAGCTTTTGTTTGGTCAAAACTTTATATAAAACCACTATAAGCAAAACTAAAAAGTAAATCTGTATAATTCATCACTGGTTAAAACAATTAAATTTAAACAATTGTCTGCCTCATTAATGCACCTGCATAATTTTTTATTGTGTATTTCACCAATTGTCATCAGTCTATTGTTGTAAACTGAGGGAGAATTCAATTGTAGGCAATATACAAGGGGTTCTGAAAAGTCCTCAGTCCAACCAAGAATGGGAAAAAAATTGCTAACATTTTGGTAAGTGGGTTGAGCCAAGAATTTTTCAGCTTGTATTATATGCTGATTTTTTTTTTTTAACCTGTTTTTAGTTATATCATGAGAACCATTAAATTGTTGTAATTTACTTATGTAAAATATTCTAATAGAATGACTCATGATAAATAATTATTTTTGTATATAAATTTTCTGTGTGTTGCATTTTCAATATGCTTCTGTAGAACCGCATTTCTGCTGTCTTCAGTTTTCCCTTATCTGTGGGGAGACTGTCCACTGTCCAACATTCACTACAATATAAGAGGATGGATAACACATCAATCCAACATTCATGAACTTTTTTCATTTCTCAGCACCTTGCTTAACTTTTGGAATGCTTTTTCTTTTCCAAATCCAATACGCATTTGGATCTAAGGTGTCACGTTTTCCATCCTCTTTTAAAACGTTTCCCAGATATTTAAACTGCACATGTTTAATGTCGACATCTCTCATTTGTAAATCACCTGTTGAATTTTTTCTCTTGCTGATCACCATACTTTTTGTCTTCATGCAATTGATGGTTATTACTTTATTCTTGCTTTCTACTACCCTAAGAAGTCCTGTAGTTGTCTTTCCGAGTCAGCCATCAATACAGTGTCATCTGTATATCTTACATTAAGATTACAAACACTGATAATAAATCCTGGTAGGGTCTCCAGTTTCCCCAGAATAGCATCACTGTAGAGATTGAATAAATCTGGGGAAAATACACATTCTTGTTCCACTCAACTTTTATTTTTGTGCAGGTGGCTTGCTCCCTGCATAAGTTCTGGATTGTTCTAACATCTTTTCCAAATAGATTGAGTTTTCCTAACAGTTCAAATAGATCCTTATGCTATACCTTGTCAAATGATTTTGCATAATCTACAAAACATAAGTACACATTGTTCAGCATCTGTATCACTCTAATATCATTACTCATGATCTTGTTCCAGTGTCCTTGACAAAACTGCACTCCTGTCCTATTTTCAATCTAATTCTGCTTTGTGCAGGATTTGCATCATTAATTTGGTTATGTCGCTCGATAAACCGATTGCCTGATGGAACTCAGATTCATTTGCATCCGATCTCTTAGGTAATGTTATAAAGATGGATTTAGTATACTTGCCATCATATTATGTATATTTTGTTTATTACTCCTTTGATCTTGTTGATGCCAAAATTATCAAAGTCTGAGAGTATTTCTGTTACGATCACATCAGGCCCTGCTGCTTTGTTCCCGTTCATCTTGTCCAGTGCTGATCTTTGGCTTTTAGTATTCTGGACTTTCTGTATTTTCATGCATAGGTTTCTCTCATGTTGTGAAAAAGTACTCTGATGTATACACTCCACCTTTTGGAGTTTTTTTTTTTTTTATTATTATCAGTGATCCTTTCTTTGATGTGATAGAGCCTGTAGGTTGGCTTACCTTTTGTCCTGCTAATTGAGCAATAACCTGTTAATCTAACCATTTCAGTTATACCTGTAAATATGAAAATGATTGCAGCGCACAAAGCAAAAATAAAGAAAATATCTTCAATAAAAATGATAAATTACAGCAAAATGTGTTCACTTTTAAATTTGTTTATTCTTTCAATATATCACTAGACCTAGTGTCAGCATGACATTTGAGAAACATAATTTCATAATTTAAAAGATAATTTCTTTGTATGTTTTTTTTAATTTTTTTATCACTTGCAGAAACAGGATGTAATTAGGCAGAAGGGAGTGTGTTACATTGAGAAAAGAAATAAATAGGGAGAGAGAAAAAAAATGAGAGGGATTTAAGGTGGGGAAGGACAAAAGAGCACGTTTAATGTTTTTCCAAATTTGTGGGTTTTTTTTTATTTTTCAAGTTAAAATTTTAAATATTTCTTGTTCAAAATTGGTTCTTAATGCCTTCATTCAAGGAAAAGAAAAATAGTTCCGTTTTCACTTTTTTTATTTTTTATTTTTTTTAGTGTATGTGTGACCAGATTGAAATTTCCTCTGCCCATCCCACCTACTATCAATCATTTTGGTTATCTGAAAAAAATAAGTCCCAATAAAGGGGAAGAAATAGAATTTACAGACTGTTTCTAAAAAGCAGATATGTCGTTTTCATTTTTTTTTTTTTTTTTTTTTTCCCCAAACATAACTTAAGCATTTTCTTTAGAAATAGATAAATATTTCAAAACATTTTTATAACAGAAATAATAGTTTCCTATAAAACAGTTTCATAATTCATTTTTTTTTTTTTTTTTTTTAATAAAGAAAACATTCACTTGAACAGAAATTCAGTTTTCCCCTCAACAAATACTTTCTTAATGGAGGGAATTTTTTTTTTTTTTTTTTTTTTTCTAAAAGTAAGGAAAGTTTTTACACCCCTCCCTCCAAAAGATAAGTGACTTCATAAATTAAAATCATTTTACTATAAAAGTTTTATCAATTTACTTTTTAGAATAGAAAATTATCTTTTTATGCCAAAGGAATCATTTTAAACTAATGTTCTCAAAGGGAAAAACAATAACTCTAAATGGCGGGGGGGGTCAAAAGATTTTGTAAAAGAAATGTTCATTTTTAAAACAAAGATAAAATTTTAAAAAATGTTTTTCTCTAATTGTTAATTCAACCAAAGGTTAAAGAGAAAAAATGACAAACATTTTACAAATACACATGTAATAAGTGCTTACATAAAGCACCTAAGTAAGATTATATAGCAAAGTGGACAAAAGAGCTTTAAAAGGTCAACACAGGTTCTTTTCAAAATTTAAAAAAAAAAAAAAAAAAAAAAGCATGGACACAAACCAACTATTCTGTTAAAAGCAGTTTGCTTATGCAATGATAAAAAAAGGAAGGAATGTCTTGAAGTATTCCTCTGTCTGATACAAAGAATTCATTTTTCTGTACAAATAAATTCCAGGATGTGAAGTAATGGTTTGATATGATACGATAATGTTTTTTGTTTTTTTCTCTCCCTTGCCAATTTGTCTGGATATAGTAAAGTATTCAGCATTCTCTTTTTTACTTGCAACATAATGCAGTTATAAACAAAAAAAAACTTGAAAGATAAAACTGGACAAAATATAAGTTTACAATGATTTAATGAACAAAATATTAATTTCATTTAAGGTGACTACTTGTAATAAAATTTACAATTTATGAAGGATTTTACAAAAATTAAATGCAACTAATACGATATAGAAACCATAACAACGCAATCAAGAAAATAAGTTATTTTTTTTGGTTTTGCTGTTAGTAAAATATCATTTTTATTTTGTAAAATTGTGAACATAAGAGTGCTTATTAAATTTATTTTCATTTAACTATGTCCAGAAAATCTGATTTAATTTTAACAATTATAGACTAGACTTGTCTCTGGTTATTAATTCACATCCTGTTTCTTAGAATATTCTTTGATTTATCTGTCCATGATGCTTTTGTTGCAACACTATACAAAATAAACAGATTTATGTATGGATGCATACACAAATCTTTCTCTCAACATAAGAATACATGTTGAAAAGGAGAAAGAATTAAGTAGGTATATGTATCAATGTATTTTTTGTTCACTTGATTAATTGGAACTGCACAAGTATGTGTGTGTGTATATATATATATATATATATATATATATATATATATATATATATATATATATATATATACACTGGCCACAGTGAGAAAATCATTCCCAATGTTTTAATAGGTCTTTCAAATATAGGCCAAATGTTACCAATATGTTTAAATAAAGAACAGATCTCTATTACATGAGCAATGCTCTTCAGCCCATTAAATACACGTGTGTGTATGTATGAGCTTGATAATTTCCAATTAATATTTCTTTCCAGATTTTTAAGGATAGTTTTTCTTTCAGATCTGAATTTGACAACTTTTAAGATAACCGAATTTAAATTTCTCGTATGATTGCATTTATTTACAGCAGCAGTTGAAGACAACACATAGCAGAGATAAAATAGCCTCCTTGTTTTGAGATTCATAAATTATAAACCACACAAAAAAATCCTTTATTTTTTTTACTTTATAACATAAATGCATCAGTGATCTTAGTCATCAATAATGTACCATCCATGCATCACCTATGGGCAATTTTATGCATGTTTATCAAACTTTATGTGAATATATTACACTATATAAGTTATTATTCAATGAATAATTTCAACTTTTTGTTGTTTCAACCAAAGGGTGCATGGGTGGAAATGTGATCAAAATAACGATGATGATCATAGTCTGAATAATTCAAGTAATAATAAAGATAACAGTATTTCAATTTAGGACTTCAGACAACACTTATATAACTTGTTTTTAAAGAAAATCACCTACCAGATACAAAATGTATAATTATTGCATATATGCATAAATAAACATTGCAAGCAAACCAGTTCTTATCATCACAGACAGATGAGCAAGAATATTTCTACAAAGATTAAAGAACATGGCTGGGATCAAACAATTTGTTCATTTTAAGAGATATGATTCTGTTTAGTGTGTCTACATGCTTCTCACCGTCTCTTTTCATATATATATATATATATATATATATATATATATATATATAGCAATCAAATATGAATCCGACAATGAGAAAACAAGGGACAAATAGGAAACTTAAGCTAACATAAGAAAAAAAACTTTGGTATTTGTAATTTTTGTGCTGCTTGTTTTTCATTGGTTAAGCAAATGCATGTGAAGTCTGCTTAACCAATGAAAAACAAATAATTAAAAATACCAGAAATTTTTCTTTTTCATATCTCATTCTCTGATGAGGTTTAATAAAAGCAAAACATGTTAGATTTATAAACATTTCCTATTTGTTCCTTATCCTATCTTATATAGCACACAGAATCAAATGCTTAAAAAAGTTTCTTCAGTATAAACCCTTTGCATGGTATTGATATATTTTATAACTAATTTCTTTTTTTTTTCAAAGTTTACCAGCAATTAAAAGCACATTATATGAACATAGACTTCTGATTGTATGTGATTGTACTGATAAATATATAAACAGGTACTTTGGAAAACAACTTCATTAAAATAAAATGGATGGAACATTTTGGATTTTAACCATTTGTAATTTTATTTCATGTTTACAGTCTATATCTTCATTTATTCATGTAGCTCATGAATAATTAAAAAAAAAAGTAGACTTCACCAAATATCATTTTTATTTAGAAAGATTTCCTCAAGATTAACTTGCTTTTCTGCTCAAATTTTCAAAGCCTATTAAATTATTTTAAAAGTATACTAAAAACTTTTTAAATTAAACATTATATGAAATTAGAAGAAATAATTGTCCAAATCAAGAGGAAAGACAAGTTAGGATATATGTAATTTCTTTAGTTAACATTTTCATACAAAAACATACTTGATATAAATTAGCATGTTTATAAATGATTATTTTGTGAAGAAGTCTGTTAACCTACAACTTTATATATCTGTTGATATCAGCACCATCCAATACTGCAGACTTTACAAAGATGAATCGACCAAGTTATAAATAAAGACAAAGTTTACAAAACACTTAACCTGAAGCATCTTATAAATATGGAAACAGGACTTCCTAGAAACTAATTGACTTGAATAATACATTTTTGAAGTGTGCACATTTAGAAAGATCCATCTAAATACTAAGCATTTTTAAAGTGTAGCATTATGAAATTTTAAACATTTTCTCACATATTTAAAATTTATAAATAAATTTTAATAATAGTTTTAATTAAGGAAAATTTATCAGACATTAATATATTCCTGTAAAATTCAATGTCTATATTTAAAAAAACAAAATTTTAGGCAAAAAATTAAAAAAAATAATTTAACTAAAAATGTGTTTATTTAAAGAAAATTAATGGCAGCAGATATAAATAATGAAGTATACAAACAAATGAAATGGGTTAGTGCTTAAGCACTACCTCATAAATCATTGCAATATCACAAAAACTTATGATTGATTGTAATTTTTTGTCCTTTATCCAAAAATATTTTACATAAACTAATTATAAGCTTCATTTTTTTTTTTATACATTATCATTACATTGACTTTCAGTTAATCTGAGGTATATTTAAGTGTTCCTAAATTTAAAAATTCTGAAAAAAAGTAACATTTTTACTGTCTATAAATACTTGTTGAAAAATAAATCCATCAGAGGAAATGCATCAATTAAGAAAAGCTTATCTTTTGTTTTTATTCATTAATTATCATGTACTGTATTTTTTTTTCTTTTTGTTCAATTTATACAATGATCAAATATTTAATAACTTTGAATTCATTAAAACTGACATTATTATTGTTAAAATACTTTATTCATAAATAGCTGATAATAAAAAATATTAAAACTATAAGTCTAATTAAGTTTATATAAAATCTGATTATGCTAAGCTATTAAAGTAAATAGTATTGAAGAACCTGAAGTGTCAAAGGAGAACATTGAGAAGTAAGGAAGCCTCAGAATAGTAAGCAAGAGAAATATAGATATGTACATGACATTTTTATTCAGCAGTTGCTCTTGTTTTATTCTTCTCTTGATCTTTTCTATGGAAGTTAGTAAGTCATTTTTGCAGAATAATTAATTATACTAAAATAAATAGCAAGACATTTACTTTCCAAATTTTGTTCAAACTGAATTCCTTTTTTTCATGTTCTTTAACCTTTAGCATTCTGCATTATTAATATTACTTCCCACTGCATCTTTTTTCATCCTCAATTGTAGTATCCTTATTGCGAATTTCACTCAAAATTGTTTTCTGTTGTTGTAGCAGGATATGACAACATAACTATGAAATTCAAACACCCTATTCTTCAGGGATCAGTCACATTCAGTGGCAGGGTAAACTTTTGTACAGAAAATGAAGTCCCATATAAAGTGATAAAGATTAAGTCTGACAATTTTGTCTATAACTTTGAGAAGAGACATTAATATTCCAAGTTATCATTGACCGTTTACTCCCCCTCCTTTGTAGTCTCGTCAACACACTGTTTTGGCCAATCGATTCTCCAGTCTTCATCATATTTATACTCCATAAATAATAGTCACACAACAGAACAATTCACTACAAAACATAATTAGAATAAGAAAAAAAAACATTTCAACTAAAAACTACCGCCACTATTTTCTTATCTTAATCTAGGCTTTACATGACAGATATTCTTTTGAAAGATATAAATTCTAGAAATAATTATTTTGAGATAATTTGTTTCAAATATCTAAGAAAGTAAAAATGTCATTTATAATTGGGGCTAGAATGCAAAGGATTGTTAAAACTTGAATCTATAATCATTTAAATTTTGTCATTTTCTTAACTAAAAATTCTTTCAGCATTTGATAAATTTATAATATAAAAAAACTGAAAACAAAGTATGTCATTATTGTCATTCAATATAGATTAATCTAGATTTGATTACCTACATTAATTCAAAACTTTAATTAGATTTAGTGTAGCTTATTTATCTACAATCACTTTTAATGTGATTATATCTAAAAAAAAAAACTGTTTTTGAATCTTGTATAGATATATAATTAAGCAGTAAGTTCATACATAGTCAATATTATTTATTATTGAAACTTGTTACAATATCTTATTTAATTTTTATAAGCTCTCTATTATCATTACTATTTTTTATGCTTTTCATGAAGTTGAATCAAGGTATTCATGTTTGTTGTTCTCGTGTCCTCTCAGTTTTACTGTTATTAATCATAAACAGCTTATTGTAAATCCAGTAATGAATTCTATCATTTTTTAAAGCATTTAAAAATGTTAAATATTCCCACCTCTTCAGAGGAAAAAGAAATCACCCTTCCTCATATATTCTTTTAGAAACAGTCATCAAATCTATAATGTATATTTCTTTTAATACAGAGAAATATTTTATAATTGTTAGCATGTAATATTTTATTTCTCCGCCTCTGTAAAATGTATTTAGAAAAGTGACAAGTCCATTAGTTAAAAAATGGAAAGAGTAATACTGAATGTAACTTTGGATTTATAATTCATTAGCTTATATATATATATATATATATATATATATATATATATATATATATATATATATTTTAATACTGAAAGTAAAACCGGTTGAATATTTTTTTTAATGTAAATATATTTGGTTCATAATAGTTCACATAGATCTTTCTGCAAAAGGGTAAGTATACAGTTAGAGGAAAGATATTGGGATGAGTTAAGTAATCTAGACAAGATTCTGTTATTATGCCTTCTTTTTTTCTTCTGATCAATTCTTCATTTATTCACATTTCTTTTTCAGTGCATATATCATTTTCTGGAAATTTGATATGATAAAGTTTCATCATTAAGTTGAAAAAAAGTCAATGCCATTCTTAAACTATGTATTTGTCTTGTTTAGCTTAACCTCTTTAAAATACACAGAAACAGAACTTTCTTGATATTTTCATAAATTAAGAATATCTAGGCCAGTGTTTACTTTTCATTATTTAAAAAGAAAAAAAATCATTTTTCTTAAAATAAATATAAGAAGCTGCTTTTTTTTCATTAAATTTGTTTTGTACTTTATTTTCAGGGCCAAAATATTATAGTGGTCTCTTCAGATTTTCAGAAAATTGTGATTGATCAGTAATTTTGAATTCTCAAAGATTTCATTGACTTTTGACTCATTTAAATATATTTTCTCTTTACCTTTTTTTTCCAAAGCAGATAAAAAAAATGTGCATATAAGAGACAACAGCCATTTTGAATATCATCAGAAAAAATTAATTTAAAAAGAATTTATGCTACCCACTGGATCATGTGAAGATTATTTTTCTTAAATCTTTGAATAAGAAAACCTGATGTTAGCTCAGACATTTTACTTGTCTCACCAATGCCGTTTTTTTTGTCTTTTTTTTTTACCTTAATAGTGGGAGTAAGGTGGGAGGGGAAGATAGGAGAAAAATTGAATAAGATCAAGAAAGAGCTATATAAATCAAATTTACATTGAAGATCATAACACAAGAGAAATTTCCATAAAATTGATAGCAGATGCAACAACTGATGTAGATGTTTCCAGCAGTTACCAGTTAAATACACTGAAGAGAAGCAACAAAATAAACAAAGAAAAATAAACTAAGAAGAGTAACTTTTATATCTTTATCTGTCCCAAGCAGCCACTGAGGAATTATGATGCTTCAGGGCACCTATACTTTTTTTACATGATTATGCACACAAACATGGTGTGTTTTAGATTTTTCTTATGACTGCCTCTAAATCATTGAAAAAAATTGAAACCAAAATGGAAAAACTGGATGCAATTTTGTTTCATAGATGCCAAAGAGAATAAGTGGTAAAAAAAGAAAGTAAATAGTTGAAGAAAACAACACCTTATTTGTTATCCACTGTGAAATCATTTTCTTCATTATTCAGATCAGAGATTTAAAAATAATTATAGCCTCTCATACAGTTTACTATTCACCAACATTAACAAAATGAGTTTATATATATATATATATATATATATATATATATATATATATATATATAAAAATAGGGAAAAATATTTTTCAAAATATAATTACAGAAAAGTTATTAAAGAAACAAAAAAAATGTTTCATATTAAATGGGGCACACATATCAAGAACAACTGTAAAATGCAAATGGGAGATAACTCCGCAGGCGGTACCAGCGCAAATAGAACGCCAACAAAGCAGCACAAAACAAGGTAATTTTTCCGTTGTCAGTTATCACTGTGATATGAATCAGATGTGGTAGAGCAAAGACCCAGGTCACAACCCATCCCACCATGGGTTTGCTGGCAGCCAAATTAAGAGGGAATTTAAAATTTATGTTTTTAAAATTTTGATTAAATCCAGTTTTTTTTTTTGTTTTTTCATTTATTTTATTTGAATTTTATCTTTTGTTTTAATTTATTATATTCTTTGCTTTTTAATTTTGGCAGATTTTTTTTTTTTTTTTGTCATCTTCGTTATTTAGTGTCAACTCAATGCAGGTTAGATTGATCAACTGTCCCCGTGCCAGAGAAATCAGACCGCACCTGGCTCAACTGATCATCATCGACTTGCTGGGTGTACTTGGGGCCGTGGGGTGTATCTGCCGGGCGGAGGATGGCCCGCTCCTCCTCTTGGTTATGATCGCTCTTTAAGTAGAAGTGAAATCCAAGGTTCAGTTCCGGAATCTCATACATCACTGTCAATGTGAGCATCATCATGATGACACCAAGTACCAAGTAACCTAAAGTGATACAAGACAGGAAATTGTCAAGTAAACTTTTAATACCAATAAATGAATTCAAAAATACATAAAAGAATAATAGAGATGCTTGTAATTATTACAAATCTATAATATTTGGATATTATAATATGTGAAATTAAGACTTTTCAGTAAATAAGCTTAATTTGGAGGAGTACTTTTTAACAATTATTATTAAATTTAAATTCTTGTAAAGTTATTTGGCTAAAAAAATATTAATGCTATACCAGATAGACAATGTCAACAGTAGTCATTTCAGTGACCTAATCATTTCATGGTTAGTAACAAGTTGATGTAATCTTTTTAATTACAACTTTTTATGGAAAAGTTAATGAAAATTTTATAAAACTGTTAAATTCATAATTTATGCTAATACCAAATTTGGCTCATCTCCAAAATGTTTAATTCAATTTCATAATAAAATGTGAAGATTTAAAGAATTTGTGAGAAAGATTAACATTCTAGTAGAATTTGTTTCTTATATTTTTTTATTTGATCCCCACCCTGTACAAGGTCAGGGAACCACTAGTTACAGAGTAAGAGGTACAGTTTATGTGGGAAAGATAACAGTTAATCCTAGACTTGAACAGATTGTAGTGATCAGGGAAGCATCATCTTGGTAATCAGTTCCATGAAGCAGTGGTTCATGGGAAGAAGCTGTTTGTGTGGACCTTACATCTTAGCAAAGTAATACAGATGGAATGAGGGTGCTTTGCTACAATGTGCATGGCATAGCAGGTCTTAGCTGTAAAGGTTAGGACTGGAGGAACTAAAGAATATAGTTCATCTGAGCACCTTCCATAGAAATGGCAATAGAGCAGCAAGAGGCTTGCAACATCTTGTCTGTGAGAAAGGGGGTTGTAAATGGAAAATAATTCATCACCCTCTCAAGTATGGAAAGTGAAGCCTGAATAGTTCCTGTCTATATATGGCAGTAGTACACCATTTTCAGCCTGACCTGGCTCTTGTAAAGGTAGAGGATAGCAAGAAGAGTAAGGAACTTGCTAAAACAGTACAGGGAACCAACCATTTTTCCAGCATCTTTAGCGATGAATTGTATGTACAAGTTCCACTTGAGGTCTAGGTTGAGTGTGTCCCAATAGGCACTCAAGGCATGAGTGAACATTCATTCATCGTGATTGGTGAAAGTTCTGGAGCCGATCAGCAAAGTTAGAGTGTCACCAGTTTTGTTTTAGAGGCATTGAATGTGACCAGCCAGTTTTTCCCCACTGAGCTCTAGTCATATAGGGTTTTGGTGGTGCACCCATATTCTGTTGTACCATCAGTATAGATATTCACAAAAGATCAGAGCTTACTCTTGGGGAGATCATTTATATAAAGTAGGAAGATAGTTGAACTGAGAAGCAAACGTGAGGTGAGGGACGCCTGCATTGATCACTTGGGCCTTGGCGGACTGCCTATTAAAAACTACTCGCTTGTATTATTTGTTGAATACAACTAATAAAATTGTATTCAACAAATAATACATGCGAATGAAGACAGTGTTTAAGGTTAATATGTAAGAAATAATTGATGTGTCTAAACAAATTAAAATATACAATTACATTAATAGTAGTAAATTAAACCTTTAATCTGAATAAATTGTTTTATTGCTACTTTTTGATCTTTATACAAGTTATATAAATTGTAAAAGCAAAATTGATCAGTTATTTCCCAAAATAGTTGATTTTATTTTTCACAATTCTAAAATTGCACATTGAAATTTCTTTATTTCTCAAGTTCCCCACATCCAGTAAATTAACAAGTGAGATATTTTATTGGCATATTTCAAAATTACATTAAAATGTGTAAATTATAAATAAAAGACAAGAGCTTACATAAATGAATTAAGAATTATAAAGAAACAAATGTCTTAAACCAGTGGTTCCCAAGCTTTTTTTTTCTCTGGGACACATTTTCAGAGTGAAAATTTGCTCACACCTAACCAAAGGGAAGTGCCAGTGAAAAGGTGAAAGCAACCCTACAGCAAAGAAGGTTCATAGAAAGAGTTAAAGAGAGATAACTGCTGATTCAAAGTCAGAACATTATCATTGATAATTCTCTCTTCCAATTCGTGGAGCATAGTAACTATATTCTTAATACTTTATATAAGGTAAAAATATCATAATGATAAGATTGTTTAATAACTATTTATACTGGTACTCATGCATGTAATTACAAGTAATCTATAATAATATTTTAAATTTTGAAATCATATTTATTTTTGGCATATGAATTTTTTGAAACGGTTTCTAAATCTTCGTCTTTCAATCATTCAGCCTCACCTGCTATACTCTTCTGTCACACCTATGAACCACTGTCTTAAACAATCAACCGATACAAGTAATTACAAAAAGATGATCAGTTGCTTTAAAGATTGAAGATGAATTCATGCCAATCCTAGTAGCATTAATTCCCACCTTAAAATATTGTATTATAAAACCAAGATAAATCCAGTATTAATTATAGGTTTATAAAAAGTCTACCTATAACCCATTAATGTCCAACATCCTCAAAATAGGATAGGTGTACTGTATTAAATACAAACCTCATTATCTCCCTTAGCCCATTCCTTTATTAACCAATAAGAATCACAATAAAGATGTTAACTGTGTTTATCTCATATATTGAGTTAAAAAAAAACTCATTTAATACATTAACATTAAAATAATACATATAATGCTATATATAATTTTCTTCTAAGCTCTAAAAAAAAAGATATGTTAAAAAAATCAAAAGGTGCTTATGTCTCTTTGGTGGAAATAAGTCACATGGTCATGTAACAACCGCTTAGTGACATCACTCCATACAGTGACAAAAGTGTCAGTCAAGTTTAGTTTGTTTACAGCAGCCATCATGTGAAGTTGCTTTCTTTTAGCCTGGGCCCAGGTTAAATCTGCTTCCCCCGGCAGCTTACAAGTACATGGTGCCATTTCCCCCTGGGAATATATCTTTACCAGATATAGAAAAATAAAACTCCAGCCAGTAGTCCTCAATTTAGGAAAACCCAAGAATCACTGTTTCTCTGTTTGTGGAATATATCCTTGACTGGGACATAGATGAATCCAGTCCAATTGAATCTGGTGTCCTAAACAGGGTTTCTCCAGACACAGGAGTATCTCCATATTATATGTAAGACCATTCCTTTTGTTTCTTGTTAAATTCTGCTTTGCTGTGTAGGTATGTGATATATTATTCTCTCCATGAGACACATGTACATTTGTATATATAGTTTTGTGTATGTCTTAGTGGTATAAAAGTCTTTCTGAAAACAAAGCAATTCCTTTCAGCAATTCCATTCTGTCCATGAAATACGGAGTTATTATATCACAGATATAATAATGCCCATAATGGGGTAATACAAATGGGAGAATAAATCTTTCTTCCATAGCTGTCTCCTATTACATCTACATGTTAACATCCAGAATATCTTGGTAACTAAGAAAAGTTGTATTAAAAAAAGGATAAAAAATGTGATGTATGCAATAATCTATCCATAGTGAGCAGTTGATTAAATGATAATAAAAGCAAAAAACTTATTTAAAGAATAATTGATACATTCCCCCAAACTATGAACACTTACCTGTTGTGGCCACTTTATAGACAGCCCTGTACTTTTGGTCAGGGTTATCCCCAGGAATGTAGTCGCCCAGCCCGATGGTGGTCAGAGAGATGAAACAATAATAGAAGCCATCTAGGAAGTTCCAGGTAGGTTCCAACACGGAGAAAATAGCTGATGGGATGAGGAAGAAGAAAACAAGTAATAGGACAGCGATCAGCAGCAAATGCAGCAGCCGAATGTGGAAGACACGGTACAGATGGCCCAGCTTACGTAGCATGAACTGCAGTACATATGTAACAGGAAGCATAAAACGCTCAACCATTGCAGTGAACATTATAAGAGTTAACGGAATGCCAATCAGGGCATAGATGATGCAGAAACCCTTGCCTGCATCAGATAAAGGCGTCACACGGCCATAACCTGAGAAAAAACAAACAAACAAGGAGATAATTAACAAATCTATAAAATAATTATCTTGCATTAAAAAGGTGATAAAACTATTTCTGCATATGGATATTTCATTCTAAAAGTAGTGAAATTTAATGTGATAGCATGCAAGTGATGTTCTTGGATTTTCCTGTTTTCAATGAGATGTGCAGAAACATATTTTTACCTCTTTTTTTATGACTGACTCATTAGTGAAGAAATGAATCGTGTGTGACATATTTGGAGCCAAGTAGAGGATAGAAGGGCTTGATTCCCTACCCTAGCTAATCAAGAAATTCACCTATCTTCAAACTCAACTCAATTTATGTAAATTATCTCACGTATATAACTTTTATTTTATTCTTAACGCTTTTTAATGCAATACTTGATTTAAAAATATTATATAATTTAATAATTATTCAAAAAGAAAAACATTTTTTCATCTCTTATTACAATAATGATTTTCAAACTTTAAATTGGTGTTAATGAAAAGGATATGTAGCAGAAAGTTATATTTCATAATTAAACAGATACACATGGACAGAAGAAAGCCATAATTAAAAAAAGCATCTTCTCATGTAAGCTAAAATATTAGAAAAAAGATTACAATCTTTAATATTGGAATTAAATAGCATGATTAATGGTAAAATTAGTTTTCAAATTCAAAACATTCTTTCTTGTAAGATACTTACCAATTGTGGTAAGAACTGTAGTTGCAAAAAAGAGTGATTGGCCAAAACTCCAGTTGGGCTCAGATATTGTGACATTCTTTGAAGCTGACACGCCTCGGTTGGCTGCTCTCACAATAATATTGATGAAACTTTCTAATTCTTCCTCTATAACAAAAAAGAATAAAACACAATATCAGATGATTAATAATTAACAAAATTAATTTTACTTTAGGTACAAGAAAAGTAGAGATCTACTCAGTAGCAACGACATATTTCTGATATTTCCAATGTTGATGTAATTAAGAGGTTTACAGCCTTTACATATTTATCTTTTTTAAAGTTTAATTCATAAGAAGTATACATAATCAGAATGAATATGTTTTTAAAATTTTGAATACAAAATGACATTAATGAAACAAATTGGAAAACAAGTCTTGTAAATTTTCAATGAATGTACATCAAGTTTTAAATTATAAAGAAAAAAAATTGACCATATTCAAATGAAATAAAATCTTTCTTCTTAGAATAAATTTTGCATTAATAAACTATGACATATAATTAAATAAAATATCACTCAAGCTTAAAACCTTTATCCCTGCCTCACAGCTGTCTTTGTAAAAATCCATCATGGTCAAATTGGAAATTAAGCATAAAGAGTAATTTTCAAAAAGTACAAATCATGGAAGAAGAAAAATTGGCATTTCTAAATGAGAAAAGCTGTTACAATACATTTCCTATTTTTATCATTACTATTATTTCTGATAAAGCCATTTTATGTATTAAGTAATGCTAGAATGCTTAAATTCTTAGTTATTAAAAAAAAACAGTAAAATACAATTATAAATTACAAATACTTATATTCTCAAGAAAAGAACTAAATATAAAATTTAATTTATCAATTATTTTCTATGTCCAAATATTTTTTTAAAATTTTACAATAAACTATTTAGAAATTTTAAAATTCTCAACAAATTCAACAAGATTATTTTGAGAAAATATTACAAAAAACATGATATACTTGTAAAATCAACAGTAGCTTATCAGTCTGTATATCAACAAAGGTAAAGTAAAAAATTAACCAGATTTCCAGATCTATAAATCCTAAAGAATGTTAAAAAATCCACCTTTTTTAGCAATTGGCTCTATTTTATAAAATCATGATCCTTATATCAATCATTTATAAAGTTTATATACAAAGTTAACCTTTGTTTATGAGAATAATAGATTACTTAAGTGAAAGGGATGGCCTAATGAAGAGGACATTGTTAAGCCAAGAAAATGATTGTAATCATGATTGATTTCTATGGGTACTAATTTATATTAATATTTTTAAAGAGACATGAACCCCAACTTCATATAACAGTTCCACCACCAGTCATCACAGTTTACTATTGTTTTACCATGAGCAAATTTTTTGAAGGAAAAAGAAAAATGCATGTACCACAACCACACACACACACACACACACACACACATTCAGCCTTCAAAAAAGGGTTGAAGTTATGCAAATGAATATTCATATGCATAAAATCTTCAATAACCAAGTCGTCTAAAAGTATAAAACAGGTTTTGACTTGTCAGTTCAAAGCAAAAAGACAATCGATGAAAACGTGGTTGTAAATTTACCAAAGGACATTGATAAAAACAACCTATAACAAGTAGAAAATCAATAGTCTTCTATTCAGCCAATCAGGAGAGACAGAGAATTTGAATAAAAAAGATGTGATACACCTGTATATGTAAATGATTTTTTGAATCTTAATTTTTCTTTGACAACATAAGAACATATAAACTTTATTTTTGTTAATGACTTTCCCTAATTAGTTTCCTATTAATTACTTCATAATAAAAATACAAAAAATTTCTGAATATGTTTTACAATTATTTGATGGATTTCTTATCTAAAATAATGAATGCTTTAAGTAGTCCAAATCCAGTATCAATTAATAAAACTCAACAATGATGGATACATTTTACTTAGTATGTATTGGAAAAAATGATACTTAAAAAAATGATTGCATGGTCAACGATGTAAAGACTTTTTCCTGAATTATGGAATGAATAATTTGTAAGATGTTCTGGATTACACAGTGCAAAGAATTTCATGATCATGTAGTTTTCTGTCAGAAGCATTGTGTGGCATGTTACTAATGTTGAATAATCAGCCAGTAATAAAAATTGGCAAAGATACTTAATAATATAAAGTAATGTAAAAATGAATTATCAGTTTTATCAATTAGATAAAACGTTAAATAAGGGCTATATCAACTGAGAGAAATAGAACAGTTGTTTTTACAATCACTAAAAGAATCAAGTTAAAATAGGATAATAAAAGTAATTAAAGATCACCACTACTTGAAGTGTTCTTTAAAGAAAGTCTTAATGGTAATCAGAACTTGAAGATGTGAATTTATAACTGAAAATTCACTTCAAGTTGGCTAACACAAAAATATATATTTAGATGCAGAGCAGTGTAGCATTTTTAAAGTCTTTTTTCATCTCTTGTAAATAACAACTGATTTATTTACACTGGTTCTATAATTGAATACTTAGCAGAAAATTAAAAAAGATATTTTAAAAAATACTCAATATATTTGATACAAAAAGGGAATCATATGTAGAAATAGCTAATAAAATGACTCTGAGGTTAAAATTTTTAAAAAAGACATAAATTATGAAAAAATTTATCCAAACATTGCAACATTTTATTTTAAAAGGAAAATATTAGAACACTTAAAAATAAGAGAAAACTGCATAAAGAATTGTGAAAATTAACTTAACATGATTTTCAGTCATTAAAATCAACTAAAAATGGCAATAATGATTATAGATATGCTAAGAAAGTCACACACACAAGATATGCCAAAAAGTAAGATACAGATAGGTATAAAATGACCGGAATGAAACATTGTGAAAGCTGTAAGCACAAACCAACAGCTTATGCATTACTTCTTGTAGCAGCCATAAAAGCCTTATTTAATATATATCTATGTGATGTCACAACAAATATGGCTGTCACCAGAAAACAGTAGCATGAGGTGTAATAAAATCTTTGCATACCCAAGACAAAATTCCAACAAAAATTCACTATGAATTTGTTGTTCTGTATGGACAACACATAATGAACAGGAAGCATCAATCTGGGTTAGTGCATTCACATACAAATCTGTAGAAAAAGATTTGTGTAGTATGTCCATAATTATTAACAACAGAAGACAATAATGTGCATAGTAAAGCTTTGTCTCAAGATGACAGACAGTGAAACCTTTGGGATATGGCTGCAAAAATTGATTTTTGAGAGTTAGTAATCCAGGAAGTTGATTGATTGATTTGTTTTCTACAGTCCATTAACCCTTTGCTGGCCATTTAAAGCTGGAAAACATTTTTAGATTGTAAGAAATGTTTTTTTAGATAATAATGGTTTAGTGATACAAGTCTTACTAATTAATCATAGGGAAGAAGAGGCAAATTCATACCTTTCCCAAGGGTATTTGCACATAAGTGAATATAACAAACCCAATGGGGATTGGAACTTGGCTATCCAATTAATGATTTTTGGATGTGGATGGTGTAATGGATAATGGCTCAGAATCATTAATCATGACTCTAGAAACAAAGGTTGATTTCACAGTCTGGAAGCATCTGTACTCACAGACTACAACAAAAAAAATCCAAGTTTTTTTTTTAATAATAATGTTCACTCTGTACAAGGCCCAAGAGCCACTCGAGTTAAAGGGTTCCAGAGTAAGGGACACAGTTTAAGGGGATATGTGGGGAAGATAATGTTTAACCCTAAGCTTGAACAGGTTAAGACTGTAGTGATCAGAGAAGCATCCTCTGGGAGTCGGTTCCACAAAGCAGCAATTAATAGGAAGATGTTGTCCAAGTGGGATATGAAGGGAATAAAGTTGGTTTTCTACAATGTGCATGGTATGGGGGGTCTAAGCAGTGATGGTTAGAACTAGTGGAAATAAGGAATATAGTTCCATAGAAACAGTGATAGAGCAGTGAGAAGCTTTCGATGTTTCATCTCTGGGAAAGGGGTTGTAGAGTGGAAAATAATTCATCACCCACAAGGATGCAGAACTAGAAAATGAAAACTGAGCAGCAGTACTCCATCAATCAATGAAGAAATTTATGGCAATTGTGTTTAAGGATGCAAAAGGTGTGCTGCTCATCGATTTCATATCATATAGTCAGACAGTTAACATCGGACAGACGGAGGAAACTGTTCATCAAAAGGGATCAGGATATTTGTGTAAAAATGTCATCCTGATGCTCAACACCATCACTCCATATATGGTTGACCTGATAAGAGAATGTCTCCAGGTTTAGATATTTTACCACATCAATCATATAATACGAAGGATCTGAGTCCCTCAAATGACATCCAGGAAGTGGTTCCACACAGATGATACTTATTACAGAGGTGTAAGAGTGGCTTCAGTCACTTGAGACTATATTCTACAAGGAGGATGTTCATCAGTTTTATTTGAACAAATGCACTAATCTTGATGATAGCTATGGGGAAAAGTGGCATACACAATTTTTATATATAGTAATAAGCCTATTGGATTAATAATAAATCAAAATTATCATTTGAAGTGGTTGGAAAAGATTTGTAATGGTAATGGTAATATTAGCCATTTCCTTAAAAGGAAACATTCAGCATTCATTGACAGAGCAGCAAGTTCTGCTATAATTGAAATTTACAAAATCTTTCTTTTGAAACAATTTTTCAATTCTTTCCAGTATTGATGGGGGCTTCCTGCCTAACCTTTTATTTGAATAATAATCCAAGTTACATGTGATATCCATTTTAGTTGTTGCTGCTGTTGAAAGTCCTCAAGTGATCTGGTTTCTGTTATCTGGCATAGTTCTTTATTTGTGATTCTGTAGCACCAGCCAACAATGTTCAAAGAAGGATCACCTTCACCAAGATCCACAGGCTTCTCTTGCTCAAAGCCATTTTTAACCATTGATCTCAGAAAGTGCCATGCATGACATCCATATGAAAGTCTCAATCTGACGAGGTTATTTAAGTACATGACTTAAGTTTTCAGATTAATGCTTTGGTTTTGTAGAAATTTCCATATTCTGAAATTTAAAATCAAGGTATATGCCATCACTGCTTTCATTCCAAATCCAGATCATAGTTTCTATTTTGGAAAGGTTTATCTATTTAGGGGAGAGGATGTTGATTTTCTATTCTTATCCCAAATATGGATACCTATGTCATTGGTATATCCCCATCATCATCAGTCCATTGATCTCAGCAGGGAAAGCATGAACATTGTCATTTATTGGTATATTTGTTTGGTATGTGGTATGGAAAGTTTAAATGATCAGTGCCCATCTCTTCACATATGTTTGTAAATGCACAGGTCATAGCCTAGGAAAAGATTAAATAGACTGGGGCTATCATTTCCTCCTTGTTGTATGCCTGATGAGATTTGTAATTAGTGACCTCACTAGTTATGTAAGATTTTGCAAACCGATAAAGTTCCTCTATTAGAATGATGCATTCAGTGGATTCAAAACATGGAAGGTGGTTTCTAATGGATGAGAAGAGGAAGTCTCTATTGATGTGGTCATATATTGCTGAGAGGTCAACATAGCAAGTATACAATTTCCTATTAGAGAGGTATGCAATTTCCTGGAGGTGTTTGATGGCATATATACCATCATTGAAGGCTTCTTACCAAGCTGAATTGTGAGGAGTTGACTTTCATAAAATGATAAGAGACTAGTTAATATAATGTTCATTAATATTGTTACTATCCAAGTTGAGATACCTCTGTATATGTGTGGGTTTTGAGGGTTACTTTTTTTTTCCATAGTACATAAACAACACATTTTGAGGATGTGTTTCTGATTTCAAATTTCCTTCATAAAATATAGGAACTTGTTATTGAATTAAGGGAGAAAGTAAGCTATTTTCAAAAGTTCAGCTTCAATGTCAAGTGATGCATTATTATTCTTTAGTTTTTTAATAGTTTTCTTAATTTCCTCATCAATAGGTTCATTATTGTTTATGTTTGAAGATGGACTTTGTAATGATTGGATGTATATTGGTATATTTTATATTTCTGCAGGTATTTTTAGTTTAGTGTGGTTAGGGTTGAAACGTGACACAAAGCAATTTTTTGAGGCAAGACTACCTTATATAAATGTGACTGAGAATTTTCATAAAGTTTTTTTATGTTTTCTCATAAAATTTTGTTCATTGAGGTTAGTTACTTATTTCTTAAATTTTCTATTAATTCAGTGAAATCCTTGTTTTAAAAAAATTGTTTCTCTTTGCAGCACTATTATTTGATTTTACAATATAAGATGAGAAATATTCTCAATGAAATGTAAACAAAATTGTTATGTTTGTCTTATAAGCTTGTAATTTGGGAGTGTAAGAAAAATAATCAGTTATACATCTACATTGAAAAAGCTTAAAAAATACAAAATTTTTTTACTGTTGTTTACCCACTACAAGGCCCAAGAGTCACTCAATGTAGATGGTTACTGAATAGAGTTGTATGTAAATAACAGTTGAGCCAAGACTTAAAGAGGTTAAGAATGCAGCAATTGGGAAAGCACACTATTCTATTATGGGAAGAAGCTGTCTGAATAGAAGTTCCTCCTTACCAATGAAATATGAAGGGAATAAGGAGGATTCAATGATGTGTACATGACAGAGCAGATCTTGGTTGTAAAGGTCTGAACTAGTGAAACTAATGAATGTACTTGTCAAAAAGTTTTCTATGGAATAGCAATAGCAAGAGGCTTGTGACATTTCAGTTTTGGGAAAGGGGTTGTAGGGTGGAAAATAATTCAGCACTATTTAAGCAGACTGGTCCATTTGCAAACAAATATAGAATAGCACTCACTAGGCCTACCTCAAGGCATGGCACCTGTCAGAATTAAAAATATTGATTCCTTATTGTTTCAGAAGAGGAGTTCCATTCCTAATGTTGATAGAATTTAAAAATGATCTCTAACTCTTTACTGAGCTATCTGGATTCAGCTGTTTTGCATACGAAAACAAACATTTTTTGTTAGAAAAAGATTTCTTTAAACAAAGATATATGAGTCATAATACTGCACACATTGAAAGAAAGTTTTTATACAAATTGGCTATCCTATGGTTTCAAATAGATAGGTCAATCTTATTAGGATCAATTCTTACTTTTCTAGGTTTTTATTAATCTCACTGAAGTCACAAGGACTTTTTGTTTGAAAAAGAACAATGCAAAAGTGTTTTAATAAAACATTTATTTAATATCTCCATTGAATAGAAGCATTATTACAATGCATCATTTGGTCTTTTTTTTAACATTATCGTTAATTATTGTCGGTTAATTTCATTTTTCTGTTTCACATGAAACAGTTAATTAAACACGGAACATAAGAAAACAAACATAAGAGAGGCAATTTAATTATTAACTTGAGAAACACAAAGTTACTTTTTATGGCAAATTCCATCACTATTTGAATCTTTTTAATGCTTCCTCAAACAAAATTCTATTTAGTAGAATCAATTGAATTAAGAAGTAGAAACATTTTATGCAAACCACTAAAAGTAAAGAGCATAAAATTACTTTTGTGAATAAACATTAGAATAAATTACATCTTATTTGTGTATTACACCAGTTGTTATTTACTAAGCTTGGCTTAGTTTGGGGACAAAGTCACAAGTTTGGGGTGCTTAGTGAAAATTAAAATCATTATTCAGCAGCTTCACTAATCCCACAGTAAGGTGTCCTAAGATACACTTCAGATTCTATATGTACTGAAAAAGATAAAGAAATATTTTCTCTTAAAAGAAAAAAGACATATTAAAAAAAAAGACATTAAAATTCAACTGTGAACATACTGAAAGTTCATCATGAACCTTACCAAAAATAACTTAATAAAACTCAAAAAACATTTTTATTGATACTTGCATAATATTTTCTTTCACATTTGACATGAAAAACTCTATATTGAATATCTATTTTTAAAAAATGTACTTATAATTTTTCATTGCAATTCTGAAATTCTTCCAATTGTTGTTTGCAATAAGAGATTTTTCTATTAAATAAAGATATGTTTTAAGAATTGAAAAATGTAAATTTGAATACCATCTTTCCAGTGTTAACATTCTAACAGGCTACTATGATTATGACAGTTCATGGGTTACCATGTGCAAATAAACATTCACTATGTTTTAAGCAAAAAATAAATTATTTTTAGAAAATTCAGTTATTCCTTCATTTTACTAATTTACTTTGAAACAAAAGACAAATACTGGATTTTTAAGAGATTTTTAAATTTTTATTTGTTGTCAAGAATGAAGATATTCAGTTAGTAACTGCAGGAATGTTTTAAAAAGTTAAAAACTTATTTAAATATGTAAAATTGTGTAGTAATTTTTTTTTTACAAATTAACTTTAGGCTGTTATCTTTCAAATAAAAATAAAATTTAACTTCAAAGGAGACATTTAAATTATTCAAAATGCATTTCAGTTTTCTTCAGTAACATTGTTGCGATAATTAATAAATGATTTAGTTATAATTTAGCAATACTTTATAAATGAATCATTTATTTATTTTTATTATTGTTGTTGTTTCATCATCATCAATATTATTATATTTGATATTGTCTCCAACTCTTAGATGTTTTTTGACTCCTGTGGGATTTTAAAGCTAGTTCTTGCAAAAGGCTTAAATAGGGCCTTTGGCTCCAAAAGAAGAACATGGAATTGAACTACGAATCATAACTTATTTGAAAATCCCCACCATCATGAGCTCTTTGATAAGATTTAATTTAAATATTTCATGGGAGATTTGATGAATGATTCCAAGTCCCCACTTTTTATAGGAAATTTCGATTTTCTTCACTGAATTCTTTATTGGAACAATTTTTTTTTTTTCTTCCAAGGACTTATAAGTTAATAAATATCAGCAGTCAGGAAGAAGCAGGTGATGAATTTGGGACTTTATAAACATGATAGCACATATATATTACACTGATGAAATAATTAATAATTATTTCTTCTCACAAGTCAGAGTAAGCAGTTATTTAAAAAATACAGCAGCTTGGACACAAATAATTTTTTAAAAATATATCATAAGAGCAGAAAGTAAGAGCAAAATAAGCATTCTTGTTAGTTTTGTCACAGCTGGGCAAACTTTCATTTCAAAGAGCAAGAAAAAAATGTAGGAGTCCAAACAATCCATATGTGAACACAATTATTTCAAATAGATTTCAAAAACTATCCAATTCTGACTAAGACAATTGGAACCAGTGACAGATGGCATCTTTAAGGTGACATCATTAAACAATTTTAATTTCCCACAAAAGAAAAGACAAAAACCTGGTAAGTTTTTCAAAACTCGAGTAAATCTTCATCTTTTTACAAATTAATTCATTGACTGCTCATAATACAACAAAAAAAGATCCAAAAGATTTATTAGAAACCTTATACTTATTCCTAATGTTTTTTGACTTAATTGCTTCAAGAGCTCATAAAGTGTCATTCTGTTACAATATGAAGCTAGATTACAGCTTTTTTTAAAATGTCACAAAAATGTCTGAATGAAATGTAGCCTTACAAAAAACAAAACAAAAAGACAACAGTTAAAATGTCTGAATGAAATGTAGCCTTACAAAAAACAAAACAAAAAGACAACAGTTAGAACGTCTTTGAATCTTCACAAAAGTCATTCTTGGTAACAAGGTAATCAGCAAGTCTTTCAGTCATCTGCAATTATACTGCTTATCTACAGTTTGAATTGCTGGTACATTGATAATTACAAGCTGAATCATGAAATTCTAATCAGCCTTTTTGTACTGACAACAGTATATATCAAGTAGATCAATAAGTCCATAGCCTGACAGTTATTAACTGAATTATGAAATGTATACTGTATAATGTTAATCTATATAATTAATATTCACTGACAAAGAAGATTATTATTTACATTATTTACTATTGTCCTCATTTTTATTATCATCACAATCATTAGCATTCTGAGTAACCATCAGGGAATTTTGCATTGAACCTTTCACTTAATTTATAAGGGCAGATTGTTCTTGTTCCACCATCTATATTTAAGGATATCTCATATTGTTCTTATTTAATACTACTTAATTATTGCTCACCTCATTTCCACTGAGTCTAAGTCTGTACCAACTGGCCCATTGACTGAACTCAATTACAATATCACCAAATTCATGGATGAATGTGTTAATCCACTGAGCTTTGTCCCATGTAACTCAGTGTAAACAAGATGAGCGTTAACTGAGCAGAACTAAATAAGAACTAGACAAAATATCCCTAGATATGGACAGCAGAACAAGAACAATCTACCCCTGTAGATTAAATAAGGGTTCTGTTTGAAATTCTCTAAAGGTTACTCTGATCGACAAGCACCTGATGAAAGCCAGAAGACACAACAATTGAAATGATGTGATTACAACAACAGAGATGAGGACAATAGTCTGAATGTAAGTAATGATAACTCCTCATCCTAGAAATTCAGGGAAATTATGTTGGGGACTTATTGATGTGTACACACACTTTTGTGTGTCTTACCATGAGGTGATAACTTGTAAGCTAGTCTTGTAGACTATTACTGTATCAAATTTGATCCTCGTTGAATGCCCCCTCATATGTGATGCTAAGTTGTACTTTGTAGCAAGCACACACACACACACACACACACACACTTAAAAGACTTGAATTCTCTCTTACTTAAATAAGCAAAAAGAACAGAATCAAAAATATCTATCAAACTCTGTATGTGATGGAATCTTTCTTGCTTGTGAAAATCTATTTTTCATCCAGCTGTCCTTGATTGATTTAATTGAAATGTTGTAGTTAAATAGGTTATTGGGTCACCTTCAGTGACTTGCTAAAGAAGTTGACTAATCATTACGAAGGATAAAGTTTTTCTTTTATAAACTGACAAGAGCTTTTAATGATTTTTAGTATATTTTTTGATTAATCATACAAGAAAAAAAATGTTTATCTTACTAAAGAGTCATATCAAATTCATTTTTAAGGAATTTATTTCATATCAACAAAATATATCTTCTAAAGCTATTCATGGTGTTAAATATCTTTCAAGTAGCAGAAACAGTTTTTACAAAAGAAACAATGCACATTCTCATATTTATATAATCATAAGCATTATACAAATACAGGTAGACAGAGTGTGTTAGGTTTTGTTGGTGGCCCATCTAGGAGAGAGATCACTGACTTCAAAATCAGAGTAGACAGGATTCCTTTCACCTTGATGACAACCATTCAAGTGGCCAACAGCTTTGGATAAGCTACGGCTTGGTAATCAGCTTCTAAGTTTTGATTGGATGGAGATTTGGTACACACCAACATCACTTTTTCCCCAATGAGAATCATGGACATAAGTGGATGTACGGGTGGTGCAGCTATAAATGAGAAATAGGAGAGCTGAGTTCAAATTTCATTTGAGTTCATCATTCACTTACAAATATACTTGGAAAAAAGTAGGAATCCATCTCTTCTCCCCACCCAGCTATTGGTTAAATAGAAGAGTAGACTGGGATCTTTAGCCATAGTTGGCAACCAGTTTAGAAGAGGGACGACTCTGAATTCAAAACCATAATTGTCCATGGTCCCTCACTCTAAGCAATAAGGATGGAAAGAAACAAAGTAAAAACATTATACAACTTATAAGTATATATGTTATATTTATAAGTACAAAATATATCATGAATATATATGAATGTAAATTATCATTTTTCAGTTGGATTACTAATAACTGTTGGATAAAGAAAACTATTTTCACTGCCCATTTGGGACTAAGTTGGAAGTCGAGTAACATCAATAGTGCATGATTCAGTGAATAAAGTCAAAGTCGTTGCAAGTGACACATAGTGGAAGATGAGTGTTATGGTTCAAGTAGGCAGAATTATATTAATGACTGAATCAGTCAGATACAAATACATTCACAGGAAACAAGTGATATTCACTCCATGTACAACCTTCTACATTTATATAACATGAAAAGCTCACAAATAGAAAAGACATCCTTTCTAAAATTATAAATGAAAATTAGAATTAGATTACTTTTTTCACTTGGACATTTTAAAGTTTTATAAGTTTGATTAAAAGTTGCTTTATATGAAATTAAGATGGAGAGATGAGAGAAACAGATATTACATTTTCATCATAAATTTAAAAAGATTTTTTTACAAAATTCAATAATTCTTGTTAGTATTTTCTCTTTTTTTCCAATCATTTCACCCCAAGCAAAGCAGTAAAGCCACTAAGACACAAGGGGTTACTGAGTGCGAAAAATATCAGAAAAGAAAAACTTTATTGAAGTTGGTTAGTTGTTTTTGTTTAATGGCATATCAACACCTCTATGGGTTATTTAATGCCAAAATCTAAATATTTTGTATGCAATTTTATTTGCTGGGGGGGGGGGATAATAATGATGTTAATGATACAAGTCTTACTAATTAACCTATAGCAGGGGGGATGGATTCATACATTGCCCATGGGTATTTGCACATAAATGAATATAAAAAACTTAACTAAAATTGGAACTCAGGTTTCCAATTAACAATTCCGAGCCCTTATTCATTACACCACCTGCACATCCAAGCCTATAGCACCTGATATTTCCAAGCAGACCAATAGTATTTCAGATTCTTCTTTAGATTTTATAAAAAATCTCTAAATTCATAGTAGATGAACTAGATCAGATGTAGCAGCAATATCGAATGCATAGACAAATGGTAAACTTATAAAGGTGTAAGATAGATTCTGGAAAGAAAAATTGTCTAGCATGACACAGTGAACCAACTTTCCTAGCAACATACCTAGCAATTCAATATAATTTTTCCACTTTATGTCAGTGGAAAATGTTAGTGTGAAAAGGTGCAATAAGTCACTCTCCTGGAGATTAGCATCAGCCATTGGATGGCAAAAGCAATTTTCTAAAATGATTAAAAGATAGCAGTTTCATATCGGAGGCATTAAACTTAACAAGTCATTTCTTGCGCCAGTTAACAACAAATTGATGGTCATTTTTTAGATAAACTGCTAATTTGACCGTATCAAACTGAGCAGACTTAGCATTAAGACAGGAGTAAATAGTTGTGTCATCAGCATTGACAGTGTGTTTAAAACTGATGACATTGGGAATGGTGTTAATGAAAATTAGGAACAACCCAGGCCCATGGTTAGAGTCTTGGGAAACACCTGCATTAATGTAAAAAATCTAGAAGAGTGGCTGTTCAAGATCATTCTCATTTCACAATTTGATGAGAAAGATTGAATAAGATCAGAAATTAATTCAGAAATATCATGACCTTTCAACTTGTGAAGAAAACCAGTATGCCAAACCCTGTCAAACACCAAGATATTTAAAGCAACATCCCAAGCATCACCATTCTAATCTAAAGCTTGTTAGATTCTTTCAGCACTAACCATTAATATATCAGCAATTAACCTAGAGAAGTGAAAGCCATATTGCTTGTCTGAAAGAAGACTCTGTGAGATGCTTAACCAATTCAGAGTTGATTAGAGCCCCTAGAACATTGTCAAAAAGAAGGCTAAGATTAGGCCAATATTTAGAAAGATCAGATAGTTCACCTAAGTTCTTAGACTGGAACTACAAAAGTGGATTTACAACAAGCAGGATTTCAACAAACAGCCAGGTATTTATTGTAGAGTGTAGAGAGAATAGAATACATTTTTTGAGGACTATTACAGGGATTCCATCAAGTTCACCTACTTTTTGGGAATCTAGTTTAGAGATGATAGCAGAAACCATCACACAGTAGAGACTCACTTCTAAGAGAAATGTTAGGCAAAGATAATGCAGATGAGGTGAGAGTAGAATAGAGAGTTTAGCATAAGAAAAAATATTTTTCCTTTCTTCATCAAATTAAAAGTAGATCTGACAAAATTTGTTAGAAACAGTTAATGACAACCTAAATCCTATTTTAAGAATCCATTAATGTAGTGATTCTCAACCACCATGCCATGGTACACTATTGTGCTGTGAAATATTGCCACAGCTTACATATGTGTGTGTGTGTGTGTGTGAAAATAGTAATGGCACAGCGTTAGTATTTGAATAAATGAATAAGTATTAAATTTTTTCAAATAATTCTTAAATTATGTTCATATTTGTGTGTGAATTTTTAAAAGGTCTATGGTTTTATATTATAACATTTAAATGTATACCCTTTAAAAATTTTGCTAAGTGTTTTCATTTTCTCTTAGGTGTGTCATTGCTTAAAAAGTTTGAGAAACACTACATTAATGTCATAAGTATATACAAGGGTGGATCATGTAATTTAGCTGTATGTTGATCTGAAATTTTCATTGTATAATGTTCAATATATGTGATTAATATAAATCACTGTATTAAGTGCATTTATAAGGAAGGTGATTATATTGACAAGTAAATATTGTGTAAAATAAATGCTTTTTTTCATTAGTCTGTAGAATTATTGATATATCTACATATATACAAGGAGACACTGAAAAGTTATAAGCTGAACCTACTTTACAAAATTTGATTAAACACAAGACTTAAAAAAAAATAAGATGGTGATGTTGACAAAGATAGTTATTAGAAAATGGAAGAATATGAATTGTAATGAAAACTCATTAAATGAATTTGATACCTGATGTTGTCATAAACTCAAAAACCTACAAATAAAAGCATAAAAACCTGTTTTGTTGAACAGTGAGGCGTAAAATTAAAACCAATCAGCTGTTACCAGAATGAAACAATAGAATAGTAACACTATTGATTGTGTAAGCCAAGTGATAAAACCTTATGTTTTATTCATGACATTTGCTCTAATATTTATTAAACTTGTGCCTACACATATCACTTAAATTTTGTCATATATAATAACATTTACTTATAGCACCTACACATATTTCATTTTTATATCTAAGAACAGAATATGATACTAAAAAAATACAGCTTTCAAAGAAATAATTTAAATAAATAACAATTATCTACACAAGCATATTCAGTAAATATGTTAATTCTTTGGTAGTAATGGCTTTTAAAGTTAAGAAATAATTAGAGTAGGTGGCCATCTTGTAAATAGAGCATTATCTCTGTCTCATAGTAGCTAAATGGAAAGACTATAATTGAATCCATTGTTAGGTCAGTTGCTAAGAAAGTTGGTTCACTGTCTCATGCTAGACAATTTTTCACTCTAGAATCTATCTTACATATCTAAGTCTACCATTCTTCCATGCTTAGAATATTGCTGCTACATATAGTCCAATGCTCCTGCTTTTTATCTAGAGCTCTTTGATAAAATTCAAAGTAAAATCAGCAATATTATTTATTCCTGATCTGGTGCACTGGCTTCAGTCACTTTCCCACTGTCATAAGGTTACTTCCCTGTGCCTTTTCTATTAATACTTTCATGGTAATTGTTTAGATGAGCTCTTTGCTATAGTACCTAGACATTTTTTGAATTTAAGTACTGTACTAGACTGGCATCAAGATCTCATCAATTTACAATTGAGCTGGCTAGATGTAATCATAAATTTTATGCTAACAGTTTCTTTTCTTGCACTTCTCATTTGTGGAACCCCTTCCAGCTCCATGCTTTTCAACTTTAATCTTCAAATATTTAAATGCAATATCAATTGCTATCTACTGTCCTCCAGATTACTCTTCTCTTGTTCTTACTCCTTAGTAATGTTTCTGTTTCTAATTCCTCCACACCCAATAATCCCTTGTAGTGGCTTTACTGCCTTGCTTGGGGTGAACTTGATTAAAAAAATAAAATAATAATCTCTTTCTAAAAACCTCAGAGGTTGTGAGCAATTAAAGCTTCTGCATGTCAGAAGCTTAGTTAGGCTTCAAGATAAGCATTTTCTTTTTACTAAGATCTAAAATTCTTAAATATTGATTTATTTGCTATTGGCTAGTTTGAATTTTGCTTAAATTCAGAACTGTAAATCTCATAAAAATAGATTTATAATAAATAACAAAAAAAGAAAATCTGTTATGATATTCCAAGTAGGTATTGCAGTTGTATGCACTTAGTAGAGTCAGCCTATACATAACATTTACTCATACACATATGCTAATTAGTGGTAGCACTAACCAACCAGTACTGCAAATTCAATTCCAGTGTTGCATCTTTTCATTTTAGGCTTGTGTAAAAGTTCACAGCACTATTTTTTGAAAACTAAATAAAGCTGAATAAATAGTTGAAAACCAGTTTTTCACTGGAAACCTTTGCACATACCTAATAGTATAACTATTAATATAAGAGATATATGTCTTCTGATAATTTTAATTAGTAAGCTGATGCACAAAGAAAATATTCTAAAACAAGATTTATACCAAAAGCTTTCACTCATTTTTTATAATCAACAACAAGCTTAGCACAAACAATTCAGTAATAGAAGACAAAGTGTGAATTCCATTCAAAGTGCTTTATTGTTGAGGTCAATCCCCATAGGTTTATTTAGGATAATGTGAAGCTATTTAAACAGCCCAAATAATAAATTGACCATGAAAGCATAGTATAATTTTACTGAAAAAAATTCCTCAGCCTTGAAATCAAACATTTCAAATTATCAACTGTACTTAAATCAATGAAAATTATGTATCAGTATCCTTTTTGATGAAGATAAAATTTCATCTTAAGTTTAGATAAGAGATGTACATATGTTTAGATCAGTTAAGAAATTAATTTTTATCTAAGTCAAGGCAAAACATAATATTTAAAGTGTGTGTTTGAATAAATAAATTTAAAAGAGGTTTTGTGAAGTGAGTAGTCATGGTTAAATGCAAAATAAGTGACAGAACTGTCAAAAAATAGAATTGATAAAGTTTGCAATAAGCAATAACAAGAAACAGAAAAGAAAAGCAAAATATAATATAAGTCAAGCAAACAATATATGCAAGGCAAATTAACAGGAATACGGCAAAGCAACAGTAATATGGCAAAAAGTTCACAAACTAAGAATTGGAATTGATACACAAAAGCAAGTCCAGACAAGCGAATATAGCAGTCTGACTTCAAGACAAGACACACTGGGACTGAGTCATATGAAACCAAGAACCAGCCTATTTTGTTGGCTAGGAAAAAAAATCCTAGCATGCATTTGTGTACTTCTGCCTATAAATTGGGGAAGGGCAAGTGTTTTGCAATCTCTCCAAATTGGAATAAACAGTTTTTTCTTCAGATTAGGAAAACACTGAGGTAGTAATGTATTTTTATACCTGTAACTATTTAGAAAAAAGTTCACATATAATTCATTAGAAACAAAATGTTGACCTTAAACCAGAATGAAAGCATTCTACCACATCAATCTCTTTTCTACATGTTTAAACCAGAGTACAACAAATCAACACTGGTCAATTACTCACGTCAAAATACTATAAAAAATGCTGGGCAAATCAAAAAATATATTTTCAACATGACTGAGGTGAGGTAAATTTTGTGGCCACTATCTTGCCTAATCCATTTCACTTTGATCTTTATTGAATGTTCCATACCCATATGGCCTTGTGTTAAACTAAGCTAACACATACATAGTAGTAAATGTACATGCAAGATTTTACAACCTATATGCAATTCCAAACATTGTACATGAAAATGTCAACCACTGAACTCCACAAAAAGAGACATATATTAGTTGTGCATAACTTATATAAAGAATATTTGTAAAGTCCAAGGAGACCACATGTACAATTATCAATGTCATTAAGTTCCATTAAAAGTACTATATATAATATTTTCAAAGAGAAACATCCCACTACAAAAATAGTTTTATTATGAAACTCTGTATAATGGAACTTTAGTATTCATATTAACATTAATGTTAATCACAAGGAATTAGTGACAATCACATTCACATTTATCAAAGAAAATGAAAATAGTACACAAGTTAGTTTTTATTTTATAAGAAAAATGTTAATTTTTATATTTGGCCAATTCAACAATCATAATGAATATTATCATTCTACAATCGATCAAGGAATTCAACAAATTTATTTTTTTCATAAAAGATGAACATAATATTTTGATTAATAAAAAAAGATTTTTACCATTTCAACCAAGAGTTCATTATGTCACTTTTGGGTGATTTTGTTAATATTTTGATATTTATTTACATTAATCTTAAGATATGAAAAACTTTCACTATTAGATCACATACATACAAAATAAACAGAATAAAATGGAATAAAAACAACAACATAAGCTATGAATAGGTATTAAAAGTACTAAGAATCTGATGGTTAATGGTGAAGTCAAAAGAAAATTGCCCAATCAGCTTTAAATAGTTGATTAGCCAATTCAGGAATTGATGTCTTTAGAAATGTATGATGAATTGCTTGCTGAATAGTCTAAGAAAGGGAGGTAATTATGATTTCATTTGATGACAAAATTTTACTTTATTCAGAGTTGTTTTTTCTCTTGCTTTCAGAAGAGTTATTATTTTGTGTTTAAAGAGTCTAAACTAAAAGAGAAAGAAAAATAAACTGGGTAGGTAGTATTTATGATTTTGATATATAACTATATTACTGTTAATAAACATTATAATTTTGGCCATAACAGGCTATGACAAAAAGAAATTAAAACTATTTTTTCTTAAACATTGAATACGTATCAAAATATTTTTCGGAATTGCCCTCTACTTTGTTTTGAAATTGTCTCAAGGACACATTGTACTTCATTAGCCTATTTACTTCTAGCTGACAAACAAGTGATATAGAAATATATGCCAAGAAATCAAGGATCAATCAAGCAAATTATCCAATTTTCAAAGAAGCTAACTGCAAAGAGAAAACCAGTGTCCAAAGAAAAAAGCTTCTAATCATTCTAACAAAGCATTTCAATTTTAATAACATTTTAGCTTTTGTTTATACTAAGAAAACCTCACTTTTAGAATTATGTATTAGAACCCCAATGTATATTTCTACTAAGTTAATAAATAAAACAAAATTTCTATTATGACTATTTGGTTGGCCAAGACCACAAGTGAGAATATATTCTGAAATAACAGCCTGTTACTTACCTATGAAGAAAAACTCAATTATTTAATTTAGAAATTCTTGATTGGAGTTGAAAATATAATTTTTTAAAGTAAAACAAGCTGTTAATTTTTTTCAGCTTCATTGTTTATTGATTATTATTATTGCTTCAATTACTACACTATTGAACCTTCTTCACAGATGGCAAAGTCAAAACTGGTTAGGACCTGTTTCTATAGACTACAAATAAAAGATCAAATGTAATTTGTGAGTGCTGGTGGATAAGAAATAATTTCATAATATATATATTTATATAAAGACCATAAACCCGAATTCTGAACTAAGCCATCTACTAGGCTTATAAACCCTACTAGACCAGAAATCAGTAGAATCAGTAAAACTATCTTGGAAAGAACCAACGACTCCATAAAAAACACTCTTGGACTCTTACAGTGGATTAATACAGCTGATATTATCAACTGGTTTACTAACATCTGATATAAGGACAACTGTACAGTTCGATACTATCAACTATTATCCCTCTATATCGAAGGATCTGTTCACTTTGGCCTTGGAGTTTGCTCGGGAATACTCCAATATTTCTGAGAGCGAAGTGGATATAATCATGAAATGCTGAAATTCTCTTCTGGTCTACAATGAAGAACAGTGGACCAAAAAGTCTTGCAGCAATAATTTTGATACTTCAATGGGTTCCTTGGATTCTGCAGAAGCTTCTGACTTGGTTGGATTATTTATTTAAGTGCCATTGAATGTCTAGATTCTGATAGTGTAGGATTATATAGAGATGATGGCTTATTAGTTGTTAAAAACTCTACTAAAATTAAGGTAGACCGACCATATTAGGAAAATGATCCATAGGGAATTTAAGGATTTAGGTCTTAGGACTATAGTTACAACTAACGTTAAACAAGTAGATTTTCTGGACGTCACCCTAGATGTTACTAGCAACACTTTCCAACCATATGTGAAGGTTAATTCCAACCCAGTATACGTGCATCAAAATTCCAACCATCTCCTTCAGTTATCAAACACATACCCTCCTCCAGTGGATTTAGGATTAGTACTAACTCTTCTAACAAGGATGCTTTTAATAAACATCATGATTTTTACAATTCTGCCCTTAAAAATAGTGGATACAAAGATACCACTATTCAATATAGAAACCCGGTTAATTTCAACCATAATAAGAAAAGAAGATCTAGAAAGATCATTTGGTTTACTCCCCCTTTCAATATAATGGTTAAAACTAAATTAGGATGTATATTTCTAAACATCATCAAGAAACATTTCCCCAACCCGGAAACTAACCCACTTAGTAAAATTTTTAATCCTAATATCCTTAAATTAAGCTATAGTTGTGCGGATAACCTAGAGAAAATAATTAAAAAACATAACAACAGAGTTTTTAACAATAGGGACTCAAAAAACTTGACTACTCACCAGGTTGCTAGCAGCACTACTAAGTATAATGACACGAATAACAACTTGTGCAATTGTAGGAATCCAAATAATTGTCCACTACAGAATAATTGTTTGACTAGTTCTGTAGTTTATCTTAGTACAATCTCTACACTAGAAAACCCAAATATAAAAAAAAATTTACATTGATAGCACCATGAATCCATTCAAGGAATGTTGGCAGGGGCATATGCAATCTTTTAATAGCAGTAATTATAAGTAAATGACTTCATTATCCAAGTATTTTTGGAGTCTAAAAGAAAGAAATATACCTATTTATGTGTGTGTATGTAAACTTTGGTTTGTGTCTACATGTGCGGGTGTATGTGTTTATATATGTATGTGTGTGTGTGTGTATATATATATATATATGTGTGTGTGTGTGTGTGCTTGGATGTGTGCGTACTTATATATGTGTATATGTGGATGTGTTGATATGGGTATTTATACATGATTATATATATGTGTATGTGGATGTAGGTTCGTATGTCTTCGTATATGTATATGTATGTATATCTTAGTGTCTTGGAATGTATCATCAATACTAACTAAAATCTACTTTTGTTTGATAAGGGTTTTTTAATTGCTTATAGACTAAATCAACAATTGTGTCTCGTTACATTTTAAAATTATTATGAACTTTACTGTACTTTATCGTCAATAAGATAGTATTGTTAGAATATGTGTAGGTTTATGTATGTATATACCTATTTATGTGCGTGTGTGTGTGTATATATATATATATATATATATGTATGTGTATATATATATGTATGGATGTGTCTGTGTGTCTATATGTATATATGTGTATGTTTAAGTCTCCGTTTGTATGTGATTTTTTTTATATATATGCGCATGTTTGTATATATGTATGTTTAAGCTTATATATGTATAGGTATGAATACATATATATGTATATGTATGTATGTATGTGTATGTATATATGTATGTATGTGTATGTATATATATATATATATATATATTTGGTTTGTTTACTTTTTTACGTTGCTGTGTGGGTTGATATATTTATGCTTGCTTCTGTATGTGTATATATGCATATGCGTATGCGTATATGTATGTGTATATATATATATATATGTGTGTGTGTGTGCGTGTGTGTGTGTGTATATGTTTGTCTATAGGTAGGCTTTTCTGTCTGTAGTGAAGAATGTGTGTACACTGTACACATATATCTGTAGGTAGTTCTTATTTTCTTTCACCTAATGTACTGAAGGCGTATATAGACATATATGAAATATATATTTTTATATATATTTGTGTATTTAGAATTTTCATTTTTATATATTAGATGGTGTTATTTTTATATGTATATATCTTTTTTAATGTCCTTTCTTTCAATATTGTTTGTTTCTCTGTCATATTAGACCATTTTTATCTACGTATACGTATTTTTTTTCCTCAGTAATTTTATAATTTTAAGCTTAATAGAGATTAAATTTAGATTTTAAAATGGGTAATTTTTAATTTTAATTTCAAATTTTATCATATAATTTAATACTTATTAGGTAGAATAAATTCTATTTTAGTATACCCCCAACTTTAAAGCATTTAATAGTTATTATAACCCTACCTCGTTGTCAAATTTTTTGAATTCTCATATACTTGTATTTTGATTGGTCATTCCAGCTTATGTAACAGCATTTCCCCTTATGAGGCGTGGTTAATTAATTTGAACCTTTTAAAACTCTGTATTCTACATTCAACATCATCACTTGATAAGACACCAGAGGTGTTGAAACAAAATGTCTATTTTTGTAGTGATTTTATAACATATTTATGTTATAATTTTCAAATAAATAATTATATATATATATATATATATATATATATATATATATTACATAGAAAGTGTGTCTATGTAAGTAAATGATATAAAAATAAAAAAACAGTTTCATTAAATTTTACAGATATACACTGATATATATCTTACATTGCTGTTTTTCTTTTCAAAATTTTTTTATAGTTTTTTATGATAAGGTGTGACCATTTTATACCTGTTGACATAACTGATTATATATATATTTACAGATGAGATTTAGGGTTGCTCTGAAAATAATGCCTTCTATTTTATAATGTTGGCAGTATGATAATTGGGGTTGAATATTCCCACCAATAACCTAATTATTTTTGCCTTGTTATAAATAGCTATCTGGTAAACTGGCATCTGACATGAAAGTGCATGCAAAGATTTGATGTCATTGAATTCCACTATGCAGAAAAATTGAAACCACTGACATACACTGAGTATTACTAAACATTTACAGAAACCAAACAGCTGATATGAGCACAGTTAGAAAGTAGATAATACATTTCTAGTGAGGATATTACAATCTCTAATGCTTTGTACAATTGATTTAATGGGTTATTTCTAAATATTTTAAAGAAATTAATTCATAAAAAGTATCAGATTTTATTTTGATAGTTTTTTTTAATTAAGATTTTTATCACTTTTGTGATTGTTGTAAGATTAGAAACAATATTTATATAAAGTCAATGCTATGATCAAAATATAAAAATTCTTTTTCATTCTTTTGTTTCTTGTTATCATGAAAGGACCTTTTTTGGTTTGTGTTTCATTATGAAAATTGATAAAAATTGAAATCTTAGAGAAAGTAGGTGTAAAATGCTCAAGTCAGTCATTACCTCAAATTACACAAGCAACAAACATGAAACTAGAGACACAAAGCCATGACAAAGCCTTCATTTATGAACATTATAAATTATTTCTCAATTCTGGAATTACATGGCTGCAATAAAAAATAAAAGTTTTCAAAAAAATATTGAAGACTATTATGCTTACTAATAAAGTTAACTAATGTCATCCAAGTTTAAATGCATTTATCATTATCTCTTGTCACAAAATTTTATTTCAACTGATTCACATTTAACATAATTCATTATGCAAGCCCAAGAAAACAATAGACAATAATAAAGAAATGAGAAAAGCTTATTTGCATCCCAGATCTTAATAATGCAACACAAAATCATGAAATCAGTCAGTGATTATAGAAAAAAAATAGCACTATCACTCTCAAAACTTAGGGAAATTTGTAATATGTCAATAAGTATAAAAATTCATAAAAATCATGCAAATATTTTATAACTACAAATACTTTATACAGAGGAAATATCTCCCATGTGCACACCCAGGAAATTGTAGGCCATCACTGGCCTTACAATTTCCTGGTCAGCTATTAAATCAAAATCTTTCTTCTCTAAAATAGTTAATTAACATAGAATTAATTTCTTGAGTGTTATTTCCTATGTTTTACTTAACTTATATCAAATATTACATGACCAGTAGTAACTATTCATTTCCTTGTAATATATATATATATATATATATATATATATATATATATATATATATGTAAGAGGAGGATGATGAACTCTCCCATCAACTTCAAAATATGAGGATCCAACAACCTCATTCAGTTTCTATGCTTGTGTCATATATGACATGCCAGTCCTGCCAGTGACCCTGCATACAAGTCTATATATTGTACAACAGTGAGGATCTTAGGACATAGCAAGAGGAATATATGCTGATGCCTTTCGCCATTGTCTTTTAGACTGTCAATATAACTGATTTCAAAATCTGATACCACTCTGGCACAAATATCTCCAGTTATTTCTATCCAGGGCAACTCACTCAAAGTTATTATGAGGAACATTGACAACTGAGAGGTTATTCTTTAGTTTGTCTTTATATATTTGAGCCACATCTGTCCAACACTCCTTTGTCCACTGACAAGCTGGCTATATATGAGGACCTTAGTTATTCTGTCATCACTCATTCTTGCAAAATGATCAGCCCAGCAAAGTTTTGACTCCTTCAGGAAAGTCTCAATTCCACCAATGATGCATTTTGTGAATAGATCAGCATTGGATACCCTATCATCAAAAGTATTCAATATATATATATATATATATATATATATATATATATATTAAATGTCTTAAAAGAGAACAATGCAATGACAGACTGCTATTAGTCAATTTTTTAAAGTTTTTAAAATAAACCAACATATGAAGGACACTTTTATGTACAGGTTTTGATATTCTTGGATGTGAGGATAGTCTAGCAGATACTGATGCAGAAAAAACTGTTGTATTTACTTTTACACAAATGCTCTTGGGAAAGGCATGAACAACTCTCTCTCCAGCTAAAGATTAAATATCAGAATAGAATGGATTCTCTTGTCTTGGGTGACAAGAGAAGGAAAACAAAATTCCAAACTGTAGACAATGAGAAATTACTCCACTATCTTTTCCAATATAGAAAGTCACAGATAAGATTTATTTCTTTTTAATTTGATATTCTTAAATAATTGTCTATACAAAGAGGTACTGAAAAGTTCTTGGCCCAACCCACCTCTGATATTTAGTCATTGAATTACTGATTTTAGAAAGTGGATGCAGACAAGAACTTTTCAGCCCACTCTCATATTGTGGTGAAAAATGTTTTCTTAAGTTGGATATTCAATTGAGAATTGGCACAATTATGTTAATGATTACCTGATGAATACTCGAGAACATACTGGTCAAAATGTTGTGATGATAATGGGTTTGTAAATCCCACTGAATATTCATTTACCCAGTAACAAATGATCTCAATTATTAGTAGTTTATTATAAGTTTTAAGACAGGAAGAGGTTGATAAATTTGCTACTTAAATGATAACAAAACTAAGCTCTAGTTTATATTCAAATTAGGTATAAATAACAAAAACAATAAGAATCCAAAGAAATTCAAAAATGCTAATAATAATAATTATTTCTTCAAATATTGAAGCCACATCTGTCTAACACTCCTTTTTGGCAGTATTTTTAATACCTTAATAAGTTACAAAAGTTTGACTGTGCAAAAGATTTTTGACAATTGTTTCAGCCTCTCTCAGGAAAAAAGTGGAATAGCCTGTGCTAGTGACATTTTAAGGTAGGGAGTGACAAGCACATTACTGATTCCAAACCAGACTTCCACCATTTAAACCAAGATTTCATGAATTATGGCCCAGCAAAAAAAAAAAAAAAATAACTAATACTATATTTGTATTCTTTTGAGAAAGAAAAAGTCAGTTAACTATTTACATAAACATATAGAAACAATATAAACAACAGTCAGGAATAATGTACGTCATCTAAATAAATGAATAGATTTTATTAACATCAGGCTTTTATATTTTCCATGGGGAAATTAATTTTACTTATAAAGTAAAAAATAATCATCCAGGTAATAACCATAAAAACAAGAGAGAAGGATAAAAAATTAAATAAAGATTCACCTTGCAAATATAAAAATAGTTACTTAAAATAATTTCCTAGTAAATTTGAGGGTATTTTAATAAACAAAAATAAATTATCAGTTAAATACTTACATAAAACTTTACAAAATAAAAAGAATGTACATTAAAATATATAAAAATTACTATCAACAGTCAATCAAACAAGAAGTCAATCTGTTAAAACCTTGATTCAATTTGAAATGATGGAAATAAAAACCAGAGCTTCTTTCAAGGATTTTACAAATTTCTTTGCTTGACATTTCTTTTTGCTGACACTTTATTAATGAAAGAGACCATACAACACCATGCAACTGAGCTTACAACAATCAAATAAAAAAGACATGTACTAATTTGATCTTTTCTCTGAGTTAACAATAAGAAAAACTAATTTGATATCCACAAATATTAACAATGGCAAAGATTAATTATCATTAATGCTATCAAAATCAGATATAATAAATATTGAAGCGTAAAAGGGATTGCACCTTTAAAGAGTAAAATCATTAATCTAAGAGAATTGATTTTGGTTATAAATATAGATAATATAGTTTTCCTATATTTTGTTTAAGGAAATATGCTCTACTGAATCTAGAGTTATATTACAAAAAAAATTCTAACCAAATACTGAATGAGAATAATGTTTCTTACTGTATATGATTTTCAAATTCCACTGATGATGCCATATATAATAAAGAGAAAAACATCATATTTCCAGTGTCTTATCTATATGGACGCTTTTAAAACTAAATTCAGTTATACTGAAAAAATAGTTTAATAGTGATTGCATAACAAATATGAAACTTTTTCTTGAAGGAAAAAATGTTTGAAAGATAAATTTCATTTTTAAATTTTTTCATACACACCTCTAATTTATAACTTGATTTTAAGTAAATCTCACTTTATAGGTAAATAAATTTTAATAGATTATTATTAATAATATCAAGTTGATGAAAATATTTTTATGTGTAAATCATTATTATTTAATCTTCAAAGTATATTTTCAATTTTCTATGATCTTACATCACCTTTCAGGTAAACTGATTCAATCTTTCTTATCAAATTGCAAAATGAAGTTGTCTTGAATGACCATTTTAGTAGACTGTTTGTATTAATGCAGGTGTTCCACAGGTGTCTAAAGGTTATAGGTTTGAATGATACACCAGATGTAGAAGAACCTCCCACCTCCATGATTGCTTGCTGCATTGGATTTGTAACTTGAAGACAAAACATTTTTCTCTTAACAGAAAAACATTTTTATACACTAGCTTCCTCAGACTATCCCTACCTTGCTTGTTATCATTGCAATTTTTAATCCATTATGCTGTTCCAGCCTTTTTTATCAGGTGCCTGTCCTAGATGGTAACCATCAAACTGAACCCTTTATTCAATCGACAGGATTTAATTGTTCTCATTCTGCTATCAATGTTAGGGAATATCTCATATTAGTTAATACTATCTAATTAATTTGTCTTTATGATCTTGTATATCTCTTCTACTAAACTAGTGTATATAACATTTTGCATAACCCAGAGACTAAACCCATGACCACCAAGGGCTCTTCAAGGTCGTGTAATGGTTAGCAAGCTTGTCTCACTAAAACAGTTATGACTGATTAGTGAGTTTGATTCTCACTGGGTGCCCCCTACTTTCACCTATGTACCACATCTAAGCTATGCTTGGAAAATCACTAAACCCATGACCACCAGGGAACACAATGTGGTTAACTGATGCTAGGCCACATGTCCCAAAAGTACAACAGTTAAAACATTGTCATAATAACAACCAAGATAAGGACAATCTGTCTATATTTCTGTGATGAGGTATTATGTACACTATTTACATTATTCGGACTACTGTCCTCATCTTTGTCGCCATATTTACTACAATGTTTCAGCCATTGTACACTCCGGCCATCTTCAGGTGGTTGGAATGTCAAACTGAACCCTAGGGTAGACTGTTCTAGTTCCATGTGCCATGTTTAATGGATGTCATTTATCAGTTATCTCCTGTTAATTCCCCTCTCCAAGTTCTCCACTGCCTTAACCAGGTATTGAACTCACAGTCTTTGGGTCCTGTCATTGGACCTAACCAATACCTTTATCCACTGTGCCATGTGTCCTTGAGGACATCTGTGCATGAATTTCTGGGTATTATAAAGCTAATGTCTTCAGCAATCTTTTTTTTTTACCAGTGCTCATATTGCAATTTTTGCTGTTATCATGACATGTTTTTACCAGAGCTCATATTGCAATTTTTGTTGTTATTATCACTTTTCTCTGGCACTCCTTATTACTGGTTCCCATATTGTATTCATTTCTATGCTTGGTTGGCTCAGGAGATTTTTGTGGCCTAGCATATGTGCTGATTCCTTAAGTTTACAAATTTTCCAATGGTGTTCTTTATCTATGATCTCAACCCGATCCCACAGAGGGCAGTGATCTCTCTTTTCTCTCCATATGTAATCAGCCACACCTGATTTTTCCACTTCCCCTTGTGTTACAGCTTTCTGGTGTTCTTGAAGCCTTAAGGGGTCTGCCTGTCTCCCCTTTATATTTCTTTCCGCAGCTGCACAGAGTAGCATACACACAGTCTTTAGTCATGTTCTCCTCTATGTAGAAGGTCTTACTTGGGAGAGATATCTGCGAAGTGTCGTCCAGCTTTTGAAGGTTGTTCTGATGTTATATGGACTGCAGATCCTTTGTATTTTCTCTGATAACCCCTTCACATAAGGCAGGCAGACTGTTTTCTGAGTGTTGTTCTCCTCCTCTTGTACCCGCCTATCCCAGTTTTTGGGGGCTGCTGCCATGTACCCAGGGTAGTTGTTACATTGTAGGGTACTACTTATACTGACCAATTCTTTATCTAATGTCTCTGGAGAGAAAAGGGAGATCACTGCCCTCTGTTGGATCAGGATGAGATCATAGACAAAGAACACCATTGGAAAATTCGTAAACTTAAGGAATCAGCACATATGCTAGGCTACAAAAATCTCCTGAGCTGACCAAGCATAGAAATGAATATAATATAGGAACCAGTAATAAGGAGTGCCAGAGAAAAGTGATAATAACAACAAAAATTGCAATATGAGCTCTGGTAAAAACATGTCATGATAACAGCAAAAATTGCAATATGAGCACTGGTAAAAAATTGATTGCTGAAGACATTAGGTTTATAATACCCAGAAATTCATACACAGATGTCCTCAAGGACACATGGCACAGTGGATAAAGGTATTGGTTAGATCCAGTGACGGGATTGTGAGTTCAATACCTGGTTATGGCAGCAGTGGAATTAACAGGAGATAACTGATAACTAACATGGAATTGGCAGTGAGCGAAATAAAGGGTTTATTTCGACATTCCAACCACCTGAAGAAGGCGGAACGTACAACGGCTGAAATGTTGTAATAAATATGGCGACAAAGATGACGACAATAGTCCAAATAATGTAAATAGTGTATAAGGACAATCATCCAAAAAAATCAATGTATAATTACAATTCCAAAACATATTCTTGATCTTCACTCCCCATCATGTAATCAAGCAGAGAATTTATATCCTATAATAGTTTAAATATATCATAAAATGCTATAAATATACAATCATAAAGGATTTTGATTCTTAAATAATTAAAAAAAATAGAAAGAAATAAAAACTGGAATCGATACTTAGTAATAAGATATTCCATTATTATGCTAATATGAGTAATATTTGCTTTGAATAGTAAGTCATCGTATCATTACTAAATAGTGAAACCAAATGGCATGATCGATAAATACATAGTCACCTTATGTTTTTATATATACCAAGAAAACTTTTTGCTGTAACAATGATACATATTTAATAGGTATGTACACAAGGTTAATTGGAGATGGAAGATTCCAAAAGAGAAAATGAAAATATAAGTACAAAGAATTTGTTTCATTTTCTAAAAATAGTGGCAATTATAGTAAATGCCACAAAGTTAATAAATGAAACAACTTCCATAGCAAATAAACTGGTAAAAGCACAAAAATGTATTCAATTATATTAGAGTCCTGATTACTTTTTAAAATGGGGAATATTTTACAACCACAATAGAGAATGAAACAAATCTTCCATCATATAGAATGTTTTTATTTTGATTCAAAAGCTAGTTATTTTTATGTTACAAAACAAAAATCCTTTTAACTAAAGGGAAAAATGTCTTTTAAACTGCTAAGGCTATCCAATATAGACAATGATAAAAATAATTTGGTGGTGGCAGTGGCAGTGAAGGATTGCTGCTGCTGTTGCTGCTGCTGTTATTATTATTATTATTATTATTATTAATCATCATGATATGTATTAGTTTCATTTTTAGTCATTTAATGCAACAGCATATTAAAAATGGGACAGAAAAAAGCAAGTACAAAAGTCTATAGAACACAGAATTATTTTCACTATTTTTTTTTATCTGGGATTGTAATACTAATCTGAATTATCTGCTATTTTTATCTACTACTTAGGAGTTTCTTGAAATCATTTAATAGTAGAATATAATAATCTGTTTCATGTGTGTAAGTGATATAATAGATATCAGCATGGTAAATGGGATTAGCAAGCAGGGTTCAAATTCCAGGCTAGAGACGTGGAATTGTAATTATATATTGATTTCTTTGGATGATTGTCATAATAACAACCAAGATAAGGACAATGTTTCAACTGTTATACCTTTGAGACATGTAGCCTAGTGGATAAAGCATCAGTTAAGCCCATTATGTTACCTGGTGGTCATGGGTTCCATCTCTGAGCTGCATTGTTCAAAATGCCATATACACTAGTTCAGTAGAAGAGACAAACAATATCAAAAATTAGATAGTATTAACTAATATGAGATATTCACTTTTACACTAATGCCTTTGGGAAATTTGTGTATCCATCTCTTATCCCACTAGCTACAGGTTAAATAGCAGGGTAGAAAGGGATCTCTATAACCTTGGATGGCAATCAGTCTAAGAGAAGGAAAACACTAAATTTCAAACCATGGAGAAGCCAATAAGAAATCACTCTGCTATCTTTCCCAAGAAAGCATCGTAATTCATAGAGAATAAAGAAATGGAATCTGTAGGCAACTCTGCCCTGATTACCTATATCCAGAAGGGATATGGTATTTTTAGTTATAATCTGTCACAACTACTACTATAATCTTGAACATTCCAAATAGAAGTTTAAATTTCTTGGTTCACATGATCCTAGACAATTTTCAACAAGCCCAGATCTCAAAATAATATCAGGAAGTTATAGTGAGTTTTTCTCTGAAGAGAAAAAAGTGAAGAAAATAAAATTAAATTGACTTCTTTATTTGCAATAGTAATAGAAAAGCAAGCCTTAGAATTGTGAATGGATTTTCTTTAGTAATTGATCAGATCAGTTTTGGATTTAGAAAGATTTAAGATGCTGAATGCTGAAGTTCTTCAGGATCCATTTTTAGTTTAAAAATCATAAAAATAAAAGAGTTTAAGAGTAGTAGCAGTTGGTAAAATTTACACCTATAAGCTGTAAAAATATTTAAAAATTAACTCATTTCAAATAGACTGACTCAATTTCATATGCATATAAAACAATATAAAAATCTGATTAGAAGACTAACAATGACAGACATGCTATGTACTAATAGGGATACTGCTACCTAATGCATAAAATTTGATGACATTTCATTAGTTTTATATACTTAGTTGCATCATAATCATGTTTTAAGATATTCAATGTATGAATGTATATGTTTTGCAAAATTACATTTTTGTAAAAGGAGAATGATTCTAACAAATATCAATGAAAGTTATTTCAGTTCAAAGTAAGTTACCTTGTTTTAGTTTAAAGCAGCTTTTAAAAATGACATGTTGACATACTATGTCATGTAGTACACATTGAAAAACATTGACAAAATTATTCTGACATAGGCAAAAGAACATAAATGAGACTAAATTTTACATTAAACATTAAAAGTTTAAAGAACAAAGGTAATTTTAATATAGTATAAATGTTGATGTTACATATTGGTGCCATATCAAATTATGAACAGTCTACACTTGCTTCCAAAGAGGATTGATAAAGACAAAAGTTATAATTTTAACAGTTTCTTATACCAACAATTCACATTGACATAGATTGACATGCAAGGAAATGGTTATAAAGTATGAACTAAAGTAAATAATTCAGATAACATATTATATGGTCTAATCAATTATCTGAACTTGATCAGCATATGAACAATTGAATAGTATTGAAACAAGAAATACATTTTTATCTTGCCCAAGTAATCCTTTTTAACAGAATTTAGGTCTATAATTATATCTTAAATTCTTTTCTTGCACATTTTTTCAAATTAGATTGAATAGTCATATAAATTCATTGTACTAAACCTTCATATTCGGCCTCTTAATGCTTTAGAGTATTTGTTAGATAAAATAAGATTGTATTTCTACACGAAAAAATATGAACAAAAATAAAGACTTGAAGTGCATCAGTTAAAGGAAAGCCTTTTTAACAGATATATTTTGTGCTTGCATCTCATTGATAATTTGTGAATCTGAACTTGTGTACCTACTTAAGTAAAAATCTTATGTACCTACTTAATATATGCATTTAAACATGGTTATGGTAACCTGTTGAATTTTCTTTCATGTATCAATATGGAAAGAAAAGTAACTTAAATGACTTTAAACAAAGCATGGTCATTGATGCCAGACAGGTAGGTCTGAGTATTTAAAGAACTGCTGATTTTCACACACAACCACCTCTAGGGTTTATAAAGAATGGTCAAAAAAGAAAAAATTCAATGAACGACATTTTTTGTGGATGAAAAATGTTGGACGAGAATGGCTAGACTAGCTCAAGCTGATAGAAAGGCAACAGTAGCTCAAATAACTGCTCTTTTACAACAGAAATATACAGAAGTGCATTTCTAAATGCACATGTCAAATCTTAAAGCAGATGAACTATAGCAGTAGAAGACCATGCCAGGTGCTACTCTTGTCAGATAAGAGCAAGAAACTGACACTAGAATTCACTAGGAATCATAAAAACTGGACAATAGAAGATTTGAAAATGTTGCCTATTCTGATAAATCTCAATTTCTGCAATGACATTTAGATGGTATAGCCAGAATTTGGTGTAAAAAGTATGAATGCTTCCTGCCTTGTATCAATGGTTCAGACCAGTGATAGTGGTGTAATGGCATGGGGAATAATTTCTTGGCATACACTGGGACCCTTGGTACCAATAAAAGATTGTTTAAATTCCACGGCCTACCTAGGTATTGTGGCTGAGCATCTCCTTCAATTTATGACTACAGTGCACCCATTCTCTGGTGGCCATTTCTTTCAACATAGTACAAATTCAAAATAATGGAAGATTGGTTCATGAGTTTTCCTTGTTAAAGTGGTCTCCACAGTCTTCAGCTCTCAATGATCACATGGTAGAGGGGAAAAGACACTACTTGGTTTCAGTGAGAAAATGAATGTAAGAAAGAAGGGAAGATAAAAGTGTTTAATGGCTGTTTCAAGGAAATAGAAAAAATTGTCAATTTCAAATCTTTTCATTTGGACCCACTTCTTAAAATAAAATCCTGCATTCATATTTATGATTGTTATTGTAATATATTGTTAAATTCAAATATTTAACAATACAACAGTTGTAGAACTCTTTATGAGATTACTTAATCATTAACTTAAGAATAAAAATTCATCAGAATGTTAAAATAGGAAAACTGAAATTTTCATGGGTTAAAACTAGTAAACATTAATTAAAAAAAATAACTTCAATTGATTAATTTCATTTTTTTATTGAGTGATTCTTTTTAAATATACAATTTTCCACATTGCTATTTTTACTTATATTAACTTATACAGGGTATGGCAAAAATACCACACACATATGCCCTCCCATCCCACATAATGGTAAGGCATTAGCTAGACGAAGACACCATTGCCACTAATGTCTTAATGTGGGAGGTATTTCTGTTGCACTCTGTATAACCTTACATTTTAAGTAGTGACCTCATCTATTTAATTTTAGACAATTAATTTGAAGTAATCTACCCTTAAAATTAGACTGGTTTTGTATTATTATTGTGAAGTTAGTTTAATTTTCACTGGGTGCTCCATACTTGTGACCTTTTTAATCAAAACTAAAGTATCTCAGCTTGGGGTACGTAATGGTTAGCAAGGGTGGTCTGGTTGAACAATACTACAGAGTAGTGAATTCGATCCTTACTGGAAGCCCAAAACAAAATTCAACATTAAATAATCCAAGTCTTGTTCACCATTACTAGTGAATTTGATCCCCACTGTGTGTTACCTGCTTGTGGCCTTGTGCCAAAACTAAGTTAAACTTAGTAAATAAAATTTTAATAAAAACTTAAGTTATATAAGAACTTTGCATGAAATTTTACACATGAGACAAACTTAAAGTTCTCTAAGTTTTTAACAAGTTTTAAAGGGTAACTTTTCAAGTATATATAGCTAAATGCTTGTATAGTTAATTTCTAATCAGAGACAATCGCTTTCTTCTTGATTTTCAATACACATTTATTAACATTGAAGGAAAACTAAAAAAAAAATTAAGTATAAATGAATTATTTATAAAATACATAAAAATCGCAAAATTCTAAATCATTCAAATTTTACTACCTATCTATCACAAGAGATATGTTTTTTTAGTTTTTTAAAATGGTAAAAAATAACTACGAGGAGTTGGGGTAAAGTCAGAGGGCGCTGATGAAAAACATTTTGCCTAGCGTGCGTCAATATTGTCAACAACGTTAAAATAAAAAAAAAATGATTACAATTATTTCTTTTCCTTCCTACCACGACACCCTGAAAAGTTGTTGTGTCACTAAGTGACTGAAAAAAAAATTAAAATTGTTTAAAACTCGTGATACCATGTTAAATTGCTAATAATTTCCATTTTCCATGTTGTTGATTCAATTAATGTTTTCGATGAGGTTTGAATGAATAGTATCACTACAAACACACGATGACTAAAATTTGACAGTGTGTGTTGTTAAGAGTAAGACACAGTAAATTCAATACATCTCATTCACTTATCAAATTCAAGTTGCTTTCCCATTGTTCTATTTCTCCCGCCAACAATTAAGAAAACATTGTTGAAACATTAAAAATATTAAAACTCCACCGATTTGACTGACAAAAAGTTGTATCCATAAGTTATCTTTTTCTCTTCCAATGAAATAAAAAGAGACGGTTATTTTTTACTTTGTGAGTCAACGATGTCGTGAAAGAAAGTGAATCTAAAAAAAAAAGGGTTCATAACCATGTACATTTTTCAATCTCTTTTTGTTAGTTTTTTCCTTCTTACAAAAAATATTTTGTAAAAAAACATTTCAGAACTGTTTTTAGTTTTGCAAAAAACGCGAAAGATACGTCCAATGACTTTTTTCCAACCCATGGCCGTGTGTAACAGGTGTGATAAAAAAAAACCTTATTGAAATCTAAAGGCAGAATAAAGATCTCAATAAAACAAACTTACACGCCACAAATTACATATGATTATGCCTTTTTAGACTTTTAGTTTTATTCTTTTATTTAAACAGAGAATGCGTGGATAAGTGTTAAAAATAAAATAAATACTGCCAAATGTCAAATGACCGCGTCCTCAGAACTGGAGGGTGGGAGATCTACTCGTACCAATTAAGAACTTAAGAAGAATGTAATTTGTAATTGTTAATTTTTAAATTATATTATTATTTTTTTAAATGTCAGCCAAAAAAGAAGGAATCATCATGCCTATTTCGATCACTCACTGGAATGTAGAGCAGTCGAGTGGCTAGCAAAAATAAAGGATCTGTTTAAAAAAAAATGAGTGAGATTCTAGGACTAGAAAAACCGAACAACAGTTTTACTTTCTCTGAAACGGTCAGTCTAGCTAGCATTTGCGATACCCACGTGAATGAATTTAAAAATACTTGATTGATCTGTTTATCAGTGTAATGAAGTTATGTAGTAAATTTGCATCTCTAAATTATTTAGAAAAATAAAAATTAGTAAATTAGGGAAATTATTGCTAAAGCCTGGAAAATAGTGCGTTTGCCCATACAATTATTTTTTGCACTCTCCGAGACTCGCATTATGAGTACTTATGTAATGTCCATAGTTTCTTTACAAGCACTTTTTCATTTGCAAACATTTTTTAAAATTTTGCACAATGTTTTCGCTTCATTTTTTAAATAGACAAGCGGACATACGCGTCTGCACGCACGCACGCACACACGCGCGCGCGCATTTGGCATTCTAATGAAAATGAATGAATGAATGTGTTTTCAATCATAGTGATTAACTAATTTTATACCAATCAATTCGATCCTCATGGGGTATGCCAGGTGAGCTTGACACAACTTAATCTACCTACCACAGTATGAGTTATACTAACTTTTTAAAGTTTACACATGAAAACAAATAATTTGATTTCTTTTACCTCTTATACATGAATGGTTCCATTTGAATTCGGTTAGAGATATGTCCAGTGTTTCTTTAAACTTTTTTTCCAGTGGAGTCTCAAGGTATGACCACACCAGGGCCCCGAACACCAGGTACCCTATCAGGAAGAGTGCCAACCAGACAAGGTTCCTGCTACTTTGGGAGTAACCGAGGCAGCAACAACACATTGTACAAAGTTTCTTTTTCTTCTTCTTTCTCTCTTAATGTGAGAATACCACTGTGGTAAAAGTAACTGTACTGTCCATTCGGTACTATTGTTTTTCCTTTGTTTTACTTTTAGTCAATAATTTTTTTTTAAAAATATATCTTAAACACGATGGTATAACCACCGCGCCTGCTTGCCACGGGCAAGCAAAATACTAAACGATAACCTAATGAGAGGATAAAAAAAAAGTGACAGGACAGATCATCTGCCGTCCTCAGTGTGGTGGGGGCAGGGCAATGCACGTAACAGACTCCGCCTAAAATGTACTTTTTTTCTTTATGTCTCTCATCGATTCTGTACTTTCTCTACTTTTATTGATCATTATTATGAAATAAGAGATGGGGGAGGACACTGACCCTTGACACTATGTATTCATCAACCCACGCATAAAGTTAAAAACAATTTGACTGCAGTAACACTTCTCGGAAGATACATTGTTACCTTAGTTCCCCGCCGACTTTCCGATCAGCAGCAGCACTCACCTGAGTAGGTGGAGTGAGGCTGTCATGTGCACACACTGATGACACTTTCCAGTGTTTCCATTATCCCATTCCTATCAGTAAAACAGAGACAAGCTTGTAACTTTGTATCTTTCAAAGACAAGTTAAGTATCTCTCTTTGGGCTTAAAAGTTAGTTTGCCTTTTAACAGTTTACTTTAAACTATTCTTGCTCAAGTCAACAGCGGGGTTCCAACCAAGGTATATAAAACTTTTCCACTTAAAAAATTGGTGCTGCAAGACCTTCAGTACAATTGTATGCTTGTAAAATTTACAATACTCAACAAGCTTAAATAAGGATCTGTTAGCATTAATAAATAAGTCCCTTTATTTGAGAATAAGTGGAAGTCAATATCTTGAATTAAAATAGGTAGGTTGTTTCTAAACACATTCTTCTTACTCCTTATAAAATCTGATATGAATATCATATATATATATATATATATATATATATATATATATATATATATATATATATATATATATATTATAGTTTATTACATTCGAACACAGATATTACCACTATACTAGCAGAAATATGCGTGTTCAAATGTAATTACCTATAATAAAGGATTATAGCTCTACTTTTGTATTGAGCACTATTTTAAATTAATGTTATGAACATTTGAAAATTTGTATTTGATTCTTTCTCACTGCATTTGTATATATATATATATATATATATATATATATATATATATATATATATATATATTCAGGGCGGTAAATGTAATTAAATAAAAATACTGTTTAATTAAATAAACAATTTACTTGAATATGAGTATCCATCAAAAATAATGTTTAAGCAAAAGAAATTAATGTGTGTGTGTGTGTGTGTGTGTGTGTGTGTGTGTGCTGTTTATTGGGTATTTGGTTAAGTGAATATTTTAAGGTGATGTTTGATGAATTTTGACCATATTTTGTCCTCATTATTAACTAACTTCCTAATTGTGTTGAATTTTTGTGTTCCATGTATAGAGCGAGCTTAGACATTGGAATCTCCAGTGCATAGTAACTATTCATACCTTTGATACATGGTTTGAAAATCATGTTGAGGTATGAAACTGACAGTCCCCATGCAGTGCTAATTCCTAAGACCACACTGTCTATATCTATAAACACTCTTCCTCTATAAATATAACAAATTTGAAACTAATATATATATATATATATATATATATATATATTACATGAATCATTCATACAAAAAACAGATATTGAAGTTAATGATATAAATGGCGAGAATACATCTTTGCAAACAAATTTAATAAATGACATTAACCCCGAACCTGTAGATGAATGTTATGATCCCTGTTTATAAATTCCAGTTGCATAAGGTCTTTTTTTATTTTTTTACAAGCTTTCATCTGTGCATACAGACATCATCAGGTATGAAAATGTATTTGTTTTTTACATCCAGGTAATAACAGGACAACGAAAGAATAGATGTAATCCGAAAGATGTTTTTAGAAATGTGTTATTGTTAATTGTAAGAAATTTTGGAGTGTGCAGTCGCAATGCTGAGGTTGAATTTTTAAATTTTAAGATTGTGCGTTTTTGTACTAATATGGTAATAGGAGAATTCTTTTGTACTGATAGTTTTTTCAGTCAATTTCTTACAATTAACAATAACACATTTCATATATTTTCATACCTGTAAAAATGTTTTGAGAAATAATTTCTTTCAAATTAGCATTCTTTAGAGATTCTTTAAGCTGCAACACTTGTCAGAATTTTTAAAAAATATTAATTTGTTATGATTTTAGAAATGGGTCCTATTCATAATATCAATATAGTGTAAAATTGATCCCCAAATTTTACAGAGTTATTGGGAAATAACTTTGTTTACAAATGTTGAAACTGTGCTTATATCATCGAAAATGCAAAAACATACTTTTATTTGACAAAAAGATTTCTTTTAAATAAGGAACAAACAGATATATATATTTTTGTGTATTTAAAAAAAAATATTTTAAACAAGCAGTATTTTGGTGAAATTGATTTTTTTTCTCTTAATTTTTACAAAAAGATTTTTCATCAGTAAAGAACAAACAGATAGATACATTTTTGAAGTAGTGCCACATTGTTTATTAAAGAAGAAAAATTTACATAAGTTAACAAAAGTATAAAAACAATTGGCAGATATCAATGACATAAGCACATTTTCAAGACATGTCATTTGTAAATAAAAAACTATGTGCAGATAACCCTGTAAAAGTCAGGGATCAATTTCACACTTCATTGACATTATAAACAGGACCCCCTTCTAAATCAATAAAAAAAAAAACAATGTTTTTGGATTCTGACAAATGTCATGGTTTGAGGAAGGTCTAAAGAATGCTAACCTATAAAATGTTTCCCTATTTGTTGCCAGTTACATTTGTAACTGTTCATCCCAGACTGACCTTTTTTTTTTAAATACATCTATTATATACCTGATACATTAATTATTAATTTGAGTAACTGATTTATAGTGAAAAATTTGAGCAATAGGCCACATGTCTATGGTTTTATCCAAGAATCAGCTTTTTAACTTCCTGAATATGATCATGATAACTTGTATTAGGAGTTAACTCTCTTAGCCCAAATTAAAATTCAGAAGTGTAAATAAGAGGCTGAACTCCTATGCATATGTAAATGAATGTGTCGTCAGATAAATTGTATGGTTAACAAGCAATCAGTATTAAGCACTATGTTAACTAAAGTACACTCATATCACTATTATTAAATATCAATATATCATTTTAAGACAAAAATATTTTCTGTTTTTGAACAATTATTCCCAAATAAACAACAATCATCAATTTGAATTGATCAGCAACATCAGGCAACATTATCCAATTCAATTTCATTAAACTTTGGAACAGAATTACACATCTCAAATTTTGCATCATTGTTGGAAAATTTTCAAAACAAATTAACAAAAATACCAGAAAATTTATCAGTGGTTAATTGCTACCAGTTCTCTACATGAAAATAATAATTCCATATTCAACTGACAAAGGAAGCAATGCAACTGAAAGCTGATCAACGATGGCTGTTAGCAGCTCACTAAACAAAATTAAATTTTTCAATGTACCCATATCACTACTGAATGTAGCAAAAGATCAAAGTTTAGAGTGGATTTACCATGGAAAAACTGCCTAAGTCCTCTCGGAATTTTCCTTGTGGGGATACCTCAGGTACCATGGGTACAACTATTTTTGCCTTTGATTGGCTACCCTGCAGTACAGACTAAGTTAAACAGCCCCAACACGCAATATAATAAAAATGAATTAAAAAACTGGCAGTATTGCATTTATTTTTTTCATAAGAATATAGTAAAATTACATTGGTTTTTATAGAGGGTTACATTGTTATTACACTACTTTCTACCTTCATTTCCTTATTAGCTCTCTTTTTTTGTTTACTATTGAAATAAATTACCATTGAAATATATATATAAATCTCCAAAGAAGCTGGAGAAAAAGGCAAATAGATTTGATCTTGACTCACGCACACAGATATATATATATATATATATATATATATATATATATATATATATAAGAACACCGGATTTTAAATCTTACTGTTCTTTCCTTTTTATATATATATATATATATATATATATATATATATATATATAACAAAAGAAAATACTCTTTCCTGTACACATTTATATAGGTAATCTGACAATAAAAAATCTTAAAACATTCTGTACAGTATTTTAGGAACACAAACCAATGTTTTTCAATGACCAAATATTAACTTTACACATGTACAAACCTAAACCTTATAACTTGCAAACTTTCAAACAAATTGGGAACTCATTAGTTGAATAGAGAGGATTAAACTTATTCCTATATACCTTTGTTATTTGAACAATTTTGTATGTTAGGATTAGTATATACCTATTTGAACAATTTTGTATGTTAGGATTAGTATATACCTATTTGAACAATTTTGTATGTTAGGATTAGTATATACCTATTTGAACAATTTTGTATGTTAGGATTAGTATATACCTATTTGAACAATTTTGTATGTTAGGATTAGTATATACCTATTTGAACAATTTTGTATGTTAGGATTAGTATATACCTATTTGAACAATTTTGTATGTTAGGATTAGTATATACCTATTTGAACAATTTTGTATGTTAGGATTAGTATATACCTATTTGAACAATTTTGTATGTTAGGATTAGTATATACCTATTTGAACAATTTTGTATGTTAGGATTAGTATATACCTATTTGAACAATTTTGTATGTTAGGATTAGTATATACCTATTTGAACAATTTTGTATGTTAGGATTAGTATATACCTATTTGAACAATTTTGTATGTTAGGATTAGTATATACCTATTTGAACAATTTTGTATGTTAGGATTAGTATATACCTATTTGAACAATTTTGTATGTTAGGATTAGTATATACCTATTTGAACAATTTTGTATGTTAGGATTAGTATATACCTATTTGAACAATTTTGTATGTTAGGATTAGTATATACCTATTTGAACAATTTTGTATGTTAGGATTAGTATATACCTATTTGAACAATTTTGTATGTTAGGATTAGTATATACCTATTTGAACAATTTTGTATGTTAGGATTAGTATATACCTATTTGAACAATTTTGTATGTTAGGATTAGTATATACCTATTTGAACAATTTTGTATGTTAGGATTAGTATATACCTATTTGAACAATTTTGTATGTTAGGATTAGTATATACCTATTTGAACAATTTTGTATGTTAGGATTAGTATATACCTATTTGAACAATTTTGTATGTTAGGATTAGTATATACCTATTTGAACAATTTTGTATGTTAGGATTAGTATATACCTATTTGAACAATTTTGTATGTTAGGATTAGTATATACCTATTTGAACAATTTTGTATGTTAGGATTAGTATATACCTATTTGAACAATTTTGTATGTTAGGATTAGTATATACCTATTTGAACAATTTTGTATGTTAGGATTAGTATATACCTATTTGAACAATTTTGTATGTTAGGATTAGTATATACCTATTTGAACAATTTTGTATGTTAGGATTAGTATATACCTATTTGAACAATTTTGTATGTTAGGATTAGTATATACCTATTTGAACAATTTTGTATGTTAGGATTAGTATATACCTATTTGAACAATTTTGTATGTTAGGATTAGTATATACCTATTTGAACAATTTTGTATGTTAGGATTAGTATATACCTATTTGAACAATTTTGTATGTTAGGATTAGTATATACCTATTTGAACAATTTTGTATGTTAGGATTAGTATATACCTATTTGAAATACCTGCTGGGTGATTTCAGTCATGAAAATGAAAACAATAATAATGACAAGGAGTTTTTGAGTGGTGTTATTTCACACCAATGTCCTTGGAAAAAGTATGTAACATTCATGAATGAATATATATCTTAATACTTTCTAGACAAGAATGAACAGTTTTATAAATATGTAATTTAGAGATAAATTCATCTTCCATTAAATTTATGAATCTAAATATCCATAGACTTGTCACTGAGGAAATATAAAAACTTTCTTTCCTTTTAAAAATCATGGGATAATATTGCATTTTACCTGCAAATTGTTCTCCTCTTGTTTCTATATAAGACTATCAAATGATAGTCTTATTCATCGTTATGCTTAAAACTAATAAAAAGAATATTGAAATGTAAAATTAAAAAAGAAAAAAATTACATTTGCCATTGCCACACCCCAAAATAGTGTTAATAGAAAAAAATTCTCAGTAAGATTGATAAGGTGCTTTTGAGAAACTCTGAAAGATTAAACAGATTGTCTACTGAAAAATATACCAATGTTTATATCATGAAGAAAGCCATTGCATTGTGTAGGTTCTTTTCACTATGCACGGATGATTTAAATAGCATTGGTGCAGAGTCAACTCTGCTCCAGTGCTATTTAAGAAAATAGAAGTTGTGAGGAAGTGACGAGGTACTACTGAATGGGACAACCTGTTATGTATCCCTGTTCCTACTTTAGCATTTACACAGATATATAAGTAGATAGACAATATATTTATGTATATTGAACAAATATTCATACACAAATGTTATATATATATATATATATTTAAACTTAATTTCATTTAAATTTAGATTCATTTATAATCTTTTATGTTAAAGAAGAATTTTACCATAAAATAATTTTTCCTATGATAGCTGCCATAATAAAGACACTTGCCTGTTCAATGATGTTATTAAAATTATTGAAATTTAAGAACATTGGATTTTAATGTTTTAAAAATTAAAAGTTTTCGATGATTATTACTTAATGCACAACCTTAGTTGAATATCATTGGAAGTTTAAACAGGAAAACGCTTTATTTGTTGTTTTTTTTTTAGCCAGATCTACTTGCACGTATTAAAGGACTTAGTTATTATGTCGATATGTAGATGACACCTTTTGTGTATTTGAAAATGAGGTTGAGACTGGAGTTTTCCATGAAGCACTTAATACATTGAACCCTGCATTGCATCTAACATATGAAAAGAGAACAATGAATTTCTATCTTTTCTCAATGTTATGGTACATGGATTGAATGCAAGATTTCTTAGATCAATGTAGTGGAAACCAACCTTTATGGGTTTATATACCCAGTGGGATTCCTTCTGTTCTAAACAGTTGAAAATCAATATGGTTAAAACCTTGGCTCATCAGGTCTTGCTCATATGCTCAGAAACTAAGATTTTGAAGTTGAATTTATTAGGAAGGTTCTAATTTGGACCTTGTGGAGTCTGTCATTAGAGAAACAAAAAATTTGAAAATTTTGTAAGCCTAGGCTGATTGGTCCACAGAAATGTCCTGTCTATTTGCACATACCATGAATTGGTGAGGTGAATGTGAGATTTGCTAAAAAAAATTTCAGTTGGTGCAAGAAGCTATTATTTTTCCACCAACCCACATATTGCTTTTGATGTTAGACCTGGGTTGAGATCAATCCAGAAGGATGATTTGCCTACCCATCATATTAGTTCTGTATTTTATAAATTCAGATGTCAGTATGATACTGACTATGTAGGCAGAATGGGTTAAAGTTTAGAAGCTTTGGTCAACCAACACATATCAGCCAATATTCACAACGGAAAAGTGGACAATTTACATAGGTGTGTTAATGTATCAGGTTCAGTGATAGCTGAACAGTTGACTAAAAACTAGCAGTATGCCTGGTATTATAGACTGGATATGTTTTCAGTACTGAGTATGGTTAATACCAATTATCACGTGAAAGTACCGGAATCAGTGTACATTAAGTCCTACCAGTCATCTCTCTGTAAGCAGAAACAGTTATTGGTGGGCTTAAAAAGTAATTAGCCTTTAATGCTATTTCTTTGCATGAATTTTTGGGGTTGTATCATTTTTTTAGTCACTGTGCACATGTTGTCCTCAATTTTTGCTCTGCTGAGAAATTGATAAAAAAAAATTATACTGATAAACTGGTTTAGTTGTTTTTAATCATTATTATATTTAGGTATTTTTATTACCCCTTTTTTGGTATGAATTGTTTCTTTTTGTTATGAAATGCTTTTTAATATATCTGTGTTTATTGCTCTAATAAAATGTTGTACACCCTGCAAAAATATTACAAAAGTAATAGTAAAAAAATGAAACATACTTTTCTTTTTTATCTTGATTGTGTTGTGCAAAATCATGTTTTGGCTGATATCTGAACATAGTATTTTTTTTTAATCTTTCAAGTATTGTTAGAATAATCTTAGACTTAAATTTCAGATTCTTGGAAATCTCCAACTGATTAAGAAAAAAATGTCTTCAGGAATTGTCATTTGGTTGGACATGAAGAATAAACTGACATGTAATAGCCAACTTTCTTGTACAACTTGCCACATAATTCTCAAAAGATTTTTGCTGAAAAGAAAACAGATGCCACCTTTTATTGGTTTTAAAATGTCTAGTGCAACAGGTGGATACACATGATCACCTCATTTATATGGATTTTGTTTAAGTGCAGTATTGTTTTTAAATAGAATGGATATAATGACAAGAAAAAAGTCATTAAAGTGTTTTTAAATTTTACATTGAAAATTTAGAAAAGTTCACTAGCTTCTGCCCGCAAAGTTTCTTTTAATTTCAGAATTCTGGGGTCATTCTATCAAGTTAATATAATGATTAAGCATTGAGTAGAAAAGAGAAGAGATCTGCCTATTTGTAAATGTACAAATTCTTATTTTCTGAAAAAAATTACCATGGCAGATTATTTCAGTTGAGCAAGGGTAACTTTTAACTATGCTATAAAAACCTGATTTGTTTAACTGAAGAAATTTATTTAATGTGCATCAAATAAATAAAATAATTTATCAATGAATTAAATTTTGAGAAATGTGTCAATAGTGTAGTTTATAAATAATAAACTTTTTCTCTCTCTATATATACATATATAGAGTCCCCTCCCCTTGCATCTTGTGGTATGGCCTTTATATTTCTGCTCTTGAAGTCTTCTTCAAATGGTGGATTGTGATGTTGTTGGTGATGTCACTAACTTGTTTTAGGTTTTTCCTCACAGCTCACATAATGTTTCTGTCAACAACTGCTGTTGTATTCCTTGGCAGACCTGTTCTGTATCTGTTGTTCTGTACACTAGTAGTTTTTTTTTAGGACATTACAAATATTTGTGTTGGCTATGCCCAATGGCTGTGAGTGATTTTCCTTCTTTTCTCAGCTTCAAAATGGCTTGCTTTTCTCCCATAAACAGGTCTCTCGTCTTCATGTTGGGTTACTCATTTAAACAAGAAAAGCAGTCTTTACATGTGAAACCCAAGGCTAAAACCAAGAGTAGTCATTCAGAGCTATTTAATGTTTAAACAATCAATCTAAAAGGCAACAACTGGGCAACAAGTGACACCTGTCAGTCACATGTTTCAATAGCTTTGCTCAGTCAAGAAATGGATGGGTGAGTTCAAACAAAAGAGAGTATGTCCTAATTTGTTTAAAAGGTTTATATATAAATACCAGGAAATAAAAGCTGAAATTCTGAACTCTTGTTTCATATTCATTTTAATTCCAAATATTTTCAGTCAACAACAAAAAAAAAGGAATTGGCCTTGCCATTCCAATACTTTGGGAGGAGACTATATATATATATATATATATATATATATATATATATATATATGAAGTGATGGATTTTATTTATTAATCTGACAGATTTTATTACTTAAACATTATTTTTAGTCAATACCCGATTTGAGTAGATGCTCTATTTATATATTTATTAAACAGTATATTTATTTATTTTCGTCTAAATCTTAAAGAAATCTTATTAAATAGAAATATGCTGGAGAGCACATATTTTTCTTTAATAAGATTTCTCAAATATTCAGTCCAGTAGATGAAAATAAATATACCGTTTAATAAATAAATGGACCTTATGGGTATTCACAAAAAATAATGTTTAAGTAATTATATATATATATATATATATATATATATATGTATATGTATGTATATATATACACACACAATCTGACGATATTGCAACACATGAAACTCAGAGTAGCAGGGACTTGATAAACACAGTTTGGTGTGTGTGTGTGTGTGTATATATATATATATATATATATATATATATATATATATACATATATATATATATATATATATATATATATATATATATATATATATATTTGTCCAATGTCTAAGTATGTTCAGCTTTCATAAGTCATTATCAAAAGTTTTTCAAAATATCACATCAATAAAATGTTCAGTTCATGTTGTTTTTTATTTTTATGAAATATATTTAGCATGTTTGTTTCTAAATTTCATAACATTTTATTGATGTTTTTTTATTACAAGTGCTTTTAGTGTTTATAATAGTTTTTTATGCTTAGAATAATATCAGAAATGGCAAAGTGTAGAAGAAGGTGTACCTGTGTTTTATAGATCATCTAAAAGCATTTGATAAATTAAGTCATAAAGTACTATTGGAACTTCTGGGTAACCTTGACATATTTGGAAATGATATAAGAATAATCCAGAACCTCTACTGGCAGTAAATTAGATAGAAAATGAGTACAAAAATAGAAGTTTTGTGTGTAAGGATGCGTTTCTCACCAGATTTATTCAACCTAAACAGTAAGGAAATTCTTAGAGAATTAGAAGTCTTTTACTTATTATTGGTGACCACAACTTCACAACTTAAGATATGCTGATAACATAGTGTTGATAGCAGACATAGAAAGGAAATTAAAGAACTGAAGTGAAGGAAAGCAAGAAGAAAGGACTAAACATCAAATACAAGAAGATTGAATGCATGGTTGCTAGCAAAAGGAACAACCCAAAATGCAGATTACAAATTGGTGATACTGAAATCAAACAAGTACAACAATTTAAATATCTAAGAAGTGTTTTAACAGAGGATAGAAAGGATGACACTGAAATCCAAGGGCATATTGGGATAGTTCAATATGCCTTTCAAAAGCTAAGCAAAGTAAAGAAAAGAGTATTGAACTGTTATGTAATATCAGTCCACCTATATGACAGTGAATGCTGGACAATCTCCTCACAGATGAAGAAGTGACTTGAAGCAACACAAATGTAGTTCTACAGAAGAATGTTCAGAATACCATGGACTGAAGATGTAAGCAATGACAAAGTTCTAGAGACAATGGAAACAAAATGAACACTTACACTTAACATCAGGTAGAGATAGCTGAAATTTCTAGGGTACATAATGAGGAAAGAGGGCTTGGAAAATTTGATATGCACAGTACAGATTGAAGACAAGAGAAGAAAACAATACATAACCTACTTGGCAAGCTTGAGTGAATGGATTGGATGGTGATGCATGGTTTGGGAGAGAGGGTCAAAAGACAAAATTTATTAAGAGCTGCAAGGACAAGGTGTTATTGATAAGAAATTAAATAAGGGTTTTCCTTCCCCTAGGTGAGCTGCCTTCCCAGGCTGTCGAGCTCCACCTAACCAATGCTGGATGTAGTTTATTGTCATACCCAGGACCACCAGAACCCCAGTTTGGGGGTTAACTATTTACCCATAGCTGGGACACTAACAGCTACGAACACTCCAAGGTAGGGTGGACCTGGGAAGAACAGCAATTAAGAGGTGGTTCCATGCTTGTCAAAACCTCCTGATCAGAGGTTTTCTACCGATGTAGTTTATCAGTGAAAACCAAGATGGCAGTGTACAATGCTTGTATTATCGTGGCAGCGAGGCTTGGACCATGTATGCCACGCAAGAAAGGCATCTGAACACCTTTCACATGAGAAGCATCCGCCGCATCCTGGGAATAGTATGGCAACACAAGGTGTCCAACACTGAGGTCCTGTCTCAAGCAGGTTTGCTCAGTATGTTCACACTGCTCAGACAGAACAGACTCTATTGGCTGGGTCACATCCATCACATACCAGACAGCCACATCCCCAAAGACCTTGTGTATAGAGAGCTGGCTGCTGAAAGGAAACCTGCCAGGTAGCCACAGCTGCAGTACCGTGATGTCATGAGGTACGACATGAAAGCTGTGGACATCAACAGAGTCCTGGGAAAGCCTGGCAGCCATATGATACAAATGGAGAGGAACCCTGACCAAACACCTCAAGTCATGGAAGGAGAAGCTAACACGTCGCCCACAGAAAGGCAGGCGCACAGAAAGCAAAGTGAGATTGTCACTCCCACATCGGCCTCTACACAGATCTCAATGCTCCAGCCAAGCAGACGCAGACAACTAGGATGCTACCCATGGTCAACCCTGACCTACAGAGGCCTATAAGGAATGATAGAGATTTATTGGATTTCTTGTATTATATTGCTGTGTTGGTTGATGATATTCAAATTGAACTATCATCAGATAAATGGCATGTTAATTGGGGTGACACACCCGGCGTGGTTTAGGGTCGATTTCTTGGTCGCGGCACCAATATGTGCCTCACACTGATCGTCACAGTGGCAATATGTGACACTGACTGGCGGTCGAATGCTGGTTTACCACAGCACCAATATGGGACGCCTAATGGTGTGGTCACTGTGGTCGCAGCGTCCACTGGTACGTTGCCAATATGTGACACTGCACCGTCAGCGCGTGGTCAATTCCCAGTTGTGGCACGAAGCTGTAAGTGTTCTTCCACCAGCGTTTTAGGATTGAGTCTTTGTCGCTGCCACCAGCCTGTGTCCTGGTCGATCTGGTTCGATATCAGCTTTGTCGTTCCCAGCTTGCCTCCAACATCTGGTTGCTGAAGTAACTGCTTTGATCTCCAGTCTAACCTACCCATGTTGTGATTTTGATCTTCAGTAGACAAAATCAATCAGGCATCGGGCCGTAGTGCAAGCTGAATCCGGGGTAAAGGTGATACTGCACAAACGTAAGTAAAAGAAATAATAAAACAAACTCAAGAGGTTCAAATATGTTGAGGAATAACAATTATCTTTATCTGTCGGTTGAATACAGGAGTGTGTTTCTCTCCCAGCCCATTTCTATGGATTCATAACACTTTTTTGCGTTTCTTAAGCAAGTTTTGGTATCTTAAGTCGTTCTTCAATAAAACTTGCTTTTGGTAGGAAGATTAAGTTGAAAGGTGTGGAATCTTGGTCACCTCCTGCGAGGTGCTATTCTCCGAGCCCAACTGCTTTCATACTCAACTGCCTCTGGAACTGAACTCCCTCTGGAACGCCCGGGGACGTTTGTTTATATGGACACCAACCAAAACCCGATGTGGGGCCGGACATGTTTTGGGTTCCTTGATAATTCTCGATTCCCAACAAGAATTCTCTTTGTCCTCAGGACAGGAAAATTAATTACTTCCCATTTTTGGAAGATTAATCACTTTCCATTTCGGGGGGGGGGGTTCTCCCTCGTCCATGAGGAGAGGTTGGAGAAAAATTATCCTCCTAGACTCTTCCTTTCTCATATTGGTATCTCATACCAATCCTCTCAGTGGGTGTTAACTTCCCCGCCTTTCTCATACATTCACCTTCGCCTATCACTCACACCACCACTTGGCCAATGATCGCTCGGCAGTGTGGGTGTGGCTAAACTGGCCCTCTTAAAATTATCATGCAGAATCCTCTTTGTCTTCTTTTCCATCGGGCAGAATTTTTAGGAATTTCACATTGCTATAATTAAATTTTTATCATATCTTATCCTTTTCCTGAGCCACCTAAAACCCACTTAGCAGAACCTCTACCGACTCGTTAATCATTGTCAAAACCCAACACCTGGTTTCTCCGCTAGTCAACTTTTAACTGGGTGGTCATGTTTACCTGAGAATCAAATTCTTTATTTTTCTCATGTCTTAAAATTCTCGTATCACCAGATGCTCACTTTTGGCAACGCTGTGTCTGTCGTCAACAGTTTGAATGAGTAAAAATAATACTTTTTTTTTTTATTTTTTTTTTTTTTTTACACGATTCCAATTGTAACCAATGTATGTGTTATTTGAATTATAGATACATATTACTTCATTTATCATGAAGTGATATGTATCTATGTATTGGATTAGTTATAACTTTCTCATCTTGTTTGTGTTTAGTTCGTTTCTGTAGAATAATTTAATGGTGTTTTTTACATTATTATTATTATTTGTATTATTGTTCATTTTTATTTTTCTACAGACAGTTTAATTTTTTTATCAATTATGTGGTTAGTGAAATTATTTTTAATTAATGTTTGTTTAATGTTTTTGAATTCAGTAAAATATTGCATGAGTGGAGGATATTAAATGTACCTTGTTAAATTATTTATGATGGCAACTTTGTATTTTTGTGAGCATTCTCTGTTGTAGTTAAGTAAGCATAATTTTTAGTTAGTTATTTTTTTTTATAGATGGAGGTTTCAATGTTTACATTATTCAAATCAATTAGCAAAAAGGGAATGCAATTATTTGCATTTATTTCATATGTGAAATTAAGATTGTTCTCTGATTTCTTTTTACTTCATTCTTGTTGTTAGTCAATATAAATATATCCTCAATGCAACAGGTGTAAATTGTTGGTTTAGGGTGTTTTTTTTTTATTTCTTTTTCTTAGGTTAACATGTAAAATTTTGATAGTGATAGGTGAACTTATGGCAATACTATCACTTTATGCATATATATATATATATATATATATATATATATATATATATATAAATGCTGACCACTTGTGTCCGAGGATGCCTGTCTACTAGGGCAGTTAGCCAATCCCTGTTACAGAAACCTGCTCAGGCAAGTTTGTCAAACTGTGTGATTTATATTGCAATTATGCTGAGCAAACCTTAGTTACAGTACAACCATTGGTGTTGGCCAAGGAGTTTTGTTCACCCAATTTCACTCACACGGCTTGGGTCAACATGTGGTAGGGTTCTCAGGTACTTTTCAAAGGTGCCGCACACCAAACTGATAACATCAAGAAATCACCTTCCTGACAAATCAATCATGGTGATATATATATATATATATATATATATATATATATATATATGTGTGTGTGTGTGTGTGTATGTATGTGTGTGTGTGTAAATATATAGTAAAAAAATATAGAAAAATAGGAAAGAACCGTTAGTAATATATATATAGTAGAGAGAGAGAGAGACTAAATGATTATAAAAGGGAACTTGTGTGGCATGGTGGATGCTAGTCGTAGTTTCTTGAGAATTCTTGGTTTTTATATGTTAGTTTCAAATTTTATTTTATATATATATATATATATATATATATATATATATATATATATATATATAACACATGAATTCACGCATGTGTATGGAATAAACAAAACCTTTTCTTGACATGCTATAAATACAAAACAAAACAAGGATTTTAATGTTTACCTCAGGCCCAAAAACAAAAATGATTTAAACAATTTCTATTTCTACCACAGAAAAAAATAAAATCAGGACTATTCATAGGTTTTTACTCCAGAGCCTTTAGAATATTCAACCAGAATACCTACATGAAGAAGAGAAATACATTGAAAAAATGTTTAGACTTCTTCACTACTGACATCATTTCATACACAGCACTAAAAAACAAGCAAAATCCATAAGTCCCAAAAAGTAGGTACTACCAACAACATAAACTGATGAAATACATGGGAGACTTGGTATGGGTTAGCAAGTTAGTGGTTGACCATTACTACTGAGTACAATCCTTACTGGTGGCTGCATACTTTTGACTCTGTACCAAAACTAAGAAAACTTAGTAAATAAAATGTAATGAAATGCATAATTTACTTTAATCTGATGACTGATGTAATTTTTTTTACTTGTAATATAAATGTACCTGTTGAGAGGTGAAATACTATTAATAAGTACCAATGGTAATAATGTAGCTTCTCTGACATGAAACATAAGAGAGTCCACATGAAGTATGAAAAATATATTTGAAATTAATAATAAAATAAAAAGGACACAAACAATAACAAAGCATTTGTTTACCCAACAATCTTATCAACCCTGATTGGCTAATTCATCCCTTTTTATTTTAGGTTATAAAGTGAATTAAAATCCATTTTCCTGTCGAACTAGAATATTTTAACTTCTTAACTTACAACAATGGTTTACACTCCAGAATTTCAAATTAAATGTATACAATAGGATTTTTTTTTATTATCATGAGCAAAGTCCATACCAATATATTGCTGCTAATAAGAATATCATTGTAATTGTTTTAAATTATAAAATTAGTTTGAATGATCATATTAGAAATTTTAGTAAAATGCTTAAAAATCCTAATATTGACATGAAACAGAAAATGTAATAAGTTTTAAAGCATTTTGATATTGATTAGTTTACACTTTAAAAAATTTCCAATACATTTCAATATTTAAAAACTTTACAAAACGTATGAAAAATAGTTTTACATGCAAAATTAAAAATTCATTAAGAAATTAATTACAAATGCAAATTAAGCTATTTCTTTACTACATCATTCAAAATGTCATCCACACTAAATTATATGCAGTGTATTTCTACAATATAAAAAAATTATAAATAAATTTGTAAATAATTTTGCAACAAAAAAGTCCTCACAGGAGATGGAACATTTGAATATTGACAAGTTTCTTCCTGAAACTTATGCTTGAATTTTGAATATCCACAAAAGAAATAACCATATCTAAGAATGTACTTTCAATGAAAATTTGCTTTGCACAAATGGAAATATAGACAAAATAAGAAATGTTATATCTCACATGTCACTTAGAGAAAGCTTAAGAACTAAAACTAAGCTAAAAAATATCACAAATAGTTTTACCATTGTCAACAAGACTACCATATTTAAAGGAGACTTCTTTTACAAGCATGAAAATAAACAACACAATGAAGCAATTTTTTATATTTTTTGTTTTAAAAGTTTTTCCTCTCTCACACACACATTATATATATATGTATATAAAAATACAAGAGTAAGTAAGAAAAATTAATGCAATTTTTGTCAAAGGAGGCACATCTCTCAATATGATTCCAAAATTTATTAAAGGTGTAAATGTAAATGTACACATGATATCTAAGTTTTGTTTTTTGTTTTTCAGATATATGAATAAGTGAGCTGATATGAAAATGGCTGGCCCACTGGAAGTTCATCAGAAGCCAAAAGCAGTAATCAAGTCCTGTAAACATTCACAAAATAAAAGAGGAACTGAGATTATGGTGATGAAGAAGTAAAAATTGATGTAGGGAATTGGCTACATCAGCATTCAGCTGAATTTTACAAAGGTGCAATACATACCTTCATTCATGAGTGGAAGGTGCTGACTATGTTGAGAAATGGCGATGTGAATCTATGATGTACAGCTATATCTTGATGTATGACATGTTCTTTATTAAAAGAATTTTAAATTGATTTTAAAAGTTTTTAATTTATATTGAGTTTAAAGTAACAGGAAAACTTTGTGAATTTAAAAATGTTTGTTTTAAATTCAGTTTAAAATATTTCCAAAACTTTGTGAATTGAAAAAAACAATTTTATTTCTTCAATATGCCAAGGAACCAGTGTTAAAATGAGAGGTTTTGTGATATGAGGTTTTGAAATTTTGTAGAGTTTGTAATTTGAAGAACTCAATTTTCAGCCTAAATTAGAAATTCAGACTAAATCAGACTCTTGGCCCAAATCAATCTTTTGGTTGGAATTGGACTTATGGCTCAAATCAGAGCTGAAGTGAGGTTTTGAAGTTCCATGAAGTGAATTGAGGAATTCAAAGTTATTTCTTCAAAATGTCATGGAAAAGTCCAAAGACCAGAGCTCTAAAGCAAAGGGAAGGAAGAGTAGATGAGATGCCAGGAGATGCACAAGCAGACGCTGCAAACCACACGGAGACAAGCAGATGCTGCAAACCACACGGAGACAAGCAGATGCTGTAAACCATAGAAGATCAAGAGCATCTCAAACATCAAAGGAGGTGCAAGCAAAGAGAGAAGCATATGCTGCAAGAAAGAGATGGTCAAGATCTGCAGATGACAGAAGCAGATATAGCAAGGAAGAGAAGATTAAGAGCTGCAAAGGATGACAGACTTTATCAAGGAGAGAAACAGATGCTGAACACCATATAAGAGCATGATCTTTGGAAACACCTGATGAAAGATGCTAGTCAGGTTAGTGATAATCACAATCATGCTAAAAGGAGTGCAGATTCTTTTTTGAGCCTGTCCAAGCAGGCTTTTCAATACAACTGTGACACTGACTATTCAAATCATCCAATGATATCTATTGGATCAATGATTATTCAGTGTAAGCATTGTAATGCTCTCAGATTCAAAGATGAACCAGATGGGATGTGTTGTAGCAAAGAAAAAATACAACTGGAAGATCTACTAGGTTCTCCAGTGCCATTGCAATTACTTCTGGATAGGAACTCAGCTGAATTAAAACACTTCATCCAGCACATAAGAAGCTATGATAACTGTTTTGCAATGACCTCATTTGGAGCCAAAGATGTTACCTTGCTAGGATGGAAAACAAGGAGCTAGCTTAAAATATACAGTGTGGCTTGTAATGTAGCATATAATAAAACAAAATGCATTACTTTTTGAGTCATCCTCATATATACACACACACACATATATATATATATATATATATGTGTGTGTGTATGTATGTGTGTGTGTGTGTGTATAATTCTCAAAATGTGTGTGTGTGTGTGCATGCATGTGTGTGTGTGTGTGTGTGTGTGTGTGTGATCGGATGTTCTTTATGCGTTTCCACAGTTTTCATCTGATTTCGATGAAATCTTTTTGTTTGATAGATAATTCTTCAGTGCCAGTTTTGAGTCCAAATTGTTGGCAACAGTGGCTCTCCACTACTTCCTGTCATTGTAACTCTCAGCAACGTTTTACTATTTACTATCTGTTCTTGGATATATATCTATAATTCTTAAAATGTGTGTGTATGTGTGTGGGTGTGCATGTGATCGGATGTTGTTTATGCGTTTCCACAGTTTTCATCCAATTTCGATGAAATTTTTTTGTTTGATAGTGTTATGGTCCCATATCCTCGCACCACGGTTATGGTCCAAGGTAAAACTAAGGAAGAACAACACGAACACAAGAGTAGTAAATAACAAAGATATATTACAACAGAACTATAATATAAGAAGTTGAAGGTGTTAGTATTAACTGTCAGTCTGGTTTAGAGTGAACTCATTCCTCCCCTCTCTCTCAGAGAGGTGCAGTATTTATAGAGTCAGGAAGAGTCCATTATCGTTATAGGTAAGTTCCCATAACAGATAGATAATTCTTCAGTGCCAGTTTTGAGTTCAAAATGGCTGGAAAAAATTACAACCTTGAAGGTGAAAAATTGAAAAAAACTGATTTTTACACTTTGCGCAAAAATCAAAGGCAAAATTTAATGTCTGTAAAAACAGCATACAATCAATTTAGAGAGTTGAAATCTAATGCAAAAGATGTGCAATGAAGAGACAGTTATGTAGCATTTGCTGGGGTGTTCAATGTATGAGGCAACAGGCATGCAAAATAACATTTTTTTGAGGGGGTGGATGATGATACCTCAAGCAAGATAACTTTTATCAGGGACATCCTATTTTCATCATTTTTCCCATGAAACAACCTTTCAATTGTAGTGAACCTAAAATAAGTTTTACAGGTGATAGTGATGTCCCATTACCTCAACATTTAGGCACCATTCTGCCCGCATACGAGTAAACCCACTCATTCTGCAACCCTATATGTCTATTTACCAAGTTTTGTTTGTTCATGTTCCCTCAGTTTCATTCGCCTAATACATTTTCTAATATTACTTTTTCACACATAACCTTCCAATCCTAGCTCATGCTCTGTGGGTGTAATTCACACCTCCACACATTGCCCATCAGTTGCTGTTGACCTTGATAATTTGCAGCAATGCATGTACATGTGGCCCTGCAATATGTGATGTGCTGATGCATGCACATATGCATGACCTGCAGAATGTGACACCTGTTCAAGTTGCCTATTAGCTGCACGAAGCCCCTTTACATATCCAATCAAATGTCATACTGATTGTCTACACAGTCCTAAGCTCATTGCTACTGCTTAATTCCGCAATTCCGCTTCTACTTCTGTATGTCCAGCTCTGCTTACACATTCCCCTTCTCTTGGCTAAGGCTTCAATTTCTCTCAAGTGAGGTTACCTTTTCCGTTGCATAAAGCCTACTACTACAGTTTTAAGGTATTGCTTTCATTGTCGTTTATAGCCGTTCCAAATTTAAATTTTCTTTATTGTCCTGACAGTTTTTGCATTGTATTCACTGTAGTAATAAGTAGGCTTGCTTTTTATTTTTTTTTTTTACTCAACATTTATTTTTCTATCCTTTCCTAAAGTTATTCGAGCTTAGTGATCCCTGTAGCTTTTCAGCATTCTCTTCTGGTATTTGCCCACATATTCCATTGACAGTTCATACTTGCCTAAGAAAAGAACTTGCCTAGGTTGCAAAACAGCTACCGCCAGGTCTGCCATGTGAATAAGGGATACTGAATTGTCTTTAGAACATTCACTTTGCCTGTCTCAAAATGCTTCTCAGAAAGCTTCACTCAGAGTCCAAAGATCAACGTAGCCATCGGCTTTCCAAAAGAGCATACCTGAATGCTTCTGCGCACGAGGCTGAAACTGCTGATCAAAGGACTCGACAACTGAAGAGAAATGCCTCGTCAACTGCTGCTGACTCAATGGCTGAGGAGTATGGCCTTCACAAATGCCCCTATATGTGATGCTGAGGATTCTGACCACACAGTCAGCGGAGGCGTCTGCTACACATCAAAACAGACTGAACACCAATAGTGCACGGAGGGTTTCTCAACATGGCATACCAATGATCAGCAGTGGCTATTGGTTAAACCAGGCCTTCCATTACAACACCAACACTTCCTTATGCTAATTAATGCCTCTATCTCTCCTTCCACCGGCCACCTTCAACCGCATCACCTCCCCCTTGAAATGACATCATTTCCAACACATTGAATAACAATAGAAAATGCATCTACATCCTGAAGAAACATTCTTCCCCACCCCATTCTCTCCTTCCGCCATAACAGTCCATGGAAGAGGTTTCTTCCTTGCAAGATTAAGAACGCAAAAACGGCCCTTTTTCAGGGCCACCCCCATTTGCACCCAATTGTTGGTACCAATATTGATTTCAGGTGGGCTGAATTTAAACTTAAACTGCTCCAATTCAACAGCAAAAATTCCCAGTAATGAAATACCCGGTTGAAGACAGGTTATACTGCTAGTACATGTATATATATATATATATTGAGCAACTTTTACAAATTCCAAGTAATCCTTCTCAGATAAGGAGGAAATTCTGTCAGAAAATATCCAAAGTTCATTTTTGAAAAATATGGTCCAAGCTTTCAACTTTCTTAAGTCATCATCAGGGTAGGTAGAGACAAATGGTGAGTTTTATAGATCTGGTGAGTGTAGTTACATGGGCAAAGAGTGTTGTTGACATAGGTAAGGTATGACGTGTGTGTGTGTTTATTTTATTTATTTTTTATATACATTTGAGGATACAGACTCTTAAATTTTATTTATAGATGATAGTTTTTATCGTATGAGTATTGCTTTTAGGATCATAAGTCTATTTTTACTCTTTGATTTTGCTAGTATTTTGGCATTCTTGCCTTAAAAAACATTTGCTGCCTAAATGCATACAATATATCAGTAAATTATTAAAAGTTCAACTAACTTATTTTTCAACTGATTTACATATCTTAAAAGTTTTAAGGATAATAATAATGAGAAAGCCACAACTATTTTATGTAAGTGTTTGTGAATTAAAAATCAATAAAACCTGATCAAACCAAGTCAAATTATGAGATTCTTTTTTCTGTATATCAAAATTGAGTTTCATTTCTGACAAAGGATATGCAAGAAGACAAAAGTCAACAGAACTGACCAGGTGCAGTTGATTACGGACATTCTTTGACCATTAAATCAGGCACCACTTACAGCCTGGCAGAAAGAGAATATTGAAACATCTGCAGGGTAAAAACACCTTGAAAAGTATTTGTCTGCCTGGTAATATGTAATTATGCAGACATGGATGTAAGCATAATTTTGCCATTTAAAAGATCACATCGAGCCGTTGGTCTTTCCTTACTTTTGGGGGAACATGTAGTGTTTATCAACTTTTTTTCACAAGCCTAAAATCATTTGAACTAATTTTAGCATACACATTCTTACTCATGGCCTCCTTGACTTAATCCCCTCCAATTTAAAGGATGCCCCCCACCACATCAAAACACTGGCAATGAGCTTGGGTTCTACCAAATAATTCAAGGAATTTGAGTATAAAAAATAAAATGAATTACCTTAATATAATATTTTCACTGTCCCCTTCAAAGTACAACTTTGAAAAAATGGTTGAAACTGATAATTTAGAAAGTTATAATCCTATTCAAATTGCCTGAATTTTTGTGTCACATCTTGCACATATGTGTGTATTTAATAACCACATATAGACAATATACTCACATTAGTTGAAATGGCTTCTTTAATACATCACCTTTAAATAGTGACAATGTATTTTACATTAGAAAAAAAGAATATTCAATGAAAATAAATAAAAATATCAAATAGCTATAATTTTTTAATCATTTCATTCCAAGCAATAAAGCCATTAGGACATAAGGCATTACTGATATGATATAATCTGAGAAAAAAACATGATTAAGGAGAGAGAACAATAAAAGAACAGGAATTAAGAAGACAAAAAATAACATTGCATTAAAATTTTTGAAGATCAAACTTGACTGGAAATGAAGACGCCAGATGAAAGTTCCACATGCAAGAAAAGAATTATGATTAGCAAAGAATTTATGATTATATCTCGCCATTTTAAATGTAAAATGATGATACTTGTCACCAAACTAGTTTTGTACTTAAATTCATAAAGTCTAGGCATCAATGAGGGAAGCTGTTTAGAACAATTAACATGTGAATATTTATAGAAAAGGCACAGGGAAGCTACATTATAGCAGAGGGAAAGTGACTTAGTTACATTGTTGTTATTACTCAACTAGCAACTATCTTTTAATTATAGCCTGTCTTTTTTTTAATTGTTACAAAGCTATACAGAGAGGCAGGAGAGAATAGACTTCATAAAAAGTGGAAAGAGAAATTCTCCTGGCAAGGAACACTCAGGAATGGACTTGGAAAATTGCCATCTAAAAACAAAAACAAAATGTTTTTAAGTATTTTGTTCAATGTTAGACAACCTTTGAATTTGTTCTAAATGTAATGAATAAAATCATCTTTGTTTGAATGAAGGATAGTGTAGCAATTTGTAGTATTCTGTAATCTTTCATTTCTTCTTAACTCATCACCTATTTGGCATTTAAAGTTTTTTACAAGTTTTGCTTTGTTTTTATAGATATTGAATTTCTGGAGTTTGTAGATGACCAAAATAGATGCTTAAAAATGTTCTTTTATATTATTTAATATTTTATTTTATAATCATGATTAAAACTTTTGACATTGAATACCTGTAAGAAATTGAAACGTTTTTGTAAAAGTAGAAAAATATTTTATTCAACTTGTTATCAAAGTCTCCCTTTAGTATTATTTAATAGTAAATTATGTATTTGTTTACCTGTTATTACAAGTATCTTAAGAAATCTCTCATTTCAAACATTTTTATCAATTTTCAAGGATTAATATAGTGGTATTTTCTATGTAATTGATAATAAACTGTTTGTTGAGAATTTTTTTTTTATTTGCCTAGTGCTTAGGATAAAAAACTTCACATAAAAATGAATCACCAAATTTTACACATAATGACAAAATATCTTCATCAAAACATTTTCAAGCAGTAAAATTCATTTATGTATGCATTGTGGTTTTGTCATAATCTCCCTCCCTTTTATGTACCACATCCATTACGTACATGGGTGATGATGGTTCTTCACAACTTCCTCTCTTTTGTTGCTCTAAGTTTTTTTTCTTTTCCCATCCCTCTTTGTTCTATTCTGTCATCCATTCACACAAATTCATTTAGTTACTTGCTTTTTTCTTTTTGCTTCTCTTACTTTTCATATGCCCTGTGAGTGTTAAATTCTCTAAACTCACTTTCTTTACTATGTGTCACTGAAATTTCAACAGTTTTTTTCTGATTTTAAGTATAAAAAGACTTCTTCTTTGCTCACATGTTCTGTCCATGGTATTCTTAGCATTTGATTCCAATATTTAAAAAAAATAACTTTTTAAATTTTATTCATAATGAAATTAACCATGCTCTAATCACACTATAAAGAGAAGCAGAGATATTAAAAAATCAAACAAATGAAAGATACAAAAAGTATAAAATAATTAAAGTTTTTATTAACTGCAATTCAATTATTTCTTTTATAAAAATATTTTACAAAACATATGAATGTATGTTTTCATCTAACACACCAAATAACAACTTATTATGTGGGGTGCTGAAAAATTCTCAGTTCAACCCACTTGCCAAACTCTAACCAAAGTGATTTTTTGGGGGATAGACTTCTTGGCTGGGCAAAGAACTTTTCAGCCCCTCCTTTTTACAATTTGCAGTGAATTCTTTCTGTTCAGTTATCTATTTAGTGACAAGCTTCTCTTTTTCTACATTTTATAAAAATATTTTTCATAGCAATAGTGTTAAAAGTCAATTTCATTTTACTTTGTACTTCCCACTTAAAATGAACACAACAGCTTGCACAGACATTGAAAGTTTCTGGAAATTTTACAATTAGGCTGACATTTTTAAGCAGCTCCAAATGTTATATTAACTATCAATACAAGGTAAGAATTAGATATTTTATGAATACAAAACTGAGGCACATCCATCAATACTGGAGAGGTATCTTGGAAAGATAAGTAATCATATTAAGCTTGGTAGCTGAAGTAATTCTGTGATTTCTACTGGTGCTTAGTATTTGAATCTAGGTAAAAACAAACAAAAAATGTATTTTGAATGTGAATTTTTTTTTTCACTTAGATTGTTTTTTTGATTTTTTTTAATGATTTATCAACCCTTTGTGGGTCATTTAAAGCTGAAACTTATTTTTATGGAGTGAATATTGCATGAACAATGTTTTTGAGATAGCAATGATTTTTTCCAGATACAAGTCCTACTATGTAACTTATAGCTGAGGAGAAAGTGATAGATTCATAGCTTTCCTGAGGGTATTTCTGCACAAATGAACATAAATTCCACTGGAATTTGAACTTAGCTCTCTCCAAGCTACTATCAATTACACCACCCGCATAGTTACTTTCCACTTAGAAGATTGATGCAATACAATCTTCCTACTTTCATTATCCACTTATGCTATGTACTAAACAAAGCTTAATAAATATTGATATGTATTCAAACTTTATAAGGATGCCTGTTCCAATAGAAAAAAAAGTTATATTGATATTTATTCCAGTTGTATATAGCAACTTTTGTTAATATTGTTTGCAAGAAGATGGAAAGTAATACAAATCTAATTATTAAAAAATTGTTTTTATGATGTCAAGATTATTTGTCTGATATGAATAGTTTTATATCATATCTTTCATTAGGTCAAAAAAATTTTCCAATAGAAAAAAAAGTTATATTGATATTTATTCCAGTTGTATATAGCAACTTTTGTTAATATTGTTTGCAAGAAGATGGAAAGTAATACAAATCTAATTATTAAAAAATTGTTTTTATGATGTCAAGATTATTTGTCTGATATGAATAGTTTTATATCATATCTTTCATTAGGTCAAAAAAATTTTAAAACATTACAAAAAACTTTAAATTGAACATGGATCAAATTGTATTATTTTAAGAGTATTTTTTAAAATAAATATTAACAAATTCTTTAAAATTATTTTTGTAAGAAGAATACTGAAACATTTCACATTTTTTTAATCATTTGCAGTGTATTTACTAAGTGAAAAGCCTTAAAATAATGTTAGAACAAGGTAAAGCATTCATAAATTTACTTCACATGCTTGAATCAACTGTTTGCTGTGTCCTCCAAGGGAAAAGGTATTTGCTATCAACTCTCAAGTCAAAATCTTTGTTTAAAGAAAGAATTCTTTCTTTAAACAAAGATTTTGAAAGATAAGAGTGTTTGGCTTTGCTTTTGATGGATTTCAAATTGCACCACTGTTTTGGTTTTATAAGAAATTTTGTCTTTGTCATTTGCTGCAAACACATTTATAACCACTGAGATAATCACAGAAGATGATAATCTGCAGGAATGTTGAATTACACTTATGTGAATAGACACTCAGGCCAGCTTTCAACATTTACATGAATAAATCAATATATATATATATATATATATATATATATATATATATATAAAGAAATGTGTATCCATGAGGTTGTGGTGAAAAGTTCTCAGCCTAGCCTACTTCCCAAAATCTGACCAAGTGATCAAACATTAGATTTTAATTTTAAAGAACTTTTTGGTCAACTTCAGAACTCATTCATGCAAGTTTGGTTAAAATTCAATAAAAATTCTTTGTTTATGATTTTTTCAATTATTTTATTTCTTTGATTCTGACAATTTTTCTATGTTATGTTTTTAATCTATTTCACCCAAGCAAGGCCACTAAGATGCAAGGTAGTGAAAGAGAATGAAAAAATCTTTAGAAAAAATGGAAACGCAATCCTACACAAGAAACAAGGGATAAACCTCTACTCCTTTTCAAAATACCAGGAAGGAGTGTGAACTGGATGATAGGCAAACCTTTCTACTCCTCTTTGAGTTAAGACAGAATATAAATTCTCCAAAGTTTTCTGAAACTTTTGGCTTTTGTAAGCCATCATCAAAAAATTTGTTTGTGGTTTAATATTGAAAAGTATTGAACAAATTAAGTTCAACCATAGCTGAATCTTAGCCTGGAACTTAGAAAAATTTTCAGAATAAAAGAAAAAATTAATAAAAACAAAGACCTCTTGTTATGTTAAACGTGATAAATAAACTGTATAATTATTCAATGTCTGATGTGCAAGTAGTATTATGGTTAAAGGCATGGAAAGTGAAATAAATATGCCAAATTCACATTTCAGCCTAGTCTGTTGCATTTTTTTTTGTACTAATGCCCTTGGGAAAGGCATGAATCCATCTCTTCACCACCCAGCTATGGATTAAATAGCAAGATATACTAGACTCTCTAACCTTGGTTGGTAACTAATCTAGAAGAAGGACAACTCTGAATTACAAACCATGGAAAAGACAACAGGAAACCACTTCACTATCTTTCCCAAAAAACACTGACAATTTGTAGATAATAAAGAAAAGAAATATGTGAAGAATCAATCATCACCTATGTCCTGAAAGAACACAGCATTAAATAAATTTTTCAATGATGAACAGAATATTATCTGTTAAATTTGATATTCAGAAATTATTTAACAAAAACAAAAAATGCAGAACAACAAAATAATTAAACTTGTCTAATAAAAACTATATAAATGTTTGCAGCTTCTCAAATTAGTAAATTATCACAATAAAAGGTGATTTTCCAAATGAAGTTGAAAACACAATTAAAAATGAATACAATTTTTAGTAAGATTTTAAGCAATTATATAATAATTGATTTTTAAAATATATATTCTGCTTAATTTTATTAAGAAAATTATTCCTGAATATATACTAAAATTATAAATATAAAAGAAATAAATAAAAAATATAAAAAACAAAAGATAAAATAAATAATTAAATATAAAGCTTGATCAAGAGATATTCATGGAATGAAAAAGAATTTCCTTCATCTGATGTTAAAAAGAAGAAAATATTTCAGTATTAGTTGTTTATTAAACTGGGCAACCAAATAGAATATTTGAAAGGTCAAATATTCAAATCTGCATTGTTCCAGGTCATTTTGTACCTGTAAGTAGAACATTCAATAAGGAAAAAAAATAAATGAAGTATTTAAAAAAAATGGAAGAAAAGAATACATGCTTTCTATGCTTTAAAAAACATAATAAAAAGCAATTTCCTTGTTCATTTATACCTTGTCTGAAATTATTAGGTTGGTGCAAAAATAATGTCGTTTTCTCACATGAAGTTGAACATCAAAAAACGACATTATTTTTGCACCAACCTAATATTAAGCAAATCATATAAACTTCAATAATTCAGAGTTGGTTCCAAAATAAATTGTCAAATTTTAAACAATCAATTTAGATGTCAAAACAAAGCCTGAGTTAAAATTTTAGCTAGTATCAATGTTTTATTGAAGTTATTCAAAAAAACTGCCATCTGAAGTTATTAGGTAAAACCAAATAATCCCATTTTACTTCAATAAAAAGGTAATAAAAATCATCAAAAATTGATCAACACATAATTGAACAAATAATAAATACATATAAGTCTTTGAATCCTTTACATTTGAATATAGAGACACTTCTTCTCAATAACAGCCAGTAATTCATTGATTTTATCAATTTTTTCTACTTCAACAGCTTAATTGCTTCCCAAAGGTCTGCTTTGCTGTTATATTGTTTGCCACCTTCATATAATTTCATCTTCGCAACTAACCATAGATTTTTGATCAGATTCGGATCAGGACTTGATGGTGGCCATTATCTTCTCTCCTGTAAATCTTTTATGCTCAAAGAATTTACAGGTAAGCTTAGATATGAGAATGAGCATTGTCATTCATAAATACACACTTCATTTTGAAACTGTGAGACTAGGACTTGTACCATACAAAGAAAGTCATGTTCATAAAATCACCATAGTTAGCACTGTTCAGTTTAATTGCTTCATCAACTTTGAATGGTCCAATAATGATTTGGTTGACAATTCCAGCCCATATCATAACACTACTGCTTCCTTGTTGTTTTCTTTTAGCCACGAGCATGTCTGAATTGGATAAAATCCATCCTTTGGCCCATCCATCTGATCCATCAAATTCCACTTTAGATTCATCAATGAAAATTACTTTAGAAAAGTCAATTTTCATGTATTTCTTGGCCCAATTTTGACGCTTTATAACTCTAATGTGCCATTATCCATTATACCACCCACACTTGCAAGCTTACAGCACCTAGCATTCTTAAGCAATCACCTATCTCGATACTGACCATGTTCAACATTGCTTAACTTTGGAGACTGTACGAGAACCAGATTTTCAACATGATATGGTTGTAAGCACTTTGTTCATTTAGTCTTAGGATTATTGTATTTGATAATATATAAAACTCCCACCTTTACACTTAATAATAAAGCATTATGCTGTTGGGGTAAGTACATGTACTAATGATTTATGACCTATTATATTATGTAAAAGCCCAAGAAAAACTTTTTATCCATTTTAGGGAGTACAAAAATAGTGATCTTATGATGTGTGTATAATGTAGCAATTATCAGTGTTGTTTTGCCTTTTGCACAAATGTCCTTGGAAAGCTATGACTCCATCTCTTCTCACCACATCTAAGAGTTAAATAGCAGGGTAAACTGCACTCTTTAGCCTTTGCGGACAACTAGGAGAAGAGCAACTTTGAATCCAAAACCAGTTGGGCATTGGGCTCCTAACTCTACCCCATAAAAACTTGCTTACTACAGAAACCACAAAGCAACATCTAACATAAGTGTATGGCTCTATAACCCACAAGGGAGTCTCTTCTTCATCCTCTTTTTTCTCCTCCTCAATCAAATACAGTACTTAAAACAAAGTTTTAGATATAATTTTTAAAAGTATACAAAGTAGCATTTATTCACATTTTTTACACAAAGATTTTAAGACCAAATATTCAAGATAAAAACTGAGTATCATCCTTACATGAACACTAGTTCTGTTAAGTTGATCCACAATAGAAAATGTCAATAACAACTCTTATCTTCAAACATGAAAAATATTCATTTATTATGATAATGACATATTTTATATGCACCAATTATTAATATGCAGCGTCGTCAACAGATGGTACTCACTGTACAATATTCTTTCAGCAATCTATGTCAAGTCAAAGTTTTAAATACAGACTTTCATATTATATATTTATTTATCAACATAAAACACTTTTAAATTATTCACTAGGAATATTGCCTTCTATCCCATTATCAATTATAAAAGTATAGAACAATCCAATGTAGAACAATTATTAGTAAGAATTTCCTAAATTTTTATGTCATAAAATATTCTTTGTTACTATAATTTGTTGTTCTATTTGTCTTAAACACATGGGTTAACCTATACACATGGCCTATCATAAATGAATAATCTCTTGGCCAAAATATCAAAGTCTGATTTATATTAGAGCTCAATTCACATCTGACTACTTACTGTATAATTTTGTCTGAATTTGCTCAAAGAATAGTACTCATTGTATTGGTTTATTTGAACTAGTTTCTTCATCTTTTCCAGTTTTTTTTTATATCACAATGTTTTGGCTACTGTACATTCCAGACTTCCTCTAATGCTAATTGCAGTTATATTTTGAAATGTCAAATCTTGTTCTAATAGGACATGTATATTCTTTTCCATATGCATTATCACATTCAGGTGACTGCCTACAAATACTTGGAACTGTCCTACATTGATTCATTTGACTGGTGACCTTCCAGTGAAACAATCAATTTGAGATTCTAAAAACATGACCCAAAAATGAAAGTGCTGCTGAAATTCACCTAGTTCTCTCAAAGGTGAATCTGAGTCAGGTGAGAATAGTCCCAAGAGCTTAAAGGTATAAACTTGGGAAGGATCAAACATTCCCTCCCCGATCAAAACAAAGTAAAGTGAATCTCAAAAGTAAAACCTATGATAGGAGTGTATAGCAGCCAAAATAGTGTAATAAAAACAATAAAAGAAGTTTGAATAAATTAACATTATAGTTTATAATTTATACATGAATGAGAGATTCAAAACTTATTGACTATACTTCTTTGGAAACAGTGTACTGCAAAAATCATCAATATGTTTGAACACAGTATTATTTTTTAAAAGTATAAGTATTGTATTTATAGTCAAGCTCAAGTTAGCCTTGCACAGAGCTGGAACAACCAAAGGAAATTTTCTACTTACTTTATTGTTGTAAGTTTTAAATATGGTTATGGGATAATTGTTTTCTTCTTTTTTTGGTCCAGAAGATAGGGTAAGTCAGTACAATAATTGTTACTATGGTTGTACCCAAGTCAGCTTTGTGCTGAGTTGAAACAACCAAATAGAAAGTTGAGGTTTTGGAAGAAATGTGCAAATGTCCTGCATTGAAATGTGGGAAAAGCTGTCAGTTGTCAGTGGACCAGGAAAACTAACATTCCTCAATGTGAACATAATTACCACGTAGTTCACATCTTGGCACAAAGAGGAGAAAAAGAGTGAGACAGAAAATGTTTGCCTTTTTATAGGCTTCAACAATACCACCTAATGATATTTAATGAAACCAGGTGCGATAATCATATTTCTGGTTCCTTTACTCTGAGTATGATGGGAAAATATATTTCCTTTTCTTTTTTATTACACATTATTATTATTTTGTTTTTTTGAATTTGTTTAATTTTCCCACAGGTATGATAAATCATTGTACGAAAACTGTCAAATTATTTTACACTAGTAGCATTTAATGTAATGGTATTTGAATTTCTTTGATTAAGTATTGTTAATTATTATTAATTTTTCGCTAATATTTTTTTCATTTTATTTCCACTGCTTTATATCTAAACTCAGATCATCATTTTACAATCTTTAAACAATAAAGAATAAGCTTTCACCAAGACCTAAATTTGCCTTATGGCCACATCACGTTGACACGCCAGTTTCTGTACAATCACCAAAGTTAAGCAACATCGAGCCTGGTCAGTACCTAGATGGTTGAATTTTCTTTCTAGAGCCTTCCTCTTAATTTATTTTTCTCCAAAAGAACTCTTATAAAACTTTCCACTTTAATGTCATGTTATGTCTATCCGCATTCATACACACAATTTAAATGCAAAGCAGTTGTTAACTATCTGTAGTTTTTATTATCTTCTTTCATAACAGAAATTATGCAAGTTTATTTTAAAAATAAAACCTTATTTCAGATAAACAACTGACAAAAATATAAAGCATTTAAAAAGGTTTATTATGTAAGTTTATGTTTTATAAAAACTAAAACCTTACCATCATAAAACTGTTTTGTTTTTACAAAAATTACAAAGAATATATTTCAAATAATTACAATGGCATTTTTAAAACATTACTGCCTTCCTCTCTCAAAGCAAACAGAGAACTGGATTTATAAACAAGAAACTGTTTTTTCAATGTCCTTTTAAAAATGTCTTATTAGAGGAAAATAATGAATTAATACATGTTTTTCATCAGTGTGTTTTTTTTTATAACTATGGTTTTCTAATGAAAATTGCAATTGTTTGATGGCAGACATGTAAGTGCAGATAAAATTTGAAAATATAACAGTAAAGTTTAACAACATACATGCAAAAACAAAAAAAAAACGTGTGTGAAAAGGTCTTTTCTTACTGTTATTACTGCATACTCCCTTGGCAATTTTTGTTTTAAAAAACTATTTTTATAATTTTATTAAAATCCAAATAAGAAACTGGATGTATACTTTTTTCTCAAGAACTGACAACAAAATGTTAAATAATGTTTATTTATTAGTTTATTTATAAGAATAATTCAATACTTACAAGATTATATAAATATGTAAACCAATGAAAATGCAATTTATTATTTATCATATTGTAAAGAAATAACTAAGAAAACAAATTATAAATAGTGTTTAACATTTTTGTTGTCAGTTCTCAAGAAAAAATGTATAAATCCAGTTTTATCTGTTTAACTTTTATTAAAATTTTAAAAATAGGTTTTTAAAACAATAAAAAAGCACACAGTAACAGTGGTGTCAAGAGAAAAACTATCCTTTTGACATTCGTTTTTTTGGCAGGTATGTTTGTTAAAATTTAACAATGCAACTTTTAGTGGGTCATAAATGGCAGACAACCTAATAATGTTATGTGGCATGTGTCAAACTTGAATATTTTCACTTGTTTCAAACATCAACTTTCAATCTGATATCAGAAAAGAAAAGTCATACTAGACTTATGACGCTAACCTCCAACTACAGTGATGCAAAGATAGCCATCTTCTTGAAAGCAGCTATATGAAAAAGAGAAATGACAAGTGGCTCTGTGCAAATACCTACAGTTACTTGTATTAATTCATGCAAATTCATATTGTCTGTGATTGTCTTGGGTGTCAGGAGTAACATTAAGTTATGCCACCCATTTCAGAGCCTAAGAGTCAATAACATTGTCTACATTGAGTGGTTAGATAGATGCCTGTGTGTATATGTTGAATGTTGTGATGAAAAATTTGAGGAATAAAAGACAACAAAATAACAATATGAGTAATAAGATTGGATTTATTTATTTTATATTAGTCTTTTGACTAAATTGAAGCATGCAGAGAAAGATTTTAAATTTGGAATATTTGGACACACCTGTGTCTTTTGTCAATGAGACAAAGAAGTGGAACTTACTCTTCCAAAGAATGTTGTTGTTGGTTAGAGGACTTCCTGTAGAAATTATATTTTCTGCGTAAACCCAAATCCCTGTTTAATCCATTAATGTATGATTTTATTTAAAATATATTTTAATTCCGTTAAATATATATAAATATATATATTGATCTGCAATAAAAAAATTCTAATTAAAATTTATTTTATATTCTATTATAAAGTGTTCTATTTTGTAAAGTGGCAAGAGAAGAATTCTTTTCAATGATCTGCTATATGCTACCTGCTCCCAAACAGAAAATAGTTTTACAACTTGCTACATGTAGTTATAATTATTTAAAAATAAAAAATTTAAAAAATAGACAAGTATGCTTTTGATCTCAGAAATTTTTTACATTACGTGTGTGTGTGTGTGTGTGTGTGTGTGTGTGTGTGTGTGTGTGTGTGTGTGTGTGTGTAACAATAGTTTCTACATTCCAAACAATACTTAATTTGTACCTAGAAATAAACACTATTTTGTGAAATAAGGTTTTCTGACAGGTAATCATCAGCTTACAGCAGATTGCAAGCATTACCATATGAGGACTAATTCATCATATTACAACAATTACATTTTTCTTTGTTCAACTACTATCTCTTTTCTTACTCTTTCTTCATGCACTCCAGGCATACCTTATATATAAATATAAACATTATAAGTTAAGTATCATTACAATAAGTAAGACTTAAAGCTTTTCTTCAAACAATTTTTTCTTATTTGAAGTTTTTCTTTTTGTTATACAAAGTACTATACTTTGGTAAATTCAGACTAAATGCCTTGTTTCTTTTTCATTTTTATCACAATGTTCTAATCCCCTGTTTTATTTGAGTGCATGATTCGAATTTTGTTTATTCAAACACTTCATATCTGATGTGTGAGTACTTAAAATTATTGTCCCTTGATTCACTGAACATGAATTATCTTCCAGTGAACTCTGAATTTTGGAGGGTCATGTTTTTATAACCTCAAATTCATATAACTATAACTGCTGAGATACATTGCCAAGTAAAATAATGCTGATACAATGACTAACTTTATAACTTAGCATCCTATGTCATAATTGTTGAGATACATTTTTGATTAATGGCTCTCATATTTATAGAAAATAAACCCTATTTTCAACACAATTACAAACCCACATACATACCATATTAAAATATGCCCAAATATTATTTTTAACTCAATATCAGACAATATTACAAACATGCCTAAAAGGATTTCACAATACAATACATACACACAGTTTAAATCAAAGTATTTATTAGATAGAAATTCTAAATAATGAAATTAATTAGAATTTACCATGGTAAATATAGTGCTGCTTAGATGTGGCACAAGACCGTAAGTATAAGGCAGCCTGTGAGGATCGAACTCACTACTCAATTGTAATTGAACTAGCAAGACAAGCTTTCTAACCATTAGACCACGTCAAGGTGACCCACCATGTGAAATATATGACCAATCAGAGAAAACTAAAACCCTATTTTTTTTAGCCTACTGTTGGAATAATTTCTCATAAAAATTCACAGATTTTGACTTTCAAGCAGATACCAAGCCATTCAAACAAAGGAGATGCGATGGTCTCCAAGCCAATATGGTTTCATAGCTTTTCCTCCCTCACAATGTATGCTCAAAGAAATATACGTCAGCAACTTCAAAGAAATCAGCTACAAAGACAGTGAATTTTCACTAATGATAAACGTTTTTTTCTCAACCACAGCTTTGGTCTGCAAACCAACTATTTAAAAGTCATGTCTAAACCATAGCAATTTCTGTGTACCACCTACTGAAAGACTTTAATGCTACAAAAGACAATTTCTAATCATTTTTAACTCTTTTTGAATTCACATAAATATGTTTGTAAATGCAAATGATTTATTTAACAGGCAAACTCATGTTTTCTTTATTTTTATTTTATTATTGTTCGGAATTCAGACATTCAGATTTTAATATAAAAAAAAAATGTACAAATGAAGTTCATACAATATGCTCTTGATGACTATGCTTGGTCTACTAATAGAGAAGTTTCCAGAATAGTAAGATGTGCATATAAATAAAAATAGTTTACTTTCGTTATTATTGAATATAACTTTTATTGTTTATCATTACTCAATTGTGTGAGTTGGGCTAATAATGCAATAATGAATAAGAAGAATGTGCACGTGTGTGTGTGCATACAAGTTTCTTCATATTTGCACTGATATTAAATAAAATTTATATATTGTTTACATAAGTTTTTTTTAATTAAGAAATTTTTAAATATTATTTTTATTGAAACTATGATATATACAAGACTTGGGCCATAAACCTAAGAGACAGAATTCAAATATAACAATTTTTAAAATATTATTTTTTATTGAAACTAAAGAAATTTTTAAAATATTATTTTTTATTGAAACTATGATATATACAAGACTTGGGCCATAAACCTAAGAGACAGAATTCAAATATAACAATTTTTAAAATATTATTTTTTATTGAAACTAAAGAAATTTTTTAAATATTATTTTTTATTGAAACTATGATATATACAAGACTTGGGCCATAAACCTAAGAGACAGAATTCAAATATAACAATTTTTAAAATATTTTTTATTGAAACTAAAGAAATTTTTAAAATATTATTTTTTATTGAAACTATGATATATACAAGACTTGGGCCAAAAACCTAAGAGACAGAATTTTTTACAGTGAACTAAAGAATATAAAACAAACACTTGTTAATAATAGTTTTCCAAACTATATAATTGATGAACAAATAAGATGCTTTCTTAGAAATCTCAATACTAAGCAAATAGTACATAATACTGCTTCTACTAATCTCAAACATATTAATCTCCTATATCGTAATCAAATGCATACTAATTATAAACAAGATGAAAATATACTAAAAAAATTAGTAAATACTAACATATCCACAACAGATCCTAGCAAAAGAATTAAGTTAATTATATACTACACTAAATCTAAAATATCCAACTCAATTATTCGAAATGATTCTTCTCCCCCGGTTAGCGATTTGAAAAAAACCAACATAGTTTACAAATTCAGGTGCCCTTTGGGAGATTGTATCTCCAACGAACTAAATAATATCTATGTTGGTCACACCACAAACTCGCTTTCACGACGCTTGACACTACATTTGAATGATAACTCTAACATTTTTAGACATTTAAAACAACATGCCTGGCCGCATACACAATTCCGGAAAATCCTCGTCGAAAACACAATTATACTTAAACATGAAAACAATAAACAAAAACTAAAAATTCTTGAAGCTATATACATAAAACAGTTGAAACCTAACCTGAACAAAATAAACTATGAAATCTCCAAAAATATCCTTAAATGCCTATAATTAGTAACAGAAGTCATTGGTTCATACCAACGGCTTTCCATACTCAATACTCATCGGATTCACTCTCGCGTGGTCATGTGTGACGTCATGAGCTGTCGTGCGATTTTCGTTTTCAGCGTTTTATATGCACGTGTTTATCGTTGCCTGGATATCATCCATGTAAACAAATAATACTATCATCAATTTCTTGTTCGTGTATTGCATAAATATATTGTGTAATTGTCATCTTTGATAATGGCTTATGTAAGCCGAAAGCTCAGATCGGATTAAATAAAAAAAAGTATGTATCAATATTGTGATTTTCTTTCATTATTTAATGATAATGTTATTAAGATTATCAGACTATATGAAAAAAACTTGCATAAAATATATAGACAACGCTTATCTATATTATTTAATGAGACATGTATTAATATATATATATATATATATATATATATATATATATATATATATATATATATATATATATAACAATGTATAAAAATATATTTTTATTTGTGAAAGAGACAGAAAAATTTGTATTAGAGCATTTATTTTATTTCTTAAACTGCTCTCAACCAAACACTATGTATGAACTGTAAATTTCCTAAGGAGTTTTACAATGAGTAGATGATAATTTTTTTTGTCATATTTAATATTATTAGATACATTTATTCTATTTAAGATAAAGTTCTTACTAAAAAATATTTTTTAATCATATACTAATAAATAATTTGGATCCACAAAAAAAAGAAGTTGAATTCACATGACTAATGTACAGTGAACTTTCAGTTTAAAAAGAAACACTTACTTCCCTTTTAATTTAGGAGAGAGAAATGGCTTACTGACTTAATGATGATTAGCATGTGTGAAGACAGCTTCCATTATGACTAATTCTATCAGAATAGACAATACATTTAAACTTCTAAACTGATATCTGAAATCTAAACATTCAGTTGTTTGGATTCTACTCCTATAATTAATTTCTCAGAATTTTAGATACTATTTAGCAGTTGGTAGTTATGTATGAGAGGATGCTGTAAAATTCTTGGTTTAACAAAGAAAGGATTCAAAAACAATTCTAGCATTTGGTTAGTTTTTGAGATGTGGGTCAAAGAGGAAACTTTTCCAGTGCCTCTTTGTACTGCTCTTTAAAGACATACCTTTAAAAGAAAAAAAACATAATTTTGTCCCAATTCATTCCTGACTGTATTTAGGACATAATGACCAAGTTTACTTTCTGCACTCAGATACCAAATTTCTTAACTTGGTAACTGAGTGCAAATACTAAAAGGTAAACCTTTTTGCATAATAAAACTTATTTATCAAAGACAATTACTTAACCTAAAAAAATTGATTAATTCAATCAATTTAATAATTTTTTCATCTCAGTTTAAAAATAAGGATAATTTTGAAAAATGTAAAGCAAAAAGAAAATTACAATTTGAAAAAGAAATAATTTTAATTATCATTAAAAGCATATACACTGTCCATAATAACTAGAATAAATGCCTTTACAACATTCTGTGGCTGTTCTTTTAAATATTTTAATCATGCTGAAGACCAGGTTTAGAAAAAAATTAGAATAAAGACCAAACTGAAAAGATAAAAATGTACAAGCTGATATAATAAATATGTAATGACAATGTAACAATGCTTAGAAAGTTACATTGGTAATTGAAGTTAGGGGTTCAAAATACTGGGATGTCATGTTAGAAAAATGCTTTGCTAATTCACTTCTTTCATCCTACTGGAAAATGACAAAATATTTCAAAGGAAACAGTCAGAAGGATAGTCATTCTGTTAGTTTCAATCTAGAAATGAATGCAAAAAACATCCATATATATATATATATATATTATTGTCTTCTAAGAATTATTTTTGTCCTGTTCTTTTATTATAACATATTGGAAACTTTGTAAATTCTCTTTGTTGGGCATTTCTGTCAATTACACAACTATGATCAATTACTCTCCACATCCAGAATTCAATCTGCTCACATCTGATTTTTATCAGTAAACATGGCTGTGGGGAACCAAAGATTCTTGTTTTTGGAACAATGTGACAAAGCAGTTAAAGTAAAACAGAAAATGTTTTTGAAAATTTGAAATAATTGAAAGTTTTCAACTTCTGTCTTTATAATAATTACAATCATTGATAATGATTGTAAAGAAAGTATTTTAAGAATGCAGTGTTGTACTGAATGTAAGCTATAACAGATTTTAGTCAGAATTTGTTATCAGCTAGAATCAATAAAAGAGCATACAGGGAAAATACAGAGCAAAAATTAGGTAAAGCTAACATTTCTTTTTCACACATTGCACTAAACTTTGCTTTTCTTTGATTTGGTTTTAAATCAATATCCAAAGTTTAATCCACCACATGTGGCCAATCCATCAAAATCAAATGAAAAGTTTATTTGAATACAATGAACATATTTCCCACTAATTTCCCTAACAGATTACAATAATATTTTTGAAGCTGACATTTAATGCTTCACTTTGGATAGTCATCATTGTGGCTATCACTTAATGTCAAGGCTAATGCTCTACATTCTGTTGATCATTTTCTGGATTCTCAAGTGGCTGGCTATAAGCCCAATCTTCATTTTCATGGTTCAAGGACAGGTACAATACTAGGACTTAGTCTCTCAAAAATGCCTACCCCCACCAAAAAACAAAAAAAAAACAAAACAAAAATACAGTCAGAAATTATAAAAACTTAGTTTTATTTTTGGCATGGAGAGTAAAATTCAAAATTGTAACTGTTTTATTGTTAGATTTTTGCATACAATATAATTATTTACCAAATTTAGTCTGGCACAAGGCTACAGAAATGGATTCACCACATACTCCCAAATCTGACTAAATGATCAAACAAACTTCAAATTTATGGTGAGGAATCCCATTTTGGTCAGGTCAAGAACTCCTCAGCACTTCTCCATAATTCCAATAATATAAAATTCAGAAAATCATAATTTATAATTAGATTATAAATAATAACAATAACAGTAACAACAATAATATTGGTAGTAGTAGTAGTAGTAAATTTATAAAGAAAACTATAGTGTAGTGTGTATATAAATGTATATTAGGATGAATAATAAGTAATTTCCGTTTTGGGGACCAATTGCAATGACGACTGTATCATCCTAACCACTAATCCTACATGGAAGTTAAGAATAAATTTGAAATACACTAGCATAACTTTGTGTTTGCAAGACAGTGGCAGCATACACAGTGGATTAAAGGAAAAATGTTGTTCTTCTCCATGACAATGCAAGGCTGAATAAAGCAAGAATAACACAGGGTAAAATTTGGCAACTCAGTTTATTCTATTCTGCCTACCATATTTACTTGACCTTGCAGCAACCAATTATTACCTTTTTTGATTGCTGCAAAATGTTTTGATGGGGAAAATTTTCTCTAATAAAAACCAAATTCAGGAGTTTATGAACACCTTTTTTCAGATCAAAACCTGTGAAATTTTAGAATGAATTATAGTGGTACAAGTGGCAATAAGTCATTGCAAATAATAGTGATCATATAATTAAATAAAATGTAATTGTACTTTATGTTTTGAAGAATAAGTTGATAAACAAAAACAGAACTTATTTATGACTCAATATATAAATTATAATTGATTATGCAATGTTTCAAAGCAGTTCTTGATCTCAAAATGTTTACAATATAAACTATAAATATATACAGAATTTGATGGATAAATTGTCACCATTTTATATTTTTAATCTCACATATGCACGTTGTTTGTTTTTGATTTTGTCAATTGCACAGTATAGTTGGGTCAATTGGGCACCATCTGTGAGAAAAAGGGCATCATGATGCAATTCACTCTACCAGAAATTTTGAAATGGTATGCTGTACTGCTTGGCATTTGTGCCAGAAGCTCCAATATGAACATTTCAGTGTTTGGGTGTTAATCTGAGGATGTTATACCTCCATTCATCTTCTCACAGGGCCTCAGACTCAACATGGAAGCCTACATCATGTGCCTTGAGGAAGTAGTGCTGCCCTGGGTCAAGAGAGTGGCTACTGGAAGACCCTATGTCTGGCAAGAGGACTCTGCACCATGCCACACAAGCAGGAGAACTCAGTCATGGCTGTCAGACAATTTCTGCGGCCACATCACTCCTTACATCTGGCCACCTAACTCCTCCAGACTGCAACCCTCTTCACTGTTGATAATTCTTTATCTGTAGGCCCAGTTGAGAAAGAGACGAACAAAACTCCTTGTAACACCAAAGATGAACTGAAGGCAAGGATTATGGCAGCATTCACCAACTTAAACAAAGAGACTGTCCAGAAGAGTTGCAGGAGATTCCAAAGTTATCTGGAGGCCATGGTTGAAGGCAATGGTGATTTTATTTACTCTTTGGTATTTCTAGATATTTTTGTGTGATTTTAGTAAATACATCTGTTAAAATGAGATGTCAGTGTTACTTTCATTTTTGCATAATTTAGAAGACAATTTATCTATTGCACGCCATATAAAACACAGAATGGCTCTCTTTATTACTGTCATTAGTTGTGTATTAAAATACATATTTTTACAAAGAATTATTTTGTATTCATATCTCTCATTATTAGTAAATAGAAAGAATAGGGGTACTAGTAAGAAACTGGTCAAACTTAAGCTAATTCATGCACATATACAATCATATGAAGAAAAAAAGTTATTCTATCTATAAATGTTAAACTTGAATTTGTATAAAAGAAAAGTATAGGTTCAAATAAGAATATCCATGTTTATCAGCCTTCATGTCATAGCAACATTTCTCTACTGAAAATAACTAAAACACTTTCTAAAGTTTAAGTCTAAAGTCTAAAGAATTAGTCCTCTATCTTTCCTCTCTTCACACAATTTGAGGTGTTATTATCTGCTGATAAATCTGAATGCTTTGCTCATAAATTCTTTTCAGATTCTGTTGACTCATCTGGAGTATCTTGACTTTTCAACTAGAACTGAATCTCTATTGAGTGATATCCATATAACTCTGGCTATGGTTTCTGCTATCGTCTCTGAACTGAATCTTCAAAAAGCATGTGGTCTTGATGTGTTCCTGAAATGGTTCCTATTCTTTCTAAACTCTATACTATATGCCTTACTGCTTCTTGCTTTCATACTTGTTAGAAATTTTCTTCTGTAGTTCCTGTTTTTAAGAACTCAGGTGAACTATCTGGTCCTTCTATTTGCCTATTAATCTTCTACCTCTTTTTAGCAAAGTACCAAATATCAACTCTAAATTGGTTAAGCATCTCACCTCGCAGGGTCTTCTTTCAAACAAGCAATATGGCTTTTGTTTCTGTAAGTCAACTGCTAATGTGCTCATGGTTATTGATGAAAGAGGCTATGGTGAAACTCAGGCTGTTGCTTTAGAAAATTTTAAGGCATCTGACAGGTTTTGACATGCTGGTCTTCATCACAAATTGAAAGGTTATGGTATTTCTGGAAAATATTTGATCTGATTGCATTTTTGTTATCTAATCAAAAAATGAAAGTTGTCTTGAATGGCCACTCTTCTAGATCTTTACATTAATGCAGGTGTCCCCAGGGTTCTATCCTTTGGCCTATTTTGTTCCTAATTTTCATAAAGAACCTTCTCAATGTCATCAATTCTTGATTTGGTACCTATGCTAATGACACCACTATTTAGTCTTAATGGTAAGTCTGATAGCTTCAATAAGGTCAAACTGACAGCTGATCTCAAAATTGACCTTCAATCTCATTAACTGGGGTAAGAAATGGCTTGTTAATTTTAATGCCTCCAGAACAAAACTGTTCTCTTTTAATCATCTTATAGAACCATTTTTGTTTCCTTCTATCAGCATAGCTGATGCTAACCTCCAGGGGAGTGACTTCTTGTGTCTTCTGAGGTTAACATTTTTCTACTGACCAAATTTCCTAGCAGCAGACCTTAATCTTTATGCATAAAGGTTAACGTCTGCTGCTAGGAAATTTGGTCCATCTATGCAATGAATATTGACACCTTCTGAAAGGCAAGCAACTAGTATTCCAATCATGTGATTCAGTTTCAAATTTCACCATGGCAGATTTCTCAGGGAGGTGACATTGTGGGAAAACAATCACAGTGTGAGGTACTATTGGGAGATGCTTGAAAACAAAACCACAGGTTGGCCTAAGCCTTGTGAGTGAATTTGGAATTTGAAATTTGAAACTATGCAGAAACTGTTGATGGTTGTATTAGCACAAAGTCACAAGTCATCATGATTGAGGGTTTTAATCTACTAGCCGTGTTCAAACTGTCGATTATATCAGATTATGCACACTCTCACATGAACTGTAACTAAATTTTCTCAGTATAGTTGCAGTATAAACTAGATATTGGCTCTGTTGACGTTGAAGGAAGACAAACGTACCTGAAACAAGATTAGTTAACCATCCTAGCACATTGTTTTCTGTATTCTCTGCTTTTCCTTTGATTGTGGACAAATTAAATATTGTAAAGATATTCTCCTTTTAGCAGTAACAAACAGCTTGGATACATTATCTTCTTTCTCATCCTTTCATAACAAAATATTATTGAAATATTGTAAAATAATCACATTGTGAGAATGACCAGGCAGTTTTATTGTCCAGTATCACTAAGGATGAGCATATTACTATAAAAACAAAAAACAATTTCTGATACATTAAAATAAAGAATATTGAAATTAAAAAAAAACAAACAAACACTGAAACAATAATATTGAGAACTGTAAAAAAAAATAATGGCTTTCATTTCTTTGGATATATTTTATTAATATAAAATTCATTTTATTCCTCATGAAACAAATATAAATTTTATTTGGCAATTATTGCACAATGCAACAGCAGCAATGCATTTGAACAATAAGTTTCATGATATTTGCTATGATGGCTGCAAAGATTCCTTTTGCCTATTGTAAAATATCCAAGCAGATTAAGATTCATGTACATTTCAACTTCACTGATTAATGTCACATAGCAATGCATAACTAATCAAATACACATCGAATAATTGTTATTATAAATTAATTAATAATAGTGATTATGACCTTTCAAAAGGCGTAATATCTTAATAATCAGGCCATTAATAAACAATAGAAACATCAATGAAATAAACTGATTTCTCCCAATTAAATGATTTTTAAAGCTATAATTATTCTCTTTTGGTATGCAACACATAAATGGTGAATTCAGAAATAGGATTGACTTAAATGTAGACTTATTTACTGAGTAAATAAGTAGACTGCATTTCTTTAAGTAGAAGAAAAACCTCAAATGAAAATGCAAAACTTCTCCAAACTTTTATAATGTAGACAGTAGTTGAAAAAATATTTCTTTTTTATCATTGATCTAAAAAGTAAATAATAATGTGATATATTCATAAATTGGAATCCGTGGATGGTTGAGCAAGCACAAAATCACAAGTCATCATGACCGAGGGTTTGAGTATACTGGCCTTGTTCAAACTGTTGGTCATGCCAGTTCAAACCACAAATGGGTTCTGTAGGTGTTGAACAAACACAAATGTGCCTGAAACAAAGATTGGCTAGCTGCCCTGGCAAACAGGTATCTTCAAAGACTGGTAGTCTGTAATTATTTTCATAAATGTTTACTTTAGTTTCAATTTAAACATTAAAAACTAGTTATATCTCTTAGAAGATTTTACAAGGCTGTTAAAAATATTTCTTGTCATGTTTAGTAGTTTTATATTTATCCTCTTTGAATATCAAATTTATTAGTATACAAGTCAAAAAAGAAAGAATTTTTCTCATTCACAATGAGAATACAACAATAATATGCTTATCACATCAATATGAACAGGGGTTAGCAACCTTTTAGATAGAGTGGACCAGACAGCTATGCAGTGTCTCAGAGGAGGACCATGATATCAAATGTACTATAATAAATTGTCTCAACCATAGATTGCTTCATCCAGAAAGCTGTCTTGGTCTAGAGAAACTTTCTTTACGGCAATGGTTTCTTGACAAATTAAACAAGCACATTTTTCAAAATGCTCAATGAAAAATAGCTAAGTCTCCAGCTTTCATTAAAATTTTGGCACTCAAAATTCACTTTACTTTCCTTAGTTTCCATGGGTTTTGTTTTTGTTCAGACAAGAAAAACTTCTGGAAAGGAAAAGAAATAAAGAGTATAGTAAATGAGTTAAGTTGGTGGGCTGGACAAAAATCCTTCACTGACCCCTGGATATGAAGAATAAAAATCTTGGGCTTGGATCCCAAGTTCTATTTCACAAATAAGAACTTTTGATAAGTAATGTTGGATTCTTTTTTTTGGCTCTGAAAACAATTTCATAGAAAGATCATGGCTGGTTGAAACATGTTGCAGTCTCATGGAAGTAGTAAAAAATGTCATGTCATAGAAAAAAAAATACACCTGACTAAATTTTAATTTCATTCATAAAAATAGACATTAAAGTGAATTTTATAGAGTTATGTCAAATAACATTTTGGTTTAATACACTAACCAAAATCTATTGGTTGTTAACATCAAAAAAGTAAATGAATTGAAAGGAAATGATGTCATAACAACATCAATGAGAATCAATATAGCTATATACATAAGACATTGAAAAATGTGTATTTTGTGTTGATTGTTTCATCTTGGAAACTGTAACTGTTTGCAGGCTGTCAATTATATTTCTCTTAGCTCAGCCATGTAAATCTCCTTCTACAAAATACATACAATTATCAATTGTAAGAAGACAGAACATGAGGTCATTTGCAAGAGAGACAGCCAAAGATGCAAACCTCAAATTGGAGATATTAAAATAAAACAAGTGACAGTGAGGCCATCAAGTGGTTAGATATTGATTCTGAGCAGGAAAGGGCTAAACCCAAAATGGAATATAAGCTGAGAGAGTGGAGACATGTTCATTGATGGAGATAGGGCCATCTGTATCTCTTCTTTCCTAAAGTTTATTTTTTTTATTTATCTAGAGTCTGGCATGCAAACAAAAACAGATTTGGAAATAATTTTGTATCTTGCTCAGAAATTTAAATGAGAACAATGGGGAAAAAGTTATGAAAATCTTGATGAGCAGGTGATCTGGTTTATATTTTTGCTAGACAGAAATAAGACCAGAAATGGAGAAATAATTTTATCTCTTCCTCGAGAATTAAGAAAACACATATCATTAATGAAGAGAGCTTATATTTTCACTGATGAAAACAAATTGGGAAATTTAAACAAAGAATGAACCCTTTTTGAGAGTCAAAGTTATGAAAACAAGTCTTGTCATCAATGAGCAGGTGATCTGGTTTATATTTTCACTGAGCAGAGATAAGTCTAGGAATTGAGAAATAATTTTATCTCTTCCTTGAGAATTTAAACAAACAAATATTGTTGACAGGAGAGAGAGAAGTCTGGATTATATTTTCACTGACAAAAGTAAATTAGGAACTTTGGGAAATATAAACAAGGAACAAACCTTTTTTGAGGGTTTTGAAGTTAAAAAAAAAAACAGGTCCTGTTGTTGACGAGCAGGTGATCTGGTTTATATTTTCACTAGACAGAGATAATTCCAGGAATGGAGAAATAATTTTATCTCTTCCTTGAGAAATCAAGAGACTTAAAATTAATGACTAGAATAAAACTATGCCCTTTCGGCCACATGCTTTAAAAATAAGATTTGTCACAAAGACAGTTATGCCTGCCCTGGGATGTAGGCTGAGGTTGAATGCTGAGAAGGAAGGAGGAATAGGGAGAATTTAGCACCACTTGTATGGAGTGATGACACAAGATGTAAAGTGGAGTAGGTTGGATTTGAAGGGAAAAGCAATCCCTGTATCTATTCCTATGAACGTGGATAATCCTCCAAATTTGGAAAGTTGATTAAGAAAACAAAAATTGGGAACAAAAAACCCTTATTGGGATTAATGTGAAAATTGAGGAATCATCGAATCCTCAGAACCTTTCAGCCCCACACCAGCTTTGGGCCGAAGTACATATATGCAGATAGCTTTGAGAACTTGAAGATTTGCACTGCAAATCCTGCAATGCATGCCTCTGGAATCCATGTCAGTTGCCATCAGATTTCCTGATTCTGAAGAGCTTTGAATCCCAAATATTAGGCAAGGCATAGTGTCACTATAGAGATTGGGTTAATTTTGTCGTACCAAGAACTACCATGGGCAGAATGAGTAATGAGGAAGATTTAAGGAAAATGAGAAGAAAAAGGACACTTGTATAAGATTAGAAAGAATTAGTTGAAATATCTGGAACACAACGAGAAAAGAGGGCTTGGAAAAAATGTTACTACCATCAACATATTTAACATTTATAAGTTAAATGATATAAAATTTCACAATATTTTCAGTGGTAGTTATGGTATAATTAATGGAATATTGTGATGCTCTCTTCTTTTTTTAGTGGGGCATGTTTTTGAGCAAAGATATAAATGTGTTTTAAAGTGATAGCTAACATGTAAACTGCTTAACTTGCACTAATAGTTGCAGTGATTAAAGAATGAATGGTCAAGTCAGAGATAAGAATAAACTATCTCTTATGGTATACAGTGGGAACTGTAGAAGGGAAAACAGCTTACCTCCTGGAACAAAACACACTTATACGTGTCTTGCATGCAAGATACTTGGAAGAAAACATGGCTGATCCAAAAATGACAATTTAAGGAAAATCTAATCTCGTAGCTCTTGTGAGATGAATTTGTGGCTTATGCAAATTTCAGAGCCTCAGCCACCTGATAAAAAAAGCATGAGCAAGGGGGGCAGCAGAGACCGACAATCAGCTGGTCATACTTTGCATGTAGAGTTTTCTGGTAGTCGCACCAATTGTGATCCTAAAAATCGGGTACAACTGGAAGTCCAAACAGATGTACCTTTTTCCAAGTCAGAGATAAGAATAAACTATCTCTTATGGTATATACTGGGTACTTTAAATACAAAATAAATAAATGATTGATTAAAGCATTGAGGAAGAATAATGTATCACAAAATGTCAAAATTAGAAAATGCTTAGAATAAAAGACTTTATCCATTATTTACTGGTTGTAGTTAAAAACCATGAAGTTATTTGCATATTTACCAAATGTATAAATAGATACACCTTGAAAAAAAACTTGAGATTATTTAAAATAATTTTCCATTATTACTTTTTAAGAAACAAAAGATTGATAAAGTTTATGCTGTTTTGTGGAATAATGATCTAAAAAAGATGTTATTAACTTTTGTTTCCATGGCAAAAGTTCTCTGTACAAATACTAAAACTGTAATAATCAATGTTATAATTATTGAATAAGCTATGGATGTTTTGATGCCAAAAAACTTTTTTGGTAGAGATGCTATACCTTTCAACAAACCCGATGGATTTCATGTAAGATGGATCTAGAGTCGAAGCACACTCAAGATGAATGATGTTTACTGTTGCATTTTGCAGATTAACTTTCACTGAGAAAACAGACTGCACAATCTATTTCTATATATTGATTATTTGTTAAAAGAATTAGGAAAAAAATGTTTTTGATAGAATTCTAAAATTACAGGAAACAAATTCCCCAAAAGTAAAAATACCTTCTTGAATTATGAAATTTGTTTGCTTTTATTTTGTTTTGTTTGTCTTCATCTCTTAAGACTGAATATTATTGATTGCATGTTATAAGCCATACCAGTACTGATTATTACAGAGGCTGAAACACATTTTTTAAACTGCAGTGAAAAAAAAATGAATGAAACTCATGACAAGGATCCCACTTGTGTCATCCTTGCAGACTTGAAGTTTCAGCTTTTAAGATGGCACAATATGACATTGCCAAAAATTTACAAAAGAAAACTAAAATGTATATTCACTAATCAAAATGTCAAGATGTAAGTAGAACAGCAGAAATACTCCAAGAACAAATACATTAAAAATAAATTTCTAAACTGATATTTAAGCAAACAAACTCTTGTGAATTTTTTTTCTGATATTAAATACTGTTAAGTATTTTTTTTCAATATTGGCTTCCATGTTATAATCATACATTTATTATTAATTTGATTCCATAACGAGAAGACAGATAAAGAATACTTTTGGTTATTATATTTGCTTGAGAGTGCTGAAAAGTTCTCAGACGGACCAATTTCTCAAAATTTGATCAAATAAAACATCACAATTTGTTTTCTTGTTTTGGAAGGTCTTCTTGGTTGAACTGAGGACTTTTTGGAAACCATGACAAAACAACTAATAGAGAATGTTTCTACTATGATGAAGGAAATGTTAACACACATTATGGATTATTGGAATTGTACACACATCTGAAAATAATATATTACAATATCTAATGAAGAGAAGAAATTACTCATAAAATATAAACTTTGACTTAATTTTGTGATTAGTAATATATAACAGAATTTTACTTTCTTAAATTTAACCAAATATTTCTATATTACAGATCTGTCTGTTCAACAAATATATCTTTATTCTTACTTGGAAATACTAGAGTAGATATGATTATGCAGCTATTAGGAATATTTTAAGGAGTTATATAGTAGCAATTCCCTCTTTATTCCATTGGCAAGAAGTAAGTTCCTTCCCAAGAACCATTGCCCTATGGGACAGACTCCCAAGAGGCTGTTTCCATGATTACTACAATCTTAACCTGTTCAAGTCTAGAGTTAACCATTATCCTCCCCTCCTATCCATATAAACTACCCTTTAATGTAACCTCTACCTTGAGTGGCCTCCGAGCCTTATACATGGTGAATCTTATGGTAAAAAAAGTTTAATGAAAATGCATGGTAGATGGTTGATAGTGTGACACAAAACTGTCGACCCGTGGTCAACTCTCAGTTGCAGCACAAAACTGTAATGTTTCTTCTACCAGTGTTTTGGGGTTGACTATTTGTCGCTGCCACCAGTCTGTGTCCCGGTTGATCGGTGGTCATCGCTACTTGGTGAAATTCCCTGGTCAGGATACCAATATGGGTATCAAGGTTGAATTCTAGTCGTCGATATTAACGGCTTCACCAGCTGTACTGGTTCAATACCAACTCTATCATTCCCAGCTCACTTGCAACTTCTGGTTACTGGAGTAACTGCTTCAATTTCAAGTCTAACCTACCCACGTTGTGACTTTGATCTTAGGTAGATGAGATCAATCAGGCATCGGGCCATAGTGTTAAGCTGAGTCCAGACTGAAGGTGGCATCGCACAAGCGCAAAGAAAAAGAAATAAATAAAAGAAAAACCCAAGAGGTTCATGTTAAGAAATAACAAATTAACTTTATGCTTCTGTTATATACAGGAGTGTTTTTTTTTTCCAGCCCGTTTTCTATGAAATATGACACTTCTATGTTTCAAGCAAGTTGGTATCTTGAGTCAACTGATTTGGTTCTTAGGTGTTGGCTTGGCTTCGTTCATCAGCATAACTTGCTATTGGTAGGATAGACGAAGTCGGAGGTCATGGAATCTCTCGGTCAGCTTCTGCGAGGCAACACCCTGGTTAAGCTCTGACTAACTCCCAAACCAGCTCAACTGTAACTCACTAAATGACCACAGGATGTTTGTTTATATAGGTACCGACCAAAACCCAGTGTAGGGCCAGACGTGGCCTGGGGTTCTTGGTAAATCTCGATTTCTAACAAGAAATCTCTTTGTTGTCAGGCCAGAAAAATTGATTACTTCCCATTTTTGGAAAATTAATCACTTTCCATTTCGGGGGATTCTCCGTCGTCCATGAGGGAAGGTCGGAGAAGAGTTATCCTCCTAGACTCTTTCTCTCTCACATTGATATCTCACACCAATCCCTTCAGTGGGCGTTAATAACTTCTCCGTCTTTCCCATGCATTCACCTCCGCCTATCACCATTGCTACCACTCGACCAATGGCATTCTGGCCATGTAGGTGTGGCTGAGCTGGCCTCCTTAAAATTATAATCTAGAATTTTTGTTTACAAAATTCTCCTTTTTCCCCATCGGCCAAAATTTTTACGAATTCCATATTACCAAACTTATCTTTTGGCCACCCGGAATTCACTTAGCCAGCACTCTTTACCAACTCCATCAATCACTGTCAAAGTTTGCCATCTGGTCCCTTCGTGAAGTTTGCTTTATAATGCAATCCTTGGCTTGTTGAGAAATCAAATTCTTTTATCTCCGCCAAATCTCAATTCTCCACTCTATTTTCTGTTTCATGCCAAAATTTTACAAACGCCATATCGCTATTTGCTGTCTCAGCATCTGAAGTGACATGTTGATAAGGTAAATAATAACAATCCTCTCACCTATGTCGAGTCAATGCCAAAATTTTATAACTGCCACATTGCTTCTCTTGTGGTGGCCAAAAAAAAATATAATTGATATCTTGGAAAGATAATTAACATTGATTCTCCCTGTCCTGTATCTGTGATTGTCTCAAGCCAAAATTTTTATGACTGACATGTGGTTTGGCCGATATCTTCATATTTGCCTTTCTTTCTATCTCCCTCAGCGAGACATAAATCAACTCGACAAGACCTCACACAAGGCTTTCTCCATGGGTTTATTGTCTTTTGTGAAAAGTATCTTTTTTCGTAAATAGGATAAAATCATTTTTAACATCGATTGGTCTATCTTTCGGGATAGCTCTTTTTCGCATTTAGAATGTCTATTTTCTGTTTTAATTTCTATGGTTAATTAGCCAATTACCATAGCTAAATAGTGTCACAATAGTATTATAATTTACCAATAAGTATACATAAATAAATCAGTACTTCTTATATCAAAGTTAACAAGACATCTTTCCTACCACTGTGAAAAAATATGTAATTCTAAAAATTATTTACTTCATTTACAAGAACTTTCTGAAACAAGATAGACTCACTATAATCTATGATAATAGTGAAATTGGCCATTTCTATATGTTGTGAGTAATTCCTACAACCTGCTTCCCCCTCTGTTTGGTAATGGAAAGACTTCAGATGCTTACAAATAAGCTAACTAAATTCTTTTCTTTTCTTTTTGTTTAGCAGTTGTATTAAGTTGAATAAAGCTTTCTTAAGTTTATTCGCCTCGAGTTATTCATTACAATTTATTCAACTTAAAATAATGAAACGATACCTCAAGCCAGACTGACTGGAACTCGATACATCAGACCCTGACTCTAGTGACAAATGGCAACATTGGAGGGATATGTTCGAGGGATTTCTTTCGGAGCTGCAGTCTTCTTCTACGTCGGCATTGACTGGTTCACAGAAATTAACCCTCTTATTACACCATGTTTCCACTCCCATTTATAAGTGTTTGTCCGAGTGTCAAAATTACGATACTGCTATAAGCACTCTGGATGGTATGTTCATTAAGAAGAAAAACTCCATTTTTTCACGATACTTACTTGCTACTCGGCGTCAAGAGACTGAAGAAAGTCTAGAGCTGTATCTTCAAAACCTGAAAATATTAAGTCGCGACTGTGATTTTACTGCCCTGACAGCAAGCCAAGCCAGAGATATCTCAATAAGAGATGCCTTCATCAGTGGAGTACGGTCTAATCAAATCAGACAAAGGATGCTCGAAAACAAGGACTTGGATTTGGCTACCGCCTACGAACTAGCCCTTACGTTGGACATAGCCCAGAGACAATCAGATCTCTATTCGCAACCTGATTTTTCAGGGGCTACTATTCCTGCCCATTCTCATTCTCAACAAATTCCCATCTCAAATTCACAACATTGTGACCCCCAGGATAAGGATTCTTCAAATACTATTGAACAACCCGTTACTATCGCTGCAGCTAAGATTAAGTGCTACTTTTGCGGTCTTCGTAAACACGCTCGTTCATCCTGCCCGGCTCGAAACAGTAGATGTCATAGATGTGGCAAGCAGGGACATTTTTTAAAGGTTTGTCAGTCGGCCCCTTTACAGAAAACCCATTTAGCCACTACCCTATCTCTATCTACAATATCGACTGTCTCTCCCAAATGCCTCTCTAAAACAATTGTGCTGGCCAGAGTGAACGGACTAAATCTCCACGTTCTTATTGATACGGGGAGTTCTGAAAATTTTATCGATGCACATATCGTGGAAACAAACAAATGGAAAATCTTTTCCTGTTCTAATCAAATATCGATGGCCACTTCGTCCTTATCCTGCCGTGTAATCAGATTTTGCATGGTTAACCTCGAGCTAAAAGAAAATTTCTATTCTAAAATCAAGTTGTTTGTAATGAGGAACCTCTGCTGTGAAGTAGTTCTAGGGCACAATTTCCTTAACCGACATTCTCACCTTACAATTCCGTTCGGTGGTACCAAACCAGCGCTGCAAATATGTGGATTAGCAACTGCAAAAGTCCAATATCCATCTCTCTTCTCAAATCTAACCTCTGACTGCAAACCTATAGCTGTAAAATCTATTCGCTCAAAGACAAGGAATTTATTGCAATGGAAGTGAAGAGACTTCTTAAGGAAAATATTATAGAGCCCAGCAAATCGCCATGGAGAGCCCAGGTCCTAATAACAACTAATGAAAACCATAAAAAGAGGATGGTTGTGGATTATTCCCAAACCATCAACAGATATACACAGCTCGATGTGTATCCGCTGCCCTGTATTGATGAAATGGTTTCCGATATCACTAAGTATTGTATTTTCAGTACGTTGGACCTTAGGAGTGCCTACCATCAGATACCCATCAAGCCGGAGGAAAAACCTTACACGGCATTCGAAGCTTGTGGGTGTTTATATCAATTCCGTAGGATCCCATTTGGGGTTACAAATGGGGTCGCAAGTTTTCAAAGGGTAATGGACAAAATCATTTCTAAGGAGAAATTGAAAGGTACTGTGGCATACATAGACAATGTCACTATTTGCGGTTATAACGAGGAAGATCATAACCACAACCTCAAACGATTCATGGCCGCCGTAAATAAATATGACCTGACCCTTAATAAGGAAAAGTGTTCATATAATTTGAAAAGCATCAAGCTACTAGGGTACATAGTCAGAAATGGTGCCATGAGACCGGACCCCGAATGACTTAAACCCCTAATGGAATTACCAATTCCTGGAAATATAGCTGCATTACGACAAGCCCTTGGCATGTTTGCCCATTATTCCCAATGGGTTGAGTCCTTTTCTGAAAAAATACATTTACTTACACAAGTAAGAACTTTTCCATTATCTGATTCAGCCATTAGAGCATTTCAAAATTTAAAAGGGGATATTGCTAATTCTGCCATTGCTGCCATTAATCCTTCAGATCCACTAGTAGTTGAAATCGACGCATCTGATTCGGCAATAGCTGCCTCCTTGAGACAAAATGGTCGGCCTGTAGCTTTTTTCTCTAGGACACTCTCGAAGTCTGAACGAAGGCATACTGCCATAGAAAAAGAAGCGTACGCCATAGTTGAAGCTTTACGAAAATGGAGGCATTATCTGATCGGTAGACAATTCCACCTTATCACCGACCAAAAATCGGTATCATTCATGTTTAACCCGAAAACCTCAAGTAAAATAAAAAATGAGAAAATTGCAAGATGGCGGATGGAACTCTCCTGTTATTCATTCGACGTCTCCTATCGCCCTGGAAAGGAGAATGCTGCAGTTGACGCACTTTCAAGGGTGTGCGGTCTAACAGCAAGCTCATCTGATCTTCAGAGCATGCACCGAGAATTGTGCCACCCGGGCATCACAAGAATGACTCATGTAGTCCGGAGCAGGAATTTACCATATTCAGTTGAAGATGTAAAAAGAATTACCAACTCTTGCCAAATATGTGCAGAAAATAAGCCAAGATTCTATAAGCCCCCTCAAACAACACTCATAAAGGCCACTCAGCCTTTCGAAAGGCTTAATCTGGATTTCAAGGGTCCACTACCTTCTAAAACTCAAAATAAATACATGCTTACTGTAATTGACGAGTACTCAAGGTTCCCCTTCGTCATTCCATGCCCTAATGTAACGGCTACTACAGTTATTCAAGGCCTCTGCTCCCTTTTCGCAATTTTCGGCGTGCCTGCATATATTCATACAGATCGGGAATCTGCCTTTATGTCGGAAGATCTCAAGAATTTTTTGCTTGAACGAAGAGTGGCGGTAAGCCGAACCTCCCCTTACAACCCTTAAGGGAACGGACTCTGTGAAAGATATAATGGAATAATATGGAAAACAGTTCAGTTGGCATTAGCAAACCGGAAAATGCCGATCTCAAAATGGGAAAGTGTCATCCCTGAGGCTCTAGACGCTATCAGGACCCTACTGTGTACATCTACAAACGCCACTCCACATGAGAGGTTTTTTCCGTTCCAAAGACGAAGCTCAACAGGCACTTCCCTCCCCTCATGGCTTGCTCAACCTGGAATCGTTTTACTGAAACACCATGTTCGTCATAGTAAACATGACCCCTTAGTCAGCAAAGTGAAACTAATTGAGGCGAACCCCCAATACGCCCAGATTGAAACTGCAGAAGGAAGACAATCAACAGTCTCCTTAAGAGATCTCGCGCCGGCTGGAAATACACCTGAAGAGGCTACTGCGAGGGAGAATCGCGAAAATCCAGTTTTCAGAACCAGCCCAGTTAAGCTAGGCGATCAAATCCCGCGTACTTCTAGTTCAGATACTCTACCGGATGAATCCGATTATCCTTATGAACCTTCTTCTACTTCTGATTCTGAAGAAATAACGACACCCCAAAAACGGACTCACCCTACATCGGAGACTGACACTTATTCTTCAGACACCCAGCAACCGAAACATAAAAAAAACCGGTGCCGTTTCAAGGCTAGACCCTCTACGCAGAAATGTGTTAATTACGATAACTATAACATGTCGTCTGACGTAGACGGCCACCAGTCACCTGAACAATTAAGATGTTCCCAAAGGACCCGCAAAATGCCAGGTCGTTTGAAAGACTTTATTCTGTACGAATAACTGGCCGGTGGGGGAGAATGTTGTGAGTAATTCCTACAACCTGCTTCCCCCTCTGTTTGGTAATGCACAGACTTCAGATGCTTACAAATAAGCTAACTTAATTCTTTTCTTTTCTTTTAGCAGTTGTATTAAGTTGAATAAAGCTTTCTTAAGTTTATTCGCCTCGAGTTATTCATTACACTATACAGCAAGCATTCATCATTCATTGACCAAACAGTTGAAAATTATAAAAAGATTTTATTAGAACAGTTCACTGTTATTTCTCTTTCTAGTATTGATAGGAATTTCTTTCTAAATATTTTGCTTAAGGTAGTATTGAGAGTCAACATTTTGATTATATCATTATTTTCCATTCTACTTACATGTGCTACTCATTTTTCATTTTTGCTGTTGCTGTTGGAAGAAGTCTTTAAGTTATATGGTTTCTACTATTTGATAAAGCTTTTTGTGATTTTGTTGAGTGATGAAGGATTGTCTTCTTTAAGAACTAAAGGATTGAAAACATTTTTAATAATGGATCTGAGAAAAGGCTGTATATAGATGATAGTTTAGATATTTCTGAATGAACTAGATGTTATACATGACATGCATAAGAGAGTCAAGATATGATGAAATGGTTTAAAGACATGACACATGTTTCCAGGTTTAGATTTTGGTTTTGTAGTATATTACTGTGTTGCAATTATTTAAACACAGTCATCCTAACCAGGATGACTGCTGTATGAATAGAAAAAAAACTAAAAAGTTATAAAGTTGACGATTATAATATGTATAATCTAGACAAGAATTAATAAATGAGGAATTGATTTTAAAATATTGTTATAATAGTAAAAATCAAAATATGTTCATGAATTTAAAAATTTTAATCATTTAAATTCTATGCAAAATTCTCAACCCATAAGCAAAACTTGTGTGCAGAGATTGCAAATAGAACCATTTTATTTGAAGTATTTCCTATGATGTTGAAATATAATAAAGTAAAATTTGTATTATTTTTTTATTTGTATTTTTTTATTTTTTTCAAAAAGACTGTTTATGGAACAATAAAAATGTACCAAAATCAAACTTTAAGAATCATTTAAATTTCATCCAAACAATGTTTCAATTTCAGCAGTTTGTCATGAAATATTATTGTGACTTCAATTCCAAGTTTTATTATTTCAATTAGAATTCGATAAAGTATTATTTCCTGAAATATTTTAAACTGGCATTTTATAATATGAAATAAGTAGAGCACTATTGCAAATTTGATCATCTATAGTTTACATTGGCAATAATTAAAACCATCTATTCTAAGCATCAAATATTAATATATCTATATCTGAACTTTATGCATATAACAATTTGGAGTATTAAAAAGATATTCATCAAACTAGGAGAAACAATAAATATATAATTAAAACAACATCCAATAAGTTAAAAAAGCTGTAACTGAATAAATTCACCAATCTTTCATTAAATAAAAGACAGCAATTATTTACATTGTTTGGACTCATCTTTATTGTCATATTCATGACATTTCAGCTAGTGTACACTCTAGCCTTCTTCAGCTGAATTTTGAACTGAACCCTTTATTTTGTCCACAAGGATAGATTGTTCTAGTTCTACATGCCATGCCTCTTACGGATGTCTAAGTTATCTCCCTTTAACTTAACTCTCTATGTTTTTGTTCACCACTGCAGTAGCCAGGTATTGAACTCACAACTCTTTGGGTTAAGTCGTAAATATGAAAATAAAAATGATGATAAAAGTCCAAATAATGTAAATACTGACAATACCTCATCTCAGAAATAGACAGTGATTTATAGCAATATTTTTATTATTTTCATTTTCAAAGTTTTTCTGTATTCATTGTAATTGAAGCAAGCCAGTACCATTAAAAGGAATAGCAAAAACCTTAGCTCTTAAGTTTTCTACAGTTTGATATAATAAAATAACAATAATGAATTAACAAACTAGGGCAATCCAATTAATATACAGAGCAAACTGAATATGAATAATTTATGATATATGAACATCTATATATGCTTTATATTTTCCAAGCATTGTGTGTGTGTGTTAAACATAGGGCAAATAGAATCTGTGGATAAAATAAGTGTATCATTTACTGAATCTCAATATACCAAAGACAGATGGGTTACAGGACTTGTGATTATGATTGACTCACACAATTTAGATACCAATATTGTGATTGCTGTGAAATATTTTATTTTTAATCTATGTACATAATGTACACACTAAAATCAATCAAATAATATAAAATATAACAAAAATATGTTTTTTCTAAGACAGAAAATTTTAAGCCTTTGAAATGACAAACTAGTAAACATCATTAAAACATAATGAAAGATATGAATTAAAATGAATCTTGTTTAAAATGATGTGAGAAAATATTTCTTCACTCCTTGAATGAAAAAGAATATAAGAGCATAAATAAGTATTTTAACAGAATGTTATTTTATATAGATTCCCAAATTCTCACTTGATGATGAAGCGAGACCAGCCACCTTAATTCAACTAAATTTCAAAAATTATATTGAGGGTCTCGGCTCTCGCTTTTGAAACTTGAGAACTCTTATGTAGCGAAGGAATCATATTTTTTTTAAAATATTATAATATATATATATATATATATATATATATATATATATATATATATATATATATATATACACACATTATATATATAGTTAGTACACAATAAAATTCAAAATATCTCATATGGGGAATAGGCTTATTTCAACCACCAAAAAATTTGTCAGTCTTTACATTTTTGTATTAACAGGAATACATCCTCTAGCAGATTTGGAAGTGTGTTTGAAATAAAATCCCTTTAGACAGGTCCTGTAAGATGTGCTGGGAGAACATATGGACCTACCAGGCGGTCGCCTAAAATTCCAGCCCACACATTAATTGTAAACTGATGCTGGTCTAGCTTATATTCTACCATGGGAATTTCAATCTTCCCACAAATGTTGGTTGTATAAATTTGTCATTCCATCTCTTCCAAATGCTGTCTCATCCATAAACAAGACTGAGGAAACAAACAATGAATCAGCAGTTCGTGCAATACGCCATCAGCAAAAGTTCTCCCAAGATGAGTGATCAGAAGGCAAAAGATCCTGCACATGTTGCAAATGATACAAGAGCTGCTCTTGAAGTAACTTCCATGCAGTACTATGAGATGTACAACATGCTAGGGTCACTTGACATGTGCTGATACCTGGATTGTCTCCGACAGCATGTAGAATGTGTTCTTCATGGTCAGGCATATGACTGGATCTCCATCTTCCTCAATCCATAGTTTTTGGTACTACAGATCCTGTCTCGGCAATGCAGCAAAGGTTGGATGACTCGGCTTCCTTCAGTCTGGAAATGCAATCTGCAGCCCATTACCATTTGTCCAGCCGTTTGTAAAAATCATATCTGCCTGCTCATGATATGAATATCCTGCTATTGTTAAATGGATCACTTCCCAGTTAATTCACTACTACACCCATTAAATGCTAAAGACAGACTAGCCAGAAATGTACATGAATGACAAATGTAACCTAGTGTACATGGTAACACAGTGCCATTTACCATAAACATTCTTTAAACTTAACTTAAAAACAAAGGATTTGCAGACATATGTTTATATGAACTTTTGTCCTTGTTTTGGTGTGAGAAACCTGCCCCGAAGTATTTTTGATACACCCTGTGTATGTATATATATATATATATATATATTAAAAAGAAGAGAGAAACCACAAACGTTTTTGGTTGTATATTATGCTTATTTTCCATAATTTTGCTACATGCGTTTTCAGTCCATGACCTTCATCAGGCAAAGAGTAAATATTTCCACATATTATTAAAAGGAATTAATTCTTTTTTGTGTGTTAGTGACACAAATGTCTTCCTTGAACTGGCAGTGAGAAAGTTATTCTGCATGATGGGTAATAAAACAATTAAGATTGGTCCGAGAAAGAGTGACTTGGGAAAAGAGTATATCTTTTAGGAAAGGCGATATTTGACAAAATCTGAGATTCAGATTTACATTTGGGTAACTTTTTAATATTGGCACTCTCAAGAAATGTTTTGTTTAAGTTAGTTACTTTCTCTTTTAGATTGAAGTTGTGGTTTAACTTTTCTAAGATGTATAAAATCCTTTTTGTGTTCATAGATGTTTTTTTTTTTAAATTTCTGCCACTTTCCCTAATATATTGTAAGGATCAGTTGTGACAGTTTATTTTATATATACCTGCTTGAGAATTATTATTGTTATGGACACTTTTGGCTCCATTCATATCAATAACAGTTTTGGATATGGTTGTAATTATTTTGATATATTTTTAAATTGGATAAATGGTTTTGGATCGGAGATGTTAAGAAGTTAATAGGTTGTATTATATGTCTGTTTTATATGATTATTGTCATTAATATCATTAGATAGATAATGTAGCAGTAAGCATTATTTTTCAAAACATGGATGAAATTTAGCTAGTCTTTCAGTAATTTATCAATAGAAATTGAGCAATATATCAAATGCAAATAATTTAAAAAAGCAACTGAAAAAATATGAACTGTGATCTACCAAAAATTATGGTGCCTAGTATCATGTATGATGTCCTCTATGCCAGCCAAGTGCATCAACTTGTGGTACTGATTGAACAATTAGTCAGAAGACCTCAGGAGAAATGCTGAACTATACTGCCTCAATAGCTGTACCCAGTTTCCTGATATTTGCAAGCACAGGATCTTGCATCTCCACCACATCTGATAAATGCTTGATTGGGCTCATGTTGAGTGAATGTGGTAGCCACACCATTCATTGGAAGTCTTCAGAATTCTCTTCTAACTAATTATGGGCAACTAATGACAACATTGAACTATCCTGCTAGAATAAACTATTGTTGCTGCTGTTGTTGGGGTACAGAGAGTTCATGAATGGGTACAAATGGTCACAAAGCAGAGCAATATAGCTACTGGCCAGTGACAGGTTTAGGTAAATGAGTAGACTCAAAACATGTCACATTAATACACCTCATATTATTATAGTACTATTAACTGCCAGCACAGTGCCTTATTAACAACTGAGGTCGCTGACTTCATGGGGTCTGCACTATACATGAACCCTACCATCAACAACTGTAAAATGGAATCAGATCATGCCACACATTGCCAGTCCTCCTGTGTTCAATTATCAATGTCATGAGTCCAGGTGATTCACTATGTTTGGTGCTGTAGTGTTAACAGGGCCACCCTGGTGGGTCTCCTGCTTCCATATCTCATGAAAGATAAAGGACACTGAACTGACTTGCTACATATGCACCTGGTATCTCCTGAATTAAATGTGGATGTGATTTAAGCCAATATCAATTGTCTTTTACCATAGACAATTCTAGCTAGATACCTCTAGTTATGATCATTAGAGACCCATGGTCTGCTACTGCACTGTCCACAGTGAGGGTAATGCCTTCCATCAGATATTCCTGGTCCACATGTCATGAAATGATCTGCAATTTCAGAAATGGAGTGTCTCATCCATCTAACAACCATTATCATACCTCACTTGAGCCAGAACAATTCACACTGCTTTGCAATGAGCTGCCTATTGGTATTCACAATGACCCACCAACTCTTAGAGCGAACCTGATATGGGCATGGGCGTTTCCATATCGTCATGGTACAGTAGCGCCACTTATTATTACCTTCATATACTCAATAGTCAATACTGTTAACCTATAACTTTTGGCATGTCATTAAAAATGATCTGGCTTGACTTTGAATGAAATAAAGACCATGCTATAATTTTATTGTTGGAATTTAATTACTACATTAAATAAGATTATATAGAATTTTAAAAACTATTTGAAAAAATAGTCATATATAAATTAATGAATAATGATAATTCTTAAAACCTTTGAAATAAAACGAAAATAAAATTTTAAAAATAAGGGAGTGCATAAAAATAAACAAAAACATTAATTATGAATTATCTCCCTTACACTGACGAGTCGCAATGTTTACAAACTGATCTTTTCAATAGTTTTTAACTTCAGTTTTCTTCACAAAGAATCAATAAATTAATCAACTAAATCTTGAAAAGAAATATTGATAAAATTATTTATTTAACTTGAATAAAAGATGTTGATAAAAGAAAAATTATACTACAATTATTTAGGGAATTAATATGTACTCTGAAGTGAAATGCAAATAACTTTTTTGCTCTTGAGATAGTAAAAATTATATACTGAAAACTTTAAACTTTTTTAACTTAAAAATGAATATATCAAAATTGAATATCGATAATTTTATCAAAAATTAATTTTTCAGGCAGAAAAATTTGTGAAACAGAACAAGTAATAAAGAGACCTCATTACAATGTAAATATTTTATTCTTAAAACAGATGTAAAGAAATAAAAAATTACATGAAAGTGAATTTTTTTATGGAAAGATTAAATAATTCTAACGTCTTTTTTCTTAATTCATTGACCTTGAGCAAGCACTTCGCGATCAGCTTATTCATGTAAATAATAAGTATTAATAATATTAGCTTTTTGTACATTGGCTCACAGTCAGAAAGTGTTCCTTAGGATATCTGAACCTTCAACCAATGAAAATAAAAACAGTGATACTCTGACTGAAGTGAATACATCAGCAATAATAAATCCAATAGGTTATCTTAACCTTTGTTCATAAGGTTTCCTAAATAATACAAAGGATTTTGAAGGATTAAAGTCAATAAAATCTTTGAAGAAAATTCAAGGAAAAATTCTATTATGCATATATTGATCAGGATATACACTATATTTAAAGTACTTACTTATTCTTTCACTGCTTAGCTTTAAAAAATATAACTGCCACATTCTTTTAACATTTTTTTACTTTAAAATTTAAAAATTAACAAGAAATCTATTTTTTACAGAAATGTATCATTTTCTTTAAAATTCCAGATAAAATATTTAAAAGCAGTATTGAACATAAATATCATAAATATGGATTTTATTCTTGATTCTTTGCTGATAAACTTTAATAGTTTAGGCTCTTAAGAATAGTATATAGCATCAAAGTTTTACAAGGATGGATTTTCTGTTATCTTACTCAAAAGTAATAAAATATTTACAAGAAGTAGAGTTCTATTTCATTTGACCATCACTATCAAGGCAAAACCAGATTATGCAATATATTTATCAATAATCTATTCTATTTCATGAATCATAAATTTATTCAACTACTGAGGAATTTAAAAACTTTCTTACCTTATAAATAATAAGGAAATGAACTCACCTGAAAAATAAATAAAATAACAAATTAAAAGTAAAATAAATTATAAGTCACATAACAAATTATAAAAGTAGAAATAAGAATTGTATTAATATCAAGAGTATGAAAAGAAAAAGTTTCAAAACATTGTTTCTGGTATTCAGTGCATAATGTTCAAAGAATTAGAATTTAGTATATGCAATCATATAAACAATGAAAATCATTTCTCATTCATATTTCATGTTTCAAAGATAGTTGTTTTCTACATTGCAATAGTTTATAATTGTTGTGGTTAATTATAGACTTTTAATAATAATAATTTTTATATTTTTCTTATATAAGTATACATTTTGTAAAATGAAATATTTAAATATAATCATAAAAAATAATTTTTCTGTATAACTTTGCATTCGTACATTCTCTTTTTATAAAAAATTTGCACTAATGTAAATGGTCTCCATAATAAAGAATTTTATTCCACTAAGACTGCATTGTATTACATGTATTTTTCAATTTTTTTGCATTTTATATTATTTTTTAAAAAATTATGTTGCACGTGAATTTGTTACTTGCTGCATTTTTTGTGGAAGAAAAAAATCATGTTTGGAATAATGCAGATTTTGCAAACCATTACTGTAGTTAACCAGAAAGAGATGTGTGGGATACATGAAAAAAGAAAGCTGTAGTACCACAAAGAGAAAGTGGGGATTTTCAAGAAGTAATAAAAGACAAGAAGCTATAGAGAGCTAAGATGGCACATGGAGAGAGAGGAGGAGGGATCAGTAAAATGAGTAACTCTAGTTGGAAAAAGTGATGCAACCAACAAAGATACTTTCATTATTAATTATTCCTGTCAACATTTATTTTGCAACAGTTAAAGAATTGAAATTGAAGCCAATTGATGCATACATAATGGCTGAAAAGTAAATACAAATTTACAATTGATAATAATAATTTCTATTTTCTATTTTAATACAAATACACAACCAATTAACCTGAACTAATCCTGAAAGCCTTGGTTTCAAAATCAGATTAACCATTTTTTTGTCAGACCAACGGAAGTCACATATACATCTGACCAACTAATTATAGGTATCCCAACACTCAGCTTACAGCCGATGAAATTCTTAACTAAACACTAAAACAGGCATATATTCAACACGCCGTGTTATTTCATTCAATATCTCCATAAAAACATAATGCATACCAAATAAAAGCTTATTTATGAACTTTGTTTCTATTTTATTTATTTTTATATGTAGTACAGTATGCGATGAACATTACAGTTTGAAAATATAGACATTTTGGTGATTTCGCAAAATTTTGTCCATTTTTTTCACTGACGGCAGTTTAGACTTCCTCAAATTTTGTAATATCCGCACTCCACAGGGTTGAGTACAATTTTGGTAACACGTTAGTTTGAAAGTTAACATTCTAAGCTTCATTTTTATATATTTTATATTTTTTAATTTTAATAAGAAGTTTGTAAACAATTCAAATGAAAAGTTTGATCGTAAAATTCAAATGCTTCTTCTAAAAATAAAAACACATAAAATATATCATTAAAACGCTCATTTAATAATCTATGAAACTAAATCAAACATGAAATGTTAGCTCTATTTTGCGCGTGTGCAATTATGTGTTACTATGTGCAACTCACTTGGCCATCATTTCAACTCCACGCGAGACTCAATACACAGCGTCAACACGGACACAAAAGAATTGACCAGCATGTTTTCTATGGACGAAATTTTCAAGAATTTGTTTTAAATATTAATTTTCTATGATATGTAAAATGTAAATGGGATTTAAAAACCGTTTTCGTCATAAAAAATATGAAACAAAAATCGACTTGTTTAATTTACGCTCAGATTCAAATCACAAAAAAAAAAACGTAGGACTTATTGATCGAAAAAAGTTCATATTCAAAGAATGAGACAAAAAACATTCTACAAAAAAATTCTAGAATGTCTTTTATGTTTTTGCAGTATTCTCACAATAATTATGAGCATTTCAGTTACCAAATAACATTTTGTTTAAAATTACTCCTTCAAACAATTTTCTTACTTTTTAAATTATGTAATGAATGGATTTTAGTTACGATTTATTGGTATTTAGATACAAATTTATGATTTAATATTCATTTTCCTAATTTATTATTATTTCTTAGTAATATTTACTTCATATGGATTATTAGTAATCATTAGTGGGTATTGCTTGGCGTATGTTAGGCTTCTCTGTCTCTCTACAGTCCAGAAATTGTACATGTTGAGTCAGGACTGTACTTGTTCAACATCTGCTCCATGTACATTCTAATATGTTGATTTTAGGTCATTTTAACCCTGATAAATGGAAAGAGCACCCCCAGAAATGGCTAGATATGAAATTTGGTGTTTCTAGTGTAAGAAGTATTCATTTTATGACAATTCAAGCAAGTCTAAAATCGGCCTTTCAAATACCTTGTGACAAAAGGTTAAAAAGCAATTTTTTTCAATTTTGAAGTGGAATAATCCAGAATATATCCATTCTATCACTCCCCCTCCCCCCCAAAAAAATTAGGCATGTTACTGGTATAGTCATAATGTGATGTGCGAAATTTGGGATGAATATGGGTCTTATTTCCAGTTTTATGAAATGTCAAACCTCAGGTTATGAGTTGTTTGCACATCGTTGCAGAAGTTTTGATTTATAAAATTTGCATATTCAGACTGAATTTATTTAAGAAATATGCAGTGATACGATCTGTAATTTTATTATTAATTTCTTTGTTATGTACCTAACAAGCTAGTATAATTTTAACTGTTGTTCTTAATTGCTTTTTAAAATATAGGAGTCCAAATATGGTATTTTGTCCTAATTCATAATAGACAAAAAAATGGCACATGTGTAAAAATAAAAATAAATCTGCCAAAATTAAACGGTTTGAGATATTTTGATGAAATAAAAACTGCTAAGTTTCTTTAATTATGTAGATTAAGAAGATGCATTCAGAAAACACCCAGTACCTGTTTGCAATTTTCATCTGTGATACCTAAATTATGTATCTCTCATTTTTCTGCAGCATCATCAACTTATATTAAACTATTATTAAATGTAAATTATGTATGAATTAAGTGACTGAGTAAAATGCATTAGTATAAATGGTACAGTTTATTAGTATTAAGTGAAACAAATGATGGCTCATTAATGATGCCTGGATTAAAAGGTGTTGCCAGAAAATCAGTGGTTAACTTGTAATTTATGACTGAGCAAAGAATAACCATTCTTGTAATAAAGTCAAATAAAATCCATTATTATCCTTTCTCAAAGCAGGTAAAGTATTTAAGGCAAAGGCTTGATATATTTAAATGGTTACTCATTTAAATACTAACCAGAACTGATATTGCCTAACCTTGGATAATAATTAAAGTATTCTATATGCAATAATGACAAGTGTTTATTTATATGTAAAAATAGATGAAAATATTTAAGTGTTTTAAATATATAAATAAAAGACATTTTTATGTACTGGCAAATATGTTTCTCAAAATCTCTCTCTCACTCTTATATATATCCTAATATATCCTAATGTACAGCCAGTTAGGTTAGGGCTACAGGAATGTAAGATGCCCATGGCTAAGATACAAAAACAAACTGTAAAGTAACTTGTCAGATGTCAATATACCACATAACACCCTTGAACACTTAGCCTTGGAGTGGGTAGAATGGCGATCAACATGTTTTAGTGGACTCAGCAGTTTTCAATCTGCTTGTCTGAATCATCTTCAAGAAGCAAGAGCAAGATCTAAAAGGTCAGCCAATCTAACAGTGATCTAATCTCACAATCCTCACTCTTGCTCCATATGTGGCCTCCTTTGTAAATCACTAGTGGGTCAAGTGCCACTTAAGATTATCACACAAAATTTCATAACTGAATCAATTAAGCTGTCAGATCCTTATAGGTCGAAACCAATGGGAGAGTCCATTATTATTATATATATATATACAAGTGTAAGGTAGGTTCAAATGGAGTATAATTCCAATATCCAAGCATTATATTTTTAAAAAGTGCTCAATACAGAGTAGAGCTTAATATTTATCAACAATTATAACAAAAACATGTTATCAACCACATGAGGAGCTTTTCCTCCTGTGGATTTACAAGTAGTTTGCTTTGTACAAGCCATAGTGCTTTGTCATATATATATATATATATATATGTGAACACCTGGAGTAAATAATTATTTTTTTAATTTACATAACAAACAAGTGCATACTTACAATTTCAGTGTATGTTTGTTCATACTGCATTAGCACACACAAGTATTTATTTAAACCTATCTGTATTCCCACATGAATGTACATCACAAAAGATTAAAGATGAAAAAATAGTATTCAGAGAAAAGGTTTGTAGTTGGGAAGGAGGTGAGAAAATAACTTTTTGAATTTCCCTATGCATTTATTTAAAAGAACAATTATGATTTTTCTTTCTGTTTTTCAAAAGATAAGTATTTTTCTCTGGTTTGTTCTCCACTTGGGGTTTTGATGTCACATTTTGGGCCACTAAATGCTCAGAAAAATCAAAACAAGAAAATCTGCAATGTAAATGAAAAGAAAACAGATTAATTCTGTGACAGAAAAAAAATTAATTTCTCTCTCTTTTTCTGTCTTTTATTATTTATTTTTCTAAAGATAAAAAACAAATAATTTGACAGTTTCTTTTTCCAGTCTTTTAAGAGAAAAAATTTCCTTCATTATTAAGCATAAGTCAATGCATTTTGTTAATGATTAGTGAATTACATAAATTAACTAAAGAGTTATTTATTTAGGGGCTTTCAGAATATTAAAGAGATATGTTGAAAGGATATTTAAAAAATTACCAAATAATAGAAACTCATTTGAATATAGCAATTTAATTTTTTTTTAATTTTATAAGTCAAATATTTTTTTAAATCTATGAATTTTTATTAAATAAAAAATAAAGTAACTTGAAATGACAAATGGCCAGATTTTTTGATAACATGAATTCAGTACAATGAAATTGTTATTGTTGGTGATATTTGGTAGAATGTTTTTAAAGTGACTAAAGAATGTGGCCTGCTTCCCTTTATCTCTATTATCTTGTTATTATCTGTTTTTATTATTATTTTTTGTCCATTGTGAGAACTTTTTGAAAGGGATTCTTAGTGAGTACAAGAGCATTTCACCACCCACTTGTAAAGGTTGACCAGCTGTCTATTCTGCATAATTAATTACAGCATGTGTCTGATATATATATATATATGTATATATATATATATATATATATATATATATATATATATATATATATGTGTGTGTGTGTGTATGTATATATATATATATATATATATATATCACATGACAATTGTGTTTGCAAGAAACTTAAGTAGTGATTTGAACTGGGTCTCTTTGTTCTGTACAATCTCACAGGTTTGCTTTGTCTTAACTGTTTTGAACATTGAGCACATTCTATAACTGCATAGTTAGATGCCTGTCTTTTTCATTTTTTTTTTGTTGGTTCCTTTGTTTATTGTTCTTGGATTTTATTTTTATTTTCTTTTGTCATGTTAAGTACATTCATTTAGCAGGTAGGGTCACAAGTGCAGATTTTACAAATACTTTGACTTGTTGTGGGTTGTTATATATATATTGGTTTGGTTAAATAATTTAGCCATATTATGTCGATTAGTTTTCATTGTAATCCTTTCAACTTCATGGATTAATTTCTTGGTAGCCTTAGAAAATTGATTAAGAAAAATACCAAAATTTTAAAAAAAAACAGTTTTTATTTTCCTAAATACTTTCAATCTCATCTGAGACCATCTTCAGGGAGTTAAGTTGTCTGTGAGTATGTATACGGGTTTCTGTAAATTCAAAGCATTTCAATTATTCATTTTTACTGCTTATGCAGTGTTCTAGATTACAAAGTCCATGTGGGTTTTTTTTGTTTTTTGAAAGGATCACAACGAAAACTAATCAACATGATATGTTTAGATGATTTAACCAAACCTGTTTGAATGAAAATATGCTGCCTAAATATACACACATACACATATACATATATATATATATATATATATATATATATATATATATATATATATATGTATATATATATGTATAGAGAGAGAGAGAGAGAGAGACAGACAGACAGAGAGAAAGAATGATGTGCACAAACAGTGTTGGGAATAAAAAGCAGTACTCAATGTAAAACAACAGAGCTAAAATATGGTATGCATACAGGACAGTATATACTTGACAATTGTCCAATACATGTGTAATGATATGCAAATGACTGCCTAATTAGCATAGCTAAAGCACAGAGACCATATAATTGCCCAATCAGCAAGGGCAGGGGCAGAATATAACACATGAGATTAATATGCTGGACTGAGAAAATACAAAGGAAATTATTTCATAGAAACATAGAACACTGAGTTGCAAATATGGAAAGGGACCAGGACATATATATATATACATACATACATATATATATGTGTGTGTGTGTGTGTGTGTGTGTGTGTGTGTGTGTGTGTGTGTGTGTGTGTGTGTGTGTGTGTGTGCGTGTGTGTGCGTGTGAAATACATACTTTGCATACTTCAAATCCAAAAGAACAGCAAACCCCAAAAAGCATAAACAGATAATTTGATGAATTTAAAAAAAATAGTGATGGCAGATAAATACAGGAAAAAAATCATGTAAAAAAGTAATTGTGTGAAATTAAGCTATTCATTATTTTTTATTCAAATCAGCATGGAAATATTGTCAACAAAACTGCTTGAAAAGAGAACATCCAGTTAAATCTGATCTAAAAGGACAGATAATTATTAAATAAAGGTGAGGCTGATTGCAGGAAGTCATATCTTAAATGCTGTTTCTTAAAGCAGGAAAATGATTGTACAAGATTAGCAACATAAAGTTGAATAACATTTTAGCATTCTAACATTCTTCAGTTTTGTTTAGTTAAATAAAGATATTTTCAATTTGGGACAATGTGAACAGTAAACAGTAATATGAGAAATTTATCATGATTTGATTTTGAAAGTTCCAGTATTTTAGTTGTCTATCTTTTTACTTTGTTATTTGAGAGTGTAGTGTTTGTGAAGAAAATTTATATAAATTAAAATTTGTAAAGTGAACAAATTAGACATTCAAACTATAATAGACACATTATTAGAATCTATTCTATTGAGTAATCATTTTATTGAAAATTATTAATATGATATGATATTCCTACTGAGTGGATATTAACTTAAAATAAAATTTAATTAACTCATAATTTATGAAGAAAGATAAAAATTACACAGCATTTAAAACAAATATGAAATTATTAATCTGAAAAGTTTCAGTTTTAATCATGTGCCATTATTAAGTTATTAGAAATGTTATACACTTCAAGTCACACAAATTTAAATTGAGTTGAGCATTGTTCTGCAAAATATTTGTGCACATTTTATGTCTACTGCTACATCCACATGACAGTTATAAATAAAGGATAATATATCAAGTAGTCATTTGGTGTGATAGTTTGCAGCTGGAGTAAAAGCCTGAGTCAGAATCACTAAGAAATCTTCCTGTGTCTCATCTATTTCCTGTTGTACAAAAACTGTCTTCATAAGAAGAAAATAAAAACAACAAAAAAAAAAACATCTCAACAATTTCCGGAATATAAAAATTTTGGATTCACACTTTATCTGCTTTTCCTTTGCTTTTGCTTTGAGGACAAGTTGGATATTTCTACAAGGCCAAATTTTCATCCCCCTCTCTACCTTCCACAAGAAAACCAGTAAAAATACCTCAGTAAAGGTAAAGTTTTAATAAAACTCATTAAATGTAAAATGAACTGCAGATCTTGAAAGAAATTGATTCTTGATTGAAGTGCTGATCCTAGTTTCCTTTCTGGTTCCTCTAAGATACGTTTTATTTTGTAAAAAATTAATAGGTTCTCATCATTAGGAGATTTACCGTTTTGCTTATATCTTGTATATTAATTCTATATTATTATATTTTAAAAGAGAAAAACTTATTTAATATTCTATAAAGTTTCAGATTTCCTAATTTAACAACATAGTTCAACATACCAACACTTGCAACATAAAATGTCTAGAAATAAAAAGGATATTTTCCTTCAGAATTTATTGATTCATATAGTATCTAAATATTTTTTATTTCTATATAACATACCAACTTAGTAGATAGAGCACCAGATGGAGGCTATGAGATCTGCAGGAACATGAAAGAATATTTGTCTATATGAATCCATATTTATTATCCCAGCTTGAGGTTAAAATACTCTAAAAAACAAAGCCTTTTGCTTTTAGCATCTGAAATTCATATTATACTTATAAAATATTCAATATATTCACAGTGCAATACTAAGATTGCCAAGATCTGCACAGAATAAACAAAATATCATGTTTGCCTCATTTGATGATGCTAGTAACTGTAGAAAATTAGGTTATTTAGTTTTTCTACAGGGGATGAATACATTCCAGAATATATCTGAACAACAGTAAAACTTTTTACACTATTTACATTATTTGGACTGTTTTTATATTCATGACCATGGCCCAGTGGATAAAAGCACTGGTTGAAGTAATCCAGTGACTTGATCCAAAGAGTTGCGAGTTCTGTCCACAAAAGAGGGGAACAAAAAATAGAGAGTTGAATTACTAAAGGAAAATAACTGAAACTGAGATATCCACATGAAACTAGAACAATCTACCCCAGTGGATGAAATAAAAGGTTTGCTTCGAAATTCCAGCGTGAATATGACAATAAAGCTGAGGACAACAGTCTGAATAATGTAAATACTGTAGTTACAATACTTCATCTCAGAAATATAGACAAACAGTAAAACTTGTTAATGATTATTAAGTACATCCAATGTAGTACAATAAATCTTCAATTTTCATGGATAAACTCAATTTGGTATTTTTATTTCTTAAAGAAGACCAAATCCATGAAATAGCTGCCAGTAAATGAAAAAGCCAACTCTATAAACATTATCAGTAGAGTTACCAGTTTTCCTTATTGAATAGAGGAGAGAGTAATATTTTTGAAGGCATTAATTGTATATACTTTGATATTCTGTTGTCAAATGCTGGTCCTTACATCCAATGTCTGAGTTTTTGAGGCATCTTGCAGTAAACATTGTTATATGTTACAGAAGAAATACGTTCCATAATTATGATATTGGTTTAGAATCTGCTACTACTTGTACCCTTCAATACCTAATATTTATTTTTGTGTAAAAAGGAATTGAAACAGGGTTTTCACCAACTCAGTGGGTTTGGAACATGGGAAGGAGACCACTTTTAAATTCTGGGTTGATGAAATCCACCCCTGGAGACAAGAAAACAAATGTTTTGTTTACCTCCTCAAGTATAACTCAATGTTACCACGAACTTGGACCATTCCTTACTATAGTGAACAATTTCTTGGGTTTCTCTTTTCAGGTCCCACAAACTTAAAATTTAATAAAGTGTTTAAGTCTAAAAATTTCATGAGATGTCTGCCATAAGGCTGCCTGAGCCAACACGGCAGACATTAACTCCCAATTTAGTTTACTTTGCCTTGTTGATTCTTTTTTTGCTTGCTTGCTTAATTTGTGGAATTGGTTAGCCAAGTTCAAATTCTGGTCAAGTCTGTTGCATTTACTTTTGCACAAATACTATTGGAAAAGGCATGAATCCATCTATTCTCCCACTTTCAGTTGAGTTAAATAGTAGGGTAGACTAGGCTCTCTATGCTTGGGTTGCAGCCAATCTGGAGATGGACTATTTTGAATTCAAAACCATGAAGAAAATGGGAAACCACTCCACTATCTTTTCTGAATAAGTCATGGCAATTCACAGATAATAAACTAAAGAAATCTGTGGAGAGGCATGATCACATACATCTTGAAGAGACATGATATTACAAAAAAAAACATTTCTTGGGAAGGGGATCTATGCTGTTCTGATGGTTTAAATGGAACTGTTGTGGTAGTGGCAGTAGTTTTTTATGCTGTTAGCACATCCAATACAAGTCCCTAGGATAACTCACGGTAGAGGGTTACTGTGCAAGAATGTTGTAAGGGAGGAAGAAGGAAGGTGTAAGAAGTGCACATTATGAGAACATCTAAGATAGATATTGATTGAATCTTAGGAGTTTGTTCCACAAAGTAACAGTTCTGGGGAAGAAGCTGTATGAATGAAACTTACTCTTTATGAAAGGAAAATGAAAGAAATGGGAATGATTTGCCATCATAAACATGGTATGGCAGATCCTAGCTGTGAAAGGTCTGAGTTGGTTGAACTAAGGGATATAACTCTTCTGAACATCTGCCATAGTAATAGCAATAGAGTAGTGAGAGGCTAACAACATTTTGTCTGTAGGATAAGAGCTGCAGTATGTAGAATGATTCATCACCCTGAAGGCTGCATAATCATTTTTTAACTCTGTCAAGGCTGGACAATGATTGAGCAGCACCAGCCCAGATATGGCAGCAATACATTCTAGGTCTGATCTGACTCATAAAAATAAAGCATGGCACCAAGAGTTAAGTATTTTCTGGGGCAATTCAAGGAAACAATCATTCTTCCAGCATCTTTTGCAATGGCACAAATATGTGTTCCACTTGAGATCTGTAGTGAGCTTTCAACCCTAGGGGCATTCAAGGCAAGAAGCCTCTTTGAGGGTATGACCACTCATCAGGATTGATGTAGGTTTAGGGTGGTGGTAATAAAACTTTACTAGTTTCATTTTGGAGGTATTGAATGATACAAGCCAGTCTTTCCTCCATTTAGCTGTGAGCTCAGAGGAGAGATAAGCTGGCAGGCACTGGTGCATCCATACACCATGGTGTCATATGGATATATATTTACTAAAGATCTGAGAATTTTATATATTAATGATCTACTTAAAAACAGAGAGAGGGTTGAGTCAAGGAAAGAGATTTTGGAGATGCCTGCATTCATCTCATGTATCTCAGAGGACTGGCCATTAATGATAAATTTCATAGAAATGACTTAACCGAGAGGCACTCTACCAGAGATTCCATAGCAGGCAAGTTTGTGTAGCAATCCCCTGTGTCACACCTTGTCAAAAACTTCAAGATGTCTAAAGCAATCACTCTTGAGATGTTTTAATTATCAACCACTTTACTGATTCTATGTATGATAATAATTAAGACATCAGCAGTGGACCGAGAAGAGTAAAAACCCATACTGTTTGTCTTCCAGGAGTTTGTTTTTGTTCAGGTTTTCAATTTATGATAGTACTAGTTGTGTCAGTAGGAATGCATACTTTTGAGTGAATAGAGTTTTTGGTAGCTGTTGAGGAGTGTGTCTTATGGGAGAGATTGGAATAACGGTATAGGCCATTGTCTGCTGCCTCTTCTGTTCTCTGGTCTTTTTGTTGTAATGTTAAATTTTAAAATGATAAATGTCCATCTAGACTGCTACCACCACTATAGCTTTCTCAACATATATCCTCTTGGATTCACAGTCTCTTACATATTGGGCTTAGTACTGACTGAGGTGCTGCAATTTCACAATCTTTCTCAACCTGCCATTCTTCATCAGCCAAAGAGCAGCACACATCACGTTATAATGACAATAGAAGGATTCCTTAGTACACATAGTGCAATGGGGAAAAAACTGATCAATCAAATTACAAAAAACTGCTGAATATATAGTTCTGAAAAATAGTCCTGTATAACTTCCAATATTGAGGGGAAAGAAATGAAATGCATAATTGAGAAATGCCTGACATCTTTGTTATTGTCATCAATGTCTGTTTTCAGCACAGGAACTGCAATAGCAATAGTAGCAGTATTTATATTATTTACATTTGGACTAATATCCATCTTTGTTGCTATTATCACAACATTTCAGCCATTTTGTATCCTCTAGCCTTTTCAGGTATCTATTATTCCTGGTAACCTTCAAGGAATTTCAAATTTCTCATCCCCAAAATTCAGATACAAAAAACAGTAGTAAAAGAAAAGCAAAATAGATTTCATTTGGTCCTTGTAAGTTTCAAATGAAGAAATATTATGAAAAGTAGAAAACATATTTGGGAGCAGCTCAGTGAAACTACTTTTTCAAAGCACACAAATATGTTTCTTGTCCAGGTATTAATAATAAGAGAAATTATATTCTGAATGCTTAGAAAATTGCAACTAAAAATAAAGATATTTCTGCACAATAGAAAAACAGTTTATTGACTCTTTCCCTATGATGTACAATTTTTATGTTAAAAACTTTCCTGGATTCAATAAGAATGCATATAAAATTTAAGAGCTTTGCATTTGATCATCTACAATGAACAAACAAAATTTTCCCAAATAATAAACAAAGTTCTACTGAAAAGTTTTTGGCCCAATCTATTTCCTAAAATCAGACCAAATAGGTTTTTCTGAGAAGGGTTTCTTGGTTGGGCTGAGAACTTATAAATTTTACTTCAGCTCTTTTTTTAAATATGTAAAAAGGTCTATCAGGCTGCATGATCAAGTCTGCTTTGCAATTAAATCCTTGATTTCCTGTGGATTTGAAAATTGTTTTATTTTTACATAATTTATCTAAGTTTTGCACATCTGTTTTCTCTGAATATAAAAAGATAAACATGTCAAAAACTTTAAAAAGATTTTGTTTATGATGTGATATCAGAAAAAAATAAAGGAATGTTGATATTTATAGCCAGTTAAAATTGTTGTTTTCAAATCTATTTTATTGACTACTTGAAAAAATTTATTTTTTTTTACCTGGAAGACAAGATTTTTTATCTAAGTAATGGTACAATAATAAAATAAGAAGAACAGAACCAATACATTTCAGGGTGTAATCAGTGCACTCTGCTCATGTAGAAAAAGTAAGATTTAAAATCATCAGAAAATGAAAAAGAAGTAAACTAAAATATTTTAGATATGATTTGAGATAAAATCTTTTAGATTTGTTTGCCTTGGCAACACACTTTTAAAAAGAAATGTTTTTATATGTCACCTAAATATTATACAAGCTAAATATATAATTCAAAATAATTTAATGAAAAAATTACTCAGTAATTAAAGTAAGAGTATGTGACTAATAATAATTCCTTACACTAGAACTTTACAACACTTTAGTGTACTAAAGTGTTGTAAAGTTCTAGTGTAAGGAATCTATGCGAGATTGTGGTGATTACCACCACCATCACATGCATACATACATAGAGACCATATGACAAACATTCATTGGCTAATCTCCTCAAAACTAGCTCACTGATTGGTCAATTCCGACCAATCAAATCGCCTGCACACGAGGAATTAAATTTTCCACTCACTAAGGTTTGAGCCAGTCACATGATACAACATCTTATATAAACAAAACACGAGTGGTTCTCTGTCTCTTTTCTCTCTCTCTCTTTCTCCGTCTCTTCGTCACTCTTGTGTCTCATTCCTTGCTGCCTAAATGTAACCTTCAAGAACTCCCATCTTGACCATGTGGTCAGACGTTAAAGAACATTATCAACATTCATGCAAGTACGAACTCTTAACTCTTCTGAACTCTTACCAACTTTTCCAATACACAATTCCTAACATGCAACAGGAACTTTATTCTTCTAAAACTACAGTTTAATAATTAATTCAACTTCATGAGCTCCAGTACAAATATTTCCCAAATCTAAGAGATGTAACTCTATCCAACCTTTAGCTTATATGCATGTACAACAAAACAAATAAATTCAAATGTTATGTTTTGAACCATTACATTCTGTCTTGTATTTTATACTATGTGCTATTTTATGTCAAATATAAATTACATTGTGACCACCACATTGGATAGCAACCCCCAGTGTCTTTGCATGTTCTTTTCCATATCTTTCCTAGTCGGAGTTAATTAATTGTGGTGGAGTCCGTTACATCTGATTGGTCATCCTTCACATTGCTGACCCGTCGTTCATACACGGACCCCGCAACAAGATGACCATGTGACCTTGTAATTTATTCAGGCATACAACATGAACAAAATCTCTATAGAATCTCTTTTGTGATACAGGCGTGAACATAAATTTATCTGTATTGAGCTCCAGAGAGATAACAATGTTTAACCAATTTATTATAGCAACTGCTTTGCAAATTTCTCTGCACACAGAAATGAAAAAATAGGCTGCTACCAAACATAGTGAGAATTCAAAACTCATCTTTGTGCGCCAAAGACAAATAAACAATTCAATGCAATGCAGAAATTGATTGTTTTCCAAACAAGATTCCAGACTAACAGAAATCTTTGATAAAATTATTTTAATCAATTAGCTTCTTCAACACTGAAGTCTCAATATTTTAAAATTTTGATGCAGATGTCCTGTTGTCAGGCAGAAAAAGTAACAATACATTCATATAAATCAAGAAAAACTTGTGTAGGATTAAAATATGAAATTACCAAATGACACACAGAAGTACAAATACACTTTGTTACATTTGAAATTCACATGGAAATTCAACCTCTCATAATTTATGAAAATTATATCAGATAGAAAGGATTAGTTATACACAAGACAAACATTGAAAAAAAAATTGTAGAAGCAGACTGATGGCTTAAATTAATTTTTCAGTGTGTTCATTGAGAAGTACTTTAAAAAAACTGTCTGGTCAAGTGGATTAAATAAGAATTTTAGACATTTAAAATTAAGGGAAGAATATGTTTTTTTAAAACATATTCTTCCCTTGATTTTAAATGTCTAAAATTCCAGACAGGTTTTTTAATATTTTATCTTTTATACTTTGTAATCTGTCTTAAAAAATTATTATAAAAGCTCACATAAGACAAGCATCTTACATTTTTTTTTTTATTTGAATATTGAATCTATACTAAACTTTATATGTTTAAGCACACAAACATATATACATGAACCATATTTTGCTGCATATGAGATGAACTTCTTCCTCACCCACATTAAAAAAAAAACATCTAAATAGAAAAATCAATGTATATCTTAGACAGTGACAGTCAGGGTCAGAGTTCAGTTTTGAATCACTAAATTCCCTTAATTTATTGATCCAGGCAATGTTAGAATGAATATATAGGTTATGCTTTTCAAACATATTTTGTGGTAACCTTAGAGTGCTTTCTATGTTTGATAATTTTGCTAATGTCAGAGGTACTCAGAGTAGATGAATATGGTAACTTTCTTTCTTCCTTTAATAAGGATACTAAGAAGCTTGTCCATGAATATGAGGATTATATTAAAAATAAGTAGACTAAAATTACCTAAATTATTTAATGAGACATGTCTTAATGAAAACATGCTGCCAAAATATATTCAGTATATATATATATATATATATATATATATATATATATATATATATATATATATATATATATATATATAACACTACAGTTCAAAAGTTTGAGGAACCTCTGGTAATCTGGTAATTTTTTAAATATTAGAAATTTTATTATGAAAAAATCATTTTATGATTAAATTTTGCTCCTGACAAAATATCCTCCTTTAGCCTGAATTACTCCAACACAAACTTTTGTCATTCATTGCAAATGTTTCTCAAAGTATAAATTTGATAATTGATTCCATTCTTTTTTTCAATGACTGTAAGAGCCTCTTTTTCATTTTTTTTTCACTCTTGTATCAAGTTCATCCCATGCTAATTCTGGAGGTTGCTTCAAAGTTTTGAACTGTAGTGTATATATATATATATATACATATATATATATATGTGTGTGCACATGGTAACTAGCAGTTTCACACCTCAAGCAATCTTCAGGCCATGAAACTAACATTCACCATGTAGTATTGCTTTCTATAAGTATATCTATAAATGCTCTATCTCTTATATGTAGCATTGATCCTAAAAAATATAGCAAATTTTAAACAACATATATATATATATATATATATATATATATATATATATATATATATGAAAAAAGATATACTATATTTCAGGGATATGTAAATATAAAAGTGGACACTGAGGCCAACACCAAACAGCAACAGTATTTTTTGTGCTTGAACACAATCTTCAGGCCTGAAAAATTGCATTCAAGCATGAAACATGGTATTACCACTCAGTGTTGATCTCAGTGTCCATTCAGAGTTGATTAATAAAGATTATATTTTCTACATAAATAGTTACCAGTTCAAATGTTATTTTTATTCAGAAAATTTTGCAATAAAAATATTCTTTTCTATTCTATGAAATCAAAAATTCAAAAGCCAATAAACCCAATTCAGTCATCACAATGTTTATAATATTCTGGCTGGAAATTCAATAGAAATTTTATGCTGGGGAATGTGAAGCAATTTATTATTTTTATAAACAAGAAATTAACAAATGAATTTCAATTTAGTATCAGAGCAATTAATTGGATGTCAACACCCAAATTTAATATCAATGAATTGATTATACAAATGTCATATCTCACTAATTTATTTATTCTAATATAATAACCTACAGTAATTTTATACAAAAATTATAGTCTATAGCCAAACTATAAGCTCTGAGAAAATGTAATTCAAGATATTAAATATTTTACATTAAAAATAATACTGATGTAAATTATGTAACTAATATTCTATTTAAATAAAGAGCAAATAACATCCACGAAAGAAAATTATAATTACAAGATAAAATAAAAGGAGAATATAAAGAAATCTTAAGAAAGGTCAAGGAAAATATTGTACAAATGTAAATTAAGGATAATTCATTTATATTTAGATAATGTCATGTCCTGTTAAAAATATTTTAAAGATTTTATGTCTGTATTCTTAAGTTTTTTGTTTTTTCATTCCACTGAAATCATGGTGAAACAAAGGAAATAAAATTGACCATTTATAAATTAAGACAATATTCAAAGAAAAATTTAAGAAGGCAATTTTTATGATTAAAAATACTCATTTTTTGTTTTCAAGGGTTTCAGTTTAAATTGAATTAACTGTAATGAGAGAAAATATGTTGATTCAACCAAAGCTAGTCATGTATTGAATTTGAGCAAATGTCCAAAAATCCATGTTAATCATCTATAAGAAAATTCTATTATTTGGTTTAGATAGATTCATAAACATACCAGATTTCACATCATTTATGGTGCACTTTTTTCCCCAAAAGACTACTCTTAAAATTATTCCATATCTTATATCTCAACTAAAACCTAAACACCCTCATTCAGAATTAAACATATATGATTATACATGATTAAATTGAGCTTACAAATCAAATCAATATTTATATTATATATATATATATATATATATATATATATATATATATATATATCAGCAGGGCTGTATCTTTAATTGAATATTCTTAGGAATTTCAAAAATATTCCTTGCCAAACTAGAGGTACAATGTTATATGTTGGCAAATATGGTAAATTTATTTTTTTACAACTCAGAACCACAACAGTCAAGAGAAAAAGGGTCTTTTGATGTTTTAGAATTTCAAATGTGTTTCAAGATGAGTAAATGATCAATGAACACTACCTATCTGTTAATCAGATGGAATTCCATAACCTCAAGTCCACACTTGCCAGAAGAAACAGATATAACCTTGCTGAGTATTAAAAATGAAAAAATAGTTACTAAAAGAGTTTTCTCCCTTGAAGTCAGATTTCTTCCTTCAATTTGAGATTAATATGCATTAATTAATTTATTAGAAAGTATTACACTATAAATCTCATTATATCCTGATCACCAAAAGGTAATAATTAATTATTTTATTAGACACATGAACTTGTTAACCTGAGTTTCCTTCTAACTGCTGATTAAATTGCTACTTCAATTAAAAACATTGCCAATCAAAAAGAAAATTCATAAAGTAATCAAACTCAGTAAAAGTCAAATAATAAATAATCCATTTTAGTAAATCAGAAATTTCCAAGGATGGTAAGGTGCATTGGCATGAGATAGTAACTAACAATCTAGCCTGGTTTATCATTACTAGTGAAGAGTGAATTTAATCTTTACTGGATGTCTCATACTTGTAGCCTAAACTAAACTTTGTAAATAACAACTTTCAATGAAGGCAAACTAAATACATGAATAGTGAATCAAACCATACAATAATTATCAATTTGTATTTATTTATATATTTCCTGTCCCTTTTCTTATAGATAAAGGGATATAACTTTATATTTTCTTCATATATTTCCTGTCCAATCTGAGGACCTAATAAGAGAGACTGAAATACATGCAGTAATAATAAGTGCTTATTTACAAGTAACAATTACTTTGGAACAAATGTGTCACAGGGTTGCTGCAGAAAATTCATGTCACTATATATTTTATCTATATATGAATTATGGTATCCTAGATTCAACACACTTTTACCCACTACATATATAATTGAATAACTATTAGATAAATTTAGTATTAATATAGTATGTGTAATTGCAAGTTCTCTTATTAGTTAAATACATTTTAGTTTTGCACTGGTATCCTAAGATTCAACACAAACATTCTCTATAAATGTAGAATTAATTTTAAATAATTACATTATTTTGTGCATTTAAGAAAATTTTGTCCAGTGAACATCATAAAATGGAAAATTCCCTTGAAAAAGAAGATTAGAACGAGAGTGAAAATGAAGGCAGAGAGTATGCCTATCCCAGAATCAGATACGGGTATTATAAGAGGCTGATAGGCCAAGATATTCACAGGCATCATAGAAATGCTGTGAAGCAGTAAGAACATAAGCTAGGAAATGTGAGGTTCAGAGGTGAACTAATGAGACAGAAGAAGCAGGTAATAGGAGGAGAGCAGATATGTGAGAGAGAACAACACAAAGAAGAGAAAATGAAACAGAGGAAGAAGTGAATGCAAGAAGAGAAAATATGAGAATGTAAATGGAAGAACATCTTCAATAAGAAATGGGAGGAGGAATGAGAAAACTGGCGCCATGACAACTGCACAAAACAGATTTCATACAGTAAAAAATCCTATGTTCACTAAAGTCAATTATCAACAACATAACTGCAGTGGATAAAAAATAAACAGTCATATCTGTCGGAATGGGTACACTAGCAGTGAAAACAAAATACTGAACAATAATTAAATATTAAAAATTAGGTTTTATTTTAGAAAGCAAATCAGGCTTACAGTCATATCATGTTGAAACACTGGTTTTCATCCGATTACCAAAGTTAAGCAATGCTGAGTCTGGTCAGTACCTTGATGGGTGACCACTTGGGAATACCTGGTATTGTAAGCTTAGATGTGCAGGTGGATAACAGCTTGGAATTGGAAATCGGAGAGTGGAGTCAGGTTCATTATATTCACTTATGTGCAATGCCCTTGGGAAAAGTATGGATCAACGTCTTCTCCACCCCCCTAGCTATGGGCCAATTAGTAAAACATGTTTCAGTACATCATTATTATTTCAAAGAAAAAAAATCTTATAATATAAAATATATTTTCTGGTTTTATATAACCTGCAAAAGGTTGATAAGCCATAAAAAAATCAATTACTCAATCAATCAATAAAAGAAAAATGTCTTTATATTCCAAAATATCTCAGATTCAACAGGACATGTGTTAGGATACAGTCTTGGCCATTAGAGTTACTTGATATATGAGGTCTGTCTAGAAAGTATTCAACTATTTAATATTAATAAAAACAAAGCTCACCTATGATGCCTTACTCCTCTTCAAAGTACTCCATTTGGGATCCTATACACTTATCTTAAAACAGGCTAAAAATCCTCTTTCAGCAGAGTTGACATGTCATAAAATCAACCAACCAATAAACTCTTTCCGGATCATCATCTGCACAACTACCTCAATCACATTCTCTTTAATCTTGTTCAGTCTGTCAAAAGAAACACAAACTTTGGGAAAAGCCAGAAGTCAGAGGAAGCCAAATCTGTGGATGTTATATTTGGAAGATAAATTGTTTTAGCAAAAACATCTGCATGAGATAAAAAGAATCTATTTATTTGGTCATTGTCAATGCAATAGTCACACATTACACAATCTTCATTAACAGTGCCTCACTGTTTCAAAAGAGTGTTCATGAATGCAAAGTAAGGTTTCCTCTGACTGATTGCAAAGATACATCAATATTGTGCAACTATCTCCCAAGATGTTCAAAATAATTTTATATGGTCTTGATATATTTCATATTTTTGGACCTTTACAAGATTTGGGGCTTTTATTTTTTTGTATGGAATGTAAATCTATCCTTCAAGAAAATAACAATACTTTTGTCCATTTTTGAATATCTGGAGAATTCCCTCTATAGAGTGGAGAATTATCTTTTAAAATTGCTATTTCCTACGTATTCTACAAGATTTGAATGATTAATGCTTCAAATTACTTCAGCTACTATGTTTGATAGTGAGCTGCTGGTGGTTCAAACTAAGTTCTTGTTTAAGCAATTTTCAAATCTACACTCTTCTACTGATTGAAAATGGAATAAATGAGGACTCATGTGAAAAGATTGAAATGTAACAAAACTTCAATGGTCTATCCACAATCTCAAATATCTTACTGTTGGATATTGATTGGTTCAAGAAGTGATGTTATTTTAATTTCTCTATTATTATTCCTGTTCTTGGACATGCAAAAACTTTCTGATAGCCCTGTTTGACTTGACTTGATACAGTGTTCTCCTTTCCTTACCAAGGAATTTTACAAGCATATTGCTCATAGACAGAATTAGAATTCCCAATTCCATTGTTATTTAAAGCTAACTTTTGGCATACCCAACAATATATCACTTTTGAAAGCTAATAATTTCCAGACTTCTAGAGTAATAGACATTGCAAAATGATCGTGAAATTATTTCTCATGTTCTTTTTACTATATTTGGTAATTATCAATGAAATTATGTTAAACATATTATTTTTAAATGTCAAATCTGGTTTCTATTTTCTCTTGTTTCTGTCATATGGATTTCCCTTTAACATCAATCCAATTTTAAAAATTTGACTCAAATAACTTTTCATAAGAATCATTGATTCAATATTATGCCTACCTGGTAATATTCCCATTATATTTAAATGACTTGGAATCAGAATTTTACTTCTCTAGAACTAGTTTTGTGATAATGGGTCTCATCAGCCAGGTATTAGCCTGAAGTATTATGATCCACAGACATACTTTAACAACATCTAGTAGAAAAGGTGGATGATACAACCACCACCTCCTCTTTATGATTATGTATTAAATGATACAACCATCATCTCTGTACGTAAGATTAATGTTAAATTTATGGAGGAGAGAAGAAAAAGAACTAAGATTTTCAGGAAGTTTGAGATCCTAACTTTATAAACTCATCAATCAGCAGTCATCCATGAAAATCTTTCTGGAAGGATTTTAATCTCTTGTGTTAATATGTCTTTGTATTTGGTGTCATTTTTCATGTGCAAACTCAATGTTCAATAAATATTATTTTCATCTGTCCACAGCTCAAAGATTAATAACTATTTTTATTATTCTTTCAATAAATCATGATTGTTTAAATTGTAAAGTTTTTACCCAAAAGAAATCATGATACATGACTTTCTTTTTTGCTGATTAACAAATTTAAACAATGTCCAGTTGAACAGAAACAAATCTGCATGTCCTACATTTCTTCTATACACTGTTTTTTTTCTATTGAGGAGGTAGAAAAAAGACTTGTCTTTCTTGGAATTGATGGAAATGGTAACTTGTGTATATGAATATATACAGACATTCAAATGTTATGCAACTAGAAATGAGACGGTTGAGATGTCATAGATTTCTAGTCAACATGTACCTCTATTTTTTTATTTTCTTACAGATTCACTTATTTGTTAATCACTTGATGCTGTCCAAAATGAATAAAATGGAAGCTATAAAAACACAGCAATAATTTTCTCAAGGTTTATAATTATTTACTGGGGAAAATATTTACAGGAATTGAAAATTCAATTCAAGTAAGATTTATTTTAAATAGTAAAGAAAAGATTAGAAAACTAGGATTCTGTAGAAGTTTCTTTGATCAAACTGATGAATGGCTACTTTGAATTGATGTAGTTATTACTCAGTAGGTTTGATTCTTTTTGATCAATACCCTATGCTCAAATCAAATGAAGTGTATGTATGTAGATGAAAATGTGACTGATTTGAAATAAAAACAATAATTCTGTAATTATATATATTTTACTATCAATCAACAAAATCTATTTTATATCTATCTATATCTAAAATTCTTGATAAAAAGTTTTTGGTTCACAAAAATCTGACCAAATTGCTCAGATCAAGAATATTTCATTACCTACTTGTATATAAATTAAGTATCAGTAAATCATAAATCACAAGCTAATTTCTTACTTCTTTGGCTTTCATATCAGATTTTGTAGTAATATGTATTTTCTACTCTCCTAGAATATATGTAACTATATATGTATTTACCTATATGTTTGTAAAATATGTTCAGGGCTAATACCCATTTTTACTACCAATAGAACAGACAGTATAGGCATGACTATAGACTGGAGATAGACTAAAGACTGTGTTTAGATCTAAATCCAGTTCAGATCTGAAATAAGTTATTACAGTGTTCTGGTGGTTAGCTTGTACTTACACTCAAGTACACAACAATAGAACAATAACTTTTTCTTATAGCAAAAAAGTTACAAACAAAAAATGCATTAACCACAATGAAAGGAATTTTTTTCATGTATACAACTGTATATAAACATTTCTCAAATTCACTATTTAAGAACTTAGATATAGGCATATTACCTTTTTATCTAGTAACCTAATTTAACAAATAGCTTAAGCAAAACATTCAAACTGAAATGTGATGGAAACTATGATTTGGGGTTTATGGCTTGTCTTCAATAATACTAAATAAACCCATTACCTATTTTTAAGTGCATTTACTGATATACTTAGGTAATAAGCCATATTTTCCCTATAAATTCAACTGGCCTATTAATTAGATTTGATGTTAAAGTACTTCTTTGATTTTACATGCTTTTAAACATGCCTTTTTTCATTAAAAATATCAAAGCATTTTGTCAGTAATCAATTACATTTCTTAAGAAATTGAAGCTCCAGTTTAATTCAAAAACTAAATATTTCAGATAAAAGAATATGAAAAGACCAAAATATTATGATGAATGATGAGAATGTATTTAAGGAGTTAATTTGAATAACAATTCAGATGACATGTCATTTCTAGTTCATTATTATTTATAAATGGCATGCATAGGTTTACAGTTAAAATTACAAACTCAGAAACATTCAGATATTTATTTTTCATTAAACATTTTTACATATATTTTTCCATTTTATTATAAGTAGATATTTCTTAATTTGAATATTAAACTTAAAATTATAGATGACAACATGTCCTCTATTGAATAAATAAAATATTACAAGATATATACAAATATATTTTTCTTCTTAGCTTCATTAAAGAAAACAGACACTGATTTTTTATTATTATCTTGGACTGTCAAAGATAAAGATATGATTAGTTCATAACTAAAACAGACTGATTTTTATTCATTTATTAAGCATTTCAACTGTTATGTCAAATATACACCAGTAAAATCATGCAATAAATCTGAGATATACTCTTAGATTTAATTTGAGTAAAATTCATGAGTGTTATAAACGTGCATAGAATAAGAGAACAAATGAAACAACAAGTACCCCCTGTGAAGTGAAAATAAAACAAGACAAGAATTGTTAAAATAAAATTCTTAGTATTGCTGATACAAAGGACCAAGGCAGAATGTCTCTTTGTGGGCAAGGAGGAAGGTAAGAGTTGGTAGGGCCTTGAGTTAATGTGTGTTTTGGGTCGGTTGATTAAGGTCACTGCTGGTGACTTTGACAGCTTGCGTGTTTGCTACAAATGTTGTGAGCAGCATTCTTTAAAGCAGATATGGTGGATCATGGCTCATCATTCTTTTTCATGTTTATACTTTGGCAGCAGTGTTTGTGATTGACTCATTTTATATTGATTTTTTTTGTTTTTTTGAGGGGATTTGTTTCATGAGCTGGATATGATGCTCAGAGCCCCTGCACAGAAAGCAACTTTTTATTTTTACTTCCTTAGCATTCCTATCTGGCCAATATGTAGAGTGAGTCCAAAAGAGATTTGAAGTAGAGTATAAAAAAAGTTTATAAATGACAAAGTAGCTCCATATAGCAAAATCATTATGTACTAAATATTAATAGGAATAGTTAATATATTAAATAATACAATGATTACATCATCAGTGGCTCAGTTGATGCTTTTTGAAAAGCCCTGATTCTCACAACTGTTCTGGTTGAGCTTTTAATTAGAAAATCCTAGTTTCGAAGCCAGTGATATTAATGAATTAAAAGTACCACAGATTAATCTTGCTAAGACCTAAAACCTAGCAAAAGGCACAGAAGAAGATTTTGAAAAACTTTACATAAACTCTAAATAATGCTGGAATCAAACATATTTGTAATTTATAAAGAAATGTATCAGGTCAGCATTTTCTTCTATACTTCTCATCAACAGTGAAATAAATGAATTTTTATTTTAAGGCAATGAACTTTATTCTTATTTTATAATATATGTGAAATTTAACTAGAAAGAATGAAGCAGTTTTAGTAAAAAACATTTTGTCATGTTCCCCATAACAGAATTTCTAAGGCTTGTAGAGAAGAAAAAAGAGAGAGTTGGTTATTCAAGTGTTCAGATTTTAATATATCAGCTGCCAAGAGATTGTAAGCATATTAATACCATATTTTAGTATTCATTATTAATGACCAAGCTGGAGACCTGACTCAAATAGAATTGTATCAAATATTGAGATATATGCTATTTTCACACACAGACGTAACACTAAAGAAATAGTGTGGTTAATTTATTAACATATTAAAATACTTGTAGGAAACTCATGTTTGAATTAGACTACAGTTCTGGTCTGGTTTGGTATCACATACCTTACTATTGTTTTTTTTAATGAAATCTGTTTTGAAAAAGAAAATAAATAAAAAAAACATTATCAGACATCATTTTTGATTCTTACAGCTATAAAAAAAATATCAGTTCTGGATTCTCCACAACAAGAATGTGTGTATGTGTGTGTGTTTCCTCATGATACTGGGACTGATTTCAATTAAATATTGCATATTATTTATTAGTGGTCAGGTTTCTTTAATTGAATTAAAAATCAAAATTTGATGATTTAAAAAACTAGTAATCAAATCAAATTTAAGTCATAAAGCCCACTATAGATAGAGTAACTTGTAAAAGCTTATAACTTACACTTTACTGATATTGCATTTTCCCCCAAAGCAAAAATCAATATTTCTGAAAGCATGGCTAATGCACTAGGTTTGGTTAAAATCAATCCAGGCATCTTTTAGAAGAAATAAACCCAACATATGCAGATTTTTCTTTTTAAAAAAACTTTGAACAAAAAAAATTATGTGCTCGAAAGAATCTTCACACAAGTTATTATATTTAAAATAAAGATGACAAGCAAATATAAAGATAATAGAATATTTCATTATATTCTCCAATATTGTCTATTATTACAGGCAGATAAATATATTAGTGCTAGAAAGTTGAGTTCTAATTGCAAACCAACAGAAAAATAACCAGATTTATAATGTACAGTTTTTGATTAACAGTTGTTATATTAAAACTTTGCTTTACCATATTGAAAAGTGGCTTTTTAAAAACTTTTGTTAAGATGGATTCCTTTTTTTTCAGAGACAGAGAAAAAAATAATTAATTATTCACTAAAAGATGAACCTGTATGTGAAATGTCTGGAACAAATGAAAATATGATTTAGGGAAATTTAAAATAACAATACAATTTACATTTGTCTGTGTGTTTACTTTCTGTAAATTCTCTAACACAATGGCATATGCGAGTCAATTTAATGTTGAAGCTAACATCCTGGCTTTAGATAAATAGTGAAAAATTCACAATTATTTTAATTTGTTGAAATTGTATTGATTGATTTGTATTTTATGGCTCATCAACATTTTTCAGGTTATTTACAGCCAGAAAATATTTGTGGATTGTAATAATAAGAATTTACTGATACAAGTCCTACTATTTTACCCATAGCTTGGGGGACAAGAGGCAGATTCATACCTTTCCTAGGGGTATTTGCACATAAGTGAATATAACAAACCCAACTGGAATTGGAACTCAGTTCTCCGATTTTCAATTCCAAGCCATTACCCATTAAACTGCCTAGGGAATATCAGGTGCTTACATCACCTGATATTCCCTAGCAATCACCCATTTAGGGACCGACCAGGCTCAGCATTGCTTAACATGAGTGATCAAACTGTATTGAATATAAAATTGTGATAATTTTTTATATAAAAAAAAGAGTAATTTTCAACATGACAAAAAATTTTTAATGTATATTTCAAATATATATTGTTATATTATTTAATTTTTGTTAATATTGCACACTCTCATTTGACCTGTAACACAATCATCAGTGTATTGAGTACAAATATAAAGATGTATGCTTTTTCAAATGTTGATATGCAGAATTTCTGATCATTTTTCTGATGTATAACCACATCTCTGTTGCTTCAAGTCTCTTCTTGGTGTGTGAGGAAATTCCCCAGCATTCATTGCCATATTGATATTACAGGATTTAGCAGTTCAGCTTGACCATAAGTCAGAATTGATTTACTAAACTATTTTTATTTCATTAAAAATTTTGTAGAATTATTTATCAGAGATTCAAGTTCTCCAGACTTTTAAAAATAGTTTGATTTCAATGAAAACCATGAAAAGGATTAAGACTTGATAAATTGACAAACATAACTAATCTATTTACAAACAAGAGCAAAAAACTGATTGCAGGCATCTTCATTAGCCAATATTGGAAGAAAATCAATTCCATTCCAGTTTGCTTTTGCTGTGCAAATACAAGAATGATAGCTCAATGTTTATAGTGCTGTATTGGAAGTCAAAAGACCTACACAGAAAGCAGTCTTAGAAAAGAAAGCAATAATAACATATAGTTTTGTTAACAGGATTTGAATGGTAGATAACAGATGATTTTAAAATCCAAAGCCAAATATAAAAAAGTACGCAGGTCAATTTACCATCCATACACCTTCAGCATTCCTCTATAACAAACATTTTTATTTATGTTTTTGCCTCCTTCCTTTACATATATATAATTCCACCAATAAGAATATAATTTTAGCCTTTTGAAGGACCTTCATTACAAAGAATTTTCTCATTCAGTTTAATGTATAATTTTAAAATAAATTCATCAGCATGTTGCAAAAAAATTCTAGTGAATAAAAGTTTTGATGTATCTTTAATAAATCCTAACTCTGATATCATAGGTTTCATTAAAAAAAAATTATGGTAGATTTTAGTTTTAAAATAGAATTCCAAAAACTAACAGATAATTTAGTAATTATTAAAATATAACTTCTTTTTTTTTTGGTAACAAAACTGCTAAATGCAGTAATATGTAACCTGTGTAGCTAAGATATAAAATTTTAAACTTTCTATGACAGTCTAAGAAAATTGGTGACATTCATGATTAAAAATATGTAACAAAACTATTTTGTCAATAAAAGAGCATGCCTTACAAGCAAATTACAAATTGGAGATGGCAAAATTAAATAAATGCAAAAATTTAAATATCTAGGAAATGTTTTAACAGAGGATGGAAAATATGACATCGAAATCCAAATGTGCATTGGGATAGTGAAAGATGCCTTCGAATATAAATCAAAGTATTAAGAAACTGGAAAATTTCATTGGAAAGAAAGTCCTCCTATGTGGCTATTTCATCAAAGATGGAGAAGAGAGTTGAGACAACAGAAATATAGTTCTACAGAAGGATGCTGAGGATACCATGGATCGAATATGTGAGCAACGACAAAGTTTTAAAGAAAATGGAAATGAAAAGGACACTTATGTGTAGCATCAGAAAGAGAGAGTTGAATTTTCTTGGACACATAATGAGGAAAGAGGGCTTGGAAAATTTGACACGCAAAGGCATACTAAAGGCAAGAGGGACAGAGGAAAGCAGTACATAACCTAACTCACTAAATGATTGGCAGAACAGAGATTAGGAGATAGGGTAGAAAGATAAAATTTACTAAGGGCTACAAAGAACAGGAAGTTGTGGAGAGCCATGATTGCCCACATCTTGAAGGGACACAGAACATAGAAGAACCAAATCATTTACATAATATAGTAGTAAGTATGTAGACTTTTAGTCAAAGCAACTGATAATAACTGTGTCATTTAGATCTAAAAAAATGGCATAACATAATCTATTCTTTAACATAAAACAATGTAATTTTATATATTTGCTGGTTAAACAACCTGATCTCACCATCTTAATAATGAGATATTCTATTAATGTAAAGGAAGGTATTAATTAAAGATGCCTAGTGTTACAATGAAATGAAATATTTCATTAATGAATTATTCATGTGACAATAAAGTTAATTGTAGAGATAAAAAAAATTTAGATTTCTCATGCAGAAAACATAATCAACACAATTGCAATATTGCTTAAATATTAGCATTATTTTTAATTTTATTTTTTACAGTACTAGTAACTCAAATATAGCTGAATTAGAATTCAAGTAGAAAAAAAAGGAAGGATTATTTATTTTATTTTCTGCAGCAAAAATAAAATATATAAGCCAAATTATATATTTACTTCATTATTTCACGCACTTGTGATTATATATATATATATATATATATATATATATATAAATATGTGTTCATTTTATATAATATAATCTTATGCCAGATTTGGTTTGCTTTGTTTTATATAAATCATTGTAAATCATTTGTATGCTGCAGTGTATTGCAAGTGAAGATGGAAAAAGTCAAACATAGATGAATATAAAATTAATTCTGTAGAGACTGCAGATAGATAAAATATGGAGAGAAATAAAATCACAAAAAGGATTTGAGTTAGATTATATAAGGTCAAAGAACTGTTAGTTTAAAACAAAAACAAATTAAAAAAAAACTTGCAATGATATTTCATCCATCATTTTTTTTCTTTTTAAACTGCAACTAAATCATCTTTTATTTGCAAGTCAGCAGCACTTAGACACAAATTGATTTTTTTCACTCAAGCTTTTCCTTTTTGTAATGCCTGATGTCAAAGCAAACATTATTAGGCACACCAACAGCCAAATTATATTATACAGTGAGCAGTTAACATGGAGAATGGGAAGGTGAGATAACTCTGTAAAATATTAGAAAAAAGTGCCAATATATTGTAATATTGATTGGTAATGTCTAAATATTAGTTTATAAAAATTAGCTTTGTATAATAATGCTCATATGACATTACGAGCAAGAAATTCTAAATTTATTAATAAACTAAACTAGAGAAAAATATATGTCAATATGTTAGGCATCTATATCAGAAATGCATATATGGGACTGACTCATAACTTGGCATAGTTATTAGCTGAAATTTTCATTGTATAATGTTCAATCTATATTATGTATGGTGAAGTGTTCCATTAAGTGCTTTGTAAAGTAAAGATATTATGTTGAATTATAAATATTTGTTAGGTAAAATAAATGTTTTTTTCATTAGAGGTTACAGACATAATTGGCTTCCAACCAAGGCTACAGAGCCCAATTTACCCTACTATTTAACCCATGGTTGTGTGGAGGAGACGTACCTTTTCTTTGCAAAAACAAATTCCACAGTTGGAATTAGAATTCAGTACATTACTGTGACTTTCTGCACTGATATGCACTATGCTATGAGCACATATCTCACTCTCTTATATGGTTGCTCAGTTATTTGAGGACATGTCTTTTAATAGCACTAACCTTTTTCTAACTTTTCATAACTTTTTCTGATTATCATTTATTTTAAGATAAATGATGACAGACAGCGAACTCATTAAATGAAAAAACATGCTATAATTGTTGCCTTAAAGGCAAAGCATAGTGGTTTAGAAATGGCTCACTTCCTGAAAGTTGCACGGACATTTGTTGTCAAAGTTTGCAAGAGACTGGAAACACTGACAGGGATTCTACAGCAGAATCCTAATACTATCAAAACACCCAAGTTTGTACAAAAGGTGCAGAAAATTATTGATAAGAATCACAGAAAGTCAATTAACTCCATTGCTAAGGAGCTCAAGGTGTTAAGACACTCTACTGGAATAATTGTGCATGAGGACTTTGATACAAGTTATATATGATGTGGAAAGATCAATACATGTCTTCAAAAAAAAAAAAAAGACAACCATTTGATTTGTGGAAAATTCTTGTTGAGCAAGTAGAAATAACAAGAGCCTAGAAAACATCAAGAGCTCCAATGAGAAAAAAATTTGATCAAGACCAAATGGTCAACTAAAGGAATGGTAAATGGTTATACAGAGACCCAAAGTAGAGACTCCATGATCATATCACCCCAAACATATGGCCTCCTAGCTCTCCAGACTTGAATCCATTGGACTATTACATATGGGACATAGTCAAGAGGGAAGTCAATCAATTTATAACACTATAAAATCTCTGAAATATATAGCACAATGTCCAAAATAGATAAAGATCATCTGATATAGGCATGTCTACCTCATATTGAATCAGCCATCAATGTTAACAGCAGATTCATTAAGTAAATGCGTCAATAAGAGTTTCAAAATTATTCATGCCAATTTTTTTCACAAATAAAGCTCTTCTTTCATGACATATGTCTTTATCTAAATTCATGCAAATGTCCTCAAAGTGGAGAATAAACTACCTTATCAAACTGTAACTGCTTGGTGGTCTTTTATATATATATATATATATATAAGCACAAAGGGAAGTTACTTTGCAATTGGTTTCCCTTTCATATCATATATATATATGTGTATATATCATTGTATATGTCTGACAAAGAAGATTGAATTAATACAACCAGAATATATATATGGTAATGTAAAAACTCATAAACCCGGTTTTCCTCTCTGAACTATCATATCACAAATACCTACACCTGTATACCAACTATCAAAAAGCCTCAATCAGATAATTTCTCCATATACACCCAACAATTACAGCATTGCATCAACAAATGAATTTCTCCATATTTTAAAAGCAGCAAATCCCATTGGTAATACTCTAGATTTGCTTCATGCTGAAAATCTTTTTACCAACATCCCAGTTGAAGAAACAATCATTATAATTATTGACCACATCTACAAGCACTCTTCAATCCTTCCTCCTAAAATTCAACAAGCAACATTTCAGAAACTACTCCTTGCCTCTACCAAAAAAAGCTCCATTTTATGATCATGATGGCAAATTAATGGTCTCAGTATGGGGAACCCTTTAGGTCCTTCTTTCTCTAGCTTTTACATGTCTTAAATTGAAAACAAAGTGTTTAAAACAACTGATAAACCAGAAATCTACTCAAGGTACATTGATGACATTTTTGTTTTGATAAAAAATAAGGACAAAATTATAAATTTAAAATTAATCTTTGAAAAAACTGACCACTAAAATTTATATATGAACTCATGGTTAATAACAAAATGTTGATATAGAACTAAAATCCAAAGAATTTACCACTTACCCATATAAAAAAAAAAACCAGTATGAACTCTTGTCTTCTAAGCTATGATAGCCAATGCCCAGAAAGATATAAAATAGCGGTGATAACAAACTTCTTAAATAGGGCACACCAAAATTCCTCTTCTCAAAGAATATTTCTGAGCAAATTAAATCTCATAAAATAAACATTAGTGAACAATAATTTTCCAAACTACATCATTGATAAACAAATAAAATTATTCTTACAAAAAATACACGACACCAGTAATAAAAATACCACACAAAAAAAATTAACATATTTTACTGTAACTAGATGCACAATAATTATAAATAGGATGAATTCGCTCTGCAAAGAATTATTAAACACCATATTTCTGCTGTAATTCCTGAAAAACATGTAAAATTTATAATATATTATAAACTATTAAGACTGCAAACCTTGTGGTCACTAATCAAAATAACGCCATTAAATCTAAACTAGCGATGACCAATATAGTGTATCAATTTCAAGAGCCAGTACAAGACTGTGTTTCTTGGCACAAATCAAATACCTATATCGGACACACTACCAGCTCCTTGAGTGTCACTTAACTGACCATAGTGCAATAAAAAACATTTCATAATCTACAAGAATCATTAAGGAAAATTCTGATCGAGAAGAATTCTATATAAATCACATTATCAGAAATGTCTTTCTATTTGAGAGGTCCGATATATCAAACAGTTCTCTCCTACTATCAACCTTACATTATTTAATAATGGAAGTGAAACTTTGAAAGTTTAAAAAAAATAAAAATAGAAAGATGCTCACATGAATTCCAGTCATGCATGACACATGAATGCTTGGAATGAATGCTCCTTTTTCAAAAAACAACACAAACATATTTTACAATGTAACAGTCAAAACATGAGGAAAAAATAACACCAGAGACAAAACACCCTTGACAATGGCTATAGAAGGGTCCAAAAGCATTTGGGACAATAAAAAAAATGGAAGAAAATTAATAAAAATTTCAATCTTCCTTGTCAACAATATTCAATGAAAGATGTTTGAAAGAAATGTTATTATATAAAAGAGTTTTTGTGCTACATCAACCTAGTGTAACTTTTAAAATGGGGAACATTTTTTTAATCCCACTTGGATACAGAGGTATTGTCTCAATTAAAAATAGAAAAATTTAAGGCACCTTTCATCTGACACAAATATACACTCACACACACATTTTATTATATTTGCATATCTTTTGTTTACTGCAAACCTATATATACATATATTTATATCTGCAAGCTATGCATATTTCTGCTTAAAAAAAAAAATCACCCAGATGAACCCTATTTTTGTAAGTTGGACTCTAGCCGCTGGAGAAACACATTTGTGAAGAAATTTCAAAATTTGCCTGAATCCTAGATGTATTCTTTGACCAAAGATATTCAGTTTAAATTTCTCCGAGTATATTGGTAAAGCATCTGCAGCTCTAACTGAAGCTAAGCTGAAAGATGTCCGATATTAATTGTCTGATCCTGATTTGCAGCTTTCTTCATCAGTGATATGCTGATTTTTCTGCTTGTTTGATGGAAAACTGGCAAAAATACGTTCTGTACAAGATGAAAAGATTGCCAATTTGTGCAAGTAGAGAGTTGACCTGGGTTTTTTTTGCTGAACTTGTATCAGTTGGTTTGATTATACAAAAAAGTAAGATCTACTTATCTTGGCTAATCCATTGTCAATTCTTGTTAACAGTGACAAAAAATGCCCTATATATATATATATATATATATATATATATATATATATATATATA